>JARUPY010000535.1:1333878-2000817 GCA_029817715.1 Melastoma dodecandrum
CTACCACCCGGTCGACCCGATCCGGCTGCTCGACACCCGCTCCGACGGCGGCGGCCGCGTCTTCCCGGGCTTCTACATCACGACGGCGGTGCGCGACAACTCCGGTGCGGGGATCAGCGCCCTGGCCGTCAACATCACCGTGACGAACACCGGCAGCAACGGCTACCTCACCGCGTGGGACGCCCTCGACAACCGTCCGCCCAAGGTGTCGACGCTGAACTTCACGGGCCGTTCCACCGTTGCCAACTCGGCGGTGGTCCCCACCTCGCTCTGCACCGACGCGCCGTGCGGCAGCAACGCGTTCAAGATCGGCGTGGCCAACGGGTCCGGTGCGCCGGTCGACATCGTCATCGACATCGTCGGCATCTTCGACGCCGGGGTGACCGCCGCCCCGGTGCGGTACCAGCCGCTCGACACGCCGGTGCGCATCGTCGACAGCCGCAGCAACACCGGGATGGCGAAGCTCGGGCCCGGTGCGACCGGTGCGTTCGCGCCGCCGTCGACCGTCGCGGGCTCGACCACCGTGGGCGTCGACGCCAACGTCACCGTGGTGCGCCCGACCGCCTCGACCTACCTCACGCTCTGGCCGCAGTTCCCGGGCGTGGCCCGGCCGGTGGTGAGCACCGTCAACTCCCCCGTCGGTCAGGTCATCTCCAACCACGCCATCCAGGAACTGGGCGCGAACAACCTCGTGAACGTCTTCAACTACAACGGCACCAGCGACGTCGTCGTCGACGTGAGCGGGACCTTCGAGAACATCGCGACGGGCGCGGGCAAATCCGCCCCGCGCCGCGACACGGTCTCGGTGGTGACGCCCGGGGTGGCCCGCGCCGTCACGCACGGGGCGTGACCCTCGCGGGTCGGACGGCGCTGATCGTCGTCGACGTCCAGAACGACTTCTGCGAGGGCGGGTCGCTCGGCGTGACGGGCGGGGCGCGGGTGGCGGCCGAGGTGACCGAACACCTCGTCGCGGAACGCGACCGGTACGACCTGGTGGTGGCCAGCCGCGACTGGCACCGGCCGGCGGGTGACAACGGCGGTCACTTCGCGCTGCCGCCCGACCACCCGGACTACCGCGAGACCTGGCCCGCGCACTGCGTCGCCGAGACCCCGGGTGCCGAGTTCCACCCGGCGTTGCGGGTGCCGGGCGACTGGCACGCCGTGCGCAAGGGTTGGGGCCTGCCCGCCTACTCCGCGTTCCAGGCCGTCGACGACCGCGGGCGCGATCTCGCGACACTGTTGCACCAGGCATCGATCGACCGGTTGGTCGTGTGCGGGATCGCCACCGACTACTGCGTGGACGCCACTGCGCGCGACGCCGTCCGGTCGGGTTTCCCGGTCGACCTGTTCGTCGACCTCACCGCGGCCGTCGACGCCACCGGCCAGGCGGCCGTGGTCGATGCGCTCGGCGAGATCGGCGTGCGCGCGATCTGACCCGTCAGGGCTTGCCGATCGCGTAGTGCCCCGCGACCTGGTTCGCGTCGAGCGCGAGCAGGTAGGCGGACGAGTAGGCGATCGAGCCGCCGAAGAAGGCGCTGCTGGGCACCGACGGCCACGCGCCGCCGAGCGACCCGCCGCCGATCCGCAGCCACCCCTGGTAGTTCTCGCCGGTCGTGACCGTCTTGTCGGCGTCGACCAGGGCGCCGTCGACGTAGAGCTGCAGGCCGGCCGGGCTCAGCACGGCGTCGGCGAGGTGCCACTTGCCGTCGTTGTACTTCGCGGTGCCGGAGTCGACGGTGCGGACCGCGCCGTTGTAGACGCCGAACACCAGCTGGCCCGTGTTGGTCATGTAGACGTGGCGGTCGTACTGGCCGCCGGTGCCGCTCTGGGTGCCGTCGAAGCCCATGAGCTTGCCGCCCTTGGCGTAGCCCGCGGTGGTCTTGAACCAGATCTCCCAGGTGAAGGTGTTGGGTCCCTGAACCTTGGCGGCGGTCGGGGTGAGGATCTGGCCGTTCGAGCCGTTGAGCGTGACGTACCGGCCGCCGCACGGGCCGCCGGTCGCGGTGCGGGTGTAGCCGCCGGTGTAGGTGCCGTCGAGGTTGTAGGGGCCGAGGTCGTTCGCGACGGTGGTGTTGCCCGTCTCGTCGAGCGGGTAGGAGAGCGTGGCCTGGTCGGTGCGCACCGCGGCGGAGCAGCTGAAGTAGTTGGCGGCGCTCCAGCTGTTCGTGGGGTTCGCCGCGCCGCGCGCGAACTTCGCGGCCGCGGCGTCGGCGGTGCCCGCGAACGTGGCGCCGAGCCCGAGCACCACGAGCAGCGCGGCACCGGAGTGGGCGAGCCGGCGCGGCCAGGCGTGGGTGACGTCCGCGTCGTCGGCGGTGGGCGGGGTGGGGCGGTCGTCGGTGTCGTTCGTGTCGCCGTCGCCCTCGTCGTCCGGTGCGGCGTCCGCGTCGGCCGGGGCGTCGGCGGCGCGGAACCAGAAGGCGGCGGCGACGAGCAGGAGCAACGCGAGTCCGGTGGCGGCGAGCGGCACGATCCGGCGCTCCTGCACCCAGATCACCGGGCGGGCGACGAACGGGACGCGCAGCGAGGCCACGCCGATCACCGCGGACCGGTCGATCGGGGTGGAGTCGCGCGCGGGGTTGGCGTCGCCCTTAGTGACGAGCCGGCCGTCGGCGGTGACGTCGACCCAGCGGTGCATCCGCAGGTGGCCGGGCTGGTCCGGGTCCGGGTAGAGCAGCGTCTGGTTGAGCTGGAGGGCGCCCGGGTCGACCGTCCGCGAGAAGACGACGTCGCCCGGCACCAGCCGGGGCAGCATCGACCCGGTCATCACGACGGTCGCGTGCAGGCCGGCGGCGGTGGGCACGAGCGCCCAGGCGAGCAGGCTCACGAGCACGCCCAGGGTCGTCCGCGCGAGCAGCGACACGAACAGAGAGACCCACCCGGACCGGCGGCTCGCGCGGGTGGCGCCGGCACTGGTCATGGGTGGGTCTCTCCCGGGAGGGTCGACCGCCCTCCCCTCGCGGGGCGGTCGGTCAGGGTGGGGGGTGTGGGTCGTGCGGGGTGGTGCGGGTGGGGGGTCGGTCGTGCGGCGGTGGAGCGGGACCGGGACGACACCCCCCAGCGCGCCCCGGCCCCGGTCTGTGGGCCGGGCCGGACCGTGACGGTCCAGCCCGGCGTCGGCTCAGTTGTTCTGGGCCTCCCAGGTGAAGCCGATCTGCGCCGTGCCGCCCTGCATCGCGTCGACCGCGGCCTGGGTGCCGGGCGAGTTGAGGACGTAGTCGAACTTGTAGGTCTTGACGACCGGGTTCTGCGAGGTCGCGGCGGCGGGCGTCCAGGTGCCGAAGCCCTGGCTGAAGCCGGTGTACGCGGTCGAGAAGTTCTTGATCGTGACGCTCGCGGTGTTGGTGGCGCCGGAGTCGGCGACGAACCCGGTGCAGGCGCCGGCGGCGGTCGAGCTCGGCGTGGTGCCCTGGGTGACGGTGAGCTGCAGGTTGTCGCCGAGGGTGTTGGTCTGGGAGAAGGAACCGGCCGTCGTGTACAGCTTCACCGTCGAGGCGAGCGAGCCGCTGGAGCTCACGACGATGCACTTGCTGCCGGTCGAACCGGGCTTGAGGTTGGTCGCGGTGAACAGGGCCGAGCCGCTGTCGTTGGTGAGCGAGACCGTGCCCGCCGTCCAGTTGTTGCTCGGGTTCGCGGTGGTGGCGGAGAAGGCCGAGTACGAGGCCTGCCAGACGAGGGCGGCGCTGGCGACGAGGCCGCCGGCGACGACACCGACGCCCGCGATGCGGGCGGCGCGGCGGGAGGGACGACGGACGCTGGAGGTGCTGGACATGAGGGGTGCTCCTGGAGGAGAGAGAGAGGGAGGTGTGGGTCGTACGTCCTGCGTGAGCTCGAGGTGTTCCTCGGGTTCGTGCTCTGGCAAAAGATTAACGGCGACTTCACTCGGAACGCAACTCGTGCACGAGGAAACTTTCGCCGGAGCAGTGATCCGGCGGTCGGCCACGGTGCTCCAGCCCAGCAATTTCCGGGGGTCCGGACCGCAAAAGTTATCTGGACGACGGAATCCGTCGCTGGACGCAGGTGCGTTGCCGGCTCCAGGAGCTCACGAAGTCCGAGACATCGAGGGCGAAGGCGTTCAGTGACCACGTAGTCGTGCGTCGTACCGACCCCGGAGCGCACCATGGACGGGTGCCCGGCCGTTCCGTCGTCCCGCCCGCCGCGCTGCTCCCGGGCGGACCCGGACCGGTCGATCCCGAGCCCGCCGCGTCGTTCGCCGCGCTCTGCGACCTCGTCGCCGGCGGCGGAGTGGTGGTGCTGTCCGGTGCCGGGCTGTCTACGGAGTCCGGCATCCCGGACTACCGGGGGGCGTCAGGTGCCCAGGCCCGCAAGCACGCGCCGATGACCTACCAGACCTTCACCGGTGACCCGGTGGCGCGGCAGCGCTACTGGGCGCGCAGCCACCTGGGCTGGCGGCACATCGCCCACGCGCGTCCCAACGACGGCCACCGGGCCGTCGCCGACCTGCAGGGCAGCGGCCTGGTGACGGGGGTGGTCACCCAGAACGTCGACGGCCTGCACCAGCAGGCGGGCTCGGCCGGCGTGATGGAGCTGCACGGTGGCCTGGACCGGGTGGTGTGCCTCGGGTGCGGCGAGGTCGTCGCCCGTACCGAGGTCGACGAGCGCCTGCGCGCCGCCAACGCGGACTTCGCCGCACGGGTGCTCGCCGTCAACCCCGACGGCGACGTCGACCTCGCCGACGCCGACCTCGACCGGTTCGTCATGGTCGGGTGCCCGGTCTGCCGCTCGGGGCCGCTCAAGCCCGACGTCGTCTTCTTCGGCGAGTCGGTGCCCCGCGAGCGCGTCGACGCCTGCTTCGCCATGGTCGACGCCGCCCGCGCGCTCCTGGTGCTCGGCTCCTCGCTCACCGTGATGTCCGGCTACCGGTTCGTGGTGCATGCCGCGAAACGCGGCATCCCCGTCGGCGTCGTGAACCTCGGCGCCACCCGCGGCGACGCCCGCGCGACCGTCCGCCTCGACGCCCCCCTGGGCCCGACCCTCACCGCCCTCGCCGCCGCCGTCACCTGACGCCGTCCCCCGGGGGCGCAAAAGTGCACTGTTCGGCGCGTCCAGACGCCCGCCAGCGACCAAACAGTGCACTTCTGCACGTCGTAGGGCGCTGAGCGGACGTCGTCGGCGACTCCCCCGACCCCGGACGCGCAAAAGTCCGTGTTCTGGCCGTCAAGGTGCGGCGTGTCGGGGCGCGGGCTGCGCAAAAGTCCGTGTTTTGGCTCCGTGTACCGGCGTGTCACGCTGCGGGGACGCGCAAAAGTCCGTGTTCTGGACGTCGGGTGCGGCGTGTCGGGGTGCGGGCTGCGCAAAAGTCCGTGTTCTGGCCGTCGGGCGCGGCGTGTCGGGGTGCAGGACGGGCAAAAGTCCGTGTTCTGGCCGTCGGGTCCGGCGTGTCGGGGTGCGGGACGCGCAAAAGTCCGTGTTCTGGCCGTAAGACGCGGTGTGTCGGGGTCCGGGACGCGCAAAGATCCGCGTTTTGGCGCCCACCCCGAGCGCAAAAGTGCACTGTTCGGCTACCGGCGGGCACTCAGGACGACCAAACAGTGCACTTTTGCACCCACCGGGGCACGTCACGCACCCACCGGGGCACGTCACCCATCCACCGGGGCACGTCACGCACCCACCGGGTCACGTCACGCACCCACCGGGTCACGGGGCCGCCACCGCTGCCCCTCACACCTCCGAGACGAGCCCGGCGTCGACGTGGAGGCGGCGGGTGGTGCGGACCGCGTCGAGCATCCGCCGGTCGTGGGTGACGAGCAGGAGCGTGCCGTCGTACGACTCGAGCGCCTCTTCGAGCTGCTCGATGGCGGGCAGGTCGAGGTGGTTGGTCGGCTCGTCGAGCACCAGCAGGTTGACCTGGCGCGCCTGCAGCAGGGCCAGCCCGGCCCTGGTCCGCTCGCCCGGCGAGAGGCTCGCGACGGGTCGGGCGACGTGGTCGGCGCGCAGGCCGAACTTGGCGAGCAGGGTGCGGACGTCGGCGTCGTTCCAGTCCGGAAGCACCCGGCCGACGGCGACGGGCAGGGTGTCGTCGGGGGCCAGGGGCGGCGCGGGCCTGGTCGATCTCGCCGACCACCACGGCCGGGCCCAGGAACTGCGCGCCCGACGCCAAGGGGAGCCCACCCAGCAACGCGCCGAGCAGGGTCGACTTCCCGCCGCCGTTCGGGCCGGTGAGCGCGATCCGGTCGGCCCAGTCGACCTGCAGGTCGACCGGGCCCAGCACGAACGACCCGCGGTAGACCGTTGCCTTCTGCAACTGTGCCACCACCGCGCCGGCGCGCGGGGCCACCGCGAACTCCAGGCGCAGCTCCCACTCCTTGCGGGGTTCCTCGACGACCTCCATCCGCTCGATGAGCCGCTCGGTCTGGCGCGCCTTGGCGGCCTGCTTCTCCGAGGTCGCGCGGGCGTGCGCCCGGATGAACTTGTCCGGCTCCTTGCCCATGTTCCGGCGGGCGTTGCGGATGCCCTGGTTCATCCAGTTGCGTTGCATCCGGGCGCGGTCGGTGAGGTCGGAGCGTCGCTCCGCGTAGTCCTCGAAGGCCTCGCGTGCGTGCCGCCGCGCGATCTCACGCTCGTCGAGGTAGGCCTGGTACCCGCCGTCGTAGTGCGCCACCTGCTGCTGGGCGAGGTCGAGTTCGACGATGCTGGTCACGGTCCGCGCGAGGAACTCGCGGTCGTGGCTGACCAGCACCACCCCGGCCCGCTGCGAGGCCACGAACGACTCCAGCAGGTCCAGGCCGGCGAGGTCGAGGTCGTTGGTCGGCTCGTCGAGGGCGAACACGTCGAACCGCGCGAGCAGCAGCGAGGCCAGCCCCGCGCGGGCGGCCTGACCTCCTGACAACGAGGCGACGGTCGCGTCGGGCCGGGCGTCCAGCCCCACCGCGGCGAGCACCGCGCCGAGCCGTTCGTCGAGGTCGGCCCCGCCGAGCGCGAGCCAGCGCTCGAGCGCCGCGGCGTACGCGTCGTCGGCACCCGGCTCGCCGGTGGTGAGCGCCGCGGTCGCGGCCTCCAACTCCGCGGCCGCCGCGGTGACGCCGGTCCGCCGCCCGAGGAACGCGGCGACCGTCTCGCCCGGCCGACGTTCGGGCTCCTGCGCGAGGTAGCCGACGGTCGCGGTGGCGGGGGTGCGGACCACGCTGCCGTGCTCGGGCCGACCGAGCCCCGCGAGCAACCGCAGCAGCGTCGACTTGCCGGCTCCGTTGGCGCCGACCACGCCGACGACGTCGCCCGGCGCGACCACGAGGTCCAGCCCCTGGAACAGCGCGCGGGCGCCGAACCCGGCCGCGAGATCGCGGGCGACGACGGTGGCACCGGCTCCGGCTCCGGACACGGCACGCGACGCTACCGCCGCCGGGGTGTCGCGTCAGCCGGTTTCGTCGCGGCGCGGCGGCCGGGGGGACGTCCGGGGGACGGCCGCGAGACGGCCGGGGGACAGCGATGGGACGGCCGTGGGACGGCGGAGCACGACAGGGGTTTGGACGCCGGAGACCGTGGGCAAGACAGCGCGCACAGCAACCCCCGCCGGACGCTCTCACAGCGGCTTCCAGGGCAACGCTCGGCTCGCCCACGGACTCGTTGGTGAAGGTCCCCGGTACATCTTCCGATCCGCCAACGGGCCTGGTCCGCAGCAGGCCGATCCGCCTCCGAGGAAAGTGGAGCGAGCGATGACCGCGACGTTCGAACGCAGCTACTTCGTCCAGCACGGCACCGACGACGACAGTGCCAAGGCCCGCCAGGCCAAGGAGGCCGAGCGCGACCACCACGAGCGCCTCGCCGCCGTGCGCGTCGTCGCCGGGTTGGCCGCCGACGCCACCGAGGCGCGCGAGTTCTACGCGATGCTCGGGCTCAGCGACACCGACATCCGCGAGGCCCGACGCACCGTGGTCACCGTGGCGCCGACCCCGCCCGCGGCGAACCGGTCGCGGCGTCGGGGCAGCAAGGTCTCCGCGGCCTGACCGTCGTCCGTCCACGACGTGTCGGGTGCCCGTCCGGGCAGCCCTGACCGGGCAGTATCTTCCATCCGGCCGGACCCTCTCACCGTGGATAGACTCCGCGCCGTGACGGCTCATCTCCGGCTGCGGGCCCCGGCGGCCGTCGCCAGCCTCGTCGTGCTCACCCTGCTGCTGTCCGCGTGTTCGGCGACCATCGGCGGCACCGGGAAGTCGGCGTTGCCCCCGGTCGCGGCCGACGCGAACATCGCCATCATCGACAACGGCAAGACCGACTTCGACCGCTTCGCCGGCAACGGCATCGCCGACGTCGTCGCGTTCTGGCAGCAGACCTACCCGCAGTTGTCCGGCGGCACGGCGCTGCCCGCCCTCAAGGGCGGGATCTACTCGGTCGACCCGACCAACATCACGGCGGCGGCGAAGAAGAACGCCTGCATCGCGCGAGCACCCAGCGCGATCAAGGACAACGCCTTCTACTGCACGCTCGACGACTCCATCGCCTACAGCCGCACCGGCTTCGTCCCGCAGCTGGCCAAGGACTACGGCGACTTCTTCGTCGCGATGATGTTCGCGCACGAGTTCGGTCACGCCATCCAGCACCGGCTCGACATCGCCAACCCGTCGAAGTTGATCATCCTCGAGACCCAGGCCGACTGCTTCGCCGGCGCCTTCCTCGGCTCGGTCCTCGCCCTCAAGGCGCCGCACTGGCGGGTGTCGCCGGGTCAGGTCAACGAGGTGCTCACCGGCTACATCCAGCTCCGCGACCCCGAGGGTGCGTCGCAGCAGGACAAGGGTTCGCACGGCAACGGCTTCGACCGGCTGTCCGCGGTGGCCGACGGCATCAACAACGGCGCGAAGTACTGCGTCACCAACTGGGACAGCCGCCAGTTCACCGAGCGGCCGTACACCAGCGAGGCCGACTACGCGAACAACGGCAACCAGCCGCTCGCCCAGGTGCTCGACCCCAGCGCTCCCGTCACCGGCGGTGGCGGTGGCGGCGGTCTGCAGCCCGACCTCAACGGCTACTGGACCACCGCCGCGAAGTCGATCGGCAAGTCGTGGAAGGACGTCGTCTTCAAGGTCGTCAGCACGATCCCGTGCGGGAAGTCCGACGACCAGAGCGAGTTCGGGTACTGCCCCACCGACAACACCGTCTACATCACCCAGGCGGTGGCCGAGAAAGCCTACGGCGCCGGCGACTTCGCGCTGGGCACGGTGATCTCCTACGGGTGGGGCATGGCCGTCCGGCACCAGCTGTTCGGGCGCGAGCTCACCAGCCCGGCCGCCCTGCTCGCCGCCGCCTGCTACACCGGCGCGTACGCGAAGAACATCAACGTCGACTTCAGTTCCGCGCCGCGCGGGTTCGCGCTCTCCCCGCCCGACATGGACGAGGCCACCGTCGCGACGCTGTCGATGGTCGGCTCCGTGCTCACCTTCGGCGCGCGCGACACCACCGGCCTGCAACGCATCTCGGCGTTCAACAAGGGCTACTTCAACGGCCTGTCCGGCTGCTGACGTACAACACGCGATTCCCACACCCCGGCACTACGCTCGGCCGCGTGATCGACCACTGGCTCTCGGCGATTCCGCCCGTCGTGCTGTATCTCGTGGTGTTCGGCGTCGTCGGCATCGAGAGCCTCGGCATCCCGTTGCCCGGCGAGATCGTCCTCATCACGGCGTCGCTGTTCGCCTCGCAGGGGCACGCCACGGTGTGGTGGGTCGGGGTCGCGGGCATCGCGGGCGCGATCGTCGGTGACTCGATCGGGTTCCTCATCGGCCACCGGCACGGTGACCGCATGTTCGCCTTCCTCGGCCGTCGCTTCCCCCGGCACGCCGGGCCCGCCCAGCTCGCGGCGGCCCGCCGGACGTTCGACCGGTGGGGCGCGTGGGCGGTGTTCGTCGGCCGGTTCGTGGCGTTGCTGCGCATCTTCGCCGGCCCGCTCGCAGGATCGCTGAAGATGCACTACCGCAAGTTCCTGCTGGCCAACGCCAGTGGCGGCATCATCTGGGCCGGCGGGGTGACGGCGCTCGTGTACACCCTCGGCGTGGTCGCGAAGCCGTGGATCGACCGGTTCTCCTACGCCGCCCTGGGCGTCGCGGTGGTCGGCGGCATCGTGATGTTCGTGGTCGTGCGCCGTCGGGCCGAACGACACCACGCCGCCGCTGAGGCCGCCCACGCGGCCGGGACCGATGCTCCCGACCGCGCGGACGACGACCCGGCGACGGACGACCCTGCCGCCCGGCCGCCGGCCCCGCCCGCCGCCGACCGCACGGCGGGCCGGCCGACCCCTTAGGGCCCCGTCATACAATCGCTAAGCAAGAGGGGGCGGCACGGGCTGAGCTGGGGCACCGGGCTCAGCCGACGTGACAGATGCGCTTGACTGGGTCGGGTATCTGCCCCCCGACGCAAGCAGCCCGCTCCTTGTCCCAAAGCCATGTGCCGTTCACCTTATGGAAAAGCGATGCCCAGGCGTTGCCAGACACGGTCAGGTCGGCGCTTGCCCAATCGCCTGCACACAGAATGCCGCGCACCGATGTTGCAGTCGCGCCGTCGTCCGCGGCAACACGGATCAATGTTGCTGCATCTGGACAGCCGGTGGGTGTCGTGCTGGTCTGCGCGGTCGACATGGGGGTCGGCGCATATGCCGGCGTAGTGGGAACAGGTGACGTGCTCGCAGGTTCTTGGAGAGCGGCACCTTGGACCGTACCCAGGTCGTCGCTGAACACAGATACCGTGATGAGGGCCGAGGCATCGCCACGCGAGGCAATCGACGCCAACTGGCTTACTTGGGCACGAGACAGAATGGGCTGCTTCGAGGTGGCGCAGGCCGCCTGCACTTCGGGAACGATGTCCTGCTCGGCCTGCGACACGCCTACCTGCGCAACTGACGTATAAAACTTGCTGAGAGGGCCTTGATTGATGGCTGTGAACATCGGGTGCTGGTAACCAATTATGTTCAGGACGCTTGAATAGTCGCCCGAAGCCACGATGACGTCTAGGACGGCGTTCATCTCTATCTGGCAGGCAGCTTTTCGCTGCTCGTCGATCGACAGGAGCGGCGTGGTCGCGGCCGTGGACTGGGTGCTGGACGAACTTTGGTCACTGCCCGACAACGAGACCGGGATAGCGATGGCAGCACCGACAACCACGACAGCGGCGATAGCGCCGCCGCCCACGACCAGCCGTCTGCGTGACGAGGTCCTACGCGTGTCGACGGACTCGCGGGTCACCAACCCGCCTTCTAAGCCATGTTCGGGCGGCGACGGCGTGTCTGGCGCTGATGATGGCTCCGGAGCTTGTTCGAGCGGCGCGTCCTCGGCTGTGTCTGTTGCAAGCGATTGGAACTTGGGCGGGTTTGAGTTAGCGGTGGCCTGGGCATTGGGCGTCAGGGTCATGCCACACTCGGAGCAGAATTTCGCAGACGAAACCTGCAACTGAGCGCCACAATTGTGGCAGAACCCCATTCGCGTTACCTCCCAGGCTTCTGTGTCGCAGTGGACCGCAGACTAACCGGCGGACCGGGCCGACGCAGGCCAAGGTCCGCTGTCTACTACGTGTGCTGTCTGGCATGTCCGACGTCGACGTCGCAGCGTGGTCACGCGGGCAGAGGCGGGCGGAGTGAAACGCCACAGGTGTACCCCACTGTTGTTCGGTGGACGACGGTCTCGTCTGGCGACATGCAGCTGAGGTTGCGCGAACCCTGGCTGGCCCGAATGCTGCTCGGGCACACGTCGAGGTGCCTCCAAGGTCCTCGTCACTGCGCGCACCTGTGGTGACGACTTCAAGATGCGCGCGTCGACGCGGCCAGTTCCTGCTATTCGCGGGAACAAGGCGCGGCCCCTAGAACGCCGCGGTGCCCTTCGGCGTGCCGAGCCCGGTGGGGCCGTCGTAGCCCTTCGCGCCCTGGCACAGGTAGTTGCCGCACAGCCCGTTGGCGCCGGACGTGACGTCGTACAGCGCGGCCGGGTGGGCGTACGCGAGCGCGGCGGGCACGCCGGCGGTGTTGCCGGACAGGCCGTACGCCCCGCCGATGATCGGCGCCGCCACGCTCGTGCCCCCGAAGACGTACCAGTTCTGGCCGCCCGTGCTGCCGTACGAGTCGTAGACCGCGACGCCGGTGTACGGGTCGGCGACGGCCGCGACGTCGGCGACCGTGCGGTTCGGGCAGCCGCGGTCCTTCTGCCACGAGGGCTTGGCGATGTAGGCCGAGCAGCCGCTGCCGGCCCCGCCGCTGAGGCCGAGTCGCGAACCCCAGACCGTCTCGGCCTTGCGGGTGTTGTCGGCGTTGAGCGTGAGCTTGGTGCCGCCGACGGCCGTGACGGTGTTGAACGCGGCCGGCGCGGAGACGCCGTAGCCGTTGTCGCCGGAGCTCACGGTGATGGCGACGCCGGGGTGGGAGTAGTGGCGCGCCACGCTGGTCTCGGTGGGGTCCTCCGCGCCGCCGTAGGAGTTCGAGACGACCTTCGCGCCGGCGGCGACCGCGGTGTCGACCGCCTGGGCGAGGTCGGCGAACGACGTGGAGTTCGCGCCCACGTAGACGATCGAGCACCCCGGGCAGATCGCCGAGACCATCTCGAGGTCGAGCATCTCCTCCTGGCCCCACCCTGTGTCGCCCGCCGGCAGCGCCGTGCCGCCGTTCTGGTTCAGCTGCGTCAGGTGCGCCGTGCCGAGGCCGAACTGGGCGCGGTACTTCGCGAGGTCGGCCGCGGCGTTCGGGTTCGCGTAGGCGTCGACCACCGCGATCGTCGTCGTGGCGTTGCCGGTGAGGCCGTACGCGGTGCGCAACTGGGCCGGCGCGTAGCCGCTCTGGTAGCTGGTGGTCGCGGCCGGCCGCAGGTGCAGGTCGGTCACCAGGCGCGACGCGCACGCCGCGTGGCCCGTGGGCGCGAGCGCACAGGCGGCGACGTCGGTGTGGGCGAGGGCGAGGATGCCGCCGAGCGGGTTCACCGGCGCGGCGGCCGCGGGTGCGGCGAAGGTGGTGGCAGTGAGGGCCGTGACGGCGGTGACGACCGCGGTCGCGGCGGCGAGGCCGACGGCGTGCCGGCGACGTGCGAGTGGGACGGACACGGGTGCTCCTGTCTCCGACCCCTGCGCGGGCCGGACCGTGGGACGACGGGTCCACCGGACGGTCGACCGTCGGATGCCCGGCCCAACTGGTCATACCGCCTGAAAGGGACGCATCTGGACGAATCTGACAGGACCCGAACCCGCCCCTGACCACCACTCCGTTGTGTGACCGGAAGCGTTTCGGGTCCGAGAGCCGTTGTGAGGCGTCCCGCACCCCAGCCCGTCGGACGACCGCGCGGGCTTATGGTCGGGCGATCCCGTCACGGACCGCACCGGGCAGCGCACTCGACGCCGCCGGATCGCCGCCCCCTTCCGCCGAACGAAGCGAGGATCGCTCCTGATGACAGCCACGGTCGCCACCGACGTCGACGCCCCGATCCAGCACCCGAGGTTGCTGGCGTGGGTCAAGGAGGTCGCGGAGCTCACCGAACCCGCGTCGATCGTGTGGTGCGACGGCTCCCCCGAGGAGTGGACACGCGTCACCGACGACCTCGTGGCCGCCGGGACCTTCGTCCGGCTCGACGAGTCGAAGAAGCCCAACAGCTTCTACTGCGCGTCCGACCCCGGTGACGTCGCCCGGGTCGAGGACCGCACGTTCATCTGCTCGCGCGACCGCCGCGACGCCGGCCCGACCAACAACTGGCGCGACCCGGGGGACATGAAGGCGCTGCTGACCGAGCGCTTCCGGGGCAGCATGCGCGGCCGCACGATGTACGTGATCCCCTACTGCATGGGCCCGCTCACCGCCGACGAACCCCTGCTGGGCGTGGAGATCTCCGACTCCGCCTACGTCGTCGCGTCGATGCACATCATGACCCGCATGGGCGCGCGCGCCCTCGCGAAGTTCGGCGACGAGACCGAGGGCTGGGCCGACTTCGTCCCCGGCCTGCACAGCGTCGGCGCTCCGCTCGAGCCGGGCCAGGCCGACGTCGCGTGGCCGAGCAGCGAGACCAAGTACATCGTCCACTTCCCCGAGGAGCGGATGATCTGGAGCTACGGCTCGGGCTACGGCGGCAACGCGCTGCTGGGCAAGAAGTGCCTCGCGCTGCGCATCGCCTCCGTGATGGCGCGCCATGAAGGCTGGCTCGCCGAGCACATGCTCATCGCGAAGCTCACCTCGCCCGAGGGCGTCGTCAAGTACATCGCGGCGGCGTTCCCGTCCGCGTGCGGCAAGACCAACCTGGCCATGCTGGCCCCGACCATTCCGGGCTGGAAGGTCGAGACCATCGGCGACGACATCGCCTGGATGCGCGTCGACGACGAGGGCCGGTTCTACGCCGTCAACCCCGAGAACGGCTTCTTCGGCGTGGCGCCGGGCACCGACTGGCACACCAACCCGAACGCGATGCGCACGATCGCGAAGGGTTCGTCGCTGTTCACGAACGTTGCACTGACCGACGACGGCGACATCTGGTGGGAGGGCATGGGCGAGGCGCCCGCGCACCTCACCGACTGGAAGGGCAAGGACTGGACGCCCGCGTCCGACACCAAGGCCGCTCACCCGAACTCGCGCTACTGCACGCCGATCGAGCAGTGCGAGACCAAGGCCCCCGAATGGGACGACCCGAAGGGCGTGCCGCTGGACGCGATCTTCTTCGGTGGACGGCGCCGTGACACGATCCCGCTGGTGACCGAGGCGCGTGACTGGCAGCACGGGGTCTTCATGGGCGCGACGCTCTCGTCGGAGACGACCGCCGCGGCGACCGGCCAGGTCGGCGTGGTGCGCCGCGACCCGATGGCGATGCTGCCGTTCATCGGCTACAACGCCGGCGACTACTTCGCCCACTGGATCGAGATGGGCAAGTCCGCCGACGCGGTCAAGTTGCCCAAGATCTTCTACGTCAACTGGTTCCGCCGCGACGAAGAGGGCGGCTTCCTGTGGCCGGGCTTCGGCGAGAACAGCCGGGTGCTCAAGTGGGCGCTGGAGCGGATCGAGGGCACGGCCGCGGCGATCGACACCCCGATCGGCCGCGTGCCCACCACCGACTCTCTCGACGTCGAGGGACTCGACATGGACGCCGACCTGCTCGCCGCCTCGCTGCACGTCGACACCGACGAGTGGAAGGCCGAACTCGCCGGCATCGAGGAGTGGTTCGACAAGATCGGCGACGCGCTGCCGTCGTCGTTGCGCGACGAGCTGGAAGCGCTGCGCCTGCGCCTGGCCTGACCATCGCCGACCCCGCGATCCTTCGCAGCATCGCGGGGTTTCAGGCGGGGATCTTGAACCGGCGCATCCGCGAGTAGAGGGTGCCGCGGGAGATGCCGAGCCTGCGGGCGGCCTGGAGCTTGTTGCCGCCGGACTCGCGCAGGGCCACCACGATCGTCTCGTACTCCGACCGCTCGAGCGGGCTGAGCGAACGCTGCCACGGCACCTGCTGGTAGCGGGCCGGCAGGTCGGCGATCGCCAACTCGCCCCGCCCGCGGACCAGTGCGAGGTGCTCGACGACCTTGCGCAGTTCGTGCAGGTTGCCCGGCCACGGTGACTGCGCGAGGTGCTCGACCAGTTCGGCGCCCGGCCGGGGGCCGTCGGGGCCGGTGAGGTCGGCGAGCATCGCGGTGACCAGCCGCGGGATCCGGCCGCGGTCCTCGCGCAGCGGCCGCAGCGTGACGTGCTCGTCGAACAGCGCCGCGAGCGCGCCGTGGTCGGGGCCGAGGTCGGCGAGCGGGGCGCAGGTGGCGACCAGCCGGCCGGTGCCGCGGTGCGCGATCACCGTGGAGCGGAGACGGGTGACGGCCGTCGACCGCAACAGGTGGACGTCCTCGACGAGGACCTCCTGGCCCGCGGCGAGCGCCGCCCGGAGATCTGCCGCCCACTGCAGCTCGCCGATCCGCGGCTCGTCGGACGCCTGGAACACCGACGCGTGACCGCCGGTGCGGGCGACGGCCTCGGCGCTGCGACCCGTGCCCGCCTCGCCGCAGACCAGCACCGACACGTTGGTGCGCCGGGGCAGTCGGCGCGCCCCGGCGGCGCCGCCGGTGGAGCCCGCCGACCCGGTCGCCACCGCCCGCGTCGCGATCGGGCGCACCCGAAGCACCGCCGAACCCGACGCCACCGGCGAGCACTCGACCCGCGCGGTCGCGCCCGTGGCCAGGCGCACGGTCGTGCCGCCGCGGGTGCCGCTCGCGACCAGCGCCTTGAGCACGGCGATGTCGTCACGCGAGAGCTGGGTGGTGGCCGCCTGGTTCGCGAGCATCATGTCGTCGCCGAGCGCGACGATCGGGTGGCGCGCGCCGGCCGTGGCCGACTCGTACGCGCGCAGCAGCATCTGGTGCGCCGCCCGCGAGGTGTCGAGCAGGCGTCGTTCGATCTCGTGCCGGGCGCGCGAGAGGAACGGGCCGAGCAGTGCGGTGGCGTCGGCGACCGGGCCGGTGATGTCGAGGACGCCCTCGAGCCGGCCCGAGGTGGGGTCGAAGAGCGGTTCGCCGTAGCAGCAGAACTGCTTGAGTTCGTCGAGGTAGTGCTCGTCGCCCACCACGGAGAGCCCACGGCGCAGCTCGAAGACGGTGGCGACCGCGTTGGTGCCGGTGTTCTCCTCGTCCCAGACCGTGCCGGTGACCAGGCCGACCTCGGCGAGCCGCTCGTGGAGCGGGTGGGCGCCGACGCGGTGGTCGACGACCCGTGACTGCCGGTCGGCGAGGATCAGCGCGAAGCGGGTGTCGGCGAGGTCGGCGGCGAGCTGGTCGAGCACCGGGCGCGCGGCGACGAGCAGCCGGCTGTCGGGCTCGATCTCGAAGGCCCGCTCCGGGTCGGGCCGGGTGGCGTGCTGCAGACCCGCCATCTCGGCCCGGTGCCACGCCGCGGAGATCGCCGGGCGCAGCACCTGCGCCCCGCCCGGCGCGGGGACCCGCACCGGGTCACGGCCGTGGTCGTGGCCGTAGAGACACCGGGACCCGTCGGTCGGCTCGTCTTCTCGGTGCATCGGCTGCGCTGCCTCCCCGCTGTCGGCGGACCTCATCGTCCGCGACGTTCCACACGCAGTCTGACCGCCGCAGCGCCGCTGTTCAAGATTCGCACATGCGGCGCCCAGTGCGGACGACAGGATGGGCAGAGGGCCGGGTCCGGGATCGGACGGGCCCATCCACCACACCCACGAGCACCAGGAGAGGTCGGACGTCGATGAAGACCAAGGCAGCTGTCGTCTACGAGACCGGCAAGCCCATCGAGATCGAGGAGCTCGACCTGGATGGCCCGAAGGACGGTGAGGTCCTGATCCGCTACACCCACGCGGGCCTGTGCCACTCCGACATCCACATCGCCCACGGCGACCTCGAGGCCCGGCTGCCGATGGTGCTGGGGCACGAGGGCGCCGGCATCATCGAGGAGGTCGGCCCCGGCGTCACCCGCGTGAAGGCGGGCGACCACGTCGTCTGCTCGTTCATCCCGAACTGCGGCGTCTGCCGCTACTGCGCCACCGGCCGTCAGTCCATCTGCGACATGGGCGCGACGATCCTCGAAGGCTACCTGCCCGGCCCGCGCTTCCCGTTCACCGGTCCCAAGGGCGACTACGGCGCGATGTGCATGATCGGCACGTTCAGCCAGTACGCCACCATCCACCAGAACTCCGCGGTGAAGGTCGACGACGACCTGCCGCTGGACAAGGCCGTCCTCGTCGGCTGCGGCGTCCCGACCGGCTGGGGCTCGGCCGTGAACACCGCCGAGGTGAAGCCCGGCGACACCGTCGTGGTGATCGGCGTCGGCGGCATCGGCATCAACGCCGTGCAGGGGGCGCGTTACGCCGGCGCCAAGAACGTCATCGCCGTCGATCCGCTGGAGAACAAGCGGGAGAAGGCGATGGAGCTCGGTGCCACCCACGCGTTCGCCTCGACCGAGGAGGCCATGCAGACGATCACCGACCTGACCCGCGGGCAGATGGCCGACTCCGCCGTGCTCACCGTCGGCCTGATGACCGAGGACGTCGTCACCGGCGGGTTCAACGCGGTGGGCAAGGGCGGCAAGGTCGTGCTGACCGGCCTCAACAAGCTGATGGAGCCGAACATCCAGCTGCCCGGCACGATCCTCACGCTGTTCCGCAAGCAGGTCCGCGGGTCGCTGTTCGGCGACTGCAACCCCACGACCGACATCCCGAAGATCCTCGGCCTCTACCAGGCCGGAGACATCAAGCTCGACGAGATCATCACCCGGACGTACCGGCTCGACGAGGTGAACGAAGGCTACGACGACCTGATGAACGGCAAGAACGTTCGCGGCGTCATCGTGCACGAGCACTGAGCCGGTGGCGACAGGCAACACCTTGACCGCGGTCGGCGTGGGCGACGACGTCTCCCCCGCGCCGACCGCGCCACCGACCGCCGTCATCGGTCGCGAGCGGGAGGTCGAACTCCTGCTCGCGGCCCTCGACGCCGGAGCGCACGTCGTACTGGAAGGCCCGCCCGGCACGGGCAAATCCACGTTGCTGCGCGTCGTCGCAGCGAGCGAGTCGATCGGCTTCCGCTTCGTCGAGGGCAACGCCGAGCTGACACCCACCCGCCTGGTCGGGCACTTCGACCCGGCCCGCGTGTTGTCCGACGGCTACACCCCCGACGTGTTCGTCGACGGTCCGCTCGTCGATGCACTGCGCAACGGTTCGCTGCTGTACGTCGAGGAGATCAACCGGGTGCCGGAGGAGACGCTCAACGTCCTCATCACGGTGATGAGCGAGGGCGAACTGCACGTGCCGCGGCTCGGGGTGGTGCCGGCCGCGGCGGGGTTCCGCCTCATCGCGGCGATGAACCCGTTCGACGCGGTCGGCACCGCGCGCATCTCGTCGGCCGTGTACGACCGCACCTGCCGGATCGTCATGGGCTACCAGTCGGCGGCGGTCGAGGCCGCGATCGTCGCCGCGCAGGTCGGCGCCGCGCCGGGCGACTGGCTGGCGAAGGTCGTCGAGGTCGTCCGGTCGAGCCGTTCGCACGCCGACGTCGCCGTCGGGTCGTCGGTGCGTGGCGCGATCGACCTCACCGGGGTGGCCGTCGCGCTCGCGAAGCGGCGGGGTCGCGACGCCACCGACTGGCACGTCGGGCTCGACGCCGCGCTCGTCGCCCTCACCGGCCGGATCCGCCTGCACGACAGCGCTGCGCACACGGCGGAGGACGTCGTCCGTGCGTTGTGGATCGCGGTGTTCGGCGCGGAACCCACGCCCGACGCCGACGGCGAGGGGGATGACGACCCGGGGGGAGGCTGAGCCCGCCCCCGGGTCGGGGAGCGGGCCCACAACCGCCGGAGCCGTCGACCGGTTCGCAGCGCCGCACCACGCCGCGGCCGAGCACGACCGGCCGTCACCAACTCGAGAAACGTCAACACTTCTCGGAGATCTCGCCCGAGGTCGGTGAGCTCGACGAGCAGGCGCTCGACGCCGCGATGGCGGCCGACCCCGACGCCGTGCTCGGGCTGCTGGTCGACATGGCCTCGGCCACCGACGAGCGGTTGCGGCTGCTCGCGGTGCGCGCCGCCACGCGTGTGGTGATCGACCGCGCGCGGCGGGGGCTGCCGCGGAAGGCGGGCGTGGGCAAGCTGCGGACGGTGTCGGCCGACCGCGGCGGGGATCTCGACGTCGACGCCTCGATCGAGTCGATCACCGAGGCGCGGGCCCGGCGGGTGGCCCCGAACGTCACCGACCTGTCGGCTCGCACGTGGGCGCGGCCCGAACTCGCGCTGTGTCTCGTGGTCGACGCGTCGGGGTCGATGCACGGCGAACGGCTCGCGGCCGCCGTCGTCACCGCCGCCGCCTGCGCGTTGCGTGCGCCGGGCGACCTCGCCGTGCTCGCGTTCTCCCGCACGGCCGAGGTGATCCGGCCGATGACGGCCCAGCAACCGGCGTCGCGCACGGTGCAACGGTTGCTGCGGCTCAAGGGGCACGGTGTGACCTCGGTCGACGCGGCCCTGCGCGCGGCGTCGGCTCAGCTGGAACGCACCCGCGCGGCCCGCAAGGTCGTGCTCCTGCTCTCCGACTGTCGAGTCACCGACGACCGCGACCCCGTCGCCGCCGCCCGCTCCCTCGACGAGCTCATCGTGATCGCCCCGGCCACCGACTGCGACGAGGCCGCCTCCTTCGCCCGCCATGCCGGCGCCCGCTGGTACCCGCTGACCGGCCCCGCCGCCGCCGCCGACGTGGTGCGGGCGGCGCTGGGCTGACGGTCGAGGTGGGGTCGTGGGCGCGGTCGTTCGTTCTCGGGCCCCGGGGTGCAAAAGTCCGTGTTCTGGTCGTCCGTATGCGCTTTCTGGTGGTCATCGACGACCAAACGGCGGAGTTTTGCGCCCACGGCGCGGCGTGTCGCCCGGCGTGGTGACCAAACGGCGGAGTTTTGCGCCCACGGCGCGGCGTGTCGCCCGGCGTGGTGACCAAACGGCGGAGTTTTGCGCCCACGGCGCGGCCGGCGTGGTGACCAAACGGCGGAGTTTTGCGCCCACGGCGCGGCGTGTCGCCCCGCGGGGTGACCAAACGGCGGAGTTTTGCGGGTCCATGGTGCGGCGCGGCGACCTCCGCAGCCGCCCGGACGGCGGACTTGCGCAGCGCCCGGAGGGTCAGCGGGTGCCGCGGAGCAGGACGGTGCCGTCGTCGGTGCGGACCTCGACCACCGCGATCTGGCTGACCGGCCACTTGCTGGTGCCGGTGGGTTCGGCGACGGTGTCGGGGCCGTAGGTCCAGCTCGTCACCGGCATCGTGACGCCGGCCCGGTTGGTGGCGAACAGCTCGTAGCCGTAGCTGTGGTCCGGTTTCGCCGCGCCGGCGCCGGCGAAGCGGCAGGTGAGGTCGAGCCGGGTGCCCCAGGGCTCCGCGGTGAGGGCGACGTCGACCGCGAGCGGGTTGGGGACGACCGGGCGCAGCGCGAGGCTGACCGCGGCGGGGCTCGAGGACGCCGACGGCGCGGGGTCGGGGCCGCCGCCGGGCCGGACCAGCACGAGCGCGAGGACGACGGCCGCGGCCGCGACGAGGCCGCCGAACACGCCGTACCGCACCCGGCTGCGCCGCCGCCGGGCGATCGCGGCGGACAGGCGGGGGAGCAGGTCGGCCGGCAGGTCGTCGACCTCGGCGGGGTCGGTGTCGACCACCTGCGAGAGCGGGACGTCGGCGAGCAGGCCGGGCAGGCCCGAGAGTTCCGCGACCGCGGTGCGGCAGCGCAGGCAGGTGTCGACGTGCCGTTCGTAGCGTCGGCGGTCGGTCGGGGTGAGCGCGCCCAGGACGTAGGCGGCGTCCCACTGGGCGAGTTCGTCGTGCTCGGCAGCGACGGCGGGGTGCCGGCCGGCCGCGCCGAGTTCGTCGTCGAAGCTCACGAGACCACCCCCATCTCCTGCAGTGTGAGGCGCAGGGCCTTCAACGCGTAGTGCGAGCGGGACTTGACGGTCCCTTCGGGCACGTCGAGCGTCCGCGCCGCCTCGGCCGTCGACCGGCCGCGGTAGTACGTCTCGACCAGGACCGCCCGGTGGTCCGGCGAGAGCCGGCTGAGCGCGTCGGCGACCAGCCATGACTGCAGCAGGCCGTCGACGTGGTCGGCGTCGGCCTCCTCGGGCGGTTCGCCGGTGGTGAGCTCGCGGTTTCCACCGGGCGCTGCGCCACTCGTCGACGACCAGGTTGCGCGCCACGCGCAGCAGCCACGCGCGGGTCGCCTCGGCGCCGCGTTCGAGGACCTCGGGGTGCTTCCACGCCCGCAGCAGGGTCTCCTGGACGACGTCCTCGGCCCGGCCGCGGTCACCGGTCATCCGCAGGACGTACCCCCACAACGACCGCGCGTGGGCATCGTGCAGCGCGACCATCACCTGCTGGTCGTCGGTGCGCTGGGCGTCCACGTCCTACTCCACGGTCGGGGCTCACATCCGGTTCATCCGGGCGGTGGTTGAACCCGCGACCACCATCCTCCGTGGTTCCGGGCGACGTCGCATCACCCGATCCGGTCACCGACCGGCGACACCTGGAGGACGACCCGTGACCTCGACCGACCTGCGCGACCTCACCGTCTCCCGCCGCTGCGCCCTGTTCGGTGCCGGCGGAATCGGCGCCGCCGCCGTGCTCGCCGCCTGCTCGTCCGGCTCCGGCGGCGGCTCCGGCACCTCCTCGGCCGCCACCTCGGCCGCCACCTCGCCGACCGCCAGCGGCAGCGCGTCCTCGTCGTCGGCAGCACCGTCGACGTCCGCGGCGTCGTCGTCGGCGGGGTCCGGTTCCGGCGGCGCCGCGATCGCCTCGCTGGCCGACATCCCGGTCGGCGGCACCGCGTCGGCGCAGGTCAACGGCCAGACCGTCCTGCTCTCGCAGCCCACCGCGGGCAAGGTCGACGCCTTCAACGCCACCTGCCCGCACCAGGGAGCGACGGTGCAGCCCGACGGCTCGAAGTTCAAGTGCCCGCTCCACGGCTCGGAGTTCGCCCTCGACGGCTCGGTGACCCAGGGGCCGGCGGCGCAGGGACTCACCGCGATGCCGGTGAAGGTCTCGGGCAGCAACGTCGTGGCGGGTTGACGTGCTGGCCATCGACACCATCAACGGCCTGCCGGCGCACGTCCTGCTCGTGCACGCGGTCGTGGTCCTGCTGCCGCTCGCGTCGGTCGCGCTCGTCCTCGCCGTCCTCTGGCCCGCCGCCCGGCGTCGCCTCGGGATCGTGACGCCGCTGCTCGCCGGGATCGGCCTGGTGCTCGTCCCCATCACCGTCCAGGCCGGTGAGTGGCTGCAGTCGAAGTTCGGCGACAGCCCGCTCATCGCCGAGCACGCCGACCTCGGCGGTCAGTTGCTGCCGTTCGCGATCGCGTTGTTCGTGGTGGCGTTCGCGCACTGGATCTGGTCCCTGCGGCTGCGCCGCCAGGCCGAGGCGGACCACTCCGGAGGTGTCGGATCCGGCTCGGGCGGCGGCGGCGTGGCGGTGGCCGAGCGGACCACGACCGCCACGCGCACCTCGACCGGCACCACGGTGGTCAACGTCGTGTTCGCCGTGCTCGGTGTCGCCGCGGCCGCGCTCACCATCTGGATGGTCGTGCGGATCGGCGATTCCGGCGCCCAGGCCGTGTGGCAGGGCACCGTCCGCTGATCAGCCCGCCGGTCGCCCCACGTGGGTGTCGAGCCAGCGATTGAGCGGGGTGACCGCGCGCCACGCCTCGAGCGCGCGGTCGCGGACCGTTGCAGTGTGCAACCACTCCGCTGGCTCGTGGTGGATCGACGCCGAGAGCGCCTTGCGCCGCAGCAGTGACGCGCGCGGGTGGGTGTCGTCCCAGGGTTTGGGGATGCGCTGCAACTCGTCGCCGCCCAGCCGGAAACCCTGTCGTTCCAGGCGGTTCACCACCCGCACCGCCGCCGGCCCCGACCGGTCGTCGGCGAGCGCGGCGCGCAGCACCCGCGACTGCGCGGTGCTGCAGAACCAGTAGCCGCCGGCGAACAGCAGTCCGTCGGCCGAGAATTGCAAGTAGTACGCGGCCTCGCCGTCGCCGCCGATCACCGCGCCGGCGTGGGTCTTGTACGGCGTCTTGTCCTTGCTGAACCGCACGTCGCGGTAGGGCCGGAAGAACTTCGCGGTGCCGAACTCGGGTGCGAGCGCGGCGATGAGCGCGCGCATCGGCGCGGCGACCGCGCGTTCGTAGACCTCGCGGTGGTCGGTCCAGTACGCCTTGGAGTTGTCGGCCTCGAGACCCTCGAAGAAGTCGAGCGCCTCCTCGGGGAAACCCTCGAACGCGGCGACGTCGGTGTCGGGACGCTGCGGACTCACCTCATCGACGCTACCCAGCGCCGGCGGACGCGGGTCAGGCCACCTTGATCGATCCGGCGTCGACGGCCCAGTTCTGACCGACGCTGGGCATCGCGGGCGAGGCCAGCAGCAGGACGGCGCGGGCGATCTCGGCGGGGTCGATGAGTCGGCCGGTCACCATCCCGTTGAGCTGCGGGAACGACGCCAGGACGACGACCTCCGCCAAGCCGCGTGTGTACGCGTTCGAGGCCGCCTTCGCCGCGGCGTCCGGGTGGCGGAACGGTCAGAAGCCGCTGCCGCCGCCCATGCCGCCGGCGCCGCGGCCGCGCATGTTGGTCTCGGCCCGCTGCATCTCCAACCGGGCGGCGGCGTCGGGGTCGTGACGCGCGAGCCGGTCGTGCTGCCGGGTCTTCGAGGGGCCGAGGCGCCACGCGAGGAACGACAGGGCGGCGAGCGCGACCACGACGACGACGATCCAGAGCGCGACCATGCCGTGATCCTCACACGTCCGGCCGAGTTCACGACCCCTCGAAGCCGAGTTGACGCCAGGCCTCGTACGTCGCGATCGCCGCCGAATTCGACAGGTTGAGGGAGCGACGACCGGGAACCGTCGGGATCCGCAGCGTCTCCGTGACGTGTGGGTCGGCCAGGACCGCGGGGGCGAGACCGGTGGCCTCGGTGCCGAACACCAACGCGTCGCCGTCGTGGTAGGCGATCTCGGCGAACGAGCGGGTCGCCCGCGCGCTGAACGCGAACACCCGCGCGCCGCCGAGCCCGGCCCAGAGCGCGTCGAGGTCCGGGTGCACCGTCACCGTCGCGAGGTCGTGGTAGTCCAGCCCGGCGCGACGCAACCGGGCGTCGTCGAGGCTGAAGCCGAGCGGCTCGACCAGGTGCAGGTGGGCGCCGGTGACGGCGGCGAGGCGGATGACGTTGCCGGTGTTCGGCGGGATCTGCGGCTCGACGAAGACGACGTGCAGCACCGCCTACGAACCCTCGCTGACGGCCTCGGCCGGCCGGGGCACGCCGGCGCGCAGCAGCGCGACGGCCACCACCTCGGCGACGGCGGCGAGCCAACTGCGGTCGGCGGTGTCGAGTTCGCGGCCGTGCGCCCACGCGAGGGCGAGCGTGCCGAACGGGCGGCCGGTGTCGAGCAGGGGCAGGTGCGCGAGCGCCGCCGTCTGCGCCGCGGCCAGCGCCGGGCCGAGCTCCGGGAAGCCCGCGACGACCGCGTTGCGGGACTCGTGGAAGTACGGCCGGGCCTCCCGGAACGCGGCGGCCACCGGGGCGTCGACCCCGACGGAGAACCGGGCCCAGGCCGCGCCGCTCTCGGAGGGCAACGGCTCGACCGACACGTACCGCAGCTGGCGCCGGTCGTCGGGGTCGACGAGCGCGACGCCCACGAACGAGGCCGCGAGGCGGGTGCGTCCCCAGCGCGTCGCCTGGTCACCGACGCCGCGTGGGTCGGTCGCGGCGGCCAGGCTCGTCGCGAGCTCGGCCAGGGCGTCGTCACGCTCGCCCGGCCCGAGCAGGCCGCTGCGGCCCCCGACCAGTTCGGCCCACACCCGGCGCGCGTCGGGCCCGGTGTCGGGGCCGGTGTCGACCCCCCACGCGCTGGTGAGGACGTCGACGATCGCGAGGCCGCGGCCGTGCGTGTCCTCGGCGCCGACGGTCAGGGGCGCCAGGGTGGGGTCGGGCGAGTCGGGCGGTTCGTGGTGGGTGACCTCGAGGCGGACGACCGGACCGGCGTCGGCGAGTTCGACGCCGACCTCGTCGGCACGTCCGTGCACGAAGGCGTTGGTGACCAGTTCGGAGACGACGAGTTCGGCGTCGTCGACGGCCGCGCGGGCGACCCGCCACGCGTGGAGGGTGTCGACGACGAACGCCCGGGCCTGCGCGATCGCACCGGGTGACTGCCGCAGACGCGTCGAGCGGGCCGCACGGATCTCCGGAGCGGATCCGTGGCCGGCCGACACGGTGGATGAGTGTAGAACCAGCGGCCCGGTGGAGGCGGAGGTCGCGTATGGCGTCGTGATTCTCAGGATCTCGATCTCTTCCACGCGCATGAGGCGACCGCAATCCGGGTAGCCCACCCGTCGGGCCGTGGTGTTCGCAGCGGGACGCAGGGGTGGATCGCAAGGAATCGGGGCAACACATGGCGTGGTCGTGGACCTCGTCCATCCCGCCGAGCCCCGAAGCGCCCTCCGCCGCCCGCACCTTCGTCGAATCCTCGATGACCAGCGCCTACGCGGACCTCGGCGTCGTGGCCGAGACCTGCGACGACCTCGTCGTCATCGTGAGCGAGTTGGTCACCAACGCGGTGCAGGCGGCCACGACCGCGCTGCGCGTCGACCTCGACATCGACGGCCGTTCGGTCCGTCTCGCCGTCACCGACGCCGCGCTCGGCATGCCCACCGTGACCGGCCCGGCCGCCTCCAACCAGCCCTACGGCCGGGGGCTCGCGATCGTCGCGGCGCTGTCCGACGACTGGGGTGTGGTGGCGGTCGCCGCACCGCGCGACGGCAAGACCGTGTGGGCGCGGCTCGCGCTCGCCGCCCCGCCCGACTCCTGAGACCCCTGTGTCCTGCGGCGTAATCTCCGACCGGTGAGTGCCGCACCCGACGTCCTCACGGCGGAGCGCTCGGCGTTGCACGAGGCCGACCGGGCGCTCGAAGGGATGAAGGTCGCGGCCGCAGCGGTCGCCGACTACGGCGTCGACGCCCTCGCCAGCGAGTCGCTCGGGCGTATCCGCGCCGAGCGGTTGGCCGCGCTCGCCGCCGACCCCGGGGTGCCGGCGTTCTTCGGACGCATCGACACCGTTGCACGCAGCAACGATGAAAACGTTGCAAACAGCAACGACGACCCCGAGGTGTTCCACATCGGGCGCCGGCACGTCCGCGACGAACTCGGTGACCCGCTGGTGATCGACTGGCGGGCGCCGATGTCCGGTGCCTTCTACCGGGCCAGCCCGGCCGATCCGATGGGCGTGCACCGGCGCCGGCGGTTCGGGTTCCGCGAGCGCGAGCTGACCTCGTACGAGGACGAGGTCCTCGACGGCCCGGGGGCAGCCGACACCGACGCGGTGTCCGACCTGGTCCGCCGCGAGATCGAACGCCCGCGCACCGGACCGATGCGCGACATCGTCGCCACCATCCAGCCCGACCAGGACGACCTGGTCCGCGCCGACCTCGACACCTCGCTGTGCGTGCAGGGCGGCCCCGGCACCGGCAAGACCGTCGTCGCGCTGCACCGCGCCGCCTACCTGCTCTACACCTACCCCGAGCGACTGCGGCGGTCCGGCGTGCTGGTGGTCGGCCCCAACGCCGCGTTCCTCGACTACATCGAGGCGGTGCTGCCGACCCTCGGCGAGAGCGGCGTGCGGCAGGCGACCGTCGACGACCTCGTCGGTGCCGCCGCCGGCGCCCCCGCCGAGCCGACCGCCGTCGCCGTCCTCAAGGGCGACCCGCGGCTCGCGGCGGCGCTGCACCGCGCGGTGCTGCGGCACGTGGCCAAACCGGTCGACGACGTCGTGGTGACCGGCGGGCCGGTGGGCACGCGCCGCTACCGGATCCCGGTCGAGCGGCTGCGACGGCTCGTCGACGACACCCGCCGGGAGGTCGCGGCGGGCTCGCTGCGGTGGGCGGTCGGTCGGGCCCGGCTCGCGGCGCAGGTCGCCGAGGACGTGCGCCGGCAGCGCGAGGACGCCGGCGGCGCGCCCAGCGACCGCGAGACCGCCGCCCTCGCGCGCCGCCCGGGCGTCACCGAGTTCCTCGACGCCGTCTGGCCCGCGCTCGACCCGCCCCGGCTGCTCGCCCGCTTCCTCGCCGACGACGACTTCCGGCGGCGCTGCGCCCCCGACCTCACCCCCCGCCGAGCACGACCTGCTGCACCGGGACGCCCCGGCCGGGCGCCGGGCACCGCGGTGGACCCACGCCGACGCCGTGCTGCTGGACGAGCTGCGCGGGCTCGTCGAGGGCGTCGCGACGGTCGGGCACATCGTGGTCGACGAGGCCCAGGACCTCTCGCCGATGCAGTGCCGCGCCCTGGCGAGGCGGTGCCCCGGCGGGTCGTTCACCGTGCTGGGCGACCTGGCCCAGGCCACCACGCCGTGGGCGCCGGGGGCGTGGGCGCCGACCCTCGCCGCCCTCGGCCGCCCCGACGCCGTCCTGCGGCCGCTCACCGTCGGGTACCGGGTCCCCGGCGCCGTGCTCGAGGTGACCAACCGGCTGCTGCCCCTCATCGCGACCGGCCTCGCCCCGGCGTCGTCGCTGCGGGCCGCGCCCGACGCCCTGCACCACGCGCGGCTGGACCGGCTGGAGCAGGAGGTCGCCGCGGCGTTGACCCGCGAGGGGACGGTCGGCGTCATCGCGGCCGACGCCGACGTCGACGCCGTGACGACCCGCCTCGCGGCCGCGGCGGCCACCGCCGGCGGTCGGCTGGTGGTCGTCCCCGCGTCGGTCGCCAAGGGCCTGGAGTTCGACAGCGTCGTCGTCGTCGACCCCGAGGCCATCGTGGCCGCGGAACCCTCACGCGTCGTCGGCCTGCGCCGCCTGTACGTCGTCCTCACCCGGGCCGTCAGTCGGCTGGTGATCTGTGACGGCCCCGACCCCGTGCCCGAACTCGCCGGCTGACGATCAGCGCAGGCGCCAATAGGCGCGTGGATCCTTCGCGGACTTGCCCACCCACTCGACGATGCCCGCGTCGCGGAGTTCGTTGAGGTGTCGGATCGCGGTAGGCCGGGCGATCCCGACCAGACCGGCGACCTCGCCCGTGCTCAGGCGCTCGCCCTCGCGGAGGGCTGCCACGATCGATCGGGTCGCCGAGGGCAGGCGTTGGTCGAGTCGGCGGGCGGTGGTCGTACCGGACAACGTCAGCCTGACGCTGCCGGCTGTCTGGTGGTAGAGCGGGTCATCGAGGCCTGACAGGCGCATCTCCTCGAACATGCGCCGGATTCCCTCTCCGAACTCCTGACCCATGCGCAGATCCGCGCAGACGCGCGCGATGCGCGGATTGCGAGCGAACCGGGTGATGTTGAGAGGGTCCGCGAGATCGACGACTCCCGGGAATCGTCCTGGGCTCTCGATCTCCATCCGATCGTCGAAGACGTCGACGTGGATGTGGTCGCCGCCCATGCTGTAGGAGCGGTGAACGACGGCATTGACCACGCCTTCCAGCCACGCGTCCTCCGGGACCACCGGCGTGTCCTCGAAGGTCCCGCCACGCCCGAGGGCGCGGCGAGTGGGTTGGACCGACCGCACGAACTCCCGGACGGCAGTGACGATCCGCGGCAGGGGTCCCTCGAATCGCCGGTCCTCGATCAGTTGTTGTCGCGACCCGGAGCCGCGCTCCGTGCCGCGGAAGCGTGAAACCCGTACGTGAGCGTTGGGCAGCCATCGGCCCGGATCATGGGCGAACAACAGACATCCCGCGGTCGTCAGGCGCTCGCTGTCCATGAGGCCACGCGCGTGAAGCAGCCGATGGCTGTCCAATGCGCCGATGCGGTCGGCGTAGTTCTCGAGCAGCTCGCGGTCCAGATGCTCCCATCCGGCGCGCACTCTCTCGGTTTCGAACGCGGCTTGGCCCTTGTCGTACAACAGTTCACGACGCTGGCCGAAGCTCAGCCGCCGTGATTCGTCGCCCACGCGGAGGAGGACTTCGTCCTTCGTCGTGGCGTGGACCGTGCTGCTGGGTGGAATCTCGAGGATGAGGATGTCGTCGGGTTCTCCGGTCGCGAGCACGCAAGGCCGCAGCGATGTGGTCAACGGAACCACCGGTTGCGTGTAGTCGAAGGCGACCTGCATGTGAGCGTTCCGACGCCGAAGATCTCGGCGTGTGCCTTCGACCGTTCCCGCAGACAGCCCGATCGCGATGACCCCGCCGTCGGCATTGGCGAACGCCACCACGGTGTCAGCCAGTTTGCGCGGCTCGACGCGAGAGGACTTGCGCTCGAACCATTGGTCCTCCGCTGCAG
The DNA here is from genome assembly GCA_029817715.1 of Melastoma dodecandrum. Taxonomy (NCBI): domain Eukaryota; kingdom Viridiplantae; phylum Streptophyta; class Magnoliopsida; order Myrtales; family Melastomataceae; genus Melastoma; species Melastoma dodecandrum. The sequence goes on from JARUPY010000535.1 coordinate 1,363,535, forward strand.
CCAGCAGACGCGGACCCGTCAGTTCGGGCGCACTGGTCAGCGCTGTCTGGACCTCCGAGGTTGGCACTGATCTACTCTAACATCGTTAGTGTAGATGTGAGTGCTCGGAACGCCGCACGGGCGCGGCTCGCCACGGCTCGGACGTCGTCGATGTGATAGGAACCCCGAGGTATCCGTGTCGTACGCCACCTCTGTACGAACACGGGTCACCACACCCAGTACGGCGACGACGACCGCGGCGACCCCGCGCGAGCGTCCCGGGAGCTTGGAGGTCGCAGTGGCCCTACCCCTCGTACCGCACGCCGACGCCGTGCAGTTGCTGACGCCCGAGGGCGTGCGCCACGAGCACCCGGACTACCCGCTCGAGATCTCCGACGACCAGATCGCCGCGCTTTACCGCGACCTCGTCCTGGTCCGCCGGATCGACACCGAGGCGACGGCGCTGCAGCGCCAGGGCGAGTTGGGGCTGTGGGCGAGCCTGCTCGGCCAAGAGGCGGCCCAGATCGGCGCTGGCCGCGCGCTGCGCCCGCAGGACATGGCGTTCCCGACCTATCGCGAGCACGGGGTGGCGTGGGCGCGCGACATCGACCCGATGATGCTGCTGTCGATGTTCCGCGGCACCGACCTCGGCGGGTGGGACCCCGAGGCCACGAAGTTCGGGATCTACACGATCGTGCTGGGCGCGCAGGCCCTGCACGCGGCGGGTTACGCGATGGGTGTGGTGCGCGACGGCGCCGTCGGCACCGGCGACCCCGACCGCGACACCGCCGTGCTCGCCTTCTTCGGTGACGGCGCCACCAGCCAGGGCGACGTCAACGAGGCGTTCGTATGGGCCGGCGCTGGCAACCTGCCGGTGGTGTTCTTCTGCCAGAACAACCAGTGGGCCATCAGCACCCCCGTCGAGAAGCAGACCCGGGTCCCGCTGTACCAGCGGGCGTGGGGTTTCGGGTTCCCCGGCATCCGGATCGACGGCAACGACGTCCTCGCCTCGCTCGCCGTCACCCGCAAGGCGCTGGACGAGGCCCGCTCGGGCCAGGGCCCGACCCTCATCGAGGCCTACACCTACCGGATGGGCGCCCACACCACCTCCGACGACCCGACCCGCTACCGCCTCGACGCCGAACTCGAGACCTGGCGCCTGCGCGACCCGATCGAGCGGGTGCGGGCCTACCTCAGCCGCACCGCGGGCTACGCCGCCGACTTCTTCGACGACGTCGACGCCGAGGGCGACCGTCTCGCCGAGCGGGTCCGGGCCACCGTGCGCGCGCTCGAGGACCCCGACCCGATGGCACCGTTCGAGCACGTCACCACGCGCATGTCGGACCACCTGCGGGCCCAACGCGACGAGTACGCCTCGTACCTCGGCACCCTGGAGGGCACCCACTGATGGCGACGCTGACGATGTCGAAGGCGCTCAACGAGGGACTTCGCCGCGCGATGGACGACGACCCGAAGGTGCTCGTCATGGGCGAGGACGTCGGCAAGCTCGGCGGCGTCTTCCGGATCACCGACGGGCTGCAGAAGGACTTCGGCGAGGACCGGGTCATCGACAGCCCGCTCGCCGAGTCCGGCATCCTCGGCACCGCGGTCGGGTTGTGCCTGCGGGGCTACCGGCCGGTGTGCGAGATCCAGTTCGACGGCTTCGTGTACCCGGCGTTCGACCAGATCGTCAGCCAGCTGGCGAAGTTCCGGAACCGCAGCGGCGGCCAGGTCAGGATGCCGGTCGTCATCCGGATCCCGTTCGGCGGCGGCATCGGCGCGGTCGAGCACCACAGCGAGTCGCCCGAGGCCTACTTCGCGCACACCGCCGGCCTGACCGTTGTCTCGTGCAGCGATCCGGTCGACGCCTACTGGATGATCCAGCAGGCCGTCGCGCTCGACGACCCGGTGATCTTCTTCGAGCCCAAGCGCCGCTACTGGGCCAAGGCCGAGGTCGACACCACGGCGTCACTCGCCGACGCCTACGCCTTCGACAAGGCCCGCGTGGTCCGGCCGGGCACCGACGTCACGCTGGTGGCGTACGGCCCGATGGTGACGACGGCGTTGCAGGCTGCAACGATCGCCGAGAGCGAGGGCCGCTCGCTGGAGGTCATCGACCTGCGCAGCCTGTCGCCGCTCGACACCCCCACCGTCATCGAGTCGGTGAGGCGCACCGGCCGGTTGGTCGTCACCCACGAGGCGTCGGTGACGCTCGGCATGGGCGCGGAGATCGCGGCGCGGGTGCAGGAGCAGGCCTTCTACTCGCTCGAGGCGCCGGTGCTGCGCGTCGGCGGGTTCGACACCCCGTACCCCGCGAGCCGCGGCGAGGAGGAGTGGCTCCCCGACGCCGACCGCGTCCTCGACGCCGTCGACCGCGTGCTCGCCCACTGAGGAGAGGTTCCCGTGCCACACCTGCAGCAGTTCCGTCTCCCCGACGTCGGTGAGGGCCTCACCGAGGCCGACATCCTGCGCTGGGCAGTCGCCGTCGGCGACGAGGTGACCGTCAACCAGGTGCTGGTCGAGGTCGAGACCGCCAAGGCCGCCGTCGAACTGCCCTCGCCGTACGCCGGCACCGTGCAGGCGCTGCACGTCGAGGAGGGCCAGACCGTCGAGGTCGGCACACCGATCATCACCATCGACACCGGCGGCGAGTCGCCCGGCCCGGTGCCGGGCGACGACATCACCGTACAGGCCGCCGCCGGCCACGGCGCCCGCATCGTCGACGACGCCGGCAAGCGCGAGCCCAACCTGGTCGGCTACGGCCCGGGTCACCGCGGCAGCCGCCGGCGCGCGGCCGCGTCGGCGTCGGCGTCGGCGTCGGCGTCGGCGGGGCCGGCCGAGACTCCGCGAGTGGCGACTTCGGCGACGAGTGGCGACCTGCAGCCGACCACTCGCGGCGGAAGTCGCCACTCGGCTGATCCGGGCGGCGCGGTCACCGTCCTGGCCAAGCCACCCGTCAGGTTGCTGGCCAAGACACTGGGCGTCGACCTCGCGGGCGTGTCGCCCAGCGGCCCGCACGGCACGGTCACCCGCGCCGACGTCGAGGCCGCCGTGGCCGCACCGGCGCCGTCCGTAACGCCGTCCGCGGCCGCGACCGGCGCGCGGGAGGAGCGGATCCCGGTCCGGGGGGTGCGCAAGCACACCGCGGCGGCCATGGTCGCGTCGGCGTTCACGGCCCCGCACGTCACCGAGTTCGTCACCGTCGACATCACCGCGACGATGGACCTGCGCGACCGGGTCGCCGCCCGGCGCGAGTTCCGCGACGTCAAGGTCTCGCCGCTGGTGTTCGTCGCGCGCGCCCTGCTGCTCGCGGTCGCCCGCACCCCGGTGGTCAACGCCAGCTGGGTCGAGGGCGACGACGGCGCCACGATCGTCCGCAAGCACTACATCAACCTCGGCATCGCCGCCGCGACCGACCGCGGCCTGGTCGTGCCGAACATCCCCGACGCCCACACGCTGTCGCTGCGTGATCTCGCGGGTGCCATCGCCGACCTCACCGCGGTGGCGCGGAGCGGGAAGACCTCGCCCGCCCGGCTGGCCGGCGGGACCATCACGATCACCAACGTCGGTGTCTTCGGCATCGACACCGGCACCCCGATCCTCAACCCGGGCGAGGCGGCGATCCTCGCCGTCGGCGCCGTGAAGCGGGCGCCGTGGGTGGTCGTCCGCGACGGCGTCGAGACCCTCGAGCCGCGCTGGGTCACCCAGCTCGCGCTCTCGTTCGACCACCGCCTGGTCGACGGCGCCGAGGGCTCGCAGTTCCTCGCCGACATCGCAGCGACGCTGCACGACCCCGGCCTCGCCCTGCTCTGAGGAGAGGGCGGGCCGGGGCCGGCGAGGCGCGACGAGCGTCAGCAGACGACCGCCGCGGTGAACGACTGGTTGGTGAACGCCCCACCGCCGGTGAGCAACGTGCGCTGCTGCACCGCGACGGTGTTGGGCGCCGGCGCCGGCGCGGTCTCCGAGGTCGTCGGCGTGAACGGTGCCGCGGTGGTGAGCGATCCCCGGGTGACGACGGTCGCGCAGCCGCTGACGTCACCGCGGGTGACGACCGTGTACCGCCCGCCGGCGCTGCGGAAGCTCAGGGCGTCGCCGACGCTGCGCTGCGCCGTGCCGTCGGCCCGGACCGCGACCGCGGCGACACCGGGCGCTCCGGGGCAGAACACCCCGAGGTGGAACGGCACCATGTCCTGCAGGCCGCCGCCCGGGTTCTTGGTCTCGACGTAGACCCGACGCGACGTCGACCCGACGCCGGTCGCCACGTGAACCGGGGCCGGCACCAGAGCGTTCGCCGGGTCGCCGACGCTCGCGATCGGGGTGCAGGCGCTGACGTCGCGCGCGAACTCGACCTGGTACTGGCCGGGCCCCACGGGCGTCACCGTCGTGCCGGTGGTTCCCCGCGCGAGCGCGCCGTCGTACCCGACGACCGCGAACGGGGTGTTCGTGCCGCCGCAGTCGACGACGAGGTCGAACGCGGCGGGCGTGAGTCCGCCGCCCTGGTTCTTGGTCTCGACGTACACGCCGTTGGCCGACTGGTGACCGCCCGCGGTGAACACGAGCACCGCCTGGCTGGCCGACGCGGTCGTCACCGGGGTCGCGAGGTACGCACACCCGCGCACGCCCCGACCGAACGTCACCTCGTAGCGGCCGGCGCCGAGCGCGGTGCTGGAGATGGCGGTGCTGCCGGGGCCGAGGGTGCCGTCGGCGGCGACACCGGCCTGCAGTGTGGTCGTCGCGGCGTCAGCGCCGCCCACGACGGGGACAGCGACGGCGGTGAGCGTCCCGATCGCCGCCGCGGCGAGCGAGAGAGCGAGGGTGCGGGTCCTGCGGTTCATGGTCGTTCCTCCGAGGGGCTGGTCGCCGTCCCCGGTCGGGAGGCGTCGGCGACGATCGTCGGTCCGGCGGCCGTGCCGGCTCATCGCACAGTTGCGCCAACCCCGCGCGCCCGGTCGGGCAGCCGCACCCGGATCGACGTGGGTCGGCACCCGAGGCCGGTCAGGTCGGCCGGACGCCCAGGGCCGCCGCCCGCTGCAGGGCCTGGGCGGTGCCGGCCGCGCCGAGCGCACGCCGGGCGGCGGCGAGCCGGCGGTCGGCGGTGCGCCGCGACAGGTGCAGGTGGGCCGCGGCCGCGCCGAGCGTGCGGCCCCCGAGCAGGGCCCCGAGCAGGGCGACCTCGTCGGCCGACAGCAGGTCGGCGGCGTCCCCCGCGCCCGCGGGCGCCGACGGTTCACCCGGGTGCAAGCGGTGCTCGACCGGCCCGAGCCGGCGTAGGTCGTCGCACAACCGGTCGGTGAGGTCGCGTCCCGCGGTGCTCGCGGCGATCACCGTGGCTCCGCCCAGCGCGATCCGCACCGCCTCGACGGCACCCGCGGCGTCGTCGACCTCGATGCGGACGGCGTCGGGACGGTCGGCGGCGACCCGGTCGAGGTCGGCGAGCGCGTCGCCCTCGAGGACGACGTGGGTGGCCGTCACCCGCGGCCTACCGCGAGCGACGCCGCCTGCGCGCGGGTGGTGGCACCGAGGGTGGCCGACGCGGTGGTCAGTTGCCGCACGACCGTGTGTCGGGAGATCTCGAGCCGGTGGGCGATCTCGCCGTTGGTGAGGCCGTCGCCGACCAACCCGAGGATCTCGTGCTGCCGACCGGTGAGCAGGCTCCGGTGGTCGCGGGTCCGGGGCGCCGAGCGGCGCACGCCGGCGGCGCGCAGCGACCGGCGGGTGCGGCCCAGCAGCGGGAGCAGGCCGAACTGCTCCGCCGTCGCCTCGATCGCGGTGAACCGGTCGACCGCCTGGCCGACGTCCCCGCCGAGCCGGACCGCCTCCGCGGCGCCCCACTGCGCCCGCAGCCAGTTGCGTCGGCTGTACGCGTGCCACGTCGCCGCCGCCCGGTCGAGCGCCACGGCGGCCGCGGGGTGGTCGCCGCGGTGGAGGTGGCCGATGCCGTCGATCTCGTCGGGGACGGCTGCGCAGTGGGCGTACCCCGAACGCGGCGGTGGTGGCCCGGGGTCCTCGCCGAGGTCGCCGCGGATCCAGGCGAGGTTGGCCATGCCCCAGGGCACGTTGGGGTCGTCGTCCGGACCGTCGACGAACTGCACCGCGTACGCCAGCGCCGCCCGGAGCCGACCGCTCCAGTACGCCGCCTCCATCCGGACCAGCAGGTTCTGCCGGGCGCCACGGTGGTCGTCGACGAACTCGGCGTCGTCGAGGCGGCGCAGCGCTTCGTCCCCGCGGCCGAGGTCGACGAGCGTCACGCCCAGCACCTCGAGGATCTGGTCGCGGGCGCGGCGCTCCCGGGTCACCTCGAGCAACGCCTCGGCCTCGGCCACGACGTGCTGGGGATCGCCGGTGTGCACGTCGAACTGCAGGACGGCCAGCCGGAACAGCTGGGTCCACTCGCCGAGCCCGAGCCGCTCGGCCCTGGCGAGGAAGGTGGCCCCGGCCGCCCGGCCGCCGGCGTAGTCGCCGCGCAGCTCGTGGCACGTGACCAGGTTGTGCGCCGCGAGGAACTCGGTGCTCGCGTCGCCGTCGGCCCGTGCGCCGTCGACGGCAGCGAGCAGGTGACCCACCGCGCGGGGGTCGTTGGCCGCGGCGTAGGCCGTCCCCAGCAGGTAGCGGGCGCGCGCGACGTCGACCTGCGCGCGTTCGGCCTCGGCGAAGGCGGTGGACGCCTGGGCCACGGCCGCGTCGAGGTCACCGTCGACGAACAGCGGCACGCGGCTGCTCTCGACCCGCAGCCGGACCTCCGTGGCGGTGCCCGTGCCGCCGACCCGGGCGAGACCGTCGGCGAGCGCAACGCGCAGGCCGTCGACGTCGCCGGCCGTCCACGCGTTCCGTGCCCGGTGCAGGGACGCGAGGGCCTGGGCGTCGTCGTCGTCCGGGTCGAGGCGGTCCAGCACGGCCGCCATGCCGACGAGGTCGTGGCTGCGTTCGAAGGCGTCCGCGGCGGCGAGGCGGAGGTCGCGCGCCGCTCGACCCTCCGTGGTGTCGGCGGCGAGCACCCACTGCGCGGCCTGCTCGTCCGGACGGGTGGCCGCGGCGGCCGCCCGTAGCGCCGCCGCGTGGGCGAGCGCCGTCTCGCCCGCGCGCTGGTGGTGCACCGCGGCCTCGCCGTCGCCCGTGACCAGTCGCGCGATGCGGGCGTGCAGTTCGCGGCGACGGGCGTCGTCGAGATCGTGCTCGGCGATCTCCGCGAGCAGGGCGTGCGGCACCCGGACCTCGTGGTCACGGGTCACCTCGCCCAGTCCGCTCTGCTGCAGGCGGGTCACGACGTCTGCGGCGAACGTTGTCGACGGCAACGGACGATGGGCGACCGCGAGCACCTCGAACGCGTCGCGGGTGTCGTCGTCGAGCCAGCGCAGCCGCGCGGCCACGGCGAGCCGCAGCGTCGGCGACGGGTCGCCGGTGGCCGCCAGTTCCCGCAGCAGCAACGGGTTCCCACCCGTGCGCTCGAGCACCCGGGCGAGGGCCGGGCCGCCGAGCCCGGGGTTGACCTCCTCGGCGAGACGCATCGCGTCGGCCCGGGCGAGCGGCCGCACCGGGCACTCGGTGAAGCCGGCGTCGCGCAACCGGTCGACCACCACCGTCGCTCCGGGGTCGCCGGTGCGCACCGCGGTGGCGACGGCGATGCGGCCGGCGACCAGCGCCAGCGTGGCCAGGGTCGCGGCGTCGGCCCAGTGGGCGTCGTCGACGACGAGCACGCCCGCGCCCACGCGCTGTTCGACGACGCCCGCCACGGACACCGGGTCGCCGTCGAGGTCGACGCCCAGCGCGCGGCGCAGCGGGAGGTACGACGACCAGGACAGGGTCGCGAGTCCGCCGCCCGCCTCGACCGGGCGGCCGGTCGCCGTCGTGGCCGCCCGGAGCAGAGCGGTCTTGCCGATGCCGGCGGGGCCGGTGAGGACGACGGGGCGGTCCTCGGCGAGCAGCGCGGCGACGGTCGCGAGGTCCGCGCTGCGGCCGACGAGCACCGCACGATGCTCCCACGGGTGGGAGGTGTGGGGGTCCACGGCGACCGGAACAACAGGTCATCCAGGGTCAAACCGACCTGTGGAGACAGTCTGTTAGGAACATGCGGGCAACGGCCTACGAATCTGAGGTGAACTGGCCCACCGAGGCGGGAATCTTTCGGCACTCGAGCGTATTCTTGTTCTCGGGACGCCAAGGCCGGCGTCTCGATCGAAGGAGAACGTCATGAGCACCGCCCGTCGCATCTCGAGCACCGCCCGCGCGCGTCTGCGCGAGCGTCGCAACCAGCGCGCGTTCGTCCGCGCGTACGAGCAGGCTTCGCCCACCATGCAGGCCGAACTGCTCGCCCTTTCGCAGTACCAGAAGATCGGTCACTGACCGACCTGCACGACGAAGCCCGGCTCACCCTCCGCGGAGGGTGAGCCGGGCTTCGTCGTGTCAGGAACCGGTCGTCACTTGCTGGACATGATCAACCCGACGCCGACCACGATGAGCACGATCGACAACACGATGACCACGATGCTGATGATCACGCCGGCGAGCGCCAGACCGCGGTACTTGGCGCCCTTGTTCGCCCGCTGCAGGCCGATGTACGACAGGATCCCGGCCACGATCGCCATGACGATGCCGATGAGCCCGGTGAACAGGATGCTCACCAGCGACACCACGAACCCCGCGATCGCGAGCCCGTTGCCCTCCTGCGGCTGACCGCCCGGGTAGCCGCCGGGCGAACCGTAGGCCGGCGCGTTCCCGTACCCCTGCTGGCCGTACCCCTGCTGGCCCTGGTTCTCGGGCGCCGGGTACGACGGCGGCTGCGACGGATAGGACGGCGGCTGCGACGGCGAGTTCGGGTCGTACGACATGGGCTACCCCTCTGCGGCGGCAAGGTCAGGACGCAGACGTCTTACCGGGCAAGCTCCTGGTCGTAACACGGCGGGACGAAATGGCAGCCGCCGGCGCCACCTGTCGTGCGGGGTCGGGTCAGCCGACGAGCGCCCGGCGGAGCCGCTCGGTGTCGGCGTCGGTCCAGCCGCCGGCGGCGAGGAACTGCGCCGTGCCGCCGAAGTGTTCGTCGATGCCGTCGAGCAGGGCGGGCATGGTGCCCGGTCGTGGGGCGTGGTCGGCGGCCTCGGTGCCGTCGACGTCGTCGAAGTACACCGGTGAGCTGCGCAGCCGGTCGAGGATCTGCTGCGCGTTCGGCACGGTGGCGAGGTAGTCGGCCTCGATCGCGTCGTGGCCGACCCCGACGAGGTCGAGGGCCATCGCCACGACCACGCCGGTGCGGTCCTTGCCCGCGGCGCAGTGGACGACCGTCGCACCGCCGGCGTCGGCGGCCTCGGCGATGTCACGCAGCGCCGCGACGATCGAGTCGGGCCGCTGCACGAGGTAGCGCAGGTACACCCGGGCGACCGGGTTCGGCGACCAGTCGCGGACCTCGTCCGCCGGCTCCTGGTGGCGGCGTTGTCCGGGCTTGCGCGCCCAGGGCAGCACGTCGTCCTCGAGGTCGTCGACCGCCGAGTCCGTCGTGTCGCCGACCTCGGGGAACAGCGAGAGGTGGTCGACGCGCACACCGTCGATGCCGTCGAGCCGGCCCGCGCCGGTGCCGCGGAGCTCCACGCCGGTGCGGAGGTCGACGACCCGCGCGACGTGCCACTGGTCGACGAGCGTGCGGACGTCGGCGTCGGAGAGGTCCTGCAGGTTGTCCGAGCGGAGCAGGACGCCGTCGCGGACCTGGCCGGATCCGTCCGCGAGCGGCAGACCGCCGACGTCGCGGGTGTTGACGGTGCCGTCCAGCTCGATCTCGGTCACGTGTCCGAACCTAGGCGCCGAGGCGTCATCCCGACTCCCAGGGGTTCAGCACTGTGACGCCGGTGGTGGCGAAGTCGGCGACGTTGCGGGTGACGAGGGTCAGGCCGTGGTGGAGAGCGGTAGCCGCGATCAACGCGTCGTTCCCCGGTCGTGGGTCGGGATTGTGGAGAGCCGCGGCGCGCAGTGCCACCGCGGTGTCGACCGGCAGGATCCGGTGGGCGAAATCGTCGAGCACGCCCTCGAGCCAGGCGCGCAAGGCATGGCCCTGCCGCGAGTCCCGGTGCTCCAGCCGTCGGACACCGATCTCGAGTTCGAGGACCGTGATCGCACTGAGGGCGTGCTCCGTCTCAGGCGTGGCCGCCGCCCACGCCTGGACGTGCTGATCGATGCGGTTCGCCGGGCGGCGCAGCTCGCTGACGACGTTGGTGTCGAGGAGGAACCTCACAGGTCAGGCACGCGCGGGGAGAAGTCGAGCCTCGGGAACTCGACGTCGATGTCCTCGTCCATCGACAGAGCGTCGAAGAGGCTGCGCGGGCTGCCGGTGAGATCGCGGTACGCGTCGATGGACAGCAGCACGAACGACGGCTCGCCCCGGTCGGTGATGATGACCGGCTCGTGCCCGGCGGCACGCTTCGCGGCGCTGACGTCCTGGTTGAACTCGCGCGAGCTGATGGTCGCCACCGCGTCACCTCCGTGTAGGTACGTACCTACAGTACGCGGGAACACCACGAGCCCGCCCCGACGGCGTTGTCGGGAACGGGCTCGCGAGTGGTCTGGGGTGGTGCGTCGGTCAGAACGCCGATTCGTCGACGTCCATGAGCGAGTTGTCGGTGGCCTCGACGACCTTGCGGCGGCCGCGGATCTCCGGCAGGACGGTCTGGGCGAAGAAGCCGGCCACGGCGACCTTGCCCTCGTAGAAGTTGCGGTCGGCCTCCGACAGCCCGTTGCCGTCCAGCTTGGCCAGCGCCACCGCGGCCTGGCGCAGCAGCAGGTAGCCGATCATGAGGTCACCGAGCGTGAACAGCAGCCGGGTGGTGTTCTGGCCGACCTTGTAGAGGTTGCGGACGTCGTCCTGGCTGCTCGTCGCGAAGCCGATCAGCGCGCCGACCATGGCGCCGGTGTCCTGCAGCGCGCCCTGGACGGCGGCGGCGTCCTCCTTGAGCCGGCCCTCCTCGGCGATGGACTCGAGGAACTGCACGATCTCGCCCGACACCGCGCCGAGGGCCTGGCCCTGGTCGCGGACGATCTTGCGGAAGAACAGGTCGAGCCCCTGGATGGCCGTCGTACCTTCGTACAGGGAGTCGATCTTGGCGTCGCGGATGTACTGCTCCAGCGGGTAGTCCTGCAGGAAGCCGGAGCCGCCGAGGGTCTGCAGCGACAGGGTCAGCATCTCGTAGGACCGCTCCGAGCCGACGCCCTTGACCACCGGCAGCAGCAGGTCGTTGATGTCGCTCGCGGCCTGGGCGTCGTCGCCCGCGAGCTGCGCGGCCTGCACCCGGTCCTGGACCGACGCGGTGTAGAGGTCGATCGCCCGCAGGCCCTCGGCGTACGCCTTGTTGAGCATGAGGCTCCGGCGAACGTCGGGGTGGTGGATGATCGTGACGCGGGGGGCGGCCTTGTCGGTCATCTCGGTGAGGTCGGCGCCCTGGACGCGCTGCTTGGCGTAGTCGAGTGCGTTGAGGTATCCGGTCGACAGCGTCGCGATGGCCTTGGTGCCGACCATCATCCGGGCGTGCTCGATGATCCGGAACATCTGCGCGATGCCGTCGTGCACGTCGCCGAGCAGCCAGCCGGTCGCCGGCGCCGTCTCGCCGAAGTGCACCTCGCAGGTCGCGGAGACCTTCAGGCCCATCTTGTGCTCGACGTTGGTGACGTAGGCGCCGTTGCGCTCGCCCAGCTCGCCGGTCTCGGCGTCGAAGTGGAACTTCGGGACGATGAACAGCGACAGACCCTTGGTGCCGGGGCCGGGGCCCTCGGGGCGGGCCAGCACCAGGTGCATGATGTTCTCGGTCAGGTCCTGGTCGGCGCTGGTGATGAAGCGCTTCACGCCCTCGATGTGCCAGGTGCCGTCGGGCTGGACGATCGCCTTCGTGCGGCCCGCGCCGACGTCGGAGCCGGCCTCGGGCTCGGTGAGCACCATCGTCGTGCCCCACTGGCGGTCGACCATGTGCTGGGCCATCTTCTTCTGTGGCTCGGTGCCGAGCTCGAACAGCAGCCGGGCGAAGGCCGGGCCGGACGAGTACATGTGGACGGCCGGGTTCGAGCCGAGGATGAGTTCGGCCAGGGCCCAGTGCAACGACCGCGGAGCCTCCTGGCCGCCGAGCTCGGGCTGCACGTCGAGGCGCCACCACTCGGCGTCCATGAGCGCCTTGTAGCTCTTCTTGAAGCCCTCGGGCATCGTCACCGAGTGCGTCGCGGGGTCGAAGACCGGCGGCGTGCGGTCGGTCTCGAGGAAGCTCGCCGCGACCGGCCCCTCGGCCAGGCGGGTGACCTCGGCCAGGATGCCCCGCGCCGTGTCCTCGTCGAGGTCGGCGAACGGGCCCTGCCCGAGGCGGTCGCCGAGACCGAAGACCTCGAACAGGTTGAACTCGATGTCGCGCAGGTTGGCCTTGTAGTGACCCACGGCGGTTGGCTCCTTCGCGGTGCAGGCGGTCTGTGCCGAGCGGTTGGCGGTTACTCGCCAGTAACCCCCACGGTATTACCCGCCAGTAACAACCCGCAACCGCACGCCCCGGGTCTGATCGGATGCTGATGCGGGCCTGGCGTCGGGGTGTGCCGGGGTCGGTCGGGCGGTGTCGGGCGGCCGGGTGCGCAAAAGTCCGTGTTTCGGTCGTCGGGCGCGGCGTGTCGGGCGCCCCGGTGCGCAAAAGTCCGTGTTTCGGTCGTCGGGCGCGGCGTGTCGGGCGCCCGGGTGCGCAAAAGTCCGTGTTTTGGCGCCCTCGCTCGGCGTGTCGAGCGGCCGGGTGCGCAAAAGTCCGTGTTTCGGCGTGCTGGCTCGGCGTGTCGGCCGCCCGGGTGCGCAAAAGTCCGTGTTTCGGTCGTCGGGCGCGGCGTGTCGGCCGCCCGGGCGCGCAAAAGTCCGTGTTTCGGCGTGCTGGCTCGGCGTGTCGGGCGGTCGGGTGCGCAAAAGTCCGTGTTTCGGCGCCCTCGCTTGGCGTGTCGGCCGCCAGTGAACGCAAAAGTCCGTGGTTTGGCGCCCCGGCCCGGCGTGTCGAACCGCCAGAGCGCACAGAAGTCCGTCTTCTGGCGCCCCAGCGCCCGGAGGCAGATCGCCTACAGCGCGCGGAGGCGGATCGTCGGCTCCAGGGCGCGGAGACGCTCGAGCAGGCCGGGGAGGGCGTCGTCGGAGACGCCGGCGACGTCGAGGATGACGTAGCCGACCTCGCCGCGGGTGCCGAGCAGCTGGGCCTCGACGTTGACGTGCAACTCGGCGAGCACGGCGTTGACCGCGGCGAGCACGCCGGGGACGTTGCGGTGCAGGTAGGCCAACCGGCGGGTGAGCGGGGGTGCGGCGAGCGCCAGGGGCGGCAGGTTCACCGAGAGCGGGGTGGAGCCGTCGTGGGCGTAGTCGCGGAACTTCGCGGCGACGAAGTGGCCGATGTCCTGCTGCGCCTCCTCGGTGGAACCGCCGATGTGCGGGGTCAGGATGACGTTGGGCAGACCGCGCAGCTCGGAGACGAACTCCTCGCCCCGCGCCTTCGGTTCCACGGGAAACACGTCGACGGCCGCGCCGCCGATGTGGCCCGACGAGATGTGGCGGCGCAGCGACGCGTAGTCGACGACGAAGCCGCGGGAGAGGTTGAGGAACAGCGCGCCCGGCTTCATCGCGCGGAACTCGGTCTCGCCGAAGAGCAGGTCGTTGGACTTGCGGCCGTCGACGTGCAGGGTCACGACGTCGGCCACCGACAGCAGGTGGTGCAGCGACTCGGCCGAGGTGGCGTTGGAGAGGGCGAGCTTGTCGGCGGTGTCATAGAAGACCACCCGCATGCCGAGCGCCTCGCCGACGACCGAGAGCTGGGCGCCGATGTTTCCGTACCCGACGATTCCGAGCGTGCGGCCGCGGACCTCGTGAGCGCCGTCGGCGCTCTTGTCCCAGATGCCCGCGTGCATCGACTCGTTCTTCTCGGTGAGCCGCCGGGTCAACGCGATGATCTCGGCCAGGGCCAGCTCCACGACGCTGCGGGTGTTGGAGAACGGCGCGTTGAACGCGGCCACGCCGTGGGTGGTCGTCGCGGCGAGGTCGATCTGGTTGGTGCCGATGCAGAAGGCGCCGACGGCGAGCAGGTGCGGTGCCGACTCGATGACCCGCGCGGTGACGTTGGTCTTCGAGCGGATGCCCAGCAGGTCGACGCCGTCGAGGGCCGCGATGAGTTCGTCCTCGTCGAGCGCGCCGTCGAGCGACTCGACGGTGAAGCCCGCGGACGACAGCAACTCCACGGCGTCCTCGTGGATGTGTTCGAGCAGCAGTACGCGGGTCACGCCTCGATCGTACGGAGCCCCGACAACGCAGAACCCGCCCCCGGCCGACGCCGGGAGCGGGTTCGCGGAGCGAGGCGGTTCAGCGGCGGGCGACCGAGCCGCTGCGGCCCGACACCATCTTGTAGATGACGAGCACGATGACCGCGCCGACGATCGAACCCAGGAGGCCGGAGAACTGGAACGCGCCCTGCGAGGCGTCCTTGTGGAACAGGACGTAGCCCAGGAACCCGCCGACGAGCGAGCCCACCAGGCCGATGACGATGGTGGCGAGGATGCCGATGCCCCCGGTCCCCGGGACGAGCAAACCGGGCGACGGCGCCGGCGATCAGGCCGACGATGATCATGACGATGACGGTCCACAGCATGGGAACAGCCCCTCCAGGTCGAGAGCGGATCTCGCTCTCTCACTGAACGGTTTCCCCGCTGAACAGAGTGGCTTAACTGCCGCACATCGGGGCAGGCGGAACCGATCGGACGAACTGGCGAAACGACCGATCCCGATCGGGCCGGTTGCCGCGTCGACCACCACCGTCCGATCGCGCGTCGACCACACAAGTTGAGATCTCAATCAGTGAGCGGATGAGCTTCGCGGGTACCGTGGTGGCCATGGGGACGGCCTGGCTCGACGACACGCAGCAACGATCCTGGCGGGCGTACCTGCAGGCGTCCAACACCTTGTGGGACGCCCTCGACCGCCAGTTGCAGCGTGATTCGGGGATCAACCACGCGTACTACGAGATCCTCGTGACGTTGTCCGAGGCGCCGGACCGGCAGCTGCGGATGAGCGAACTCGCCGACAACCTGCTGTCGTCGCGCAGCCGGCTCTCCCACGCGGTCGCCCGGCTCGAGGAGCGCGGCTGGGTCGAGCGGGTCGCCTGCCCGACCGACCGTCGCGGCCAACTCGCGCAGCTCACCGAGGCCGGGTTCGCGGCGCTGGAGGAGGCGGCGCCGGGTCACGTCGCGGCGGTGCGCGCCACGCTCGTCGACGTCCTCACCCCCGCGCAGCTGAACCAACTGCGTGAGATCAGCGACGCGATCAGCGCGGCCGCCCGGGCGTACGACGACGCCCAGCGCTAGCCGGCCTCAGCGGTAGGCGGAGATCCCCGTCAACGCCTGGCCGACCACGAGCGTGTGCACGTCGTGGGTGCCCTCGTAGGTGAGGACCGACTCGAGGTTGTTGGCGTGCCGCAGCGGCGGGTACTCGGTGGTGATGCCCGAGCCCCCGAGGATGCTGCGGGCCTCGCGGGCGATCGCGAGCGCCGTGCGCACGTTGTTGAGCTTGCCGACGCTCACCTGGGTCGGGGTCAGCAAGCCTGCGTCCTTGCGGCGGCCGAGGTGCAGGGCGAGCAGGGCCGAGGTCGAGACGTCGACGGCCATGTCGGCGAGCTTGCGTTGGGTCAGCTGGAAACCGGCGATCGGCTGGCCGAACTGCTCGCGGGTGCCCGCGTACTCCAGCGCCGAGGCCAACGAGTCGCGCGCCGCGCCCACCGCGCCGAACACGATCCCGAACCGGGCCTCGGACAGGCACGACAACGGGCCCTTGAGCCCTTCGGCAAGAGGCAGTTGCGCCGACGCCGGGAGCCGGACGTCGTCGAGCACGATCTGGCCGGTCACCGACGCGCGCAGGGACAGCTTGTGGTGGATCTCCGGGGTCTCGAAGCCCTTCGTGCCGCGCGGGACGAGGAAGCCGCGGATGCCGTCGTCGGTGCGGGCCCACACGGTGGCGACGTCGGCCAGCGGGCTGTTCGTGATCCACATCTTGGTGCCGGTCAGGATCCAGTCCGAGCCGTCGCGCACCGCGCGGGTCCGCATCGAGCCGGGGTCGGAGCCGGAGTCGGGCTCGGTGAGCCCGAAGCAGCCGATGAGCTCTCCGGCGGCCATGCGGGGGAGCCACTCCTGCTTCTGCTCCTCCGACCCCCACTTCCCGATGGAGAACATCGCGAGCGACCCCTGCACCGACACCACGCTGCGCAGGCCGGAGTCGGCCGCCTCGAGCTCCTGGCACGCCAGCCCGTAGGCGACCGCGCTGGTGCCCGCGCAGCCGTACCCGGACAGGTGCATCCCGAGCACGCCGAGCTTGCCGAGTTCGGGGATCAGGTCGCGGGGGAAGGTGCCGCGTTCGAACCAGTCGGCGACGTGCGGACGCACGTGGTCGACGGTGAACTGCCGGACGGTGTGCGCGATCGCGCGCTCCTCCTCGCTCCACAGCGACTCGATGTCGACGAGGGCGAACGGGTCGGAGATGCCTGCCATGCAGCCAGTCTGCCCCAGGAGTCCGACGGCGACGGGCGACGTGAAACGTGCCTGTTCGGGACTGGTTCGTTCCTGAGAAGCTCGCGAGGGTGATTTCGCCGATTTCCGGGTAACCTGACCGCGAAGTAGGTTCCTCGGTGACGGTGCCGCACACCGTCCATCCAGCGGCAGAGCGTCACGGTGGCCTTCCGGTGACCCGTGACGGCAAGCCCGCGCCCGCGGTCGGCTTCGGGGGAAACGGCCGCGGGCGCGGCCTTGTCGCAGATACGCTCGCGATGCCGCGCCTGCCTCACCCCGCGAACAGTGCCTGCCCCGGGTACCCGCCCTCGGTCGCGCCCGGCAGCACCGCGAACACCGCCGAACCCACGTGCCGCACGAACGGCGTCAGCGCGTCCAGCGCCGCCAGCTTGAGTTGCACGGGCACGAACGCCCGGCGCGGATCGGTCTGGAACGCCTGGAAGAACAGCCCGGCGTCGGGGGTCCCGTCGGCGCGCAGGCCGTCGTCGTAGCCGTAGGAACGCCGCAGCATGCGGACGCCGCCGTTGTGGTCGGGGTGGACCAGCCGCACGTGCGCGTTCGCCGCCACGAGCGGGCGGCCGTCGGGGCCGGCGAGCGAGAAGTCCATCGGGTCGTTCTCGTGCTGGCGTCCGAGCGGAGCGCCCGAGACCTTCTGCCGGCCGATCACCTGTTCCTGGGCCGCTGTCGACAACCGGCTCCACGAGCCCAACGCCATCCGGATCCGGCGACACACCAGGTAGCTGCCGCCGGCCATCCAGGGCGCGTCGGCGGCGTTCGCCGCGGTCACCCACACCGCGGCGTCCAGCGTGGCGCCGACCGGGTTGCCGGTGCCGTCGATCTGCCCCATGAGGTTGCGGCGGACGGCGGTGACGTCGACGGTCGTCGTCGCGCCGGGGAGGAAACCGGTCTGCTGCCAGCGCGGGGCGGCGAACCGTGCGCACGCGTCGACGACGGCCCGCGTCACCACCGCGGCGAGGTGGGGGTCCTCGGCGCAGACCTGGACGGCGAGGTCGCCGTCGCTGCGGGCCGGGTCGAGTTGGTCGTTGTTGAACGACGGCAGCGGGGCCAGGGCGCCCGGCACCGACAGCCCGGCCGCCCGCAGGCCGCTCGCGCCGACCGCGACCGTGGTCGTGAGGTGGGTCGGGCGCAGGCCGGTGGCGGTGTCGTCGAGCGCCGAGGTCCAGTCGCCCCGCGCGACCGCGGCACCGAGGGTGCCGACGGCCTGCAGCGCGCCCTGCAGCGCGGCCCGGGCCGCGGTCGCCGACGTGGTCGGCAGCAGGTCGAAGGCGGTGAAGCGCAGCGCGGCCGGCGGCCGGTCGCCGACCCCCGCCTGGTGGACGCCCGCGAACCCGACCGGCGCCACCGCACCGGCCACCGCGTCGCCCGTGCCCGCGGCGGCTGCTGCGCCCGGCCACACCGTGTGACCGATGCCCACGCCCGCCGCGGCGCCGACCACCGCACCGCCGCCGACCAGGCCCGCGCGGCCGAGGAACGCGCGGCGCGAGGGTCCCGCGGACTGCGCGCTCACCTCGTCCTCCACGCGCCAGCACGGTACCGACCACGCGCTGGCAGCCGCGTCGGCCGCGCGCTCAGCGGTCAGTCGGCGGGCAGCGCGGCGAAGTCCTTCTTGGCCTGGCGGTACCAGCCCATCCCCTTGACCGGGTTCCTCCACCGGCCCTTCATGGCGTCGGCCGCAGGCGCGTGGGCGGTGTCGCCGCCGCGCACCATCTCGCGCAGGTGCCGGTCCTGGTCCTTGATGACGTCGTCGGCACTCTCGCCGCGGTGCTGGTGCTCGCACGGGCCGCCCAGTTGGGCGCAGGTCATGGTCTTCATGTCGGCGACGCTAGGACGGTCGGGTGCTGCCGTGCTTCTCCGTTCCTGACCGGATCTGTGCCACACCCTCGCGGGTCAGGCGGTGCCGGCGGCGATCAGCGGCAGGTCGTGGGCGTAGGCGGTGGCGCCCGCGCCCGCGGTGAACACCACGTGCGCCTTGTCGTCGGTGGGTGAGAAGGCCAGCACCTGCGCCCCGTGCGTCACGTCGTAGCCGGTGGCGGTCTTCACCGGCGGCTCGATCGAGACGCCCACGCTGCTCGCCATCGCATCGATCGCCGTGACCGAGCCGGTGAGCCCCACGAACCCGGCGTCGAAGTGGTCGAGGAACGTCCGCAGCACCGGGGGTGTGTCGCGGGCGGGGTCCGTGGTCACGAAGACGACCGTCGTGTGGTTCCGGACCTGCGCGGGCACCTGCGTCAGCGCGACCTGGATGTCGGCCATCGTGGTCGGGCAGACGTCCGGGCAGTGGGTGTAGCCGAAGTACAGCAGCACCAGCCGCCCCTTGGTGGCGGCGGCGAGGTCGTACGGCCGGCCGGTGGTGTCGGTGAGGATGCCCGCGGGCTTGGCGATCGGCTGGTCGAGGGCGCTGCCCTGCAGACCACCGGCCGCCGACGACGACGCGACCGCCACCGGTGACGACGTCTGGTTCCCGCTCCCGCCGCACGCGGTGAGCCCGACCGTCGCCGCGACGAGGGCGGCCACCGCGGCGATGACCCGGCGCCGGGTCACGACGCCGCCACCGTCGGCAGCGGGACGAGCGCGTCGGTCGGCACGCCGCCGGCGGTCGGGTAGCCGGTCACCGGCATGGTCACGGTGACGGTTCCCGCGGTGGCGAACCGCAACGTCAGCGTCACCCGCCCGCCCCGGGTCAGGGTGCGGGTGAGGCCCTCGAGCATGAGGTGGTCGGCACCCGGTGTGAACGCGGCCGTGCCGTGGGCGGGGACTCCGAAGCTCGTGATCGCCACCATCGCCCCGCCCTCGGTGCGGTGCAGCGTCGTGGTCCGGCTCGCGTCCGACGACGCCGTCACCAGCGTGTCGGCGCTGCCGCCGTCGTTGATCACCGTGAAGTAGGCCGCGGCGACGTCGGGCGAGGCCGGCGCCGGGACGAAACCGGCCGCGATCCGTAGGCCGCCCACGCGCGCGATCACCGGTGCCGTCGGCACCGCCGAGGCGACGGCCGTCGACAGGGCGGCCGATGTCGGGCTCGCGCCGCTGGTGCCGCCGCACGCCGTCAGCGTCGCCCCCGCCGTGAGCACGAGCGCGGCCGCCGCGGCGAGCCGCGCACCCTGACCACGCGGACCGGTCGACACGTCGCGCCACGGTACCTGCGGCGTTCGTGCTCAGTCCGTGTCGGACACCAACGGGTCGTCGCCGGTCACGCCGGTCGTGGCGGTCCCACTCCGGCCGGCGTCGGGGTCGTCGGTGCGGGCGTCGGACTCGGCGAGCACCTCCGCGGCGAGGCCCGCGGCGTCCTGCACCGGGAACTCGCGCTCCTCCGGGAGCAACTCCGCGCGGCTGTCGGTGCGGTCGGCCGGTGTGTCGTCCGAGGGCGTGGTCACGCCGTCGACCCTACGTCGCAGTGCTTCCCGGTCCGTCGTCCGCGCGAGTAGCGTCCGCGGCATGCCAGCCGACGGGGCGTCCGACGTCCCCGAGCGGCTGTCCGGGCTGCGGGCCGCGCTGCTCACCGGCGGCGAGGCGGGCGACCGGATGGCCGCCCTCGACTGGTCCGACACCCCGTTGGGCCCGGTGGAGACCTGGCCACAGAGCCTGCTGTCGACCGTCAGCATCATGCTGGCGAGCAAGGCGCAGATCGTCATGTTCTGGGGGCCGGAGTACGTGGCCCTCTACAACGACACGTACACCCCGACCATCGGTGACAAGCACCCCGGCGCGCTCGGCCGCCCCGCCCGCGAGAACTGGTCGGAACTCTGGGACATCCTCGCGCCGCTGCTCGACGGCGTGGTCGAGAGCGGCATCGCGTTCGCGGGCTCCGACTACCCCTTCCACATCGACCGCCGCGGGTTCCTCGAGGACGTCTGGTTCGACATCTCCTACGACCCCGTCCGCGTCGAGGACGGCTCGGTCGGCGGGGTGCTCTGTATCGTCAGCGAGACCACCGCGCGGGTGCTGGGCGAACGCCGCCTCACCCGGCTCGCGCTGCTCGACTCCGCGCTCGCCCACGTGACCGACCCCGTGGGCGTGGTCAAGGCGTTCCGCGAGGCCGTCGGCGAGGCCGACGACGACGTCCCGTTCTTCCGGATGCAGCCGGGTGCCGCGTGGACCGAGGCCGACGCCCTCACCGGTGGCACGGGCGAACTGCCCGAGGGCCTCGTGGTGCCCGAGGTCGTCGCGGCGGAGGCCGACCTGCTGCTCGACGGCGAGGTCCGGGGCGTGGCCTTGCCGCTGCGGTCGGTCGCGGGCGACCTCGGCAGCGTCGTGCTGGGCGTGAACCCACGGCACGATCTCGACGAGCCCTACCGGCGGTTCCTGCGCTTCCTCGCCGAGCGGCTCGCGACCGCGCTCACCAACGCGCGGGTGTACGAGGCCGAGCACCGCGTGGCCGCGACGCTGCAACGGGCGATCCTGCCGCCGCGGCTCACCGCGTTGTGCGGCGTGGAACTCGACACCGTCTACCTGCCCGCCACGCAGGGCCTCGCCGTCGGCGGCGACTGGTACGACGTGCTCGAACTCGACGACGACCGGGTGGCGCTGGTGGTCGGCGACGTCGCCGGCAAGGGTGTCACCGCCGCGGCGACGATGGGCCAGATCCGCAACGCGTTGCGCGCCTACCTGCTCGACGGCCTGCCGCCCGGCGAGGCGCTCGCCCGGCTCAACCGGCTCACGCTGCGGGTCGGGTCGACGGCGCTGTCGACCGTGATCTGCGCCGTGGTCACCCCGGCGACCTCGACGGTCCGGATCGCGAACGCCGGTCACCTGCCGCCGTTGCGGGCACCCGCCGACGGCGCGGCGGCCCAGTACCTCGCGGCGCCGCCGGGACCCCCGATCGGGGTGACACCCGAGGCGCGGTACCGGGAGAGCGAGCACCGGTTGCAGCCCGGAGATTCCCTCGTGCTGTTCACCGACGGCCTGGTCGAGGACCGCGACGAGGCGCTCGACGACAGCCTGGCCCGCGCCGCGGTGGCGGCGACGGGCGCGCGGAGCGCCGCCGACCTGCTGGCCCGGCTGCGGGCGTTGCGGGCGGTGGGCACGCGGCAGGACGACATCGCCGTGGTCAGCGCGCGGCTTCCCTGACGACGCCCTCGACGAGGTCGCGCAGCGTCGCGAGATCGGTCGCGACCGCCTCGGCGTCGGACTCGAACTCCGCGTCGGTCATGCCCGGCCGCTGGCGCACGGTGAAGACCACCTCGCTGCGTTCGCCCCACGGGATCACCCGCATCGGGTTCAGCACCTGCTCACCGGTCGGCATGGTGACGACGTGGTCGAGCACGCCGAGGTCGTTCGCGGCGGCGAACTGGACACCGACCCGGCCGAACGGCGCGTCGGCGAACCACCCGTCGGCGTCGTGCTGCAGGGGCGACGCCGCGAGCCCCGCCGCCCACTCCGACAGCCGCGCCGGGTCGGCCGCGACCGCGTACACGGCCGCCGCGTCCGCGGCGACGACGACCGAGACCTGACGACTCGACAGCGTGGTGTCCGACATGTCGCGATCGTGGCACGCCGGGCCGACAACCGCTGGCCAGTGTTCGATCACGGGCTTCCCAGCGTTCACCCAGCGGGGCCAGGATTCCGCCATGAGCCCGTCCGCCGCCCTGAGCCGTCGCACCGTCCTGAAGTCCGCCGCGCTCGGCGCGGCCGCCGCCGCCGTCCCGTTGCGCTGGTTCAACGCCGAGGCGGCCGCCGCCCCGGCCGCCAACGGCGTGTTCGGCTACGGCATCGCCAGCGGCGACCCCACCGCGACGTCGGTGATCATCTGGACCCGCGCGACGCCGAGCCCCGACGCCATCCCGGGCAGCGGCCTCGGCCGCCCGGCACGGGTCACCTGGGAGGTCGCATCGGACGCGGCCTTCGCGAACGTCGTCAAGACCGGCACGGTCCTGACCGCCGCCGCGAGCGACCACACGGTCAAGGTCGACGTCACCGGCCTCGACGTCTACACCCGGTACTGGTACCGCTTCAGCGCGCTCGGCCAGCGCAGCGCCGTCGGCACCACGCAGACCGCCCCGGACGAGCCGGGCGCGACCCACGCCCTGCGGTTCGCGCTCGTGTCGTGCAGCAACTACACCGGCGGCTACTTCGGCCCGTACCGGGCGATCGCCCGCCGGACCGACCTCGACTTCGTGCTGCACGTCGGCGACTACTTCTACGAGTACGGCAACGGATCCGACCGCTACGGCCCGCCCGAGTTGGTCGGTCAGCGTGACAGCACGCCCCCGACCGAGGTGATCGACCTGAAGGGGTACCGCCTGCGGCACGCCCTGCACAAGGCCGATCCCGATCTCGCGCGCTGCCACCGGGCACTGCCGTTCATCACGATCTTCGACGACCACGAGGTCGCCAACAACACCTGGGCCACGGGCGCGGAGAACCACACGCCCTCACGCGAGGGCGACTTCGCGGCCCGGCGCGCGCAGGCCTACCAGGCCTACATGGAGTGGATGCCGTTCCGCCTGCCCGACCAGTCGGTCGCGCACCGCGGCACCCGCTTCTTCCGGCGGTTCACCTTCGGCGACCTCGCCGACCTCTCGGTCCTGGAGACCCGCCAGAACCGCAGCCGGCAGGTCGACCTCGCGCCGTACTCCACCAAGGGCGGCGGCTTCCTCCCCGACAACGACCCCACCACGAACGCCGCGCTCGCCGACCCGAACCGGCACCTGCCCGAGCCGGAGCAGATGCGCTGGATCAAGAGCGGCGCGAACGTCGTGCGTCCGTGGCACCTGTTCGGCAACCAGGTCATCGTCACCCCGCTGCGGTTCCCGGGCGCGATCGTGGGCGCGCCGGGCAACGTGTTGAACTCCGACCAGTGGGACGGCTACCAGGCCGACCAGGCCGACCTCACCGGGTTCCTCGCGAGCCGCGCGGCGCGCAGTGGCGACGCCGTGTTCCTCACCGGTGACATCCACTCGTCGTGGGCGATGGACATCCCCTCCGACATGACGAACGCGGCGTCGCCCTCGGCCGGCGTGGAGTTCGTCTGCCCGTCGGTGACCAGCGACGGCTTCTACGAGATCGTGCGGAGCCGGCTCGGTGCACCGCCGGAGACCGCCGTCGCCGTCGTGGGTGGCCTCGCCACCCAGGTGAAGACGCAGAACCCGTGGGTGAAGTACCTCGACGGCATCGGGCACGGGTTCACCGTGGTCGACGTGACGCCCGCCCGCGTGCAGGCCGACTGGTACCTCACGCCGACGCCGACCAGCGCGCAGCCCGACCCCCGGATCGTCGCGGCCATCGAGCCCGGGTACGCCTCGAGCTGGCAGTCGGTCGCGGGCTCGCGTCGCGTCACGGCGGCCGGCCGGCGCCTCGGCGCCCGCACCGACAACCCGACCGGCGCCGCCGCCCCCGCCTGAGGCGAGCCAATCAGGGAAGAAGGCTCGGTGAACGCTCAGCGACGACTGTGCGTTCGTGCTGTAAGGGCCGGATTCCCCAGGCATCCTGGCGTTCGTGAGCGACCCTCTCGTCATCGCCCACCGCGGCGGTGCCGGTGTCTGGCCGGAGAACACCGCCGTCGCCTTCGAGGCCGCGCATCTCGCGGGGTGCGTGCTCGAGACCGACGTCCGGCACACGTCCGACGGTGTGGCCGTGTGCTTCCACGACGCCACAGTCGAGCGCTACACCGGTGAGCAGGTCAAGGTCGCCGATCTGACGCTCGCAGGTCTCACCGCCCGGTGCGCGCAGGCGGGTCTGCCGTTGGTCACCGTGGCCGACCTGCTCGACGCGTTGCCGACGGCGCGGGTGGTCCTCGACATCAAGGACGCCGCAGGCGTGGACGTCCTGGCGGGTGTGATCACGCGGGCCGCCGCGGCCGAGAGGGTCTGTGCCACCGGCTGTTTCGACCCCGGCCTCGCGCGGTTGCGCCGGGCGGTCGGCCCCGCGCTCGCCACCGGGTTGGGGTGGTGGTCGGTGGGGCTGCTGGCGGCCGGCGCGCCCGTGCCGAACTCCGCCCGGGCCAGCTGGGCGTTCCTCAACACCCGGCTGGCGACGCCGCGGACCGTCGCCCGCGCCCGTGCACTCGGGCTGCGGGTCGCCGTGTGGACCGTCGACGAACCTGCGGCGGCACAACGGTTCCTCGCGCTCGGCGCCGACGCGATCACCACC
The DNA here is from genome assembly GCA_029817715.1 of Melastoma dodecandrum. Lineage (NCBI taxonomy): Eukaryota > Viridiplantae > Streptophyta > Magnoliopsida > Myrtales > Melastomataceae > Melastoma > Melastoma dodecandrum. The sequence goes on from JARUPY010000535.1 coordinate 1,388,141, forward strand.
GACCGGCCCGACCGGTTGCTGCCGGTCCTGCGTCCCGGGCGGCCCGCCGCCCCGACCACGGAGGTGCTCCACTGATGCGTGTCGTCATGTGCGCCGAGACCTTCACGCCGGCGGTCAACGGCGTCGTCAACTCGGTGCGGCAGGTCGCGCGGTGCCTGCACGCGGCCGGTCACGAGGTCACCGTGGTCGCGCCCACCGGTGACGCGATCTCCGTACCCGGCGGGCAGATCCCGGTCGTCACCGTGCCGTCGGTCGGCGTGCCCGGGTACCGGACGTTGCGCGTCGCCCGGCCGGGTGTCGACCTGCGGCGGTTGCTGTTCGACCTCGAACCCGACGTGGTCCACCTGGCGTCGCCGGCCCTGCTCGGCCAGGCCGCGGTCGACGCCGCCCGGGTGATCGACCGCCCGGTCGCCGCCGTCTTCCAGACCGACCTCGCGGCCTTCGTGGCTAGGCACCGCGCGGGCATCCCGGTCCCGGCGTTCGCCCGCGAAGGCTTCCGCTCCCGTACCTGGCGGTGGCTCCGCGAGATCCACGCCGGCGCCGACGTCACCCTCGCGCCCTCGCGCGCCACCATGAACCAGTTGCAGCAGCAGGGTTTCCCCCGCCTGGCCCTGTGGCCGCGCGGTGTCGACGCCGAACGGTTCCACCCCTCGCACCGCGACGCGGCGACCCGGGCCGGGCTGCTGGGCGACCGGCGGTTGCTCGTCGGTGTCGTGGCCCGGCTCGCCGCGGAGAAGCGGATCGACCTGCTCGCCGCCACGTCGCGCCTGCCCGACGTCCGTGTGGTCGTCGTCGGTGAAGGTCCGCTGCGCCCGGCCCTGCAGCGCGAGTTGCCCGACGCTGTCTTCACCGGCCAGCTCGAAGGTTCCGAGCTCGCACGGGTCGTCGCGAGCCTCGACGTGCTCGCCCATCCGGGCGCCGACGAGACGTTCTGCCAGTCGGTGCAGGAGGCGCTCGCGGCCGGCGTCCCCGCCGTGGTCGCCGCCTCCGGCGGGCCTCTCGACCTCGTCGATCACGGTCACAACGGCCTGCTCTGGCGGGGCGACGACCCGGCCGACCTCGCCACGCTGGTCGGCTCGCTGCGCGCGACGCCGGCGTGCGTGACCGGCTCGCGGCCGCCGCCCGGCCGTCGGTGGCGCACCGCACCTGGGAGGGCGTGACGGCCGCACTCGTGGGCTACTACGAGCGGATCGTTGCAGAGCGCAACGCCGCGGCCCACGACCCGGTCGGACGTCTGGCCGCGTGAGCCCCGAGGCCGCATGAGGATCGCGCAGCTGGCCGGGTGGTACTCCCCGGTCTCCGGCGGGATCCGCACCGTGGTCCACCGACTCGCCGACGGCTACCACGCCGCCGGGCACCAGACCGTCCTGGTCGTCCCCGCCGCGCAGGACTCCGTGGCACCCGGCCAGATCACCCTGAGCGGCCCGGTGCTCCCGGGCTCGGGCGGCTACCGGCTGGTGATCCGGCCGGGCGTGCTCGGCACCGCGTTGGACCGGGCCCGACCCGACGTCGTCGAGCTGCACGACAAGGCCTGGCTGCCGTCGGTGCAGCGCTGGGCCGACCGCAACGGGGTGCCCGTGGTGCTGATCTCGCACGAGCGGCTCGACCGCACCCTCCCGTTGTTGTTGCCGTGGTTGCCTGGCTTCGCCGCCCGTGCCGCCACCGAGCGCGTGCGTTGCATGGTGCAACGACGCGCCGAGAACATCGTGGTGTGCTCGGCCTTCGCCGGTGCGGAGTTCCCCGCCGCCGGCCGGGTCCCGCTCGGCGTCGACCTCGAGGCCTTCGCTCCCGCGCCGCCCCTGCCGGCCACGCGACCGGGCATCCGGCTCGTGCTCGCCTCCCGGCTCGCGCGCGAGAAGCGCCCCGACAATCGCCGTCGCCGCGGTGGCGGCCCTGCAGCGGTGGGGGATCGACGCGCACCTCACCGTCTACGGCGCCGGACCGCTGCTGGCGGACCTCGAGGCCCAGGCCGACGGATTGCCCGTGGATTTCGCCGGTTTCACCGCCGACAAGCCGACCTTCGCCCGTGCGCTCGCCAGCGCTGACGTGGTGCTGGCCCCGGGGCCGGCGGAGACGTTCGGTCTGTCGGCGCTGGAAGCCCTGGCGTCCGGAACGCCGGTCGTCGCCGCCGACGGTGCCGCCGTCGCGGAACTGTTGCAGGGTGCACACGGCCTCGCCGGCGCCGGCGCACCCCTCGACGGCGAGGGTTTCGCCCGAGCCGTCCTGGACGTCCTCGCGCATCCCGAGTCGGTCCGCCGCGCCGCGGCCCGCACCCTCGCCGAGCAGTACCCCTGGTCGAACACGGTCGCGGCGATGCTCGAGGTGCACGGGCGCCGCACTCGGCCTGGCCCGACCAGGCGAACCCTTCGTCGCCGCCTGAGCGAACCGCTCGCCGCCGTGACTCACGGGTCACCACTTCCGGGGACGTGGTCCATGCGTCCGATCCGCGCGCAGAACGGATCTTCTCCGTTCGCCGCCGAGGCGCGCGTAACCGATGCACAGGGCAGCGGTTCAGAACGGTGGTGGGTCGTCGGCTTCCGCCGGGCGCGGTGCCGGCAGTTTCGTCGCGGGTTTGGTGTGTTTCTTGCCGGCGGGGTCGATCCAGATGCTGGTGTTGTCGTTCGGGTCTCGTTCATGGGTCCACCTGCCTTCGTGTTTCAGGCGGTGGTGGCGGCGGCACAGCGCGTCGAGGCATACCGACCGGGTGTGGCAGCCGTTGTCCCAGTCGTGGCGGTGGTCGATGTCGCAGGCGACCGCGGGTTGGTCGCAGGTGGGGAACCGGCAGAACTGGTCGCGGGCCAGGACGAAGTCTTCGAGGTTGCGCGGTGGGGTGTAGGTGCTGCGGCCGTAGTCGAGCAGCTGCCCCGACACGGGGTCGGTGAGCAGCCGCCGCCACACGGCGCAGTCGTCGTAGGCGATGCGGCGGGCGACCTCGGCCCCGATCGGGCCATACCCGTCGAGGAACGCGGGGAGGTCGTCGAGACCCATGAGGGTGGTCCACGGGACGAGGACGTGGATCTCCGGGCGTTGCCCGTGCATGCGCGGCGCCGACCCCACACCGGCCGCACTGTCCGCGGCACCGTCCGCGCCGGCTGCACTGTCCGCACTGTCCGTGTCGGCCGCACTGTCCGCGGCACCGGCAACGCCGCCCTCAGAGGCGGCGGTGCCCGGGGTGCCCGGTTTGCGGGTGATGAGGTCGACCAGGCCGTCGGCGCGGCGTTGCGCGAGGGTGCGGTGATCGTCGGGGGCGGGGTGGGCGTGCCCGGACCGGGCGTAGGCCTCGATCGTCTTGGCTACCACCTGGCCTTGTTCGGCGGTGACCAACGCCCACAGGCTGCACATGCCGTCGGGTTCGGTGCGGACCCGCACGTCCCGGTCCCGACGCCGGGCCTCATGCCGCGATTTCGCGCCGGCCGGGTCGAGCTTCAGGATGGCGGTCTGCAGGGTCCGCTCCAACTGCGACGGGGTCCGCCAGTCCGGATCATCGACCACGGCAGCGTCGACGGCACGGGCGACATCGCGGTCCAGCACCCGCAGACTGTTCGCGGCCAGGCGGGCGTGCTGCACGGTGACCGCCCCGACCCTCAGCTGCGCGGTGATCGCCGGGGCGTAGTCGACGAGGGTGACGGCCTGCCGCATCCGGTGATACGCCGACCCACCCCCGATCCCCAACGCCAGCCCGACCTGCTCGCACCACCAACCGCCCCGCATCCACCGCACTACCGGAACCCGAGCTGCCGGAGCCCGGGCTGTCAGCCGCCTCGGCCGCCTCGGCCGCGTCGAAATCACGGGACGCCGCGGCGAGCAGGTCGTTCTGGTTGGCGGTGCAGAACGAGATCAACCGTTCCCACCCGGCCACCGCCGACACCCGCACCGTGTCGTCCACAGCATCGACGTCGAGGTCGAGCAGCGCCCGCAGCAGCTCGACCGAGGGGGTCATCTCGTCGAGCTCCGGCATCCGTCCATGCTATATCGAACGCATCCCGAACGCAAGAGAATCAGCAACAAACATCGAGCATTCCTCGAACAAGCCGAACCGCAGCCGCGCGTACGCAGAACACCCCGATCGGCGAGGCCCCGTGCCTCGTTGCTGGCCGTTCTTGTCGGCCGAAACCACCGCCCGCCGGTCGTCAGCAGAGCAGAGCTCGCGCCCCGGCGGTGCCTGTACTCGACCGTCAGCCCCGGACGTCACCTCGAACACTTGTCATCGCGTGGGTTGGCCGGTCTTGGCCCGCGTTGAGGCTAGCGTCTGGCGGTATGGATGATCTCGTGGCCGCTCGGCGCGCGCGCGCCGCGCCCAGGTAGCGGCCGCGATCATGGGTTACGAGCGACGGCATGAGCTGCTCGACATCGTGTGGGCCGCCGGCGATCCGGCGTCGGCTGACGCAGCTATCGCGACCTTGCTGGGGATAGGGCTTGCAGAAGCCGGCGGCGTCGCAAGCGTGCAGATCGGCCGAATCAACCCGCAGCAGCTCGATGAGTTTCGGCAAGAGAAGGCAGCGCTCGATGCTGCGCTCGATGATGGTGGTGCAGCGGCACTGCCGTAGTCACTGGTCGCCCGGTGGTCGACCGAAGTCCGAAGCTGTTCGTCACACCTCGAATTGCCCGAGCATCCGTCTCACGAACGCGCCGCCCGATCCGACGCAACGGACGACCTGTGGGCGAACGACGTGTACCCGTTCGCCGCCTCGCGGGGCCTGTTCGGGCTGCCCCCTCTACCGGTCAGCCGCGGGCCGCGCGTTCGTGCAGCGACCGCATCTTGGCCTCGAGTTCCGGGGCCGGGCCGGCGACCTCGATGCCGGGCGCGACGGTGCGGATCGGGAGCGGCGCGACGGCGCCGCCGGGCCGACCCCACGCTGCGCGCCAGGCGGTCAGTTGGGCCGCCGACACGGCGTACACGATGCGGCCGAGCCCGACCCAGGCGTGCGCGGCCGAGCACATCGGGCAGTGCTCGCCGGAGGTGTAGACCGTCGCCGCGGCCCGCTGCGCCGGCGTCAACTCCGCGGCCGCCCAGCGGGCCAGGGCGAACTCCGGGTGGCGGGTCTCGTCGCCGTCGCCGACGCGGTTGCGCTCCTCGCGGCGGACCACGCCGTCGGCATCGACGAGGACCGACCCGAACGGCTCGTCGCCGGCGTCGAGCGCCTCGGCGGCCAGCGCGACGCAGCGGCGCAGGTGGGTGAGGTCGAGGTCGTCCACACACCGCAGTCTGCCGCGTCCGACGGCCGGCGGGACCCGTCGCCGTACGATCCCCGGCGTGCCGACGCCCGCCCCACCGCTGCTGCGGACCTACCGGAAGTTGTCAGGGATGCCCGGCGGGAAGCGGGTTTTCTCGCTCGGGGTGTGGTTCAAGGCGCCGTACTTCCGCACGGTGCGACCGTGGTTCGTCGACCTCGACACCGGCCGCGGCGTCGTGACCATGCGCAACCGCTGGGGCGTGCACAACCACATCGGGACGGTGCACGCGATCGCGTCCTGCAACCTCGCCGAGGTGGTCGCGGGCGTCACCACCGAGGTCAGCGTGCCGCCGACGCACCGCTGGATCCCCAAGGGGATGACGGTGTCGTACCTCGCCACCGCGACGACCCGCGTGACCGCCACCGCGACCGTGCCCGACCTGTCGGTGCTCGCGGCGGACGAGTCCCGCGAGGTGGTCGTCCCCGTCGACCTCACGACGACCGACGGCACCGTGTACGTCCACGCGGACATCACGATGTGGGTGTCGCCGAAGCCGCGCCGGTGATCGACCTCCTGATCCGGAACGCCTCGATCCTCACGATGGATCCGCGGCGACCGGTCGCGCGGACGCTCGGGATCTGGCGGGGGCTGGTGTTCGGGCTCGACGACGACCTCGACGGGGTCACCGCCCACACCACCATCGATCTCGGCGGTCGCACCGTGCTCCCCGGATTCGTCGACGCCCACGTGCACCTGGTGTGGGCGGGGCACGCCGAGCGGGCGACCGACCTGCGCGGAGCGGTCACCGTCGCCGAGGTGCTGGCCCGGCTCGAGACCGCCGCCCTCGCTGCACCCGAGGGGGCGTGGGTCGACGCCGTCGGGTACGACCAGCGGCCGCTCGGTCGGCACCTGACCCGGCACGACCTCGACACCGTGGCCCACGGCCGTCACCTGCTCCTCGTGCACACCTCGGGCCACGGGCAACTGGTGGACAGTGCAACGTTCACCCGGATCGCCGAGCCCGAGGGTGGCTGGCCGCCCGGCGTCGTCACCGCCGCCGACGGCCGCCCCACCGGACTGTTCCTCGAGGAGAGCACCGCACTCGTCGCGGCGCTGCGGAACCCCTACGCCGTCGACGACCTCGTCGACGCGATCGCGATCGGAGCCGCGCGGTGTGCCCGCGAAGGCATCACCTCGGTCGCCGAGGCCGGTGTCGGAGGCGGGCTCACCGGGCGGTCACCGATCGAGGCGGCGGCGTACGAGCGGGCGCTGCACGACGGGAAGCTGCCGGTGCGGGTGCGGCTCATGGTCGTGTGGAACGTGCTGCAGCACGTCACGGGCCACGCCGCCGACGGCGACACCGCGACCCTGCTGCCCGGTCTCGCCACCGGTTTCGGCAGTGACCGGCTGGCGCTCGGCGCGATGAAGGCGTGGCTCGACGGCGGCATGATGGCGCGCACCGCCGCGCTCACCGAGCCGTACCTCGTCGAGGGCGGCGGCTCCGGAGACCTCAGCCCGGACCTCGACACGATCGCCGCCACCGCGATCGCCGCGCACGCCGGCGGGTGGCAGCTCGCCCTGCACGCGATCGGCGATCGCGCGGTCGACGCCGCGCTCGACATCGTCGAGCGGGCGCAACGTTCGGCGCCGCGGCCCGACGCCCGGCACCGGATCGAGCACGCCGGGCTGGTGCGCCCCGACCAACTGGCCCGGATGGCCGCGGCCGGCGTCACCGCGGTCGTCCAACCGTCGTTCCTCGTCGAGTTCGGCGACGAGTACGCAGCGATCATGGGCGAGCCCCGCGCCGGCGGGCTGTACCGCGGTCGTGGCTTCCTCGACGCGGGTGTGCCGCTCGCCGGGTCCTCCGACCGGCCGGTGGCCGCCGGCGCACCACTGCGCGCGATCCAGTTCCTCGTCACCCGGCGCTCGTCGTCGGGCGCCACGATCGGTCCGGCCGAGGCGATCACCGTCGAACAGGCGCTGCACGCCTACACCCTCGGCGCCGCCCGGGCCTGCGGACTCGACGACGTCGCCGGCTCGCTCGCACCCGGCAAGGCAGCCGACCTCGTGGTCCTCGACGCCGATCCGCGCGCGGTCGACCCGGACTCCCTGGGCGACGTCGCCGTGCTCACCACCGTGCTCGGCGGCACGCCGACGTGGGGCGGCTGGCCCGTCTGAGCCCGGCTCGAGCTGCGCTCGACCCGGGCCGACCCGACCCGGGCCGGCGGGTCAGGTCGCGAGGGTGCGGCCGTCGGGCAGGGTGCGGTGCGCCAGCAGCGCGACCAACTCGCCCGCCTTGCCCGTCACCCGCGTGCCCTGCCCCGCGGCCCACTCCAGGTCGACCGCGACGAACCGGCGGTCGGTGACGTCGAGGTCGAACCGGGCCGCCCCGCCCGCCAGCATGGCGTCGAGGATCGCGACCAGGGCGTCGTCGGGCGCGACCGAGGGCCGACCGAGCGCGAGCGTGACGTCGAGGGAGTGCACCACCGCGTGGTTGAGCGCGCCCATCACCCCGCCGCCCGGCGGCTCCCAGCCGGCCAGCACCGGCGAGCGCAGGTTGCCCAGCTGTTCCTCGACCGGCAGACCGGAGTCGCGGGCGGCGAGGGTGTCCGACAGCGTGCCGAAGTCGCCGCCCGCGGCCTCCAGCTCGGCGCCGAACTGCTCGAGGGTGAAGCGCACCGGCATGGTGACGTGCGAGACGACCTCCCGCACCCGCCACCCGGCGCACAGCGAGGCGGCGTCCCAGGCCGCGGCCGGGGCGTGCTCGAGGGTGTCGGCGAGAGCCGCGTAGGTGTCGCCGACGAGCGGCTTGAGGTCCACGTCCGCCATTCCAGCACTGACGGGCCACCCAGGGCCACGGGGGCCGCGACTCGGTGGAACCACGCAGAGCCGCCTGACCGCCGCGTCGGTGCCCGGAAAGGTGTGGTGGTTCCACCGTGGGCGATCTGCCCGGATCTCCCTAACGTCGTCATCGTGACCGCGATGACCACGGCTGTCCGGCCGGCCCGCCCCGCCCCGCGACCCGCCCGGACCGCGCCACCCGTCGACCCGTGGCGCTGGCACGACTACGCCACCCGCGTCGCGAACGTGGAGCGGACCGCCTGGGACTCGGCCGCCGAGGCCGTCGGTCAGAACGCGGCCGACGTCCGCGCGCTGTGCGCCCTGCGGCGCACCGACCGGGCCGTGGGCGCGCTCGGCGCCCGCCTGGGCCTGACCTCCGGGGGCGCCACCAAGCTGTGCCGACGACTGGTCGCCCTCGGCCTCGTCGAACGGCGGGGCATCGCCGACGACCTGCGGGGCGTCCGGGTCAGCCTCACCGAGTCCGGCCGCGACGTCGCCCACCGCGCCGCCCTCGTCTACGCCGACCAGGTCCGCCGCCAGGCCGCCGAGATGCACCTCGCCGCCTGAGCGCCGCACGCCACGACGCCACCCGGCCTCCCGACCGGTCCGGCGGGCGTGAGCTTCGTGTCTCGAAAGTCCCGCGTGTCTCGTAAAGTCCCTCGCCGTGGCGTCCTCTCCAGCACGCGACGAGGGCAGGCGGCTCGCGCCACTGCGCGCGGACCTGCTGGCGCAGATCGTCCAGCGCACCCGTGAGGTCGTCGCCGCGGGCCGACCGGTCGTCGTGGTGGTGCGCGGGGAGGCGGGCAGCGGCAAGTCGACGCTCGCCCGCGAGATCGCGGCCGGCGTGTCCGACCGCGTCGCCGCGCAGACCTCCATCGCCGCCGAGGCGGCGTTCGCCCACGTCGCCCTCACCGACCTGGTCGAGGAACTCGCGACGTTGACGGGCGAGGCGCCGCAGCCGCCCGCCGACGACCTGCCGACCACCCCGGTCCTCGGGTTGCACCTGCGCGACCGGCTGACCGCGGTCGGCGCCGACGGCCCGGTCGCGGTCGTCGTGGACGACGCGCAGTGGATGGACAGCGACAGCCGTGACGTCCTCGCGTTCGCGCTGCGCCGCCTGCGCGACGTGCCGGTCGCGGTGGTCGTCGCGGTCCGGACCGAGCCCGGCGCCCCGACCGAGCCGGGCGTCGGGAGCGACCACCACGGGCGCCGCCTCGGTGCGGTCGAGCGCGTCGACGTCGACCTCGAGCCGGTGCCCGCCGCCCGCCTACGGGCGCTGGTGCGGCACCTCGCCCCGGAGCTCACCGCGGCCGACCTCGACGCCGTCGTGGACCAGGCGGGCGGGAACCCGTTCTGGGCCGTCGAGCTGGCCCGCAGCGGTGCCGCCCGTGCTGATTCCGTCGACCTGCGGCGGGCGTCGCCGACCGCGCGTGAGCGCCTGGCCGCCCTCGCCGCGGCGCTCACCGAGCAGGAGCGCGTCGTCGTCGCCGCGGTCCGGTTGGCCGGCCGGCCGCACACCGACGAACTGGCGGCGGCCGTCGCGGGCGAGGTCGCCGACCCGCGGGCCGCGGTCGACGCCGCCGAGCGCGCGGGCGTGATCCGGCTGGCCGGCCAGCGGTGGACGACGTCGCACCCGCTGCTCGGCGACGCCGCCCTACAGGTGCTGTCGTCGGCCCGACGCACCGCGGTGCTGCGCCGGCTCGCCGACGCCGCGGCCGACCCCGAGCGTCGGGTGCGGTTCGCGGCCGAGGTCGAACGGCCACCGCACGAGCCGACCGCCCGCGACCTCGCGCAGGTCGCCGAGTGGGCGGCGGCGCGCGGCAGCCTCGCGTCGGCGGTGGGGTTGATGCAGCGCTCGGTGCAGTTCACGTCCGACACCGACGAACGCCTGCGCGGCCAACGGCTGGCGGCGCTTGCGTCGCTGCACCTGCGGCGGGGCGCGTTCGCCGACGTCCTCGCGACGGCCGAACAGGTCGACCTCGACCTGCTGGAGCCGCCAGCGTTCGACGCGTTCGCCGCAGCGGTCGCCGACGCTGCCGCGCTGGTCCACGGCCGCGACGCCGCGCAGCGGGTCGTCGGTCAGGTCGAGGCGTCCGCCGCGCGGCGCGGTGACGCGATGAGCCTCGCGGTCGCGGCGGCGCTCACCACCGACCGCGACTACGGCACCGCGCCCGAACCGTTCGGGGTCGCCGAGCGCGCGGCGGCGGTGCTGGAGACGGCCGCGTGGCCGAGCCCCGCCACCCACATGGTGCTGGGGTCGTTGTGCACGCTGCGGCTCGACCGCGGTGACGGCCTCGACCACGAGCTGGTCGAACGGCGTCGGCAGCTGGAACCACGGCTGCGCGGTGCGGGGTTGTCGCCGCCGTCGACCGACAGCGCCGACGCCCTCGCGGCCTACGTCAGCAAGCAGTTGGGCGACCCGCAGACGTCGCTGTCGCGGCTGCCCGCGCTCATCGACACCGCCGACCGCAACGGCGAGGACTTCGCCGGCTTCGCCTTCCGGGTGCACCTGGCCTCGACCCACCAGGTGTGCGGGGAGTTCGCGGCCTCGCGTCGCGTCCTCGCCGAGGCCCGCGACCGGCGCGGCTGGGTGCCGTCGGCCCGCTTCCCGCTGCTGCTGCCGGTGCTGGTCACGCAGGCGCTCGCCGACACGTCGGCCGCCGCCGCGGCCGACGTGCTCGCGTGCGAGACCGAGGGACTCGAGCGTGGGCCGGCCCGCTGGCAGGTCGTGGTGGCGTACCAGCGCGGCGTGGCCGCGCTCGAGGCCGGACGTCGCGACGAGGCGCCGTGCACCCAGGACCTCGCCGACGCCCAGATCGTGCTCACGGTCTACAACGGCGACGCCCGGGTGTGGGGCAGCCACGACTGCAAGGTCCAGCCCGGCACCAACGTGTCGGTCCTGACGCCGAACCGCCCGGTCAAGCTCTCGATCACCTGGACCGGCCTGTCGTCGCAGCCCGGATGCGCCGCCCAGCGCGTGCGGGTCGCCGCCGGCACCTACACGCTGAAGGCGACGCTCGCGAAGATCACCGGCGTGCCGGCCACCTTCACGCTGACCTGACCGCGCCCAGTTCGGCCACCTCCGCCGCGGTGAGGACGACCTCGCCCGCGGCGATGTTCTGCTCCAGGTGCTCCACGCTCGCGGTGCCGGGGATCAGCAGCGTGTGCTCGTAGTGCGCGAGTTCCCAGGCGAGCCCGACCTGCGCCGGCGTGACCCCGTGCCGCTCGGCCACGGACCGCACGACCGGGTCATCGGTGACCTTGGGGACGCCGGGGAAGGCCGAACCGAGCGGGAAGAACGGCACCCACGGCACATCGTGCTCGCGGCACACGTCGAGCACCGGCTCGAACGTCCGCTCGAGCAGGTTGTGCAGGTCCTGCACGCAGGCGATGCCGGCCGGCAGGGCCATCCGTACCTGGTCGGCGTCGACGTGGCTCAGGCCGATGCCGCCGATCGCGCCGGCGTCGCGCAGGGCGATCAGCTCGGCCAGTTGGTCGTCGATGTCCACGACGTCGTCGCCCGTCGCGACGATGCCCGGCGGGAAGTCGACCCGCCGCAGGTTGACCACCGCGAGCTGCTCGACGCCCAACCCCGCGAGGGTCGACTCGACCTGCGCCCGCAGTTGGTCGGGTCGCTGGGCCGCCACGAGCGTGCCGTCGGGCGTCCGGTCCGCGCCGACCTTGCCCACGAGCACGACGTCGTCGTCGTACGGGGCGAGGGCCTCGCGGATGACGTCGTTCGCGGCGCCGTAGAAGTGCGCGGTGTCGATGTGGTCGACGCCGAGCTCGCGTGCCCGACGGAGCACGCGGACGGCGTTCGCGCGCCGGTCGGCGTTCGCGGTCGTGGCGTCCTCGAGCTGCATCGCGCCGTAGCCGATCCGCGCGACCGGTCGGCCGGCGAGGGTGGCAGTGCCGCCTGGTGGCTGGGTCATGTGCGTCTCCCGTAGGGTTCCGAGGTGAACCGGAGGTCCCTCCGGTTCGTCGTCGACCGTAGCACTGAAACGGAGGGTCCTCCGTTTTGCCCACGATCCGGTCGGACGCCCACCGCAACCGCGAACGGTTGGTCGCGGCCGCGCGCGACGCCTTCGCCGACGGCGGCCCGGTCACGCTCGAGGCCGTGGCCCGGTCCGCGGGCGTCGGCATCGGCACGCTCTACCGCCACTTCCCGACCCGCGAGGCGCTGTTCGAGGCGGTATACCGCGTCGAGCTCGAACGCCTGGCCGCCAGCGCGCCACGCCTGGCGCGCTGCGAGCCACCCGAACGCGCGCTCCGGCTCTGGACGCAGCGGTTCGCGCGTTACGTCGCCGCCAAGCGTGACCTCGCCGACGCGTTGCGCCCGCTCTACGCCGCCGGCACCGTGACGGTCTCCGAGGCGCGGGCACTGCTGGCCGCAGGCGTCGCCGAGATCCTGGCGGCCGGTGCGGCCGACGGGTCGCTGCGGGGTGACGTCGCCGCCGAGGACGTGGTCGCTCAGCTCGTCGGCATCTTCGTGTCGGCCGCCGACGACGGCCAGGTCAGCCGGCTCACCGACCTGCTGCTCGACGGCCTGCGACCCGTGCGCTGACGCCGGTCAGGTGTAGCGGTCGAGGATGGAGACGTCGGCGCGCCGGCCGAGCGCCTCGCGGATCGTCTTGGCCCGGTTCTCCCCGATGCCGTCGACGGCCTGCAGGTCCTCGACCGTCGCCGCGAGCAGTTTCTGCAGCGACCCGAACTGTTCGACCAGCCGGTCGACCACGATCGGAGGCAGCCGCGGCACCCGGGCGAGCAGCCGGAACCCGCGCGGCGAGATCGGTGCGTCGAGGTTCTCCGGCGCGGTCGACAGGCCCAGCGTGCCGGCGAGCAGGGTGTGGTCGAGCAGGTCGACGGTGTCGAGTTCGGCGAGCACCTGCTCCACGGTGCGGGCGGCGAGGCCCGCGGGCACGTAGTCGCGGACGATCGCGTACCGGTCGACCATGACGCCCGCCATCAACTCGTCGAGTTTGCAGTTGCAGCAACCGGCCGTCGGTGCCGAGCTCGACGACGTAGCCCGCGATCTCCTGCTCGATGCGTCGCACCATCTCCAGGCGCTGCAGGACGACGGTGACGTCGCGGACGGTGACGAGGTCCTCGATCTCCAACGCCGACAGGGTGTTGCTGACCTCGTCGAGCCGCGACTTGTAGCGCTCGAGGGTGGCCATCGCCTGGTCGGCGCGGGGCAGCAGTTGGTTCGCGCTCTCGACGACGTACCGACGCCCACCGATGTACACGCCGATGATGCGCATCGACTGCGACACCGAGATGACGGGGTAGCCGGTCTGGATCGCGACCCGCTGCGCCGTGCGGTGCCGGGTGCCCTGTTCCTCGGTGGGGACGTCGCTGCCCGGCATGAGGTGCGCAGCCGCGCGCAGGATGCGGGTGCCGTCGCTGGAGATGACGACCGCGCCGTCCATCTTGCACAGCTCGCGCAGCCGGGTGGCCGAGAAGGCGACATCGAGCTGGAACCCGCCGGTCGACAGCTCCTCCACGACCTCGTCGTAGCCGACGACGATGAGCGCCCCGGTGTTGCCGCGCAGGATCCGTTCGAGGCCGTCGCGCAGTTCGGTGCCGGGCGCGACCATCGCGAGGACGCCGAGCAGGGCGTCGTCGCGGTGCGGGCTGACCAACGCGGTGCTCCGTTCGGTACGGCGGGGACGTGGTGGGGCGGGTGGCCGAGCTGTCGGTGCCGGGCCGCCTGGTCGGACGCCGGGATTCTAAGGTGCGACGCCGAGCCGGCACGGCGGTGAACGCCCGGCACGGCCCGATCGCGCCGAAATCGTCATCTTCGCATCAGCCCGATCGGGCGAGCGCGGTCGGCCGGGCCCGCGGGTCGAGGCGCCGCACGTTCGACGGCTGCAGCACACCGGCCGCCTCGGCAACCGTGGGCACGGTGACGAGGTCGAGGCCGGCCGGGGTCGACGTCGGAGCCGATCCGGCCGGGATCACCGCGGTCCGGAACCCCAACCGGGCCGCCGCGGCGAGACGACGCTCGAGACCGGTCACCCGCCGGATGTCGCCCGACAGCGACACCTCGCCGATCGCGCACAGGGTCGGCGGCAGCGGGGTGCCGGCGTGCGCCGACGCGACCGCGAGCGCGACCGCGAGATCGGCCGCAGGCTCGGTGATGCGCAGCCCGCCGACGCTCGCCACGAACACGTCGGCCTCGTGCAGCTTCGCCGCGGGCAGCGCGCGGCCCAGCACGGCGAGCGCCATGGTGACCCGGTTGTGGTCGAGGTCGGTGACGGCGCGACGGGGACTGCCGCCCTGGGTCGGGGACGTCAGCGACTGCACCTCGGTGACCAGCGGCCGGCGGCCCTCGAGGGTCACCGTGGCGCAGGTCCCCGGCACAGCGACCGTGCGGTCGGCGAGGAACAGGCTCGACGGATCGTCGAGGCTCACCAGCCCGGACTCCAGCATCTCGAAGCACCCGATCTCGTCGGCCGGCCCGAAGCGGTTCTTGGTCGCCCGGATCAGCCGCAGCGTCGAGTGCCGCTCGCCGTCGAAGTGCAGCACGACGTCGACCAGGTGCTCCAGCACGCGCGGCCCCGCCACGTTGCCGTCCTTGGTGACGTGCCCGACCAGCACGGTGGCGATGCCGCGCTCCTTCGCCACCGCGATGAGCGCGCCCGTGACGGCCCGGATCTGGGGGACGCCGCCGGCGCCGCCCTCGACTGCCGAGGTCGCGATGGTCTGGACCGAGTCGACGACCAGCAGCGCGGGTGCCACCTGGTCGACGTGGGCGAGCAGCGCCGCGAGGTCGTTCTCGGCGGCGAGGTAGAGATCGCGGTGCGTGGCGCCGACCCGCTCCGCCCGCATGCGCACCTGCGCGGTCGACTCCTCGCCGGTGACGATGAGCGCGCGCCCGCGGCCCCTGCGCTGCGAACGACTCCCCGACCTCGAGCAGCAGCGTGGACTTGCCGACGCCCGGCTCGCCCGCGAGCAGGATGGCCGCACCCGGCACGATCCCGCCGCCCAGCACGCGGTCGAGCTCCTCGATGCCGGTGGGAGTGGGCCGCGGCGACCGTCGCGTCGACCTGCGCGATCGGCAGCGCCGGTTCACGGACCGCCGTGCGGGCGGCCGCCGCTGCGGCGACGACGGTCGCGCTGGCCGCCCCGACCTCGGCGATCGTGCCCCACGCCTGGCACTCGGGGCACCGGCCGACCCACCGGGCCGAGCTCGCGCCGCACTCGCTGCAGCGGTAACCGGACGACCGGGCGGCCGCGGGTTTCGATCGGGTGTTCGCCATGGCCGCGACGTTAGCGGCGGGGTCCGACAGAATCCGGACGACAGGCGGGAGCGGCTTCCGTGACGCCGCGGCGGCTATCCCGTGGGGTGGGTGTCGACGGTGGGGGCGTCGAGGCTGCCGCCGACCGGGAGCTTGACCGAGATCGTGGCGGTCACCGTGCCGCCGTCGGCGAAGGTGAAGGTGATCGGCACGGCCTGCGAGGGGAACAGCTGCTTGGTGAGGCCGAGCAGGACGATCGTTGGCTGCTGCGGGTCGTAGCCGAACTGCACGGACTTGTTGGTCGGCAGCGAGAACTCGGTCAGCGGCGTAGCGCCCTGGCTCGCCGGACTCGACGACGTGCTGCCGGTCGCGGTGGCGGAGCCGGTCGCCGAGGACGTCGCCGAGCCCGTCGCCGACGATGTCACTCCGGCCGTCGCGGACGACGTCGCCGAGGCGGTGGCCGAGGGGGTCGCGGTGGCCGCGGCCGTCGCGCTGGTGCCGTCACCGTAGAACTCGACCTTGGTGGCGAGCGGCGAGCTCACCGAGACCAACCGGTCGGTCGACGCCGCGGTGTTGACGATGAGGCCCTCGAGGAACACGTTCGCGCCCGCCGCGTAGGACGGCCCGGTCGGTGCCACGACGCCGAAGTCGCGCAGCTTGACGGCACCGGCCTGGAAGGCGGTGCCGTCGACGACGGAGGTCTGCTCGACGGTCTGCGCGTCCTGCCCCGCGGCGCACCCGCTCAGCGCGAGCGCGGTGGCCCCGGCGACTGCGACCAGGCCGAGGACACGGCGACGCCGGGGGGCAACGACAGCGAGCATGGATGACGATAGCGACCAGCTGTGACGATCCCGCCGTCCCCCCGCCGTCCTCACGAGCCCGGCGTCGTGCCCGCGCGTGCCACAGGGTTGGTGCGAAACGGCTGAGGGAGCGGTAAGTGCGCCGTGTTACCCTGGAGGGAGTCGAAAGGGGCTTTTCCTGATGACCTTCACCGTTGGCGAAACGGTCGTTTACCCGCACCACGGCGCCGCGAAGATCGAGGCGATCGAACAGCGCACGATCAATGGCGAGCAGAAGACGTACCTGGTCCTCAAGGTCGCCCAGGGCGACCTCACGGTCCTCGTCCCCGCGGACAACGCGGAGATCGTCGGCGTCCGTGACGTGGTTGGGCAGGAAGGACTGGAGCGCGTGTTCGACGTGCTGCGTGCCCCGCACACCGAGGAGCCGACCAACTGGTCGCGCCGGTACAAGGCCAACCTGGAGAAGCTCGCCTCCGGCGATGTGAACAAGGTGGCCGAGGTGGTCCGTGACCTGTGGCGCCGCGATCAGGAACGCGGGCTGTCCGCTGGCGAGAAGCGCATGCTCGCCAAGGCGCGCCAGATCCTGGTCAGCGAGCTCGCGCTCGCCGAGAACACCAACGAGGACAAGGCCGAGGCCATCCTCGACGAGGTCCTCGCCGAAGCCGTCGCTTCCTGATCCTGCGTCACCTGCACCCGGGCACCGTCGCCGCCGTCCTCGTGGCGGCCGGCGACGGCGTCCGGCTGGGCGCCGGCAAGCCCAAGGCGTTCTGCGAGGTCGCCGGCTCGACGCTGCTCCAACACGCGGTCGCACGGCTCGCCGGTGTGCCGCGGATCTCCGAGGTCGTGGTGGTCGCCCACCCCACCGGTGTCGACCTGGCCGCGTCGTTGCTGCCTGCAACGGTCACGGTGGTGCCCGGGGGAGCTAGCCGGCAGGAGTCGGTGTCCGCCGGTCTCGCCGCGTTCACCGACGCCCCCGACTTCGTACTCGTGCACGACGTCGCCCGGGCGTTCACGCCGGCTGACGTCGTCGAGCGGGTGATCGGTGCACTGGACAACGGTGCTGACGCCGTCATCCCGGTCCTGCCCGTCGTCGACACCCTCACCGCGGTCGACGAGTCCGGTGCCGTCCTCGGCACGGTCGACCGCGCCCCGCTGCGAGCCGTCCAGACCCCGCAGGGTTTCCGCTACGCCGCGCTGGTCGACGCCCACGCCGCCGCGGCCGGCACCGATCACACCGACGACGCTTCCGTCGTCGAGCGTCACGGTGGGACAGTCGTGGCCGTGGCGGGTTCGGAACTGGCCTTCAAGGTGACGCGTCCGCTCGACCTCGCGCTCGCCGAGGTCGTGGCACGGTCGTGAGCGCGGTCGTGGGCGCGCCGCTGCCCCGCGTGGGAGTCGGGGTCGACGTGCACCCGATCCGACCCGGCCGCGACTGCTGGGTCGCGGGCCTGCCGTGGCCGGACGACGACGGCTGCGACGGTCACTCCGACGGCGACGTGGTCGCGCACGCCTGCTGCGACGCCCTGCTCGCGGCCGCCGGCCTGGGTGATCTGGGCTCGGTGTTCGGCACATCGTCGCCCCGCTGGGCCGGGGCCTCAGGCGTCGACCTGCTCGGCGAGGTGCTGCGACGACTCACCGACGCCGGGTGGTCGGTCGGCAACGTCTCCGTGCAACTGGTCGCCCAGACCCCACGCTTCGCCGCCCGCCGCGCCGACGCCGAAAAGGTGCTGTCCGACGTCGTCGGCGTCCCGGTCTCGGTCGCCGCGACGACCACCGACGGCCTCGGCCTCACCGGCCGCGGCGAGGGCCGCGCGGCGATCGCCACCGCGCTCGTCGTCCGTCGGTCAGCGGACGATCACTGATCGTCCTTCCAGTACCTGCAGGTCGTGTGTCGATGTCGGTCCGTCGATCGTGCCGGGTATCGGCTGTTCTGCCCCGCCTGCGACGGTGAACGTGGCGGTCCACGTGATGGTGCTGTGCGCGGTGAGGGTGTCGGCGGGTGCGGTGTAGGTGTGCCCGTGCAGCGTGGGGCATTGGGCGGTGGTGCAGGCGCCTGTGGTCCAGGGGGTGCCGGGGGTGTCGGTGGTGGCGGTGCTGCCGTCGCCGTAGTCGTAGGTGGCGTGGTGGAAGCGGATGGTGATGGCCACACGCTGGCCGAGGATGGTGACGGGCCCGAGTTGCCGGGTCGCTGCGGTGGGTGCCCAGAAGATGGTTTCGAGGTTGACGAGGGTGGGTCCGTCGGCGGGTGCGACGCCGATGGCGACCGGTGGCAGGAGCCGGACGACGTGTTGTTTGACGATGGTGGCGGTGACGGCGAGGGCGTCGGCGGGTCCGCTGCCGTTGCAGTCGACGCTGGTTTGACGCCAGGTGCCGTCGGGTTGTTGTTGTTGGACGACGGCGACGTTGGGTGGCGGCGCGAGTGGTGGGCGTAGGCAGGCTGCGGCGGCGCCTTGGCAGTCGGTGCTGATCGGACCGGCCAGGTTGCACGTGAGGGTGCGCGTTGCCGGGCCGGTGGCGGCTTCCGCTGGCTTTGCCGTGCCGGCACCCGGGCGCTCGCCGCCGACCGCGATGCCTGGTTGATCAGTACGTGAATCACCCCAGATATCTCCTGATGGATCACCCCAGGCCGAAGAATTGCTCAGGGTCAGTGAGGCGAATACGAACGAGAGTACAACTACTATTCGCCTCATACTTTGCCCTCATCGACTATGCGCCAACTCTTTCCGGTCCACGCTACCCAATTCGTTAGCTGAAAGTTTGTGTTTGCTGGGAACTCGCGCACGACGCCTCCAGCCGAGTTGCGGACGGTCGCCGCTGATACGGTGAAGGTGCCGGTTGCGGCGTACTCCGCGCCTTTGCGTCGATCGTTGGGGACGAGTTGAATCGACCTGAGCACTATTCGACCGCCGGTTACGTACTGGTGATTTGAGAAGAGTTTGTTCAGATTGGCTGTACCCTCAAAGCACGCAGCACACTGCGCAGCAAAGAGTGGAACCAGGAAGTCAGTCTTGGATGTCGCAAAGACCCAATCGGACAGCCTGTAATAGTACGCCAAAAACGCCAGCGCACCATCGGATGAATGGGTCGTCGCAATTGCAGGTTCAGTGGGCGCGACCTCGCCGGGGCTCACGTTGGGTCCGGTGGAGGGCACTCCGGTAGGCGAAGCGGACTGCGTGGGCGTGGAACTGGCGGAGGCGGTCGGGGTCGTGGACACCGTGGAGTAGTTCGGGCCGGGGGTGGAGCCGGCCGAGCAGGCGGAGCCGGTCAGCAGCGCAGCAGCACCGGCTGCGGCGAGCAGGGCGGCCGGCATCTTCACGCCGTGATTATCCCAAATGTCAGCGCCGTGTCACGGGGGAGTTCGACCCCTGTGGACAACTACATCGGCCCCGACCCTGCGTGGGGGCGATCTTCGGGGCGCAGAAGCTAGTGCACTGCTCCCGAATGTGGGACACGGTGCGCGGTGTCCCGTATGTGGGGGCAGTGCACGAGCAGTTCGGGGAACCTTCCGAAATCCTGCTCAAACCCTCGAGCTCAGATCGAGGGCTTGCGTGAGATCGGCCCAGATGTCGTCGACGTCCTCGATGCCGACCGACAACCGGAGCAGGGCGGCGGGGGTGCCGCGGGCGGCGTCGATCTCGTACCGGCCCCGCCGCTCGAGGAGCGTCTCCACACCACCGAGCGAGGTGGCGGGGACGCAGAGGCGGACGGCGTCGCACACGGCCTGGGCCGCGGCCGCCCCGGCGGCGACGTCGAACGACAACACGTACGACGACGGCGCGTACCGCACCTGCGCCACCGCCGGATGCGCCTCGAGGCGCGCCGCCAGGTCCGCCGCCGACGCCACCATCCGCTCGACCCGCAGCGGCAGCGTCCGCAGCCCACGGAGCGCGAGGAACGCCTCCAGCGTCCCCGGTTGCGATCCCACGAGGTGCCGCTGATCGGCCAGTCGCGCCGACAGTTCGGGTGAGGCCGACACCGCGCCCATGAGCACGTCCGAGTGGCCCGCGATCACCTTGGTCACCGAGTGCATGGCGAAGTCCGCACCCAGATCGAGCGGCCGCAACCCGATCGGCGACACGAACGTCGCGTCGACCGCCAACAACGCCCCGACCGCCGCGCACGCCGCCGCCAGCGCCGCGACGTCCAGCACCTCGATCAACGGGTTCGACACCGCCTCCGCCCACACCAACGCCGGACGCACGGCAGTGACCGCGCCGACGAGCCCGCCCGGACCGTCCACCGGCACCACCGACAACCGTCCCGACGCCGTCCACCGGTCGAACACGAGCGCGTTGCCCGAGTACAGCGAGCGCGTCGTCACCACCACCGCGCCGACGGGGAGCAGCTCCAGCACCGCCGCCGACGCCGCCATCCCCGACGCGAACGCCACCGCGACGCCACCCTCCAGCGCACCCAGGGCGGCCTCGAACGCGGCGAGGGTCGGCGTCCCGTCGCGGACGTACACCGCGTCCGACGCGTCGGCCACGAACGTCGACGACACCGAGATCGGCTCGTTCACCGGCGCGTGCAACGTCCGCTCCGGCCGACCGGCGTGGACGGCGACGGTCGACGGGCGCCACTCGGGAGCAACAGCCATGGGCCCAGTGAAGCAGTCACTACGCTGGGCGGGTGACCCTGCGCCTCCACGACACCGCCGCCCGCGCGGTGCGTGACTTCGTCCCGTTGGAAGAAGGCAAGGCGTCCCTCTACCTCTGCGGCCTCACCGTGCAGGGCCCGCCGCACATCGGCCACCTGCGCAGCTCGGTCGCGTTCGACATCCTCCGCCGCTGGCTCGTCCACACCGGCTACGAGGTCACGTTCATCCGCAACGTCACCGACATCGACGACAAGATCATCGCCAAGGCCCACGAGAACGGCGTGCCCTGGTGGCAGTGGGCCGCGGCCAACGAACGCGCGGTAAACCGCGGCCTACGACGTCCTCAACTGCCTGCCCGCGAGCTACGAACCGCGGGCGACCGCGCACGTGCCCGAGATGATCACGTTGATGGAGCGGCTCATCGAGCGCGGCCACGCCTACGCGAACGGCGCGGACGTCTTCTTCGACGTCCGCTCGCTCGCCGACTACGGAGCGCTGTCCGGGCAGAAGCTCGACGAGGTGCAGCAGGGCGAGGACGTCGTCGCCGAGGACCGCAAACGCGACCCGCGCGACTTTGCCTTGTGGAAGGCGGCCAAGGAGGGCGAGCCGTTCTGGCCGACGCCGTGGGGCGCCGGCCGGCCGGGCTGGCACATCGAGTGCTCGGCGATGAGCGGCGCGCTGCTCGGCGAGACGTTCGACATCCATGGCGGCGGCCTCGACCTCATCTTCCCGCACCACGAGAACGAGCGCGCGCAGAGCAACGCGGCGGGCGACGACTTCGCGAACTTCTGGCTCCACAACGGCTGGGTCACCATGGCCGGCGAGAAGATGAGCAAGTCGCTCGGCAACAGCCTGCTCGTGAGCGAGGTCGTCAGCGTTCGCCGTCCCGTCGAACTGCGCTACTACCTGGCCGCCGCCCACTACCGCAGCGACATCGCCTACTCCGACGACTCGCTCGACCAGGCGGCCGCGAGCTTCCGCGGCATCGAGGGCTTCCTGCAGCGCGTCGAACGCGAGGACGACGAGTTCACGGGCACGAAGCCCACGCTGCCCGACGGATTCGCCGCCGCCATGGACGACGACCTCAACGTCTCGGCCGCCCTCGCCACGGTGTTCGACGCCGTCCGCGCCGGGAACTCCGCGCTCGACCACGGCGACTTCCCCGAGGCCACGGAGCGGTACGGCCAGGTCACGGGCGCGCTGCGCGTGCTCGGGCTGCACCCGGACGAGTTCGGCCCCGGCGAGGACGACGGCTACGAACTCGACGCGGTCATGAAGCTGGTCATCGAACTGCGCGCGCAGGCCCGCGTCCGCAAGGACTACGCGACGTCCGACGAGATCCGCGACCGGCTCGCGGCGTCCGGCATCGAGTTGCTCGACGGACCGGAACGGACGGAGTGGCGACATGGCGGGTAACTCCCAACGCCGAGGTGCGGTGCGCGGCAGCAAGAAGGGCGCCACGGGCGGCACCGGCGGCAAGAACCGCGCGTCGTTGTCCGGCCGTGGGCCCACCCCGAAGGCCGAGGACCGCGCCCATCACCCGGCGGCCCGTCGGGCCCGGGCAGCGGACAAGGCCGCGAAGAAGACCGCCGGACGGCCGGCCAACACCAACCGCGGGTCCGGCCGCAACAGCGCCGCCAACGCCGAACTGCTCGTCGGTCGCAACCCGGTGCTCGAGGCGCTGCGCGCGCACGTCCCCGCCACCGCGCTCTACGTCATCAAGGGCGCCGAGCCCGACGAGCGGATCACCGAATCGCTGAAGATCGCGGGGGATCGGCTGCTGCCGCTCATGGAGGTCGGCAAGGGGCAACTCGACCGGCTGACCGACGGACTGTTGCACCAGGGCGTCGCGCTGCAGGTCCCGCCGTACCGCTACACCGACCTGCCCGACCTGCTCGCCCGCGCCGACGACACCGCTGCGGCGCCGTTGCTCGTCGCGCTCGACGGCGTCACCGACCCGCGCAACCTCGGCGCGATCATCCGCTCGGTCGCGGCGTTCGGCGGCGACGGGGTCGTCATCACCGAGCGTCGGGCGGCGGGCGTGACGGCGGCAGCGTGGCGCACCTCGGCGGGTGCGGCGGCCCGGTTGCCGGTCAGTCAGGTCACCAACCTCTCCCGCGCGATCGACACCATCAAGAAGGCCGGCATCTTCGTGGTCGGACTCGCGGCCGGCGGCGACACCGACCTCGACGCGCTCGAACTCGCCACCGACCCGCTCTGCGTCGTGGTCGGCAGCGAGGGTGACGGGCTCTCGCGGCTGGTCGCGGAGAAGTGCGACCTGCTGCTCTCGATCCCGATGGCCGGGCCGACCGAGTCGCTCAACGCGAGCGTCGCCGCGGCCGTCACGCTCGCCGAGGTCGCCCGGATCCGCCGCGCGCAGGACTGATCGGCACACTCACGACGCGAGCGGCTGACCGGTCGTCTCCAGCACCGACATCCACAGATCCCCGTGCGGGTCGACGGTGTTGCGGCTACCGGTGGCCAGCGCGATCGGCAGGTGGACGAAGCGGCCGTGCCAGCGGCCGACCACCATCGACGTGAACCCCGCCATCGCCGCGTGCACCGCCGCCTGGGCGAGCCGCAGGCAGTACACGGCGTCGTAGGCGTTCGCCGACACCGAACGGATCGCGTACCCCGGGTCCATGTACCGCAGCGTCAGCGGCGTGCCCACGCGGGCGAACTCGGCGGTGATCCGCT
The DNA here is from genome assembly GCA_029817715.1 of Melastoma dodecandrum. Lineage (NCBI taxonomy): Eukaryota > Viridiplantae > Streptophyta > Magnoliopsida > Myrtales > Melastomataceae > Melastoma > Melastoma dodecandrum. The sequence continues at coordinate 1,411,492 of JARUPY010000535.1, forward strand.
CCCGCAGCAGCGCGCCGATGTCGTGCAGCTTCGTGTTGCCCGAGGCGTCGGTGTGGTCGTGCGACTCGAACAGGTCCTGGCCCACGCCCTCCGCGACGACCACGACCGCGTGCCCGCGCGCCTCGACCCGCTCGCGCAGCGTGACGACGAACGCGTCCGGGTCGAGTCGCACCTCCGGCACCAGGACGAAGTCGACGTCGGTGTTGGTGAGCGTCGCGTAGCACGCGATGAACCCCGAGTGACGGCCCATGAGCTTCACCAGCCCCACGCCGCCTGCGGCCGACGACGCCTCGACGTGCGCGGCCCGGATCGACTCGGCCGCGCGGGCGAACGCGGTCTGGAACCCGAAGCTGTGGTCGATCCACGGGATGTCGTTGTCGATGGTCTTCGGGATGCCGACCACCGCGATGTCGAGCCCGCGCCGACGCGCCTCGGCCGCGATGGTGGCGGCGCCGCGCAGCGACCCGTCGCCGCCGATGACGAACAGCATGTCGACGCCCTCGGCCACCAACGTGTCGACCATCGCGCCCGGGTCCTGCATGCCCCGCGAGGTGCCGAGGACCGTGCCACCCTGGTGGTGGATGTCGCGGACGTCCGCGGGGCTCAACTCGACCGGCTTCGAACCGTCGGTCAGCCCCTGGTACCCGTTGCGGAACCCCACGATCCGGCGCGCGCCGTAGCCCTCGGTGAGCTCCTGGACCAGCCCGCGGATGACGTCGTTGAGGCCGGGGCAGAGGCCGCCGCAGGTGACGATCGCCGCGGTCACCTCGTGCGGTGCGAAGAACAGCTTCGCCCGCGGGCCGCCCGGGTTGAACGCCGGCAGGTCGTCGGTGGCGACGTCGCGGCGCTTGGCCATGCCCAGCGTGTCGTCGATGAGCACCCGGTCGGTCTCGGTGACGTAGTGGATCGACTCCCGTCGGCTCCCGATCAACTCCCGCAGCGGGGTGTCGACGGTCCGCTCGCCCAGGCGGGTGATGGCGAGGTCGGCGGGCGTCACCGCCAGGACGTCGGACGTGTTCACCCGGCCAGCCTGACGCCCCGCGTGTTACGCCCGTGTGGCGGCTCCGGGCAAACCGGGAAGGCACCGCCGGATACCCTGGAAGCGCCCGTCCCGCCCGCCGACCAGATGACGAGAATGCTGACTCTCCAAGACGTCCTGCAGAAGCTCACCGAGTTCTGGACCGCGCGCGGCGCCCTCATCGTGCAGCCGTACAACAGCGAGGTCGGCGCGGGGACGATGAACCCGGCGACGCTGCTGCGCTCGCTCGGCCCGGAGCCCTGGCGGGTGGCGTACGTCGAACCCAGCGTCCGGCCCGACGACAGCCGCTACGGCGAGAACCCGAACCGGCTGCAGACGCACACCCAGTTCCAGGTGATCCTCAAGCCCGACCCGGGCAACCCGCAGGAGCTCTACCTCGAGTCGCTCGAGGCGATCGGGATCGACCTGCGCGCCCACGACATCCGCTTCGTCGAGGACAACTGGGAGTCGCCCACGCTCGGCGCCTGGGGCCTCGGCTGGGAGGTCTGGTGTGACGGCATGGAGATCACGCAGTTCACTTACTTCCAGCAGGTCGCGACCATGCCGCTCGACCCGGTCTCGGTCGAGCTCACCTACGGCATCGAGCGCATCGTCATGGCCCTGCAGGGCGTCACGCACTTCAAGGACATCCAGTACGCGCCGGGCATCACCTACGGCGAGGCGTTCGGCCAGTCCGAGTACGAGATGAGCCGCTACTACCTCGACGACGCCGACATCGACACCAACCGGCAGATCTACGACCTCCACGTCGGCGAGGCCGAGAAGATGATCGAGGCGCGGCTGCCGATGCCCGCCTACTACAACATCGTCAAGTGTTCGCACGCGTTCAACGTGATGGACTCCCGCGGTGCGGTGTCGACGGCCGAGCGTGCCCGCGCGTTCGCCACCATGCGACGCCTCTCCAAGGCCGTCGCCGAGCTGTGGGTCGAACGCCGCGAGGAGTTGGGCTTCCCGCTAGGTTCCGCGCCGGCCCTCCCCGCGCCGGACCCGCTGCCGATGCCGGAACCGGCGTCGGCACCCCAGACCCTGCTGTTCGAGATCGGCGTCGAGGAACTGCCGGCGCACGAGGTGCCGCGCGCCCAGGCGTGGCTGGCCGACGCGCTGCGCGAGCGGCTGGCGGCCACCCGGTTGCCGGTCGGCGAGGTGACGACCCACGCGACCCCCCGGCGCCTCGTGGCACTGGTCGCCGACGTCGCGGCCCGTGAGGACGACGCCACGGAAACCGTGCGTGGCCCGAAGGTCTCCGCCGCGTTCGACGCCGACGGCAACCCGACCAGGGCGGCCTCCGGCTTCGCCGCGAAGAACAAGGTCGACCCGTCCGCCCTCGGCCGGATCGTTGTCGACGGCAACGAACACGTCGCCGTCGTACGTGAACTGCCGGGCCGCGCGGCCGCGGAGGTGCTGTCGCCACTGCTCGGTCAACTCGTCCGCGATCTGCGGGCCGATCGCAACATGCGGTGGAACGACCCCGAACTCTCCTACGCCCGCGCGATCCGGTGGCTGCTGGCGCTGCTCGGTTCCGCGCCCGTCCCGGTGACCGCGTCGGCCCTGACCTCGGGCACCACGACCCGGGTGCAACGGTTGGCGGCCGAACCGGTCGTCGAGGTCGGATCGGCCCACGGCTACGTGGATTTCCTGCGCGAGCACGACGTGGTGGTCGACCGCGACGAGCGCCGGCGCGCCATCACCGCGGCCGCGATCTCGCTCGCCGAGTCGGTGGGCGGCCGCATCGACGAGACTCTCGACGGTGGCGTGGTCGAGGAGATCGTCGACCTCGTCGAGCTGCCCGTCCCCGTGCTGGGCGCGTTCGAGGACCGTTACCTGGACCTGCCGCCGGAGATCCTCATCGCGGTGATGCGCAAGCACCAGCGCTACCTGCCGGTGCGGGCGACCGAAGGCAGCGGGCTGCTGGCCCACTTCGTCACGTTCGCCAACGGAGCCTGCGACCACGACACCGTTGCAGCCGGCAACGCTGCCGTCGTGCGGGCCCGGTTCGAGGACGCGTCGTTCTTCTGGACCGCCGACAAGCAGATCGCGCCACTGGAACTCAAGGCAGGCCTGGCCAAGCTCGCGTTCGAGAACACGCTGGGATCGATGGCCGACCGCTCGGCGCGCATCGCCGCCGACGCCGAGGCGCTCGCCGCCACGATCGGGTTGCCGGCCGCCGACCTCGCCACCGTGCGGCGGGCCGGTGAACTGGCCAAGTTCGACCTGGCGTCGCAGATGGTCGTCGAGATGACCTCGCTGGCCGGCACGATGGCGGGCTACTACGCCCGTAACGCGGGGGAGACCGACGCCGTCGCCACGGCGCTCGAGGAGATGGAACGCCCGCGTTCGTCGGACGATGCTCCCGCCAGCACGCTGCCCGGCGCGGTGCTGGCGCTCGCCGACCGTGCCGATCTGCTGGCCGGGTTGTTCGCGGTCGGGGCCAACCCGACCGGGAGCTCCGACCCGTTCGCACTGCGCCGCGCCGCCCTCGGCCTGGTCGCCACGCTGCGGGCCTTCCCCGAGCTGGCCGACGTCTCGGTGACCGTGGCCCTCGACACCGCCGCCGCCACGATCCGCGAGCAGGGCGTCCCCGTCCCCGCCGACCCCCTCGCCGCGGCCCGACAGTTCGTCGCCCGCCGATTCGAGCAGTCGCTGCTCGACGACGCCCACCACGTCGACCTCGTCGCCGCGATCGTGCCGCTGGCCGACGAGCCCGGCCGCGCCGCGTCGACCCTCGCCGAGTTGGAGAAGGTCGTCGGTGACGCGGAGTTCGAGGCGCTGGTCGAGGCGGTGCAGCGGATCCGGCGACTGATCAAGGACACCGCGGCGCCGTCGGTGCTCGACCGCACGCCGCTGACCCAGGCCACCGAGCAGGAGCTCGTCCGCGCCTACGAGGCCGTCGCCGCCGAACTCGGCCGCGACACCTCGCTCACCCGGCTGGTCGAGGTGTCACCCCCGCTCGCCGCCGCCGTGCAGGCGATGGTCGACGACGTGCAGGTCATGGACCCCGACCCCGTCGTGCGCGACGCCCGGGTGGGCGCCCTCGCCGCCGTCGCGGCCCTGGCCGCCCGCACCGGTGTCGACTGGGACGCGCTGTCCCGCGCCACGAAGCGCTGACACCGACCCTGCGAACCGAGGCGGCGTCAGACCGCTCCAGTTCGCAGGATCGCGCTTGTCAGGCGGCGAAGGGGTTCGGCTTCGCCTCGTCCAGCTTCGCGCGTAGTGCGGCCGCGTCCCCACCGAACCCGTAGGCCGGCTGGTCGCGGTCGAAGCTGGCACCGGTGGCGAGCGGACCCACGTCGACGACGTCGAAGCCGAACGACCCGATCAACTCCGCCACCTCGGCCTTGGCGGCGGCGTCGTCGCCGGCGATCGGGATGGCGCGCGGGCCGGACGTGACGGCACCGCCCGCGGCGAGGTCGGGCGCCGGGATCTGGTTGAACGCCTTGACCACCGACGACGTCGGCAGGTGCGCCTGCAGCGTGCCGCTGACGGTGTCCGTGCCGTCGTCGACAGACGGGAAACTGCCGTCGCGACCGGGGTAGTAGTTGTTGGTGTCGATCACGGTCTTGCCGGCCAGCGGCTCGACGGGCACGTCACGGACGGCCTTGAACGGCACCGTCACCACCACGATGTCACCGGCCGCCGCGGCGTCGGCGGCCGTCGCAGCACTCGCACCGTCACCGAGCGAGGCGACCAGGTCGGTCAGCGTGTCCGGGCCACGCGAGTTGCTCAGCACGACCTGGTGGCCGGCGCGGAGGGCGTTCTGGGCGACGGCGGTGCCGATGTGGCCAGCGCCGATGAGTCCGATGATCATGCGGGGGGAACACCGGATGCGGGCGTCGTCCTACCCGTCGTTCGCCCACGGGAGAAACCCCCGACTCCACAACGGGAAACGGGCCGGTCACCTCGAGAGGTGACCGGCCCGTTCGTCGAGCAGGAGTGCGTCAGAGCGAGGAGGCTCCGCCGAGACGCTCGCCCGTGTCCGGGTTGAACGCGTGCTCGGCGTTGCTGTCGACCGCCAGCGTGACGGTCTCGCCGATGCGCGGGGTGTTGAGGCCCTGGATGCGCACCACGAACTGCTTGTCGGTCAGCGGGTCGTCGCCCTGGATCGAGCCGTAGACGTAGGCGTCGGCGCCGAGTTCCTCGACGAGCGTCGTCTCCATCGGGATGCCGCCCTTCTCCATGCTCCCGGCGGGTGACGGGGTGCATGGCCTCGGGACGGATGCCCAGCGTGATCTTCGACAGGTTCGCCTTCTTGGCGGCGGCGAGGATCTCGGGGTGGAGCGGGATGTCGACGCCGCCGAGGCGGGCGCCGGTCGCGGTGACGTCGGCGGGGAGCAGGTTCATCGCGGGCGAGCCGATGAAGCCGGCGACGAAGACGTTGCCCGGGCGGTCGTAGAGATTGCGGGGGCTGTCGACCTGCTGCAGGATGCCGTCCTTGAGCAGGGCGACCCGGTCGCCCATCGTCATGGCCTCGACCTGGTCGTGGGTGACGTAGAGGGTGGTCGTGCCCAGGCGCTGCAGGGCGGCGAGGTTGGCGCGGGTCTCGACGCGCAGCTTGGCGTCGAGGTTCGACAGCGGCTCGTCCATGAGGAACACCTGCGGCTGCCGGACGATCGCGCGGCCCATCGCGACGCGCTGGCGTTGACCACCGGAGAGCGCCTTCGGCTTGCGGTCCAGGTAGTCCTCGAGGTCGAGAAGCTTGGCGGCCTCGCGGACCTTGCGGTCGCGCTCCTCCTTCGGCACACCCTTGAGCTTCAGCGCGAAGCCCATGTTCTCGGCCACGGTCATGTGCGGGTACAGCGCGTAGTTCTGGAACACCATCGCGATGTCGCGGTCCTTCGGCGGCCGCTGCGAGACGTCGACGTCGTCGATGTAGATGTGGCCGTCGTTGACCTCCTCGAGCCCCGCGAGCATGCGGAGGGAGGTCGACTTGCCGCAGCCGGAGGGGCCGACGAGGACCAGGAACTCGCCGTCGGCGATCTCCAGGTTGAGCCGGTTGACGGCCGGGATCGGGTTGCCGGGGTAGAGGCGCGTGGCCTCCTTGTACTGCACGCTCGCCATGGGGTTCCTCTCTGTCGTGACCGCACCGGGTACGGGTCGGCGGGAGCCGTCGGCGGCGAAACCGGCGGTGCCGACCTCACGGTCTTCCGGTCGACCGACGAGAGCCCCCGCGGGAACGAGCGGGGCGACGGACGACCGGCTTCGCGGTCGTGTACGCACCCATCAGACACGTTTCGGTCATGTGACGTCAAGGTCCGCCTCCGACGTCCTACCGGCCGGACAGCGTTTTCAGGAGGACGACACAGTCAGTCGCTCGACCGGTTGGCCGGTGATCTCCGCGATGAGGTCGAAGTCCTTGTCGACGTGGAGGACGGTGAGGTTGTTGATCTCGGCCGTGGCGGCGCGGAGGAGGTTCGCGACCGACGGCGCTCGATGTCGGCCGCGCTCGGCAAGAAGAACCTGGACCGTCGTTGCGCGTTGCTCGACGGCCGGCGTCATGTACTCGGCGGGCATGTCGGCGATCGGCGGTCGTTCCGCCGCAGTCCGTAGGTCTGCCGCGGATCGCGCTGAGTACCCGAGTTCCAGACGGGTGATGGTCGCGATGCGGACCAGCCCGCGGTCGATGCGGTTCAGCCATGCTGTCGAATCCGGACTGTGGGCGAGCCGCACGATCGCGGATGTGTCGATCAGCCAGCCGGACGGTGCCATGCGCCCTTCATGATGTCCTCGTCGAGCGCGTCCCGGAACGTGTCGCTCAACCACTCGAGATCTGCCTGCGTGACGCGCGGTTCGACCGGCGTCTCCTGCGCGAGCCGCCGACGGATGTACTCGACCCGGCTCAACCCGGCGGCCGCGGCGCGTGCGTCGACGCGGGCGAGCACGTCCTCGGGCACGTCGCGGATCAAGATGTCAGGCACGACATGACGATACCTCGTGATATCAGGCTGTCGGCACCCAGAACCGGAGCTTCTCGCCGCGCTGGTCCTCGAACACGCCGCCGTTCACCTCGATGACGCGGCGGGAGGCGACGTTGGTGTCGTCGCACGTCAGCAGCGCGGCGTCGATGCCGAGGCCGTGCGCGACGGGCAACGCGGCGCGCAGCATTGCCGTCGCGTGTCCCCGGCGCCGCGCCGACGCCCGGACGTCGTAGCCGATGTGCCCGCCGTACTCGCGCAGCCAGTCGGTGAGCTCGTGCCGGATCGCGATGCGCCCGAGGTACTCGTCGCCCTCGACCCACCACAAACGTCGTGCACGCGACGCGGTCCGCGGGGCGCGGCGTGCCCGGCTGCGCGTCGGCCACCAGCGCGTCGACGTATGCGCCGAAGCCGCCGCCCCACGCGTCGGCGCGCAGGTCCTCGCCGATCGACGACCGGTCGTCCGGCCCGCCGCGGCCCTCGGCACGGAACTCGGCCATCGCGGCGAGGAACGAGTCCCGGACGGCCGTCGTGGGCGTGACGAGCGCCGGCATCACGACCGCCGGCGGCGGGGGAGGTGCGGACGCCGCTTCGGCCGCTTCGTGCCCGGCACCCGGACCGGCACGAAGAACTCGACCGGCGGTTCCTCGCCGCGCAGGGCTGCGACCTCGTCGCGGATCGCGGTCATGACGACGTCGGTGATCTCGCGCAGCGACTCGGCCGTCGGTTCCACGTCGCGGTACTTCGACAGGTCGAGCGGCTCACCCGCCTGCGCCAGCAACGGCTTGCGCGGGAACGGCCGGATCACCTTGTTCGGAAGGTCGAAACTCGCCGTGGCGCCCCACTGGCCGATCGGCACGATGGGGACGTCCGGACGCAGCAACGCCAACCGCGCGACGCCGGTGCGCCCCTGCATCGGCCACTTCGCCGGGTCACGGGTGATCGTCCCCTCGGGGTAGATGACCACGCACTCGCCGCGGTCCAGCGCGGCGGCAGCCTCCCGGAGCGAATCGGCGGCGTCGGACGTCCCCCGGTAGACGGGGATCTGCTCGGCCTGTCGGAAGATCGTGCCGATCACCGGCACGCGGAACGCGTCGGACTTGATCATGAACCGCGGGATCCGGCCCGACTGCCACACCAGCCGCGCCATGACGATGGTGTCGATGAAGCTCAGGTGGTTGACGGCGAGGACCACCCCACGCGGCGGAGCCGGGACCCGGTCGAGGTGGCGGAACGTGATGCGGAACAGCAGGCTGTCCAGCGGGTAGAGCAGGGCCACGCACATGCGGATCCAGAAGCCCGCCTTGGGCTTGTGAAGTCGGGACACGGAACTCCGGTTCCTCGGGGCGCACCGGCGGTGCGGCAGTCCATGATGCCCGCCGACGCTCAGTCCGTCGGGATGAGCGTGGCCACGCCGGCGGCCAGGCAGGCCGCCGTGAGCGTGTCGTCGGTGGTCGCGAGCGGCACGCCGTGTTGTTGGGCGAGAAGGAGGTAGGACGTGTCGTAGGAGCTCAACGCGTGACGACGACCCACGGCGAGCACCTGCTCAGGGCGCGGCGGCGACGAGTCGACCACGATCGGCAGCTGGTCCAGCAACGTCAGGAACCGGATTGCCTCCGCTTCGGTGACGCGTCGTCGACGCTCGGCGACCAGCAGGACGTTGACGACCTCGAGGCGCCACAACGGCGGCACGACGGCCGATTCCTGACGGAGGCGGTCGAGCACCGCATCACTCGGATCCGAGGCTTCGTCCTCGGAACACCACGCCATCGTCACGGACGCGTCGACGACGAACACCTACCGCCGTCCCTCCTCGATCATCGCTCGCACCGACGACCGGCCACGGCGCACACCGCGGCGGGCCTCGCGCAACGCAGCGATCACCGCCGAGGGGTCGCCCCCTCGTCCTTCTGCCGGCACCAGCCGTGCCACCTCCTTCCCGTGCTTGGTGATGACCACCGTCTCGCCCGCCTCGACCCGGTAGAGCAGGCTCGACAGATGGGTCTTGGCCTCGTAGGCGCCGACGCGGGTCACGACGCTCAGACTAGTCTCCGACCAGTCGAGCTCGCCGCTCGATCGTGCTCGACGTGCCTGCGAGAGTGCAAGCCTCGATCACCACCTGTGGACAACTGACGGGGTTGTGGACAGCCGCCGTGCGCGCTTCCGCTCGTGGTGGAGTGGACGACATGGACCGGGCAGGTGATCTCGCGGCGCTGGGGCAGGACGGATTGGCCGCGCTGCTGCGGCGCCGACCCGACGTGCTCGTGGGGCGCACGCCGCGGAGCCTGGTCGAACTGGCCCAGCGGCTGGACTCACCTGCATCGGTGACCCACGCGGTGCAGTCGTTGTCCGCGCCGCAGCTGCAGGTCGTCGTGGCGGCGGCCGCGCTGGGCGACGGCGTCGAGGTCGCGCGTCTCGCCGCACTGCTCGACGGCGATCCGCTGGCCCAGCTGCGAGAACTCGAGGGGTTGCAGCTGCTGCGGATCGACCTCGACCGGGTGGAGTTCGTGCCGGGCGTACCGGGGCACGTGCCGGACCTGCTCGATCTGGGGCCGCCGTTCGCGATCATCGCCGAGGTCATGCCGCACCGCGCACTGACCCTCGCGGAGCAGGCGTTGGGCCTGCCGCGGTCGTCGACCAAGCGCGGGTCCGTCGCGGCTCTCGCTGCGTTCTACGGCAATCCCGAACTCGTGCGACGCCGCGTCGCCCATCTCGACGCGCCGACGCTCGACGCCCTGGTGCGTCGCGCGGCGGACTTGCCGGTCGACGACTACTTCGACGACGACGACGCCTACTTCCGGGTCGACGAGTGGGAACGGTCCGCGATGGTCGACCGGATGGGTCTCGACCTCGGCCTGTTCATCGGCAACGAAGGCGACTACATGGCCCAGCGGGCGTTCCTGCCGGCGGAGGTCGCGCTCGCGCTGCGCGGGCCGGACTACCACCCGCGCTTCGACCCCGACCCGCCGCCGGTGGCGTGGTTGCCGGTGAGCCGGGTCGAGTCCGACGCCGCCGCGGCGGCGACCGCCTTCGACGCCGCGGCCACCGCGGTGCTCGACCTGGTCGCGGCGAAGCCGTTGGCCACGGTGAAGGCGGGCGGGGTCGGACGCCGCGAGGTGCAGCGGGTCGCCAAGGCCGTCAAGGTCGACGTCGCCGACGTGCTGCTCGTGCTCGAACTCGCCGCCGCGGCCACCCTCCTCGACGTGGCCCGCACCGTCCGCGTCACCGACCGGTTCGGGCCGTGGCGTGAGGGCGAACCTGCCGACCGCTTCGCCGTGCTGGCCTCGACGTGGTGGAGGTTCCCGGGCCTCGCCGGCGAGGAACGCGACGCGGAGGGCGGCGCCCGCCGGGCTCTCACCGGTCCCCGGTGCGACCGGTGCCGGGCCGGCCGACACGCGCTGCTGGCAGCGCTGCGCGCGGACGCCGGGCTGGCCGAATCCGATGCACTACAGGTCGCCATGTGGCACGCGCCGAGCGCGCACATCGGCACGCCGGACCACCCTGGCCACTGGGCCGAGGCGCAGCGGATCGGCGCGGTGAGCCAGGGTGCGCTCACACCCGTCGGTGCCGCGTTGGCCGCCGGCGACGCGGCCGGCCTGCGCGACGCCGGGGCCGCGGCCCTGCCGTCGTCGTCCACCGAGGCGACGTTCGGCAGCGACCTCACCGTGGTCGTCGTCGGGTCGCCGTCGTCGACGGTGAGCACGCTCCTGGATCGTTGCGCTGTGCGCGAATCCGGCGGCGGCGCGGTCACCTGGCGGCTCTCGCCGGCATCGGTCCGGCGGGCACTCGACGACGGCGACGAGCTGGAGTCGCTGCGCGCGTTGCTGGCGCGCATCGCAGCGGGCGGTCGTCTGCCGGCCGCGGTCGACGTGCTGCTCGACGACGTCGGACGGGTCTACGGCCGGGCGATGATCCGACCGGCATCGGGCTTGGTGGTCTCCGACGACGTCGCCCTGCTCGCGCAGCTGCTCCATGACCGCAAACTGGTGAAGCTCGGCCTCGAGCAGGTCGCGCCGACCGTGCTGGTGGCGGCCGTCGCGCCCGAGGAGTTGGCCGCCGCGATGCGGGCCACGGGCTACATGCCGGCGTTCACACCGCCGACCGTCGACCACGCCGCCATCGTCCGGGGCTGGGCCGAGAGCCACGGGCTGTCGATCACGCCGGGGCCGCAGCGGCCACCCCTGCCGACGCCGGCGCCCGGCCCCCCGGACCCCGTCGAGTTCGCGCGGCGCCTGCTGTCGACCGGCTACACCGCGCCGCCGCGGTCGGACACCGAGGGCATGGTCCGCGACAACAACCCCGCGCTGAGCGACGACGAGGTCGCTGTCCTGGCCGCCGCCATCGACCACCACGAGCGGGTCCACATCGTCTACGAGTCGGGCACCGGCGGCATCAGCGAGCGCGTCATCCAGCCGAACCAGGTCGTGCTCGGCCGGCTCTTCGCGTGGTGCGAGCTGCGGCGTGACGACCGTGAGTTCGTCCTCGACCGCATCCTGTCGGTCCGCCCGGTCTGACGCTTCTACGCCGTCATCGGCCGTCTGGGCAACGACTTCCGGCGTTCTGTGGACGACCCCCGGGGCTGTGGACAACTCCTCCGGACCGTCGGCGATCTTCGGCACGATCTCCGGGCATGACGACTCTGGAATCCGGTCCGTGCTTCCCGCTCACCTGCGACGCCGACCTCACCGATCTCTGGCGCACGCTCATGGGCGAGGGTGGCTTCGGCCGTCGTTCGCTGTGGTTGCTGTTCGTCGACCGCGAGAACGTGACGCTGCCGGTGCTCGCGCCGTTCGAGGACCTCCCGCTACGGCCCCGACCTCGAGCACGTCGACGGCCTGTTCAACCTCGTCGAGCTGCTGCGGGTCGACGGCGAGGTGGACAGCTTCGCGGCGTTGCTGTCGCGCCCCGGCCACGCCCGCAAGACCCTCGACGACCGCGCGTGGGCCGCGCAGCTCACCGACACCGCGCGCCGTCGGCAGGTCCCGATGTGGCCGGTCCACCTGGCCACGTACGAGCGGGTGCAACTCATGGCCGCCGACGACCTCATCGGCGCGTGAACCGGGTCGGCGGGTGTGACACCCTGGAACCGCTTCGCCGGCGTGGCGCAACTGGTAGCGCACCCGACTTGTAATCGGGCGGTTAGGGGTTCAAGTCCCCTCGTCGGCTCTCATCAAGGCCCCGGATTCGCTGGGGCGTAGGCGCCGGGACGGCCGGAGTCGGAGTCTCGTCGGTCTCCGGTCCGTCTCCCGGCGCGGTTAGAAGTCCGGCAGGATGTACTCGATGCCGCCTTCGATCTTCTCCACCGCGTCATCGCCAGTCTTGATCGCCGAGTCGGCCTCCTCGATCTCCTCCACCGCCGTACGTTCGTCCGTGCGAAGGGTCTCGCGCCTGCTCGGCGTTCCGAAGCCACTGAGCAGACTGCCGAGCGCAACCGTTGAGTACGGGTTCATCAGGCCCGTCCCGGCCTTGGTGCGGAACGTGCGACCAATGGACATGTTGGGCTCGATGTGAACGACCTTCACGATCGTCTTAGCAAGGGGTACCGAGCCCAGCACCTTCCCGGTGCGTGGATCGGTGATGTGCTGCGAGTTTCGATTGAGGATGTAGAACTGGCTGCCGACGATGACACCATCGTCAGCGCCGACATTGAGGACAAGATCGGTCGCCGTCAGGATTCGAGCCACCTGGGCGACTATCGCCGCGCGAGGCGCGGTCGAGTCCGGTGTCTCGTCGGCCGGAGGTGTGGTCACGGTTGATTGCTCCTCTGCTGGCGGGCGGCTTCTTGCGCCTCGGCGACTGCCTCGGGGAAGAAGGCGTTCCAATCCGTGTAAGCCTGAGTTGATAGCGCCAGTAGAACGTCGGTGCGCACGCTGATGCGGCCCATGGTCTCGCGTAGGTCCTTGGCCGTGGACGGTCGCGCGGCTACCGCTCCCTCAGCCTCGGCCTTCGCAATCGAAATGTGCTCTATCAATTGAAGAATGTTGAAGGTGGCCGAACTGCCATGGTCGAGGCTCGCCGTGCCGCGCTGTTTGCTGGACAGCCACGCACCGCCGAGTTGGCACAGGGCCGCCACGACGGTAAGCGCGGCGGACGCCGAGAGCGATGGCGGCGATTTTGAGCTCCCCCACACTGCCAAAATCACGGCAACGCCCAGCCCGACGAGCGCGATGGTCCCACCGGCGACCTGTCGGCCTGTGGGATGGTGAGACCGCATCGGACGCGGAGGCGGAGGCGGCGACGGAGGAGGACTTGACACTTAACCTCTCTCGACCGCCGTTCCAACGGGACGCCCGAGACACTACCTGCGACTTTCACCCGCTCCGGCGCGCCACGAGGTCCGCGACGGCCGGGCTCGCCGGATGGCCGGGCCGGGTCAGCTTGTTGGCGTGACGCGCCGCCGCGTTCGGGTCCGGGAGCAGGTGCGCGTAGACGGTCATCGTGACCTTGTAGTCGGCGTGTCCGAGCCAGGTCGAGACCTGCATGACCGAGACGTCGGCCGCGAGCGCCACAGATGCGAAGAAGTGGCGGAGGTCGTGCCACCGCACGCCCGTCGTGCCCTCTCCCGCTGCGACCGGCAGCCCCGCAGCCCGCAGCGCAGGCTTGAACACCGTCCGGCAAAACGCCGTGGGCTCCCACCGCTCGTCGTAGGTGAGCGCGCCGGGTCGCCGGGCCGAGTTGACGGATCCGTGCGTGTGCCCGCCTCGGACCCGGCTCGGCCACAACGGGGCGTCCGGCTCGTCGCGGCGCGAGCGAGAGCCCGGCTAGGCGAGCGGCGACGATCCGGGCCACGACCTCGGGCGGGGTCATCCGTGCCCGGCCGAGGACGACGCCTGCGGCTTTGCGTTCGGCGAGGGCGTCGCGGGTGCGCTGCGAGATGAGGTCACGCTCCCACTCGGCCATCGCGCTCACCATGTGCGCGAACAGCTTCCCGTTCGGCGTCGTCGTGTCTATCGCGAGGTCGAGCGCGATCAGCCCCCACCGTTGCCGAACGGACAGCGCGATGAGCCCGGCCGAGTCCGGGAGCGACCGCGACACCCGGTCCATCTTCGCCACTACCAGCGCGTCGGCGGTGCGGTCGCGTCGTCGGACCGCGAGCAGCGCGAGGGCGCGTTGGAGTCCGGCTCGTTTCATGTTCTTGCCGGAGGAGCCCGCGTCCTCGATCCACTCCACGACGGTCCACCGCGCCGGGCAGCCTCCGCCTCGATGGCGGAGCGTTGCGCCGCGAGCCCGGCTCCCGAGTCCGCCTGCTCCCGCGTCGACACCCGTAGGTACGCCAGAACGTTCACCACTGCCTCCTCTCGACCGTTGCGCCGTGCAACGATCCGAAGGCCCGAGTCAACGCCATGACGTCCGTCTACGCGACACGCCGCGCTACATGGGCGCGTACGCCGCTGGGCCAACCTCGCCCACCCTCGGGCTAGGGCGCGGGCGTCGACACGCTCTCGCGCAGCCTCAGCCACGGCGCACGTCCCTACCGCCGCGACGACGGCGCGGGCTCGGGGCGTCGTCGCCGTAGACCTCATCCCACGTGTAGGTCTCCATCGGCCCGCCGGGTCGGCCCGCCGGACGCGGGACCACCTCGGGCCGGTCCTCGACAAACCTCGGCGTCGATGACGTCGGGCTGGCAAAAGCCGCCAGCCTCCATCGCGCTGAAGCGGTCCATCTCGTCCTCGGGGTCGTCGTCCTCGGTGAGCGAGCCGCGCTGCAAACTGGTGTAGATGATGCCTTGCATGACGCGCTCGTACGGCTTCAACTCGTGGGTCACCTCCAGCTCGGCCTTGGCGCTGAACCCGGCTCGGTCGACCGCGCCCATCACCGCGCGCAGTCGGATGTCTTCGTCCTCGCCGGACAGCGCGATCTTCAGCAGCGCCTTCATCAGCTCGTCGGACGCCATCGCCAGCCGGAGCTCGGACCTCGCGGTTCCTTTCTGGACCGACCAGCACATCGAGGGTGCGCGCCCGGCCGCTGACTTCGCGGGCGCGCCGATCATCGGTTCCTACGGAGGCGCGCTCGTCTTCGAGTCGTACTGGGCGGTGCCCGGCTACGTGACGCTGTTCGCGACCGCCGGGCCGAGCCACCCCGACAACTGCGTCGGGTGGCGGGAGCATCCGCGTGCCGAGCTGCGCGGCCTGCGTCTCGTCGGCGGGCCGGACAGCCGATACCCGCTGACCGCGTCGACGTACTCCATCGGATTGGGATCCGGGGTGAGGCGTCGGTCCAACGCGTTGACGATGCAGGTGAAGGCTTCCGGCTCGTACGCCACTCCCATCCAGTACGTGGGCTGAGTCGTGGGCGCCATCGCAGACCAGATCGTCGCGGCGGTCACCGACGTTCGCCGCGCGACCCTCAAACCGGCACCTCGGCGGGCCGGGGTCGCGGTTCGACTACCTCGTGGAGCGCACGTTGTTCAAAGCGCCCTACGACGTCGAGACGCGCACCGGCAACGTCGGCCCGGACGACGGACACCCCCGCCCGTCCGTCGAGGTCGTGTGGGTCGCCGCCCCGTCCGTCCGATTCAAGGTCTGGGGCTCCGCCTCCGACCTGCTCGCGCCGGGAGTGCTCGCGAATTTCCGGCCGGACGAGTTGGTGTTGGCGACGTCCCCATGTGGCCGTACGGGTGCGACGCGGCTCCTCCTGCCCCGGTGGTGCGACTCGTGCGGACAGCCGCTGTCCGTGGCTCCCGGCCACGGCGCGGAGGCGGTCGCGGTTCTCCCAATCGGCTGCGGCACGACGGTCGTGCTCGTCGCGTTGTGCGGACCGTGCGAAGTGCTCCACCTCCGACCCGCCGACAACCGTGCTGCGGGCCGACCTGAACTGACGCCGCCGCCAGTCGGCGTCGCCCGAGCGACCCCGGCACCTCTCGGCTCGGCCATGGCCTTCGAGATGCCGGGGTCGCGGCACGTTCAGGCTTTGTCAGAGGTCCGTGCGATCCTCACAGCCATGGACGACGTTTGGGCGACGCGGGACCTGCCAGTGCTTCGAGTCCTTGCCGAGCACTTTGACGACCCCAGCGCGGGACGCGAGCCAGACGATCTCGCGACACGCGCCGGGGTCGATGACGAGCAACTCCGCCGGGCCTTGTGGTGGCTGAACGACGCGGGATACATCAACGGCAAACGGGCGATGGGCAATGTAGTTATCCGCGTCTTGGGCGTGACCGAGCGCGGGCGGCGCGAAGCCGGGTTGTGGCCGACGCCCGAGGGTCTCACGGACCGGCTTGAGGCCGCGTTCCGGGCTGCTGCGGCGGCCGAACCCGACCCGGAGAAGCGGACGAAGCTTCAGGCTGTTCTCGGCGCATTCAGTGGCATCGGCCGGGCGGTGACCACCGACGTCCTCACGCAGGTGGTCGAGCGACAGATGGGGCTCGGCTGATGGCCCTTTGGTCCGAACGGCGTCGGCTCGCGGAGCAGGCGGCGCGGGAGGCTGCTGGCGAGGACCTGTGGACGGAAGAGCTTGAGCCCGCACTACGGGCGAAGTTGTGGAATCTGGTCAAGCTCTGTGTCGACCCCGATGACCGAGAAGCGGCGACTTCGTTCGAGGATCGGGTGCGTGTGCACGTCGCCCACGGACTCGGCATGGTCGTGGCTCCGACCATCAACGCGGTACTGGTCGGCAATCAGAACGATGACACAGACCTTGCCCTGTCGTATCTCGAAGCGATCGACCTTGCCCTGCAACAACTAGTGAAGCGCCCCACCGGGTACACCCGCCCGACGGACTACAAGGCGAAGCTCTGGCGAGAGGCGGTTCCAGTACTGCTGAACTCGCACCGAGCCAAGTACAAGTTCGTGGACGGGCAGATCATCCCGCTGGAGTCGGAGGAGCTGTTTTCCGAGGTCATCGAACCGACGATTGAGCTGCTGCGAGGTCGGCCGGACCTCGCCGACGCGAACTCGGCCTACCGGGAAGGCATCCGCGAGCTTCAGCGAGGCAACGCGGGTAATGCGATCACGGATGCCGGCACGGCGCTTCAGGAGACCTTGGAGGCACTTGGATGCGAGGGCAACGCTCTTGGGCCACTGATCGCGGACGCGCGGCGCAAGAACCTCCTCGCGCCCCACGACGCGACTCTCTCGGCCGGTATCCAAAAGTTCCTCGACTGGGTGTCGGCGGACCGCAGTCAGACCGGCGACTCGCATTCGGCTGATGCGGCCGTCATGGACGACGCGTGGTTGGCGCTGCACATCGTCGGAGCGCTCATCGTTCGGCTCGCTGGGTCGCCGCGAGGTACTGCCTAGCAAGACGGATGACCTGCGGTGTCCGTCTCCGGTCCGTCTCCGAGACGCGGACCGGCGCGGGTATGCCCGGACCGGCCCGGAGGCTCCAGTTTTGCTGGGATGCATGATGAAAGTGAGTCCGGAGGCGTCGGAGGGCCTGTATCGCCTTCGGTACCGCCGACCCTTAGCTGAGAACTTGTAATCGGGCGGTTAGGGGTTCAAGTCCCCTCGTCGGCTCTGCTCACGCCCGGATGCCGGCATCGCGCGCGTTCCGCCGTCCGCGGTCAGTCCAGACCCAGTGCAGCACGAAGCCGGGCCGGGCTCATCGTGCCGGGTCGCGTGTCGTCCTGCGGAAACGAATCGAGCAGTCGCACGAGCTCGGGGCGCCGCGTGGGGTCGTCGGCGCACTCGCGAGGAGTCCGACCGCCGAGGGCGGGGATCGACTCGTCGAGCCACGAAGCCTCGTAGGTGCGCACCACCTGGTCGAGAGCGGCCGCAACGCCCGGGTCGTCCGGATCGAGCGTCGTCGGTGGGCCGATGTCGCCGGCGCGTCGGGCCGACCGAAGCCATTCGGCGGCCGGTTCACGGCTCTCGCTCACCACCGCGGCCGCGGGATCCGCCGAGCGCACCGTGTCGAGTGCGTCCTCGAAGCGCGGCTCGCTGTTCGCGTCGATCCGCAGCGTGGCGCCGCGGAGTTCGAAGACGGCGGTCAGGGGCGCCATGACGCGGTCGTCGGTCTGGCTGTGCCACATCAGCGCGCCGTCGGGGCCGTCCTGGGCGGGTCCGTATCGCTGGTCGAGCGCACCCGTCAGCGCGGCGGCGTCGCTCACCGTCAGCTCGGCTTCGCAGAACACCAGCGGTTCGTTCGACGTGTTCTGCAGCGTCGGAGGCGCGAATCGCGACGACAGGAATGCCACCAGATACACCGGCTCCGGTTCGCTGTCGAGCAACTCCAGCAACGCCCGTTCCCGGCCGACCGCGACCGGCTCGATCCCACCGAACACCTGCATGGTGTCACCGCAGGGAAACCACCCGCAGGCAGTAGAACTGTCCGGCCCGCACCGAACTGCTCCCGGCGCGCTCGCGCACCTCGTGGATGTCTCCGGTGCGAATGTCGCGTGTGGTGAATCCTTCACCCCGTCGCACCGCGACCACCTCGTGGACGGACCGTTCGTGCAGCAGCCACTCCTCGGCAAGGGCGCGCTCGTCGTCGGGGAGCAGGTAGCCGCGCGTGGCGAGGAAGTCGGCGAAGGCGCCGCCCTCGAACAACACGACGTCGATCGCCAGGCCCTCCTCGAGCGCGGCCGCGACCGCACCCGGGTCGTCCCAGTACTTGGCTCGCGCCTGCGCGGCGTCGATGACGAGGTCCGCGAAGCGCGTCTCCATGAGGTCAGCGCCCGCCTTCTGATACAGCCAGGCGGCGCGTTCGTCGAGCGGCAGTTGCTCGCGGTGCAGATGGCAGACCTTGTACTTGCGCCCCGAGCCACACCAGCACGGCTGGTTGCGGCCGAGGCCCGGTCGCGCCGCCGGCGTGAAGCGCTCGAGGACGCCCACCAGCTGGTCGTCCGGCGGGGCGCCCGCGCGACGCAACAGCGCCAATCCGCGCGCGGTGTCGCCCCGGTCGGAGGCGTAGCGGGCCAGCGAGTACAGCGCCAGCGGCCACGACGGGTCGAGGGCCTCCGCGGCGCGGTACTCCCGCTCGGCGGTCTCGATCTGACCGAGTCGCTCGTAGGCCTTGGCCCGCAGCCAACGCAGTGCGGGGCGGGCCGCACGCGGGGCGATCGGTTCGACGGACTCCGCGAACAGGCCCAGTGCGGCGTTACCGCCGGTGGGCGAGGAGGTGATCTCCTCGAGCACCGCCGCCGCGACCACCGGCTCCTCGAGGAACTCCATCGCTGCGCGCACCGTTGTCGCGTCGTCGCCCGCAGGTGGTGGCAACGCCGCACCCAACGCCCGGACGGCGTCGTCATCCGGGTCGGAGTCGCCCACCGCGCTCCGGGCCATCTCGAGCAGGTCCGCGGCCTGCTCGTAGAGCTTGACGGTCGCGAGCACGGCGAGTGCCTCGTCGTCGGACAGGTCGTACCTGTCGGCGATCGAGTCGATGCGGCTCTGAACGCGCCACGCCGGGAAGTCGAACCCGCTGCCCGCGATCCAGTCACCGTCGACCGGCAGGCTGGCGTCGGCGAGCGCATCGGTCAGTGGAGCTGCCGGCTCGAGGAGAAGGCGGGGATCGTCCGCGCAGGCGGTCCAGACGGTCAGATCGAACATCTGCGGTTGTTCCGGCTGAGCGGCGAGGATCCGGGCCAGGCGATCGGTCAGCGGGGACGGCGTGATTGATTGGACGAGGCTGAGGTCGAACCCGTCGCGGGTGACACGGAGCCCGACGAGGTCGCCGGCCCCCGCGCCGAGCAGTGCCCAGCGACCGCGGTCGAACACCAAGGCGCCATCGACGCCGATGTCGGTGACACGTCGTTCGGCGAGGGCGCCGTGGTCATCGAACGGCGAGGCATCCACGACGGGTGAGCCGTCGCGCAGACGCTGGTACTCCGCGAGCTCGGTGAGCATCGAGACGGGCGCGATGTCGTGACCGAACTCGAGCAGGTCGTGACGCGCCTCGGTGTCGCTCAAACCGATGGGTGAAGATCCGCCCGTCGAGCACGCCGGGGATCCACGCCCACCGCCCGTCGGCGAGTGGCACGAGCAGCTGGTCGTCGGTGTCGAGGATGTCGGCGAGCCGGCGCTCGGCATCCGGCCCGAGCTCGACCCCGGCATCGGCCAGGAGATGCAGCAGGTCCGATTCGGCCTGTGGGCCGTTGTCGGCGAGCAGGCGTTGGAGGGCCGAGGAGATCACGGCATCGGAGGCACCAGCCACCGTCGGGACGATACCGGCGGCTCGGTCTACGAACCCCTGACGGACAGATGTCCGTCGGGAATAACGTCCGAAAGCGTGACAGATGTCGTCGACGACACGACCACCACGCCACCCCGCGGCAGCATCCTCGGCACGCGCGTGCCACGGGTCGAGGACCCGACCTTCGTGACCCGCGGCGCGACGTACACCGAGGATCTCGTCGACGAGCGGCTCACCGGGGCCGTGCGGGCCACGTTCGTCCGCTCGCCGATCGCCCACGCGCGGATAGAGTCGATCGACACCGGGACCGCACGGGCGGCGCCGGGCGTCATCGCGGTCCTCACCGCCGCCGACCTCGACGCGCCGCGGCAGACGCCGGGTTTCCCGATGTTCCCCGCGGCGATGGCGCAAGCGCTGCTCGCGACCGGCGTCGTCCGCTTCGTCGGCGAGCCGGTGGCGGTCGTGCTCACCGACGACCGCTACACCGGTGGGGACGTCGCCGAACTGGTCGAGGTCGACTACGACCCCCTGCCGGCCGTCGTCGACCCCCGCGCGGCCGCGCGCGACGAGGTGCTGCTGTTCCCCGAGCACGGGACCAACGTCGTCTTCGACCGCAAGCCCGAGTACGCCGACGACTTCTTCGCCGACTGCGAGGTCGTGGTCGAGCGCGAGATCGTGAACCAGCGGGTGGCCGTGGCGCCGCTCGAGGTCCGCTCCGGCGCCGCGGTGTGGGGTGACGACGGCCGGCTGACGACCTGGATCCCCAACCAGGGGGCGCAGGGCACGAAGGCCGCGGTCGTCAAGGCGTTGGGTGTCGAGGCCGACCGGGTGCGGGTCATCACGCCCGACGTCGGCGGCGCGTTCGGTGCGAAGTTCGGTGCGGACGTCGAGCACATCGTCGTCGCGCTGGCCGCCCGCGCGGTCGGCCGGCCCGTCACCTGGGTCGAGACCCGGTCCGAGAACATGGTGGCGATGACGCACGGGCGCGGTCAGATCCAGACCGTCACCATCGGCGGCGACCGCGACGGCAACGTCAAGGCCTACCGGTTGCACGTGCTGCAGGACAGCGGGGCGTACGCGCGGATCGGCGCGCTGCTACCCACCCTCACCTCGTTGATGGCGCCGGGGGTCTACGCGATCGACAAGCTGGAGACGTCGTTCGCGAGCGTGGTCACGTCGACCACGCCGGTCGGGGCGTACCGCGGCGCAGGACGCCCCGAGGCCACCGCCGCGGTCGAGCGGGCCATGGACCTGTTCGCCGGGGAGATCGGCATGGACCCCGCTGAGGTCCGGCGGAGGAACCTGTTGCCGGCGTTCACCGAACCGCTCCGCAGCCTCGGTGGGGCCCTCTACGACTCCGGCGACTACACCGCTGCACTGGACAACGTTCTCGACGCCGCCGACTACGCGGGCCTGCGGCGCGAGCAGGCCGCTCGGCGCGAGCGCGGCGACGTGCTCCAGCTGGGCATCGGCGTCTCCGTCTACGTCGAGATCACGGGCGGCGGCGACGAAGCCGGCGCGCCCAAGGAGAACGCGACGATCGAGATCCACCCCGACGGCACCGCCACCATCCTCACCGGGACTTCCCCGCACGGACAGGGCCATTCGACGGTGTGGGCGATGCTGGCGAGCGAGGAGACCGGCATCCCGGTCGAGAAGATCACCGTGAAGTGGGGCGACACCGATCTCGTCCCGGTCGGCGGCGGCACCGGCGGTTCACGCAGCCTGCAGCAGGGCGGCGCGGCCGTCCGGCAGGCCTCGCAGGAACTGGTCGAGATCGCCAAGCAACGCGCGTCCGACAAGCTCGAGGTCGACCCGTCCGACCTCGTCGTCGACCACGCCGCGGCCGGGTTGGCCGTCATCGGCGTGCTCGGGGTCGGGGTGACGTTCGCCGAGGCCGTCCCGGTTCTCGGCGGGTTCATTTCCGCCGGTTACCTACGCAACATTTCGGCCGATGGGCAACCGTGGCCGACGCGTTGATCAAGAACCTGAATGGCGAGTTTGACGACGAGCTTGAACTGAACGCGGGGTTCGCCGCGACGATCACGACCGTGGTCGTCGACGTTGAGGAACTAAACAGCTCCGACGGCTCCACTCCCACGGGTCCCGCCGCGTGAGCATCTAAGGTGGAACAACCTGCGACCCTCGAACGTGGACTGGCGGGAGATCCGTTCGGCGACGACCGCTTGCTGAGTAGCACGCTGCGCAGACGGCGGTGCGCTCTCACCTTCGGGCAGCGCGTCGTCGAGGCGCCACCGGCGGTCGTTGACGTCGGCCAGGTGGTCGGCTTCCATCTGCGCTGAGTTGAGCTAACGCGACAACCCGACTCAGGTGCGGTTGACTCCACTCTGATGTCCGACGTGCAACGGCCGGGTGCCTACGAGCAGATCGTCACTGCCCGGCTCGAGGCTGAGCTGAGGACGTTGGCCGCGGATCTGGTTGATCGATCCCTGCTGCGCGCAGCAGACGCTGCTGACCGCTTCGGGCGATTCGTCGGGGACCAGGTGGCTCTGGCGCTCGACGGTGTGGCGAGCGAGCGGCGCGTGGAGGTCGGCGTCGAAGTTGCTCGAGCGATCCTCCGCGTGGTTGGCGACATCGTGCCGCGGGCCGAGCTTGCGTCAGAGGCACCAGTGGCGCCGGGTCACGTGCTGCGCGGAATCGGGGTACGGCGCCCCGATGGCTCGGTGGCGCACGTGGCTCACCCGACCGTCCCGCTGGTCGACAGCACGGTGCTCACGAACGCGCCCGATGAGCCGCGTATCGGCGCGCAGTTGCCATCGGAGATCGAGTCGTCGGAGTCGATCGACCTTGTGGTTGCCTTCATCCGGCAGAGCGGGATTCGTCCGTTCATCGAGTTGTTCGAGCGTCACTGTCGAGCCGGCAGGAGGCTGCGGATCCTGACCACGACGTACACGGGATCGACCGAGCGGCGCGCCCTCGACCGACTGCGTTCCCTCGGCGCCGAGATCAAGGTGTCGTACGACGTCACGACGAGTCGCCTACACGCCAAGGCCTGGATCTTCCACCGACCGTCGATCACCACCGCATACATCGGATCGTCCAACCTCACCCACTCCGCGCTGGTGACAGGCATGGAGTGGAACGTGCGTGCGTCGTCCGCACGCAACCCCGATCTCGTCGAGAAGGTCAGCGCCGTCTTCGAGGCCTACTGGCAGAACCCGGACTTCCGCCCGTACGACGCCGAGGAGTTCGACGCCGCTGTCGAGCGAGCGACGGCCGCAGGACCGACGACGGTCATCAGCGCGATCACCGTCACCCCCAAGCCGTTCCAGGATCGCCTCCTCGAGCTGATCGAAGTAGCTCGCCAATCCGGACACCACCGCAACCTGCTCGTCGCTGCCACCGGCACCGGCAAGACCGTCATGGCAGCCCTCGACTACCAGCGACTGCGCGGCACGTTGCCGCGAGATCGACTGCTGTTCGTCGCCCATCGCGAGGAGATCCTGGACCAGAGCCTCGCAACGTACCGCCAGGTGCTGGGCGAGGCAGCCTTCGGTGAGAAGTGGGTGGGAGGTGCCCGCCCTCGACACTTCGACCACGTCTTCGCGTCGGTGCAGACGCTGCGCAACGTCGACCCCGCGTTCCTGGCCGCCGACCACTTCGATGTCATCGTCGTCGACGAGTTCCACCATGCGGCCGCGAGCTCGTATCGGCGGCTGCTCGAACACGTGACGCCTCGGGAACTGCTCGGCTTGACCGCAACACCGGAGCGTGCGGACGGACTCGACGTCCGCGAGTGGTTCGGTGGCCGGATCGCCGCGGAGCTTCGCGTGTGGGACGCCATCGATCAGGGCTACCTGGCGCCGTTCGTGTACTACGGCATCCACGACGGCACGGACCTCCGAGCCGTGCCCTGGCGGCGTGGTCGCGGATATGACCCGGTCGCGCTCACGAACGTCTACACCGCCGATGACGCCTGGGCTCGCCGGATCTGGAACCAGGTCGTCGAGCACGTCGACGATCCGATGTCCATGCGGGCGTTGGGCTTCTGCGTCACGATCGAGCATGCACACTTCATGGCGGCCAAGTTCGCCAGCTTCGGTGTCGCCGCTGTTGCGGTGTCCGGTCTGAGCACCGATGCCGAACGCGGAGGCGTGCTACGTGACCTGCGGGAGGGACGCGTCCAGATCGTCTTCTCGGTCGACCTCTTCAACGAAGGCGTCGACGTGCCAGCTGTCGACGTCGTCGTGATGCTGCGTCCGACCGAGAGCGCCACGATCTTCCTGCAGCAGTTGGGGCGCGGCCTACGGACCGCGTTCGGGAAGACGGAGTGCACTGTGCTCGACTTCGTAGGCACTCATCGCAAGGACTTTCGGTTCGACCTGCGATACCGGGCGTTGCTCGGCGGATCCCGGACGGACGTCGAGCAGGCTGTAGAGCGTGGCTTTCCGGTGCTGCCGTCCGGCTGCCACATGCAACTCGATCGAGTGGCCTCGGAGATCGTGCTCCACAGCATCCGCGAGGCCGTGCCGACGTCGTGGCGAGCCAAAGCCTCCGAGCTCGCCGAGCTCGCCGCAACTCGCGCGCCAATCTCGCTGGCCGACTACCTCGCTGCGACGGGACGCGATCTGGCTGACGTCTTCACGACCAACCGCAGCTGGACCGATCTCCGCGAGTCGGCGGGCGTGCCGGTCTCCGCGAACGGCCCCGAGGAGGGTCGGCTCCGTCGTGCCGTGGGTCGGATGTTGCACGTCGACGATCATGTGCGACTTCGTGGGTACCGCGCGCTGTTGCAACGCGACGCGGTCGACGTGTCAACCCTCAGCGAGCCGGAACGCCGGCTCGCCAGGATGCTCGCGGCGTCGGTGAGCGGCCAGGTGCTCGCCAGTGGCGACGACCTGCAGCGAGCCGTCGACATCATGTGGTCGCATCCCAATGTTCGGTCCGAACTCGACGAGGTGTTCGAGTTGCTGGACGGCAATGTCGATCACCTCCAAGCGTCGTTTCGGTCGAACCCCGATGTGCCGTTGCAGACGCATGCCCAGTACAGCCGGGTCGAGATCCTCGCTGCACTGGGCGAGGGCGAGAACGCGATGACCCCGCAGTGGCGCGAGGGCGTGTACAACGCCGAGTCGGCAAATGCGGACGTCTTCGCCTTCACGCTCGACAAGACGAACGGAGAGTTCTCGCCGACGACTCGATACCGCGACTACGCGATCAGTCGGGAGCTCATCCACTGGGAAAGTCAGTCGACCACTCGTGCCGACAGCCCCACCGGCCACCGGTACCAGAACCACGTCGCGATGGGACGTTCGATCCTGCTCTTCGCACGGCTGCGTCAGGAGGACCGCGCCAACTGGTTCCTCGGACCGGCCACCTACGTCTCGCACACCGGCGAGCGGCCGATGGCCATCACCTGGCGGCTCGAGACGCCACTACCCGGAGATCTGTTCGCCAAGTTCGCTGCGGCGGTGGCGTGACGCATGCCCGTCCTGCGACCTGAGCGCCCACGCTTCGCCAACGGTGCGGAGCGAACAGTGTGGGAGCACCTGCGGGATCGACTGAGCCCGGAGGCGGCGCTGCTGTCCGGGCTGCGGGTGACCGACCACGTCAAGGACCACGAGGCTGACGTGGTGGTCGCTGTCCCTGGCTTCGGGATCGTGGTCGTCGAGGTCAAGGGCGGCTCCGTCTGGCACGAGCAGGGCCGGTGGCTACAGAAACGGGGCGACGGGGTGCACCGCATCGACCCGGTCGAGCAGGCACGAGGCACCCGGTACGCGCTGCGGAACCTCGTCGAGAGCGATCGGCGGTGGGGAAGTCGGGGCCGGCTGAGGTGGGCACACGCCGTGGCTCTCCCGAACACGGAGGTGCCGGCTGACTTCGGGGTGCCGGACTGCCCGCGGTGGATGGTGGTCGACCGGTCGCAGCTGACGACCATCGCCGAGGACGTCACGGCCATCCTCGAGCGCAGCGAGGAGCGGGGCAGGCCGCCGACCACCGACGACGTCGAGATGCTCCTCGAGATCCTGCTGGGCCGTGGGCTCCAGCAACGCGACACCCTGGCCGAGGCGGCCGCGCGCGACGACGAGGCGCACCGACTCACCCAGGAGCAGGCGGTGCTGCTGAGCGCGACGCGGCAGCTGCGTCGGGTCGAGATCCGTGGTGGTGCCGGGAGCGGCAAGACGTGGTTGGCGCTCGAGCAGGCACGTCGGCTGGCGTCGAACGGGGAGCGGGTCGCGCTGCTCTGCTACTCCCGCGGTCTGGCCGCGTACCTGAAGCGGGCGACGAGCGGGGAGAAGCGTCAGCATCGGCCGGCCTACGTGGGCGGCTTCCACGACCTTGCCGCCCTGTGGGGTGCTGAGCCCGGCGGCGACGACAACCCGCAGTACTGGGAGGAGGAACTCCCGGCGCGCATGCTCGATCTCGCGATGATGCTTCCGGTCGGGCAGCGGTTCGACTCGGTCGTCGTCGACGAGGCGCAGGACTTCGCCGACTCCTGGTGGCCGGTGCTGCTGGGCGCACTGCGCGACCCGGACGACGGTGGGATCTTTGCCTTCAGCGACAGCGGGCAGCGGGTGTTCGCGCGCTACGGCGAACCGCCGGTGCCGCTCGTCCCGCTGTTGCTCGACCACAACCTGCGCAACACCAAGCAGATCGCCTCGACCTTCAACCCGTTGACGCCTCTGCGGATGCGGCTGTTCGGGGGTGACGGGCCGGCAGTGAAGTTCGTCGAGTGTGCCGCGGACGAAGCGCTCGACCACGCCGACGACGAGGTCGACGCACTCTTCGACGACGGCTGGCGCGCCGAGGACATCGCGTTGCTCGCCACCGGCAGCCGGCACATCGAGCAGGTGAGTCGGCAGGAGCTGGGGCAGGACAGCTACTGGGACACGTTCTGGGATGCCGATCAGGTCTTCTACGGCCATGTGCTCGGCTTCAAAGGCCTGGAGCGATCAGCGGTTGTCCTCGCGGTCAACGAGACAGCTGTGGGCGAGCGCTCGCGTGAACGACTGTACGTCGGACTGTCCAGGGCGCGGGAGCAACTCGTGGTCTGCGGCGACCCGGAACTGATCGAGGCGACAGCCGGCGCGGACGTTGTGCGACTGCTGGCGCGGGGTGGATGACCTACGTGGGAAACCACTCGTGTGGCTCGACGCGCCCTGCGAACACCCACTGGCCGTCGGCCCACGTCGCGGCGAGCCCGTCGTCGTTGACCCGGTAGGTGCCGCCGGATGGGCGAGCTGCGAGCAGACGGCGCGCCACGGCGCGGACCGTTCCGTCACCACTCTCGGAGAGCAGGCGCTAACGCCGAACTAACACGGTCGTGAGTCGAAACGACGTGGTCAGAAGCATGGCGGCAGTCGTACAACGGCACCTTCGATCCATACAATGACGCGATGTCGACCAGTCACCTCATGTCGGTGAGCCGCAACGGCCAGGTGTCGATCCCGGCGGCCACTCGCGCGCGCTGGCGCGCCGACAAGGTGGTCGTGGTCGACATGGGCGACCACGTCGTCATCCGCCCGGCGTCGTCGGATCCGGTGCAGTCACTCCGCGGGAAGTACGCCGCATCGCTGCCGTCGAGCGAAGTCGTGCGCAGACGTGAGCGGACCGCCGCGGTAGGACGGGAGACGGCGCGGCGCGCGTGACGCTGCTCGACGCGTACGCCGTCCTTGCCTACCTCCGCGACGAGGCGGCCGCTGACGAGGTAGCGCGACTGCTGGACGAGGGCGGCTGCGCGCTCACGGCGACCGGGCTCGCCGAGGTGATCGACCAGCTGGTCCGCGTCGCGAGACGGACGAGGACGAGGTCGCAGCCGATCTCGCTGAGCTCGGTCTCTTGGACGCGGTCCCGGTCGGCGCGAACGCGGGTCTCAGCGCCGGCCGCCTCCGTGCCCGCCACTACCACCGGACGCGGCGCGCCGTGAGTCTCGCCGACTGCGTCCTCGCGGCGGTGTCACTGGAACTCGCCCGGCCGGTGGCCACGTCCGATCCCCACCTGCTCGAGCTGTGTCACGACGAGGGCGTGCGTGTGGTCGTGCTGCCCCAGACCGACGGCTCGACCTGGCAACTACCGACGCCGTGAGCGACCAGCGCGATCGTTGCGTCATGCAACATCAGTTTGACGGTCACTCCAGTCGCGGCAGGCCGGCGAGATCGTGGCCGAGCGTGTGACGCAGCGTGACGACATCGTCGGGCGGTGAATCCGAAGACCGAGTGGGCGCCCGACGGGTGGCCACGGCCGCGAGGGTGAGGTCGAGTAGCCGACGAGACGCGGCGCGTTGGGGGGTCTCGCCGAGCCGGGCGAGCTGCTCGTTGGCGAACAGCATGAGGTAGACGTCCTCGGCGTAGCGGTCGGGGCGGAAGCTGCCTTCGTCCTTCGCGCGGCGGATCAGCTCGGTGAAGCCCTCGAGGGTGTGGGAGCGGAGACGATCCACCTGGTCGTGAGAGCCGGCCGGCAGGAGACGCAGGGCACCCAAGTGCTCGACCTCGGCGACCTGCTCGCCGAAGAGGAACTCGAGGAACGAGACCAACCCCGCCCAGCCGGATGGCTTCGCCAACGCGATGGCGAGGGCGGCGTCGTGGCGGTGCAGGCTGCCGGCGGCGACCTCGGCCAGGAGCGCCTGGCGGTCGGCGAAGTGGCGGTAGAGCGTCGCGTTGCTGACGCCGGCGCGCTTGGCGATGTCGTCGAGGGGGACCTGCAAGCCGCGGCTGGCGAACAGGTCGCGGGCGGCCGCGACGAGGGCGGCGCGGTTGCGCACCTGGTCGGCCCGCGGCGCCCGGGGTGCGGACGTCGGGGTGGGCGGCATGGGAGGAGTCTAGGGGTCCGCAAGCAAACGTGGATATCTCCCCGTTTTGGGTATAGCGTCGGTCACGAGGCGGGAAATGCCCGACGACGACGACGTTTCGAGGAGCAGTCATGGGTCAGCTGGACGGCAAGGTCGCGTTCATCACCGGAGCCGCACGGGGGCAGGGGCGGTCGCACGCCATCCGTCTCGCCGAGGAGGGCGCCGACATCATCGCGGTCGACATCCTCGACCAGGTCGCCACTGTCGACTACCCGATGTCGACCGACGCCGACAAGGAGCAGACGATCAAGGAGGTCGAGTCGCTCGACCGCCGGATCCACTTCGGGCAGGCCGACGTCCGCGACTTCGCGGCGCTCAAGGCCGCGTTCGACGCGGGCGTCGCCGAGCTCGGCCCGGTCGACATCGTGCTGGGCAACGCGGGGATCTGCCAGCTCGGCAGCGCCGAACCCGATCCCGTGCAGAGCTACCTCGACGTCGTCGGCGTGAACCTCATCGGCGTGTTCAACAGTGTGTGGGTCGCGGCCAACGACATGGTCGCGCGCGACCAGGGCGGCGCGATCGTGCTCACCAGTTCCACGCAGGGCCTCACCGGCCGCGGCGCCGACGGCAGTGCCGGCGCGATCGGCTACGCCTCGGCCAAGCACGGCGTGGTCGGCCTGATGCGCAGCTTCGCCAACTGGCTGTCGCCGCACAACATCCGCGTCAACACCGTCCACCCCACCGGCGTGAACACGCCCATGGTCATGAACGACGTCCTCGGCAAGTACCTCGAGACCAACCCGCAGGCGGCGACGATGGCGGCGAACCTCATGCCGGTCGACCTCATCGACCCGCGCGACATCAGCAACGCCATCCTGTTCCTCGTCAGCGACGACGGCCGCTACGTCACCGGCGTCACACTGCCGGTCGACGCGGGCTTCACCGCCCGCTGACCGCGGACGCCCGACCCCAGCACACGACGACGCCCCGGCCACCTCGCGAGAGGTGACCGGGGCGTCGTCGTCAGAGGACTTCCCGCGGTGACTACCGCGGGCGCTCCGCAGGCATGTAGTCGGCCATCTTCGCGCCGGTGTCCTCCCACGTCGCGACCGCGGCGAGGGGGTCGGCGCCGGGGGAGGCGTAGAAGGAGATCGGGTTGTTGTAGGCCCAGCGGCCGGTGCCGGGGAAGCTGCGGTGGCCGAGACGGCCGGTGCCGGACAGCGCGCCGAGGGTGCGGGCGAGGTACATGCTCGCGGTGTAGGGCAACTCCGCGCGGGTGACGGTCGCCTGGTCGTGGTACTCGGTGTGGTCGAACTTGACGAGGATGCGGGCCCAGTCCAGCGGCTGGGCGAGGGCGTAGACGCGCTCGACCAGGCCGTACTCGACCCACGCCTTCCCGGCTTCGGCGCTGGCGGCGGCGACGGCCAGGGGGAGTGCGGCCTCGAGGCCGAGCTTGAGGGTGTCGCCCGAGACGCGCTCGGGTTCCGGCACGAACGGCCACTCGAACGGCCCGGTGACGGGATGGTTCTTGCGGATGCAGCGGTACGTGTACTCGGCCGTCTCGCTCGCGGTGCGGACGGGCCGCACGATCTCGTCGGAGTGGAACGGACAGACCTGGACGCCGGGTGACGGCATGTGGCGGACCCCTTCATCGGGTGGCGATCCCTGGCAGGCCCGCTCTGTGGTGCTGACCCCGACCTTACGCCGCCGCACGCCCCGGCCACCTCGGGTGAGGTGACCGGGACGCGCGGGGACCGCGAACGGGTCAGAACGGCCAGGAGCCGTCGCGACCCGCCTCGAGCAGCGGGATCATGCCGAAGCCGGCGTCGGTGAGGCCGCCGAAGGTGTGGCGGTTGCCCACCCCCGACGGGCCGTGGCCGAACCGGTAGCCCGCGAGGTTCCACGTGTAGACGGGAACCCGTGCAGGCACCGCGGCCGTCGGGTCCGAGCCGCGCACGTCGAACCACGCCTGCTCGTCGGTGAGGATGACGACGCGGTCGTGGCCCCGGTAGTGACGACGCACCGCCGCGGCGGTGTTCGTCGCCCCGAGGTCGTCGAACCGGTCGAGCACCCGCAGCACCGACTCG
Source organism: Melastoma dodecandrum (assembly GCA_029817715.1). Lineage (NCBI taxonomy): Eukaryota > Viridiplantae > Streptophyta > Magnoliopsida > Myrtales > Melastomataceae > Melastoma > Melastoma dodecandrum. The sequence goes on from JARUPY010000535.1 coordinate 1,442,344, forward strand.
CCGCGACGGAACCGCACCGGCGCCGAGCCCGTCCCGAACTGCACGAGGTCCGCCGACGCCGCCCGGACGGCCACGGCCGTGCCGAACACCGCCGCCGCGTCCGCTCGGTTCAACTCCGACCGCGCAGAAACGCGGCCGAACATCGACCCGGACCGGTCCACCAGCACCAACGTCCGGCCCGGCAACGCCGGCACGGCCGCCAGCGACGCGTCGAGCGCGTCCGACAGTGCCCCGGCCCACCGCAGCCGTGGTGCGTTCCGGTACGCCGACAGGAACCGCATCGGCAGTTGCCGCGACCGCGCCACCTCGTCGGGCGAGGCCAGCCGCGCCGCGACCGAGGCCGCCACGCGATCGGACACCCACGCGTCGTCGAAGTTGCGCGGGTTGCGCAGCAACGCCATGTACCCCATCGACGGGATGACGGCCTCCCACGCCGCGGCGTCGAGCGGCCCCTGCAGCCACCCGGCCAGCGACTCCCACGTCATCCCGGCATCAGCGAGCCGCGACGGCGACGCGAGCACCGCTCGCCGCGCGTCCACCGGCAGCGCCGCCAGTTCCGCTCGGGCCGACAGCACGCCGAGGGACGACGGCACCACGTCGGCCCGGTCGTGACGACGGCTGATCGCGTACCCGAACAGGTCACCCTGCCACGGCGCGACCGGTGCAGGGTGCACCAGTTCCAGCACGTCACCGAACCGGAAACCGCGCAGCGACGAGTCCCACTTGAGCAGCGAACGCTCGGTGTACAGCCGTCGCACCGCGTCGGCGACACCGCGCTTCACCGGCTGCGGCAGCGCCCGGCCGTGCCGCGCGAACCAGTAGGCGAGGAACTCACCCGGCTCGTCGGCACGCTGCAGCACCGACGCCACCACCTCACGATTGCCACCGGCCATGCCGGCCTCGCGACGCGCCGCCACGAACTCGGCCGCCGCCACCAGCGACGCCGAGCGCAGCTGCGCCCCCGAGCGGAGCCAGCCGATCAGCCGCGCTGTCCACTCGCCGTCGGACACCGCGAGCTGACGCACCAGCGCCACGAACCGCTCGTCACGCTCGGACGCCCGCTCGTAGAAAGTGTCCTCGCCGACCATGTTCGTCGCCGCGAGCAGGAACAGCTCACCGCGCGCGTCACGGGCCCAGCCCGGCGCGCCCTCGAAGGTGCGGCCAGTGGGCGCCACCGACGTGCGGACGGCGCTGCGGGCGCGGGAGAGAACGCCGAGGTTGAACTTGCTCATGACTCCTCCTCTCGAGGGTCGTCGTGGGAACGGAACGGGGACGGTGGGGCCGCCCGAGATCGAGACGGTGACGGCTTCCGCCCCCGTCGAACACCAAGGGCGGTGCGGGAGGCGGGACGGAGTCGAACCGTCGGACGCCGGAAGGAGCCGTCGCCTGCGCACCGGGCGGCGCAGAAGGGTGGGGTGGGCCGAGATCAGAGTCGGCAGGAGTACAGATGCTCTACCACTGAGCTACGCCGCGCGCCCGAAGGCCGACGACGACCGGATTCGAACCGGCGACCATCTCATTCCAGGAGAAGTAACTCCGGCCTGCGCACCGGCCCACCCACGTCAACAACCGTTGCTGGCAGCAACGGACACCGGTTCGCGATGGCGCGCCTGCCGGTGTTGCTCGAACGGTGACACGGCGGGCTCCTCTCCTCGTGATCCGGTGTGTGCCGGGGGACGACGGTAGGTGACGCGCCCACGTCCGTCGAGTGAATTGCCACGCGACCCCTTGCCGGATGCGGGCTGTTCTGTCTTACTCTGTCATTCCTACCGACATGACAGGAGAATGAGCGTGAGCGGACAGGGCACGGGGATCAGCCGTCGCGGGTTCGGGACGGCGGTGGGTGCCGGAGTGGCCGCGAGCCTCGCCGGCGGGTGGCTCAGCGCGTCGAGCGCGCGGGCGGACGAGCGCCAGTTCCAGGCCGACACCGCGCGGCCGAGCCGCGGGCAGCCGAACATCCTCTGCATCCTCGGCGACGACATGGGCTGGGGCGACCTGTCCTGCTTCGGCGCCCCGACCATCAACACCCCCAACCTCGACGCCATCGCCGCGGCGGGCGTGCGGTTCACCGACGCGTACAGCGCCTCGGCCGTCTGCTCGCCCACGCGGTTCGCGCTCTACACCGGCCGTTACCCCGGACGCCTGCCCGGCGGCCTCAAGGAACCCATCCCGGCGCCGAGCGAGATCGACGGCATCCCCCTGGACCACCCGACGCTCGCGACGCTGCTCAAGGGCGTCGGCTACGACACCGCGCTGGTCGGCAAGTGGCACCTCGGCTTCCTGCCGTGGTTCAGCCCGACCCGCCTCGGCTGGGACGAGTTCTTCGGCAACTTCAGCGGCGCCGTCGACTACTTCAGCAAGGTGATGAGCAACGGCGCGTACGACCTCTACGAGGACGAGGTCCAGGCCCAGGACCTGCGCTACTACACCGACATCATCACCGAGAAGGCCCTCGAGTACGTCGGACGTCGGCACACCAGGCCGTGGCTGTTGAACCTCAACTACACCACGCCGCACTGGCCCTGGGAGGGCCGCAAGGACAAGGCGATCAGCGACGCGATCACGGCCCGCGTCAAGGCCGGTGAGGGGTCCGCCCTCATGCACTACGACGGCGGCAACCTCGCCACCTACCGCGAGATGGTCGAGAACCTCGATGCTTCCGTCGGTCAGATCATCACCCGGCTCAAGCAGACCGACCAGTGGGACAACACCCTGATCTTCTTCGCCAGCGACAACGGCGGCGAGCGGTTCAGCTACACCTGGCCGTTCTCCGGTGCCAAGGCCCAGGTGCTCGAGGGCGGGATCCGCGTGCCGCTCGTGGTGAGCTGGCCGGCCCGGCTGCGAGCCCGGCAGGTCAGCCACGTGCCGGTCAACACGCCCGACTGGATGGTGACGTTCCTCGAGCTCGCCGGCGCCAAGCCCGCACGGAAGTACCCGCTCGACGGCCGCAGCCTCGCGGGCTACCTGCTGCGCGGTGAGGCGGTGCCGACCCGTGACCTGTTCTGGCGGATGAAGGGCCAGCGCGCCCTGCGCCGCGGCGATCTCAAGTACGTCCGGCTCACCGACGGCGTCGACAAGCTCTTCGACATCCGGAAGGACCAGCGGGAGCAGGCGAATCTCGCCGCGGCGCGGCCGTCCGACCTCGCCTCGCTGCGCACCGCGTGGGAGGCGATCAACGCGACCCAGCTGCCGTACCCCGCGTGAGCCGGTCGACCAGCGGCTGGACCCGGGAGACGTGCGCGCCGGGCAACACCGCGACCACGCGACCGAGCGACTCCGCGAGCGACGAGCCGCTGACGGCCGCGCCGTAGGCGGCGGCGACCACCGGGGTGCGGACCTGGGCCTGGACGCAGTGCAGGAGCACCGTCCTCCCCTCGGCGCGCAGTGACCGCAGGGCGTCGACGGTGTCGGTGACGACGAACTCCAGGTTCTGGTTCTCCTCCGGGCGGTCCGAGTCGATGAGCCACACCTCGACACGGTTGCTCTCGGCAACGGTCGCGGGAACCGCGGTGGGATCGACGCGGCACAGCGACACGACGGCGTCGACACCGGGCGGCAGCGAGGACAACGCCTCGACACCGCCGAGCCAGACCCCGGCGTCGTCGGGGTGCTGCACCGGCGTGGGGGAGACCATGCCGCGGTAGTCGGGTGACGACCCACCGCCGCCGCCGGCCGTCCGCAACGCCAGCTGCACCAGGTCACGAGCACGGAGACCCGGCCAGCCGTGCAGCAGGCGCCGCCACGGGCCGGGAACCGCCGACGCTCCGTACGCGGCGCCGAGCAGACCGCCCGCGATGGCCGCCACGGTGTCGGCGTCACGCCCGCCGCGCACGGCGTTCTCGAGACCGATCGCGAGACCGGCCGGACCGGCAGGCGCGGCGGCGATCGCCGACCACGCGGCCTGGAACGCCTCGACCACCGAACCGTTGCGGGTGAAGTCGGCCGGGACGGACCGTTCGGCGGCCTCGATGCGCGCGCGCCAGACCGCGGCGCGATCGGCGGGGAGGGCGGACAGTCCGGTCCGCACGTCCAGGACGCCGTCGACGACGGCGGCGCGGATCGCCAGGCACCACAGCACGCACGCCTCGCCGGCCTCGGGGTCGAAGTGGGTCAGCGTCGAGATCGCCGTGGCGGCACGGGCGAGCGCGGCGGGATCGTCGAGGTACGCCAGCGCCACCGGCGCGGTCCGCATCAGCGAACCGTTGCCGGCGGTGTGGCCGGTGCGCTCGTGCAACGCCCGCGCCGCGGCGCCGACCGTGGCCGCCGACACCGACGGCACGGCCAACACCGCGCGGGTCTGGTTGCCGACGTCCTTCGCGCCGCGGGCCCAGCCGGCCCAGCGGGTGACGAGGGCGTCCTGCGTCTCCACGTCCAGCAGCGACCCGCCGCGCGCGGTGAGTTCGGCGATGGCGACGGCCATCGAGGTGTCGTCCGTCCACTCGCCCGGGTCCCAGCCGAACGAGCCCCCGCCGGTCATCGAGACGGCGGCGGACGCCGGTAGCGGCGGACCGAACTCGTACGGCGCGCCGAGGGCGTCACCCGCCGCCGTCGCGAGCAGGACGCCCGCCGCGCGGTCACGCTGGGCTGTGGTCAGCTTCATGGAGCACCTCCGGATCGATCCCTGTTATGGTCACTTCGACCATAACAGGGAGGACCGACATGCTCGACTGGCTGGACGCCCATGGCCGTCGCTCACAAGCCCACGCTCTGCTGCGCGACGCCGAGGCACAGCGTCTGCGGCGTTGTCATCGTCGCGGGTACAAGAGCGGTACCCGCTCCTCTTCCGCCTTGCATCCACTGCACCTCAACGCCGCTCGCGACGAGCAGGGCTCATGAGCGACGACCTCCTCGCCCCGCTCAACGTGGTGCTGTTCACCATGGGCGGCGACGCCGTCACCTGGGCCGAACTGCTCGGGTTCGCCACCGGAGCCGCGTGCGTGGCGCTCACGGTGGCCAACCGGATCGAGAACTTCCCGGTCGGCATCGCCAACTCCGCCTTCTTCCTCGTGCTGTTCGCGTCGGCCCGGTTGTGGGCCGACAGCGGCCTGCAGGTCGTCTACATCGTGCTGGGGTTCGTCGGGTGGTGGCAGTGGGCGTTCGGCAGCGCCCGCCACACCGCGTTGCAGGTCGAGAACGCCACCCGCCGGCAACTGGCCGGGTGCCTGGTCTGGGTCGTGGCCGGCACGGTCGGGCTGATGTTCTTCCTGCGCTGGGCCCACGGCGCCGCGCCGTTCTGGGACGCGCTCACCACCGCGCTGTCGCTGGCCGCGCAGTACCTCCTCAACTCGCGCCGAGTGCAGACCTGGTGGTTCTGGATCGCCGCCGACGTCATCTACGTGCCGCTCTACTTCAGCCGCGACCTCAACCTCACCGGGATCGTCTACATCCTGTTCCTCGGCCTCGCCGTCGCGGGTTTCCTGCAGTGGCGCCGTATCCCACGTGCCGCACCGCTCCCGGCGGCGGCCCCGACGACGACCGTTGCACCATGACACGGTTCCGTCACGGCCTGCTGATCGGCAAGTTCTACCCGCCGCACCGCGGCCACCACGCCGCGATCCGGTACGGAGCCGAGCGGTGCGACCGGTTCACCGTGGTCGTCATGTCCTCGGCGCGGGAGAGCATCCCGCTCGCCGATCGGGTGGCTTGGCTGCGCGCCGAGCACGAGGATGGGAACGTGCGCGTCACCGGCATCCCGTGCGACGCGCCACTCGACCTCGGCGACGAGCAGGTCTGGACCGCGCAGGTCGCCGCCATGCGCGCCGCGCTCCACGCCGACGACCCGCACTCGGAGGAGGTCGACGCCGTGGTCAGCCACGACGGCTACGGCGCCGAACTGGCCCGCCGGTTCGACGCGACCTGGCTCGAGGTGGAGCGCCCGGCCGGGCAGCCGTCGGGAACCGCCGCGCGCGCGGATCTCGCCGCCACCTGGGACGACCTCGCGCCGGCCACGAAGGCGGGCCTGGTGACCCGGGTGGTCGTGGTCGGCGCGGAGTCGACCGGCACCACGACCGTGGCCTGCGCACTCGCCGCGCACTACCGGCACCGGGGCGGGGTCTGGGAACGCACCGCGTGCGTCGAGGAGTACGGCCGCGAGCACACCGAGCTCAAGTGGCGGGCCGCGCAACGCCGGGCCGAGGCGCGCGGCGAGCGGCCGCCGGCCCTCGACGAGATCGTGTGGAACCACGACGACTTCGACGCGGTCGGCGCCGAGCAGGCCCGCCGGGAGAACGCTGCAGCACGCAACGGTTCGCCGGTGCTGGTCTGCGACATCGATGCCTTCGCCACGGCCGTCTGGGAACGGCGCTACCTCGGCGCGGCCGCGCGACCCGACCCCGCCTACGCCCGGAGCACCGCCCAACTCCACCTGCTCACCGACCACGTCGGGGTGCCGTGGCACGACGACGGCATGCGCGAGGGCGACCTCGCCGTCCGCGCCGCCATGACCGGCTGGTTCGCCGAGCGGCTCACGAGCGCCGGCCACTCCTGGGTGCTGCTCACCGGGACCGAGCGGCAGCGGATCGATCTCGCCATCGCGACCACCGACCAGTTGCTCGAGCACCGCCTGCGGTTCGCCGATCCCCTGTCCGGGCCGGGCTTCTCGCCGACGCCGGGGCACCGTCGATGAGCCGCCGCGGTGAGGCCGCCTGGCTGAAGGCCTACGACCCGGCCGCGTTCCCGCCCTTCGCCGTGACGGTCGACCTCGCCATCCTCACCGTCCGGGCAGGCGCGTTGCACGTGCTGCTCGTGCAACGCGGCGAGCACCCCTACCGGCACTGGTGGGCGCTTCCGGGCGGCCACGTGCTCCAGGGTGAGGAGTCCGCCGACACCGCGGCCCGGCGGGAGCTCGCCGAGGAGACCGGCCTCACCGAGGGTTTCCACCTCGAGCAGCTCGCCACGTACAGCGACCCCGGGCGCGACCCGCGCATCAGGGCGGGTCTGCAGGTCGTGTCGGTCGCGTACGTCGCGCTCGCGCCGGATCTCGCCGACCCCGCGGCCGGTACCGACGCCGCCGACGCCGCCTGGGTCCCGGTGGCGGAGGTCGAGAACGGCGCCCGCGAACTGGCCTTCGACCACGGCCGCATCCTCGCCGACGCCCTGGAACGCGTCCGGGCCAAGTTGGAGTACACGACGTTGGCGCTGGCGTTCGTCGACGAGCCGTTCAGCCTCGCCGACGTGCGCAACGTCTACCTCGCGGTGTGGGGCCACGCCCCCGACCTCGCCAACTTCCGCCGCAAGGTGCTCGCCACACCGGACTTCGTCGTCCCGGTGGAACGGGCGCGAGCGGCCCCGACACGCGCCGGCGGCCGCCCGCCCGAGCTCTACCGCCCGGGCGGGGCGACCGCCGTGCACCCGCCGCTCAGTCGCTGATCGTGACGACCCCCGATGGCGTCGCGATCGCCGCGTCGACCGGGACGGACAGCCGGACGACGAACCGTTCGGCCGTCTCCTTGACCGCGTCGGCGAGCACCTGCACGGTGATCGTCGCGCTCGTCGACCCCGCCGGGATGGTCACCGTGCCCGAGGCGGCCACGTAGTCCAGACCGGCCGTGGCCGTGCCGTCGGCGGTCGACCACCGCACCGTGGTCGCCCGGGAACTGACGGCCGAGAGCGTCACGGTGAGCGTGGCCTGACCCATCGACTCCTTCACCGCCACCGGCGCGATCGAGAGGGTCGGCAGCGGGGCCGGCCCGTTCCCGACGGTCCCGAGCACCACCTCGACGTCGGAGCGCACGTTGTCGAACTCCCCGACCGCGCCGTCGTCGGTGACCCCGTTCTTCGTGACCGACACCGTTCCGGCCGCCCGGTTGCGGTAGTCGACGACGTCCCGGCCGGGCCCACCGCTGATGTCGTCGCCGTACACCGGTGAGGGAGCCGAGGCGACGGGAACGGCGACCGCCGGCTGGATGAAGGTGTCGTTGCCCTCGCCCCCGATGAGCGTCGCGTTCTGCCCGACCGACTGTTGCACCGTGATCGAGTCGTTGCCGGAACCGCCGTCGACCGTCACCGGCCGGTCGCGGACACCGGCCAGGGTGATGACGTCGTTGTTCGAACCGCCGACGATCTTCTGCACCGTGCGGAAGTCGATCCGGTCGCCCTTGTCCCACCCACCCGGGTCGGCCGAGACGTCGAGCCGCGGGTCACCCTGGAACGTCGTGCCGTCCTCGGTGATCCGCACCGGAGCGGTGCGGCCGGCGTAGGTCACCGTGTCGATGTCACCGGCGGGCGATGCGTGGATGTCGCCGCTGACGTATCCGGCGAACGAGTCCGCACCGGCACCACCGTCCATGACGTCGCTTCCGGAACCGCCGTCGAGCGAGTCGTCGCCGGCGTTGCCGAACAGGGTGTCGTTGCCCTGCGTGCCGTACAGGAAGTCGTTCCCGTCGCCGCCCCGCAGGACGTCGCGCCCCGGACCGCCGGTCAACGAGTCCGAACCGCCACCCCCGGACAGCGAGTCGTTGCACGAGAACCCGTACGTGGCGCAGGTCAGGTTGCCCGAACCGTTGTTGTCGCCGTCGAGGACGTCGTGCCCGCTACCGCCGGTGATCGTGTCGTCGCCGCCGGCGCCGTAGGCGAAGTTCTCGCCGTCGCCGGTGGTGATGACGTCGTTGCCGGTGCCGCCGTAGAGGATGTCGTTGCCCGGGCCGCCGATGACGGTGTCGGACAACCCGTCCTCGGGGTTGAACCCGTCGGCGACGAGCGTCCCCGTGCCGCCGTACGCCGTGCTGCCCTCGGCACTCGCGGTCACGACGTCGTGCCCGCGGCCGCCGTACAGCGTCTCGTCACCCGGGTTGCCGGTGCCGCCGCCACCGTTGACGGTGTCGTTGCCGTCGCCGGCGTCGACGAAGTCACCGCCGGTGCCGCCGTCGATGACGTCGTTGCCGCCGAACGTCCAGATGTCGTCGTGATCCGGTCCGCCCCGCACGATGTCGTTCCCGTAGCGGCCCGCGGCGATCGTGTCGCGGCCGGCCCCGCCGTCGAACGTGTCGTTGCCGCCGGCGCCGTAGAGCAGGTCGGCACCGTCGCCACCGATGAGGATGTCGTTCGACGTGTCACCGGTGTCGCCCTCGCCGTTGCAGGCCGCGATGTCGCAGACCCGGCCGCCGCCCGGGCCGGCGTCGAGCAGGTCGGCGCCGCCGTCCTGGCCCACGACGCCGTCGGGGCCGCCCTGCACCCGGTCGTAACCGGGCCCACCGTGCAGCTCCTCGGGACGCGACGATCCGTAGATCTCGTCGTTGTTGCTGCCGCCGATGACGACCTCGACCGTGTCCGTGACGTTGTCGTTCTCGGCGTTCGGCCAGGCCGCCTGACGACCGTCGTTGGGGGTGGCGTCGAGCGTGATCCGCAGCGGGTCGGTGCGCTCGCTGTAGTCGACCGTGTCCTTGTCGGGACCGCCGTCGAACCAGTCGGTGTTGGTGCCGCCGACCATGCGGTCGTCGCCCTTGCCGCCGAAGTACCGGTTGAACCCCTGGCCGCCCCTCAGGACGTCGTTGCCGTCGCCGCCGTTGAGGACGTCGTTGCCGGCGCCGCCGTCGATCAGATCGTTGCCGGTGTTGCCGTTGAAGGTGACCGCGTCGGAGCCCGCGACCAGGTGGTCGGCCGCGCTGCCGCCGCCGACGATCTCGGTCTCCGCGATGTTGTCGGGCTTGTCGGTCCCGACCACACCGTCGTTGGCCACGCCGTCGATCGTCACCGACACCGGCGTCGTCGCCCCCGAGTAGGAGAACGTGTCGGTGCCCCAGCCGCCGTAGAACAGTTGCGCACCCGGCTCGTCGACCGCGGTGTCGTCGCCGAGGCCGCCGATCACCAGCGCCGGCGAGGTACCGGTGCGGAAGTTGTCCGCACCCGGTCCGCCGCTCACCGTGGTCGGGAGCCCGGTCGCGACCTTGATGGTGTCGCTGCCGTACCCGCCGTTGACGTTCTCGACGCCTGTGATGTCGTCGGCCTCGTTGCCCGAGCCGCCGCGGCCCGGCACCGTGACCGTCACGGCGTCGAACCGGTCGGAGTAGTCGACGGCATCGGTGCCGTCGCCGCCGATGATCTGATCGTTGCCGTCGCCACCGTTCAGCACGTCGTCGCCGGCGCCGCCGTCGAGGACGTCCTGGCCACCGTTGCCCTGCAGCGTGTCGGTGCCGTCGTCACCCCGGAGGGTGTCGCGACCGTCGCCGCCGACGAGGGTGTCGTTGCCGGGACCGCCGTACAGGGTGTCGTTGCCCGGTGATCCGGTCAGGCGGTCGTTGCCCGCGGAACCAGCTGGCACGTCGGCACATCCCGGTCCGCCGTCGCCGTAGAACGTGACCGGGCCCAGGCTCGCCGCGTTGAGCTGGTCGGCGCCGGCGCCACCGCAGACCGTGACCGCCAACCCGCCGAGCGCGGCGTCGTCACGGAGCACCTGCAGCGAGTCGTCACCCGCACCGAGGTCACCGCGCACCTCCTTGACGTTCGGGAAGGTGATCGGGTCGTCGAAGCCGTTGTCGACCGTCACCGCGTGGTTGCCGTTGAACGGGTCGGGCTTGTTCAACGTGACGACGAAGTCGTCGAACTGCGGCGTGCCCTTCAGCGTGACGATGCCGTCGGCGTAGGTGGCCGGTGCATCGGGCCCCTCACCGCCGTGGCAGGCCGCGGAGAGGTTGCGCTGCTTCCAGATCGTCTTGTCGGCTATGTCGAAGGTCGCCGGCCCGATCGGCGACTGCACCTTGAGCCGCAGGAAGATGTCGACCTTCGCGCCGATGTCGAAGAAGCACAGCGGGTTGGGGTTCCTGTTGAGCTGGTCGACGATGTTCTGGATCCGGACCTTCCCGTTCCACTCCGGCTTCGTGTAGAGGTTGAAGTCGAACTGGCCGCCGATGCCACCTTCGATCGCGAAGCTGAAGCCGGGGATGCCGATCGAGGCACCGACCGTGAGCTCCGCGCGCAGGCTGATCTCCGGCACGTCCTTGCCCGACGGGTCGTTGTCGTCGAGGTAGAAGCCCTGCAGCAGGCCGTAGCCGATCGCGGCCGGACCCTGGTCCTTGTGGGCCAGCGCCTGCCGGATGCCGTAGGTGTCGAAGCCCGCCGCGAAGTGACCGGTGACCTTGAACAGGCCGCCGACGTACACGACCGCGGGGCCGACCGGGAAGCTCGCCTGCACGCTCGGTGCGACCGAGAGGGTGCCGGCGTCGAAGGTCACCAGCGGCACGTCCTGGCCGAGCAGCAGCGAGAACAACGACGTCGGCTTGGACAGGATCGGGATGTTGAGCCCGCCCTTGGTGGTCTGGTCCCTCAGTGCCGCGGCCTTCTCGTCGCCGTGAGGTCCCGCGAACTGCAGCTGCGACAACGGATCCGTGGTCGCGGTCTGCGACCCGATGACCGTGCCGGCCGCCGACGGCGGGACGGGAGCCGCCACCGCGGCGCCCGCGACGTCGAACGAGCCGATGTTGATGGTGCCGGGCGCGGCCGACGGGTTGTCGAGCGTCGCGACCAGGTCGGTGAGCTGGATGACGCGGTCGACGACCTGGATCGCCGTGCCGTTGCCGGCCACCGCCCGCATGAGGTCCAGCCACGACTTCGGGTTCCCGCCGAGGTCGGTGCCGGGGATCGTCTTCTTCAGCTCGGCGATCGGCTTCTCCAGCGGCTGGGTGTACTCGTGGATCTTGCCGAGCACCGGGGTGATGAAGTCGCTGACCAGGCTGCCGGCGTCGAGGGTGACGTCGTTGAACGCGAGCGTGGCCACGGTCGTCGGGGCGGTGCCCGGGTTCCAGGTCACGCCGACCTCGCTGCGGATGCCCGTGGAGATCGAGGGGATCCCGGACGGTGCGCCTTCGGGCTTGACCGTCTTGACCTTGAGGTCGATGTGGGCGTGCGCATCGACGGTCGGGGTGATCGAGAGCGAGGCCAGCTCCTGCAGACCCACCCGGCCGTCGGCGCGCGAGCTGGTGAGTTCCACCTTCACGCTCGCCGACGCGTCCGGTGCGTGGGTCGTGTTCGCCGGGTTGGACGGCCAGTTGTCCTCGACCTGGATCGGGACGTAGGCGATCGTGCCGGTGAAGTCAGGCGCGTTGTCGACGTGCGGCAGGTTGACCGTGACGCCGAGCTCCATCGAGTTGGCGCCGTTCTTCGTCGGCACGTAGAAGCCCAGCTGCCGGTCGATGCCGAACGCCAGGTCCAGCGTGAGGCCGCCGGTGACCTTGACGTTGTTCCCGCCGGTCAGCGACAGGCCCGGGAAGCCGATGTCGAAGGGGATGTCCTTCTCCACGCCGAGGAAGAGCTTCACGCCGAACTGCACGCTGCGCACGGTGGTGATGTTCGCGGTCTCGTCACACGTCACGGGGGATGCACCGGTGCCGCAGGAGAAGGCCATGGTCGGCAGGATCTTCGCTCCGCCCGTGGTCGTCTGCAGGTTGCCGATGTCGTTGAGGTACTGCGTCGCCGCCGCCCGGACGCCGGCCACGGTGGTCTTGCCGCGCGCGGCGGTCGCGAGGTCGCGCAGCCGTCCGAGGATGCCGTCGCGGAAGTTCTTGACGACGTCGACGCCCGCGGTCACGTCACTGCCGACGAACGGGATCTTCGTGCCCGGCGGCAGTTTCTCCAGTGCGTGCTGCAACTCGGCGGCGAGGTTGTCGACACCGTCGACGAGCAGCTCGAACTGCAGGGCCTGGTCGTTGAGCGCCGCTTCGACCGCAGCGGTGTCGACCTTCCATCCGCGCGGTTCGAGCAGCTTGGGCAACGTGACCTTGATGGTGCCGAGCTCGGTGCTGGGGTTGCCGTTGCCGTCGAGGGAGAACACGGGCAGCGTGGCGCAGGCCTGCGGCGCGAGCGTTGCTCCCTGCAACGGAGTGCAGTCGGTCCCGAGGTCGGTGCGGGTCTCCTGCAGGTCGAGCGCCGCGGGTGAGGGCACGAGCCGGCTCAGGTACGTGTCGAACGCAGCGGTTCCGAACTGGTACCGCGCGCCGGAGGCCTGCGGGTCCTTCACCAGCAGGTGGGCGGCGAGCTTCGCGGTGGCCGGCTTGTCGGCCGAGCCGAGTGAGGCCTTGATCGGGCCGACGTTGGCCTTGAGCGTCGCGGTGACCGCGGCGCCCACGCCGACCTCGAAGGAGGTGTCGTCCTGCAGGAAGAACGTGGGCGTCCTGGTGTTCGGGTCGATCGTGGGCAGACCGCCGGCCGCACCGGGGATCACCTTGGGCAGCAGCACGCCGAAGGTGAGGGTGGCCCGGGCGTCGAAGCCCGCGACCACGCCACCGTCGGTGGTCGCGCCGGCCAGGCCGCCGAGCGAGGAGTCGCCGAGCGAGAGCGCGATCGGGCCGGAGAAGCCGTCGACCGTCACCGTGCAGGTGCCCGCCGGCAGCTTCGCGACCCGGTCCGCGGTGCAGGCACCGAGGGCGAGGTGGACGACCAGCGCCGGGCGGCCGTCGGTGCCGACCGCGTCGTAGCTGAACGTCACGAGCTGGCTCGACGGCGGGGCGTTGAGGATGCCGGTGAGGACGCTGTTCACCTTCGCCTGCAGGCTCGCGAGCGTGAAGCTGTCGGTGGTCGTCACGAGGGTGTCGAGCGAGGTCTGCAGCTTCGCGAGCACCGGGTCGAGGTCGGCGATGCTCTTGCCGACGAGGGGGAGCGGCGTGGTGGTGGCCGTGCCGCCCTTGGCGATGGCACCGCGGACGCTGGTGAGCGCGGTGCGGACCGCGCCGACGACCTGACCGATCAAAGCCTGCGGGTTGTTCGGGTCGTAGGCGAACGGCAGCGCGACCTTGGCGAAGTCGGCGTCGGCCTTGACCGAGAGACCCGCGGTGTCCGGCACGTTCGGCCAGGCGACGGTGATCGCTCCGGAAGCGACCGGCTGCTCCAGGACCTTCAAGGTCGCCGAGAGCGTCGTCGACGGCACGCTGGCGTTGAACGCGACGTTGATCGGCAACGTCTTGTCGGCTCGCGGAGTGATGAGCTCCTTGAGCGTGACCACGCCGTCGGACGGGGTCGGGTCGACGAGGGAGACCCCGACCATCGGCTTGCCGGGGGTCGTGCGCTGCAGCAACGGCACCGGGCCACCGGGCGCGGCGTCGGCGAGCGTGAGGCTCGCCAGCGCGACGGAGCCGGTGAGGTTGAGGTCGGCCGTCACGGGCGCGTCGAGGGAGATGACGTTGCCCGACGGCCCGTTGGTGAGGAAGAACCGGTCGGCGAGGTCGGTGCCGGCGGCCAGGGTGAACCCGAAGCCGAAGGTGACGTCGAACGACGGCGTGATGGTGGCCGCGGCCGTGCCGGACAGGTCGGCGACGCCGAGACCGCCGAGGGCGTTGCCGAGGTCGACGGACGCGTTCTTCGCGCCGGGCTCGCCGTGGTAGTTGACGGTGAACACCACCCGCTGGTTCTGGGCGTCGTACCGCATGCCGATCGCGGTGCTCTGCGGACCGGTGCAGTCGGGCCGGCCGGCGAAGACCGAGCACGACAGTTTCGGCGCGAGGGCCTGCAGGCTGATGATGCCGGCGGCCTTCGCCTTGTCGACGTCGATGTTGGCCAGGGGTTGGTCCTTCGAGGTCAGCCCGAGGTCGACGAAGAACTGAGTCAGCCGCGAGGTGACGTCGGCGACGGCGGACAGCTTCTGCTTGAGGAACGGCAGGTCGATGTCACCGGCTGCCTGTGCACTCTGCAACGATCGAGTGACCTGGGCGATGCCGTTGAGGATGTCGCCGATCGTGAGGTTCTGGAACTGGCTGAGGTCGGCCAGCTGGACCTGCGGCGCGGACAGGCCGTCGCACAACGTCGGGTCGGACAGCGTGATCTTGCCGAGCCGGCCCTCCAGGCCGGTGAGCGACGCCGAGACGTCGAGGTTCGCCTGCACGCCCTTGGAGGTGCAGCCGAGCGTGAACGGCGAGGTGGTGAGCTCGGACTTGCTGATCCAGCCGTCCTTGTCGGTGTCCTGGGCCGCGTTCCACGACAGCGCCGCGCCGATGTCGGCGTTGACGGTGCCGGTGGCGTTCGCCGCGAGCAGGCCGCTCTGGAACGAGAGCGCCGAGCCGGTGTCGAAACCGCCGCCCATCGCCAGGTCGACCGTCGCGACCGGGCCGGCCTTGAACTTGAACAGGCCGTCGAGCGGGGCGAGCCGAATCGTGGTGCCGACGGTGAACGTCGCCGTGGCGCCGACGCGGATGTTGGCGTTGCCGTCGGCCAGGTTGAGTTGGTTGATCAGCCACGCGAACTTGGTGTCGCCCGCCGCGGTGACCACGATCTTGACGTCGACGTCGTAGTGGTCCGCGACGAGTTTGGGGGTGCTGGCGACCTGGAGGTCGACGGTCAGGCCGGCGAGGTTAGGGAGGTGCACGTCGCTGGCCGGGTTGCCGTCGCCGTCGATGTCGTTGAGCTTGTTCTCCCACGCCGTCCACGTGGTCGTGGCCGGCACCGAGAGCGGGATGCCCTTCTGCAGCGCGTAGATCCCCTGGAACAACTGGTTGTAGAGGTCCTTGAAGCCGTCACGCGCGCCGAAGGGGATGTTGTCGGCGGCCTTGTCGAACGCGCCGCTCTTGTCGAGGGTGCCGATGAACTGCGAGATGCCGTCGGTGGCGAGCGAGACGCGGTCGTCGTTGGTGAACGGGAGCGCCTTGGTGCCGTTCCAGCCGTCGAAGCCCGCGATGGCCTGCTCGATCTTGGCCGCGTACACGCGCAGGTGGCCCTCGCTGTTGGGGTGGAAGGCGCCGTCGATCGCGCCCTGGTACGACAGCGACTCGAACAACTGCCGCACGTAGCGGTCGGTGGCGCAGTAGCCGTGGCCGTTGAAGGCGTCGGCGATGCCGTTCACGAGCGTCCACTGCGGGCCGCCGGGGTAGGTGGTGTTGGCCTGGTCGACGTGCTGCGCGACGAGTTGGTTGAGCCGGACGCCGACGGTCTCGCGGGCCCACTTGTACTCGGCGGGCGTGAAGCCGTCGACCGGGGTCGTGGTGCCGGGCGCGGTGTCACCGGCCTGCTCCTGCGCCGAGTTCCCGGTGCAGTACTTGGCGTTCTGGGCCGTGCTGCCGTCAGCGGTCGAGACGTCGTAGTACTCGGTCTGCACGACGTGGCCGATCTTGTCCTTGCCGATCGCGCTGATCGCGGCCTCGAGCGGCTTGTACTTGTCGAGCAGCGTGGCCTGGCCCGCGTTGAAGGTGATCAGGCCGCTGCCGGTGTCGCAGCTGGCCTCGTAGAGGCAGGACTTGACGATGCTGCCGAAGCCCATGTCGTTCGCGCCGATGGAGACGGTGAGGTCGTCGATCTTGCGGATGCCGGAGAGCTCCTTGACCACGTCGAGCTGCGGGCGGATCTTCGGTGCGGTCTTGCTCGGCGGGTTCTGCCCCTCGTAGGGGCCGAGGACGCCTTCGTTGATGGTGGCGCCGGAACACGCGAGGTGCACGAAGGTCACCGAGCTGTGCGGGTCGCGCCGCTCCAGGCGCAGTGCGGCCTGGGCGGGACCGGCGAGCGAGCTGCGGTCGCAGCGGTAGTCCTCCCACGTGGCCTGGTAGAGCGGCAGCAGCGTGTCCTTGCGCGTGACCTTGTCGGGGTTTGCCCTCGCCGCTCGCGACCGAGTCGCCGATCGACACGATGAGCGTGTCCTTCAGCGTGATGTCGTCGGCCTTGCGGACCGCGGTCTCGTCGGTGAGCATCGCGACGATCCGGTAGTCGCCGAGCTTGGGCACCGACAGCTGCGTGCGACAGGTGGCGGCGACGACCTTCGGCCGGGGCAGGTTCGTGCTGGTGACCGTCCACGTCACCGGGGTGGCGTCCTGTTGCCGTTGCTGCGCTGCGGGCGAGGCACACGCGTCGACGTCGACCTTCCACTCCGACGGGGCGACGTAGCCGGCGTCGCTCGCGTAGTCGACGACGCCGTCGTGGTTCGCGTCGACACCGAAGCGGTCGGGCATCGACCAGGTCCACGACAGGTTTGGTCGACGGCGCCGCCCCGGCGAACGAGGCGAGCGCGGTCGCGACCGCCCCGCACAGCAGGAACAGCCCGAGCGCCACGATGCCCAGACGGGAGATCCGCCGGGGGCGCCCGGGCGTGGTGCGGCGCGGTGCGACGTGACGGTGCGACGAGACGGACATGGCAGAGCTCCTGTCGGTGACCGGCCGGTCCACGACGGACCTGACCGCGGCAGAGCTTCTGAGCTGATCCTTGCCAGACCCTTGTCGTGCGCTTGTGTGCCGCTGGTGCGCCGGACACTTCGGACATCTCGGCGACGGCGCGCGTGGCGTTTCGCCGTCAGCTGACGCCGTCCCCGTTCGATCCCAGCCGCGGGAACGCTGTCCACGTGACCACGACCAACGCTCCCGCCCACGCCTCCGGCACCTTCGAGATCGCGGGCAAGAACATCCATCGCCTCGGGTTCGGGGCCATGCGGATCACCGGCCCCGGCATCTGGGGCCCGCCCGCCGACCACGACGAGGCCGTGCGGGTCGTGCGTCGGGCCGTCGAGCTCGGCGTCGACTTCATCGACACCGCCAACTCCTACGGCCCCTACGTCAGCGAGGAGATCATCCGCGAGGCGCTCCATCCGTACCCCGAGCAGGTGCTGGTAGCGACCAAGGCCGGGTTCACCCGCACCGGCCCGAACGAGTGGACGCCGCTCGGGCGCCCGGAGTTCCTGCGGCAGGAGATCGAGATGTCGCTGCTACGCCTCGGCGTCGACCAGATCGACCTCTGGCAGCTGCACCGCATCGACGAGAAGGTGCCGCTCGAAGACCAGATCGGCGTCTTCGTCGAGGCCCGGCAGGCCGGCAAGATCGTCGACTTCGGGCTGTCCGAGGTCAGCGTCGAGCAGATCGAGCAGGTGCAGACGATGATCGCGGTGAAGACGGTGCAGAACCGCTACAACCTCACCGACCGCACCTCCGCCGACGTCCTCACCTACTGCACCGACAACGGCATCGGCTTCATCCCGTGGGCGCCGGTCGCCGCGGGTGACCTCGCGAAGCCCGGCGGCCCGCTCGACGACGTCGTGCAGGCCACCGGCGCGACGCCCTCCCAGGCCGCGCTCGCCTGGCTGCTCGCCGTCTCGCCGGTGATGCTGCCGATCCCCGGTACGTCGAGCGTCGCCCACCTCGAGGAGAACGTCGGCGCCGCCGGTGTCGAACTCACCCCGGAGCAGGTGCAGGAGCTCACCGACGCCGCCTGAGTTCGGCACCCCCGCAACCGGCACCCGGCGCCCCGGCGCGAACCCCGCGGCGACGCCGGTCGACCCGCCTGTTCGAGCGCGACAGCGCGACCGAACGGGCGAATCGGACAATTGTTCGGCGTGTCGCGCGACTGGAAGCACCCTTCCCGAACTGCTACGGCATTGCTCGCACCGGTGCGAGCAATGCCGTAGCTGCGGGAGGGGATGACGCTGGACGGCCGTCGGAGCCGTCCGATTGTTGCATGATGCAACAGTGGCTGGTCGGTCGGCCGAGCGGTGGGTCGGCTGGTCGTTCGGCTGGTGGGCTCGGCGAACGGGGCGCGGCCGCCGTCGCCGGCGGGACTCAGCGGCGGGCGGGTGGGGCCTGGCGGGGGTCACGGCGGGCGCGGCGGGCGGCGCCGGCGAGCAGGAGGCCGATGACCAGGCCGATGACGAGGTCGAGGGCCACGGTGGCGAGCTTGCGGTCCCACGGCGCGGTGGTGGTGAGCGGCAGCAGCGCGACGATCACGGTGACGAGTGCGGTGATCCAGCCGAAGAACGTGATCGGGTTGGGCGTGGTGAGCAGCAGGGCGTGCAGCAGACCGGTCGCGACGAGCGCGCCGCCGAACGCGACGAGCACGACGTAGACGGTCTTGGCGTCGCCGAACGTGCCGACGTGCAGCGAGGTCAGGATGTCGATCTTGACGATGCCGCGGATGACGATGATCCCGGCCAGCGCCACGAGCGCCGCGACGATCGCGGTGACCACGCCGCCCGACCACAACGCGCCCGGGTCGAGCGTGCGGCGGCGCATCTCGGCGGGCGACGGCGGCCGGTAGTCCTCGGCCGGCCGGTACGGCTGCTGCTCGCCGTACGCCGGCTGCCCGTACGCGGGGTCCCCGTACGCGGGACGTTGCGGCGCGGGGGCGTCGGGCTGGCGGTAGACGCGGGTGGCGTCGTCCTGCGGGTGGTAGGCACGGGTCGGCTCGTCGTCGCCGCGGTGATTGCCGGGACGGCCGTACGGATCGCCGGTGCTGGCCATGGTCGGGATGAGCCTCTCGTCGTGGCGGGCGGTGCGCGGACGGGACAGTCCTACCCAGCGTCCTCCTCCGTGCCTAGATTCAGGGGATGCCCGACCGCGAGTACGACCTCGTCGTCCACGGCGCGACCGGCTTCGTCGGCGCGCTCACCGCGCGTCACCTGGCCGAGCACGCACCCGCCGACGTGCGGATCGCACTGTCCGGGCGGAGCCGGAGCAAGCTCGAGGCGGTCCGCGACACACTGCGCCGCGCCGGACCGCGGCAGGAGTGGCCGCTGCTGATCACCGACGCGGCCGACGAGACGTCGCTGAAGACCTTGGCCGAGTCGACGCGCGCGGTGATCACGACGGTGGGCCCGTACGCCCGGTACGGGCTGCCGCTGGTGTTCGCGTGCGCCGAGGCCGGGACGTCGTACGCCGACCTCACCGGCGAGGTGCTGTTCGCGCGGCAGTCGGCCGACCAGGCCCACAAGCTCGCGTACGACACCGGCGCCCGCATCGTGCACTCGGCCGGGTTCGACTCGGTCCCGTCCGACCTGTCGGTGTGGCTGCTCCACGAGCGTGTGCAGGCCGACGGCGCCGGCACCCTCACCGACACCGTGCTCGAGCTCGTCGGGATCAAGGGTGGGGTGTCGGGCGGCACGATCGACTCGCTGCGCGGCCAACTCGACACCGCGCGCGCCGACCGGGACCAGCGGCGGGTCATGTTCGACCCGTTCGCACTGTCGGCCGACCGCGCGGCGGACCCGGCGGCCGGCGACCGGTCCCACCGCACGTCGTTCGGCCCGACGAGGGACCCGCTGCTCGGACGGTGGGTCGCGCCGTTCTTCATGGCCAGCTACAACACCCGGGTCGTCCGGCGCAGCAACAGCCTGCTGCACCACGCGTACGGCGACGCCTTCTGCTACCGCGAGGTGATGAACGTCGGCCACGGCGTCGCGGCGCCGCTGGTCGCGGCCGGCGTGAGCGCGGGGCTGGGGGCGCTCGCCGGCGGTCTCGCCCTGCCACCCACGCGGTTCGTGCTCGACCGGGTGCTGCCGAAGCCGGGCCACGGGCCGTCGGCGACGACCCAGGAGAAGGGCTGGTTCCGCATGCGGACCCACACAGTCACCAGCACCGGCGCCCGTTACACCTGCGACTTCTCGGCGCAGGGCGACCCCGGGTACGCCGCGACGGCCGTCATGCTCGGGCAGAGCGGGCTCGCGCTCGCGCAGGACGAGCTGACGTCGGCGGGCGGCGTGCTCACCCCGGCCGTCGCGATGGGCGAGGCGCTGGTCGACCGACTGCGCAGCCGCGGTTTCGAGATCGAGGTCCGCGCCGGCGACTGAGGGCTCCGGCCCGGGCCAAGGCCGTCCTAGTGGTCGTCGCCCTTGCTCCGTTCGGCGAGGAACCGCTCCAGTTCGGCGCCGAGTTCGTCGGCCGAGGGCAGCTCGGACTCCGACTCGGCGAGCAGCGACCGCTCGGAGCCGCGCGCGTAGGCGTCGTACTGCTCCTCGAGCGCGCTGACGAGCGTGCGGACCTCGTCGGACTGCGCGACCTCGCGGTCGATCGCCTCGCGATTGCGGACCGCGGCCTCGTCGAGGTCGGCGAGGGGGAGGCGCAGTCCGGCGCGGCTCGCGACCTCGTGCAGGATCGCCGCGGCCGACGTCGGGAACTCCGACTGCGCGAGGTACGGCGGCACGGGCGCCGCCAGGCCGAGGGCGTCGTGCCCCGCCTCGCCGAGCCGGAACTCCAGCAGGTGCCCGGCCGATCCGGGGACGGCGATCTTGCCCAGCCACGGCTCGTAGCCCTCGAGCAGGTCCTTCCGTGACCCGTGCACGATCACGCGGGTCGGGCGGGTGTGCGGCAGTGACATCGGGAACGCGTTGAGACCGATCGTGAGCCGCACGCCCAGCCGCTCGACGACCTGGCGGACCGCGGCCGTGAACCGCTCCCACGCGACGTCGGGCTCCGGCCCCGCGAGCAGCAGGAACGGGATGCCGTCGAGGTCGTGCAGGAGGTGGATGGCCAGTTCCGGGGCGTCGAACGACGTCCAGTGGTCGCTGTCGAACTGCATCACGGGACGGCGGGCGCGGTAGTCGTGCAGCACGTCGGCGTCGAAGCGGACCAGCACCTTGTGGTCCATCACCGACAGCAGGTGGTCGCGCGCGAGCTTGACCGTGGAGCCGGCGTCGACGAACCCGTCGAGCGCCTGCACCAGGACGGCGCCGGTCAGATCGGGACGGTCGGAATCCAGTTCGTACAGGTCGGCGGGATCGGGCATCGGCACCGTTCCAGTCTCCCACTCCGGCCCTCCGGCGTGGCCGCTGCGCGGGACCACATCGTCATCGGGTACGAACAACGCATGAGCGTGACCCTGCAGAAGGGCGGCAACGTCTCCCTGGCCAAGGCCGCGCCCGGTCTGCGATCGGTGCTGGTCGGGCTGGGGTGGGACGCCCGCACGACCCGTGGTGTCGAGTTCGACCTCGACGCGAGCGCGTTCCTGCTCACGGCGAACGACCGCGTGCTCGGCGACGACTACTTCGTCTTCTACAACAACCTCACGAGCCCCGACGGCTCCGTGCAGCACACCGGCGACAACCGCACCGGCGAGGGCGAGGGCGACGACGAGTCGATCCTGGTCGAGCTGTTCGAGGTGCCGGCCGAGGTCGCCCGGATCGTCGTCGTGGTGTCGATCCACGAAGCGATCGAGCGGCAGCAGAACTTCGGCCAGGTGCGCAACGCGTTCATCCGGATCGTCGACGCCGCGACCGAGGCCGAGGTCGCGCGCTACGACCTGTCCGAGGACGCCTCGGTCGAGACCACCATGGTCTTCGGCGAGCTCTACCGCCGTGACGGCGACTGGAAGTTCCGGGCCGTCGGGCAGGGCTACAGCAGTGGCCTGGCCGGCATCGCGCGCGACTTCGGCGTCAACCTCGCGTGACGCCGCCCGCCGCACCCGGCCGGGTCGCGGTGATCGGCGACGTCGGTGGTCAGCTCGAGGCGCTGCTGGCCGAACTCGCCCGGCTCGGTGTCGACCCCGACACCCTCGCGTTCCCCGACGACCTCACCGTGGTCCAGGTCGGCGACCTCGTGCACCGCGGCCCGGACTCCGACGGCGTGGTGGCGCTCGTCGACCGCGTCCTGACCGAGCGGCCGGCGCGGTGGGTCCAGCTGGTCGGCAACCACGAAGCGCAGTACCTGCGTGAGCCCGCGTTCGGTTGGCCGGAACGGATCGGCGAGGCCGCGGCGCTGACGGTGTGGGACTGGTGGGAGGCGGGCCGGCTGCACGCGGCCGCGGCGGTGCGCGCGGGTGGGCAGCCGTGGCTGGTGACCCACGCCGGACTGACGGCGGGCTTCTGGCGCGAGGCACTCGACCGCCCGACGACACCCGAGGGCGCCGCCCGCGCTCTCGACAGCTTCCGGCACACCCACGACGACGTCCTGTTCCACGCCGGCACCGTGCTCGGCGGCGGGCCGGCCGACCCCACCGCCGGACCGGCCTGGGCGTCGGCGGGCGAGGAGCTGGTTCCCGGGTGGCTCGAGGAGGCGCACCCGATGCCGTTCGATCAGGCGCACGGCCACAGTGCGATGACCGACTGGCGGCGCGGCCGGGTGCACGCGGGCCGGGCGATCGTGCAGGCCACGACGGTCGACCGGGAGCGCGCGCACGAGACGACGTCGCTCGGCGACCGGCGCATCGTCGGCGTCGACCCGCGGCACGGGAAGCGGGCCAACCCGTCGTGGCAGGCGTTCGTGCTGACGGACGCGGTCGTGACCTGGCCACCTCTGCTAGACACGACGGATGGGTGAGCTGCTGCTCGGACCGGTGCTGCGGCACGTAGGCGCCACCGACGCGACCGTGTGGGTCGAGACCGACGCGCCGGCCACCGTCGCCGTGCGGATCGGTGCACACGTCCACACCGAACCGACGTGGAACGTGGCGGGCCACCACTACGCACTGGTCGAGATCACCGACCTGGAACCGGATTCGTCGTCCGCGTACGAGGTCCTCGTCGACAATGAGGTCGTCTGGCCGAAGCCTGACGACGGTCGTCCGCCCTGCCGGATCCGCACGATCGCGCCCGGGCGTCGGGTGCGGATCTCGTTCGGTTCGTGCCGCTACGCGCGGGCGGCCGCGGTGGAGGGCGACAAGCACTTCACCGCCGACGCCCTCGACTGCCTCGCGTCGAGCATGATGCAACAGTCCGAGGACCAGTGGCCGGACGCCCTGCTCATGCTCGGTGACCAGGTCTACGCCGACGAGACGACCACCGACACGCGGGAGCGGATCGCCGCCAAGCGCAGCCTGGAGGTGCCGCCGGGCGCCGAGGTGGCCGACTACGAGGAGTACACCTGGCTTTACGCGCAGAGCTGGACCGATCCGGAGGTCCGCTGGCTGTTGGCCACGCTGCCGACGTCGATGATCTTCGACGACCACGACGTCCGCGACGACTGGAACACCTCGCACTCCTGGCGCGAGGAGATGGCCCGGCTGCCGTGGTGGGAGGAACGGATCGTCGGCGGGTTGTCGTCGTACTGGGTGTACCAGCACATCGGCAACCTCTCCCCGGACGACCTCGCGGCCGATCCGGTGTACCAGCGGGTGAGGAGCAGCGGGGAGGACAACGCCGCAGCGCTGCGGGAGTTCGCGCTCACGGCCGACGCCGAGGCCGACGGCGGCAAGGGCGCGCGCTGGTCGTACCGACGCCAACTGGGGTGCGCGCGGCTGCTCATGATCGACTCCCGCTGCGGCCGTGTGCTCGCCGACGGCCGGCGTTCGATGGTGAGCGACGCCGAACTGGCCTGGATCACCGAACAGACGCAGGATGCCGCGCCGCACCTGCTGATCGGGACGTCGTTGCCCTGGCTGCTGGCGCGGGCCCTGCAGGACCTCGAGGCCTGGAACGAGGCATTGTGCAACGGTGACCGCGGACCGAAGTGGGCGGCCCGCTCGGAGAAGTTGCGACGCGCGGCGGATCTGGAGCACTGGGCGGCGTTCCGCCGTTCGTTCCTCGAGTTGGCCGATCTCATCCGCTCGGTCGGGCGTGGCGACCGGGGCGAGCCGCCCGCCACGGTGTGCGTGCTCTCGGGCGACGTGCACCACGCCTACGTCGCGAGGGCCGACCTCGGCCGCGACGTGCGCTCGCACGTCTACCAGCTCACCTGCTCACCGCTGCACAACTACGTCCCGCGCTTCGTCCAGGTCGGCTTCCGGCTGTTCTGGAGCCGGGCGATGGAGCGGGGACTGCGCGACCTGCTCGGCCTGGTGCTCCGCGTGCCCGACCACGAGGTGACGTGGGAACGCGAGGGCGGCCCGTGGTTCGGCAACGAACTCATGACCGTCACCCTCGACGGCCCGCGCGCCGAGCTCACCGTCCACCGCACCGGCAAGGGCCACGACGACCTCACCCTGCACGAGGTAGAGCGCCGCGCCCTGGCGTGACCCCCGGAACCTGACCCGATCGTGTGTACCCAGGCGTCGTCACGACGCCTGGGTACACAAAATCGGCTGCTCCGGCCTGCCTGTTCGCGCACAACGCGGCCGCGATGGGCGTCCGAGCGCGGCCGATCGTCCTAACCTCCCGTTGGTCGGTCCCGAACCGGGTCCGGAGGAGGTGTGCGGTGAACCGGAGCGTTGTGACGGCCGCGCTGGCCGCGGCCGTGTTCGTGCTCCCGCTCGCCACGGCCTCGGCGACGACGGCGCCCCGCACCTCGGCGAACCTCATCGTGAACGGCGACGCCGAGGCGGCCATCGCCCGACCGGTCCCCGGCTGGACCCACCGCGGCGGGCTCGGAGTCCAGGCGGACAGCTACGGGCAGAGCGGTCTGCCCGCCTTCACCGACCCCGGGCCCCCGAACCGCGGCACCGCGCTGTTCGTCGGCGGGTGGCCACCGATCGGGGTCGACGACCGGCTCGAGGTCGCGACCCAGACCAGGCCGCTCACCGCGTTCGCGCGGTCGATCGACGCCGGGACCGCGACCTACACCCTCAGCGGCTGGCTCGGCGGCTACAACGACCAACGCGACTACGCGACCCTGGAGATCAACTTCTACGCCACGGGGACCACCCCGCTGGGGACGGCCCGCATCGGTCCGGTGACCCCGACACAACGCCACCAGTTGCGCGGTCTGCTCAAGCGCACGCAGGCCGGGAGCGTGCCGGTGGGGAGCAGGCGGGTCATGGTCACGCTGACCTTGCGACGCCTCGACGGCGGCTACAACGACGGTTACGCCGACAACCTCAGCCTCACGATCACGACGCCCTGACCCGTCACGCCCAGGGTTCGACGGCGGTCGTGACCGTCGCGTCGCGGTCGGCCGACTCCTCGATCGCCAGCGCGACCGCGTGGTCCTGGCAGGCCTGCCGCAACGGGTACGGCGGGTCGCCCTCACCTGTGGCCCACCGCGCCGTGGCCCGCAGCAGCGTGGCCATGGCGATGTCCTCGTCGTTCCACCGGTTGCCGATGAAGGGGTTCCGCCACGCGACCTGGTCGCCGAAGGTGATGTGGTCGGTCTCGAAACCGTCGAGGTCGAGGTCGTAGCCGGTCTGCCGTCGCACGAGCGGCGTGGTGGCCACGGTGCGCGGCTCGAGCAGGCGCACCACGGCGTCGTCGCGGAGTTCACCGCGCGTGCCCCGGGCGAGAATCCTGCGGAAACGCAACTGGTTGTGCCACTGGTTGTCGGTGAAGTCGTAAACGCCGCTGCGGTCGTCGCCGAAGTGGAGGACCGCGAGGGTGGTGGTGGCCGACTGCGGTCGGTCGTCGTCGGTCCAGCCGTCACGGGTGAGCGGGTCGACCAGCGGCGCGGTCGTCCTGGTCGCCCGCACGACGACCGGGCCGAAGCCCACGCCGAGCAGTCCGCGCATCAGCGAGATCGCGTGGTACTGGTGCGTGGAACTGACCTGGACCTGGGTGACGTCGCCGATCGCGCCGGTGGCGAGCACCGCGGCGCGGGCGGAGTGCGCCGGCACCAGCAGGTACTGCTCGGCGACCTGGACGAGGTCGGACCCGCCGACGTCGTCCCACAACTCCCGGAGGCCGGCCAGGTCGGGCGCTGGCGGGGTCTCGCACAGCACCGGCAGCCCCGCGGCCACGACGTCGCGGACGACGCCGGGGTTCGCCTCCCACGTCACCGCGACCACCACGAAGTCCGGGCGTCCCCCCGCGGTGAGCGCGGCGGCCAGCGTCGGGTGCGTCGGCACGCCGAGGTCGGCGGTGAGCTCGGCCGACGCCGACCGGCTCACCACGCCGACGCACTCGACGTCCGGCACCCCGTGGCTGAGGCGCAGGAAGTACCGCGCGCGCCAGCCCGTCCCGACCATCACGAACGTGCTCATCGGCGCAGGATGCCACTCGGGTGCTACTTGACATTCGACGCGTGTCTGTCAAGCTGTGGACATCTGACCCCGAGATGTCGAGCGAGGTGCGACGATGACGTCGACAGCAGCGGCTCCGGTCGACCCGACCGGCACGATCCCCGCGGGATCGCAGGAACAGTGGCGTGACGGCAAGCGATACCTGTGGCTGATGGGGCTGGTCGTCCCGTCGCTGGGGTTGATCGCGATGGCGGTGCACCACGCGACCGGCAACGAGGTCGTCCTCTGGATCGGGCCGATCGTCATCTTCGTGATCGTCCCGCTCATCGACCTGGTGGCGGGGCTGGACCGGACCAACCCGCCCGACGACGTCATCGCCCGGCTCGAGCGCGACCGCTACTACCGGTGGATCACCTTCGCGTTCCTGCCGATCCAGTACGCCGCGTTCGTCGGGGCGATGTGGTACGTGACGCAGGTCGACGGCATCTCGCTCGCCGGCCGCATCGGTCTCGCCGTGACCATCGGGTGCATCGGGGGCATCGGCATCAACACCGCACATGAACTCGGCCACAAGAAGGAGAGCCACGAGCGGTGGCTGTCGAAGATCGTGTTGGCGCAGAGTGCCTACGGCCACTTCTACGTCGAGCACAACCGCGGCCACCACGTCCGCGTCGCGACCCCGCTCGACCCGGCGTCGAGCCGGCTGGGGGAGAACGTCTACCAGTTCTGGCCACGGACGGTCTTCGGCTCGGTGCGCAACGCCTGGCGGCTGGAGACCAAGCGTTACCGCCGCCACGGCAAGCACCCGTTCCGCATCGGCAACGACGTGCTCAACGCCTGGCTGATGACGGCCGTGCTGTGGGGAGCGCTCGTCGCGTGGCTCGGGGTCTCGGTCGTCCCGTACCTGCTGATCCAGGCGGTGATCGGCTTCTCGCTGCTGGAGATCGTCAACTACCTCGAGCACTACGGGATGCTCCGGCAGCTGGTCGGGCCGGAGGACGCGCGCCGCTACGAACGCTGCGCCCCGAGCCACTCCTGGAACTCCAACAACATCGCGACCAACGTGCTGCTCTACCACCTGCAGCGGCACAGCGACCACCACGCCAACCCGACCCGTCGGTACCAGACGTTGCGCGACTTCGAGGAGAGCCCGGTGCTGCCGACCGGTTACGCCGGGATGATCGTGCTGGCGCTCGTGCCGCCGCTGTGGCGTCGGGTGATGGACCCGCGGGTGCTCGCCCACGCCGACGGTGACATCACGCGGGTCAACGTGCTGCCGCGCAAGCGGGAACGACTCGCAGCGCGGTACGCCGCCGCGCCATCGGGCGGTGCTCCCCGCGAGGGGCTCGACACCGCCGTGCACCTCGACGCCCTGCGGATCGACCCGGCCGACGTCGTCGGCGGCGAGTGCCCGGGCTGCGAGTACATCTACGACGAGGCGGTCGGCGACGCCCGTGAGGGCTTCCCGCCGGGCACGGCGTGGGCGAGCATCCCCGACGGTTGGTGCTGCCCCGACTGCGGCGTGCGGGAGAAGGTCGACTTCCGGCCGCTGACGCGCACCGGTCGGCGCGCGACACTGGCCGCCGCCGCCCGCGTGCAGGATGCAACGATCGCCGAATGACGGTTGCACCCGACAGCTTTCGGGCGGCCGCGTCGGCCCCGATCCGCGAACGGGTGATCGCCGCCGCCATCCACCTGACCACGACGTCGGGCTGGCACACGGTCACGATGGCGCGCCTGGCCGATCTCGTGGGGGTGAGCCGGCAGACCGTCTACAACGAGGTCGGGTCGAAGCCGCAGCTCGCCGACGCCATGGTGCAGTCGGAACTCGCCCGCTTCCTCACCGAGGTCGAGGCCGCCGCCCAGCCTCACCCGGAGGTGGCCGCGGCGATCCGCGCGGCCGTGGAGCGGGTGCTCGACCTGGCCCGCGACAATCCGCTCATCCAGGCGGTCGCCTCGGCGAGCCACGGTGCCGACACCGAACTGCTTCCCCTGCTCACCACCCGCTCGGCCGATCTGCTGCGCGCCGCGTCGCTGGCGGTGGACCAGGTCGTGGCGCCGCGGTGTCCCGGCGTGCCGGACGACCGTCGGGCGGCCGTGGTCGACACGGTGGTGCGGACGGTCCTGAGCCACGTCATGGCGCCGGGCGGCCCGCCCGCCGGGACCGCCGACGCGGTCGCCTGGATCGCCGCGGCAGCGCTCGGCGAGGGCCGACCGCGGCGGCGGCCGGCGGCCCGCACGACCGCTTAGGTCCCGCTGGACAGCACCAGGGGGTGGACGGCGGTGGCGCCGGCCTCGCGCAACCAGGCGGCGGCGAGGGTGAGCGTCCACCCGGTGTCGGTGCGGTCGTCGAGGAGCAGGACCTCCTGCCCGTCGACGGCGGCGGCGAGGCCCTCGGACATCGCGTAGCGGGCGGTGACCGCGCGTACCCGGTGGGCCGAGTTCACGGCTCCCTGCCCGGGCACGATCTCGGGACGGACGATCTCGAACCGCCCGGCGACCGGGACCTTGAGGTACTTGGCGAGCCCGGACGCGAGATGCCCGGTGAGCTGCGGATGGGTCGCGGACTCGACCCCGACCACGACGCCCGGCCGCACGCCCCACGCGCCCAACACCTCGACCAGCGCGTGGCGCAACGGCACCGGCAGCTCGGCGTCGCCGCCAGTGAACAGCGTGCGCAACGCGGAACCCCAGCCGAGATCGGTGATGCGCGCGACGGCCCGGCCGGGTGAGGCCTGCCGGTCGGCCGCGATGCGACCCTTCCGATCGGTCAGGCCGGTCGGCCACATCTTCTTGGGCTCCAGCACCACGCCGGGCTGGCGCAACCGGGCCTCGGCCTGCTCCAACGCCTCGGCCGGCGGCGCGGTGGGCAGGGTCAGGCCCCCGCAGGTGTCGCAGCGACCGCACGGCTCGACCTCGGACGGGTCGTCGAGAGCATGCCGGAGGTAGACCATGCGGCAGTCGGACGTGCCGACGTAGTCGACCATCGCCTGCTGCTCGGCCCGCCGGGTCCGCGTGACCCGTTCGTACCGGTCGGCGTCGTAGCTCCACGGCAGGCCGGTCGAGACCCAGCCGCCCTGCTCGCGACGGACCGCGCCGTCGACGTCGAGCACCTTGAGCAGCAGCTCGAGCCGAGTGCGGCGCAGCGGGACGATCGTCTCGAGCGTTGCCGTGGACATCGGTCCGCCGGCCGCCTCGAGCGTGCGTAGCGCGAGCCGCACGTCGTCCTCCGGTGGGAAGGCGAGCGACCCGAAGTACTCCCACACCTCGCGGTCCTCGCGGCCGGGGAGCAGCACGACGGTGGCATCGGCGGTGGCCCGGCCGGCGCGGCCGACCTGCTGGTAATAGGCGATCGGCGACGGTGGCGCGCCGAGGTTGACCACCCAGCCGAGGTCGGGCTTGTCGAAGCCCATGCCGAGCGCCGAGGTGGCGACCAGCGCCTTGACCTCGTTGCGCAGCAACGCCTCCTCGGCCGCGAGCCGCGCCGCCGGATCGGTCTGCCCCGAGTACGCGGCGACCTCGAACCCGCAGCCGCGCAGATGTTCCGCGACGTCCTGGGTGGCGGCCACGGTGAGGCAGTAGACGATGCCCGACCCCGGCAGGGTCTCGAGGTTCGCGCCGAGCCAGGCCAGCCGTTGCGCCGCGGTCGGCAGCGACACCACGCCCAACCGCAGCGACGACCGGTCGAGCGAGCCGCGCAGCACCAGGGTGTCGGCGCCCAACTGGTCGGCGACGTCGGACGTGACCCGTGCGTTCGCCGTCGCCGTGGTGGCGAGCACCGGGATCCCGCTGGGCAGGTCGGCGAGCATCGTGCGGATGCGCCGGTAGTCGGGCCGGAAGTCGTGGCCCCAGTCGCTGATGCAGTGGGCCTCGTCGACGACGAGCAGGCCGGTGGCGGCGGCGAGCTTCGGCAGCACCTGGTCGCGGAAGTCGGGGTTGTTGAGCCGTTCGGGCGAGACCAGCACGACGTCGACCTCGCCCGCGTGGATGCGGCCGTAGACCTCGCTCCACTCCTCGACGTTGGCCGAGTTGATCGTGGCCGCCCGGATGCCGGCCCGTTCCGCGGCAGCGATCTGGTTGCGCATGAGGGCCAGCAGCGGGGAGATGATGACCGTCGGCCCGGCACCCGTGCGGCGCAGCAGAGCGGTGGCGATGAAGTACACCGCGGACTTGCCCCACCCGGTGCGCTGCACCACCAACGCCCGACGGTGCCCGACCACCAGCGCCTCGATCGCACTCCACTGGTCGTCGCGCAGGGCGGCCTCGGGCCGGCCCACCAGCGCGCGCAGTGCCGCTTCGGCCGCTTCCCGCAGATCGTCCACGCCCCCACCCTGACACGCGGGTCCGACGGTCCGGCGGTCCGATCGCCTGCCTGTGGACAACCGGCGTGGCTGTGGACAACCCGGCCCGGCTGTGGACAACTCGGCCCGGCTGTGGACAACTCAGCCCGGCTGTGGACGACACGGCCCGGCTGTGGACAACCGGCGGCGCTGGCGTGTCGCGCGGCCCGCCACCAGTCCTCGCCGAGTTGCTCGTGCGTTGCGCCCGAGTAGGGGACAGTCCTGCCTGAGTTGCTAGTGCGTTGCTCCCGAGTACGGGACGGTCCTCCCTGAGTTGCTAGTGCGTTGCCCCCGAGTACGGGACAGTCCTCCCGAGTTGCTAGTGCGTTGCCCCCGAGTACGGGACAGTCCTGCCTGAGTTGCTAGTGCGTTGCTCCCGAGTACGGGACACCGATCGCGACGTCCCGTACGCGGGAGCAGTGCACTATCAAGTACGGGGCACAAGTGCCGACCGGCGGTCGGCCCACCGTTCGATCTCTGCTGATCCAGCAGGGTTTCCGGCGTGGGTGTGGTGGGGTCCGTCGGAACTCGTCCGGGAGGCGAATCCGGGAGGCGAAACTGTCGGAGGCAGCTGCCATCGTCGCGGCATGACGGACCACCGCCGCGACCTCGACCCTGCGGCCAACGACGCTGCAGCCACCGACGCTGTACCAAGCGACGTTGCCGCCGACGGCGGTGTGCCCGGCGACGCTGCGCAGGACATCGACATCGACGACGACCCGGAGTGGCTCGACCCCGAGGACCTCACCGACGAGGAGCTGGGGATCGGGGCGTGGTGGTCGCCGCCGTCGCCGGAGGAGGTGGCCGCGGCGCGTCGGAAGGCGCGGGCGGCGCGGGAGAAGTGGCGGCGGTTGCCCGACGACCCGCTGCCGGAGGCGCCGTCGGTGAGCCCGGAGTCGGTGGCGACCGTGCTGGTCGCGCTGCGGTGGCGGGCGGGCTGGAACCAGCGGGAGCTCGCGGGGATGTCGGGGGTGTCGACGACGTCGATCGCGCGGATGGAGGCGTCGGAGTCGAGTGATCCGCGGTTGTCGACGCTCGCGCGGATGATCGGTGCGGCGGGGTTGCGGCTGGCCGTGGTCGACGACGAGGGCACGCAGTTGGCGGTCCCGTTCGAGCAGGTCGCGTTCGTCGACGACGCCGAGCGGCGGTTGCCCGCGCACCTGCAGACCGAGATCCCGCAGCTCGTCGGGTGGTGGGGCGATCACCGGTACCAGCGGGCCGGCCGTCCGTTGCGGGCGCCGGCCCGCGCCTCACGCGGGCGCCGGCAGTGGAATCCGGACGGAACGCGTCGGCGGTCGGTGCTCGACGAGGGCGGCGAGGGGTAGGGCGTACCGATCGGTCGCGAGCGGTGTCGCGACCGGCCGTGGCGCGCGAGAATCCGTCCGAGCGGGTTGTCGATCCGGCAGGACCCCGTCCGTCGACAGGTCAGAGACGGTCCACTTCCGGGGCCGTCCGGGACAGAAGGGAACCGCGCATGGCCACCTACCTCGCCCTCATCCACGACCCGATCGACGCGTGGGACGACCCGGACGTCCGGGCGCGCGGACACCAGGCGCACGCGGCGTTCGGGCAGGCCCACGCCGCGTCGCTGGTCGGCGGGGCCGAACTCGCGCCGGAGGCCGTCACGATCCGGACCGGCGACGACGGCGTCCAGACCGTCACCGATGGCGCGTTCGCCGAAGCCAAGGAGATGCTCGGCGGGTTCTACGTGTACGCCGCCGCGGACCGGGAGGCCGCGATCGCGATCGGCCAGCACGTGCCGGTCATCCGCGGCTGCGTGATCGTCCGTGAGGTCGTCGACCACAGCGGCAGCGGCGAACGGACGTGGGCCGCGCTGATCCTCGACGACGAGTGGCACTGGACCGACCCCGAGCGGGCGGCCGCGGGCTACGCGCAGCACGAGGAGTTCGGCACGACGCACGAGGCCGTCCTGCGCGGCGGCCACGAGCTCGCACCGAGCGCCACCGCGACCCTGATCCGCCGCGACGGCGACGCGGTGACCCTCACCGACGGCGCGTTCACGGAGGCCAAGGCGGTGCTCGGCGGCTACTACGCGTTCACGGCGGGCGACCTCGATGCGGCGCTCGCGATCGCCCGCGACGTCCCCAGCATGGGCGGGACGATCGAACTGCGCCCGACCGGCTCGATGACCGAGGAGAACTGAGATGCCCCGCTACATGGCCCTGATCTTCGACGACAGCTCGGCGTGGGACGAGCCCGGCGCGTACGAACGCGGCATGGAGTTGCACACCGCGTTCGGCAACGACTTCGCCGACGTCCTGCGTGGCGGCGAGGCGCTGCACGGACCGGCGGAGGCGAAGGTCGTCCGGGCCGAGGGCGACGGTTTCGTCGTCACCGACGGCCCCTTCGTCGAGGCGAAGGAGTCGATCGGCGGCTACTACGTCTTCGAGGTCGCCGACGAGGCCGCGGCGCTCGAGGTCGCCCGACGGGTCCCGGTGCTGCGCGGTTCCGTGGAACTGCGGCAGATCATGGAGTTCGGCTGACAGTGTCGGCTGCCGACCCGTCCGCTGACCCGGTGGGTGCCCCGGCCGCCGCCGCGGTTGCCGACGCGCACCGTCGCGAGTGGGGCCTTGTCCTCGCCGCGACGGTGCGCGTGACGCGCGACCTCGACCTCGCCGAGGAGTGCGTGCAGGACGCCTACGGCGAGGCGCTGAAGGTGTGGCCGGACCGAGGGGTGCCGGCCAACACCGGCGCGTGGCTCACGACGGTCGCGCGGCGCAAGGCCCTCGACGTGCTGCGGCGGGCCCAGACCCAGGACCGGCTGCTGCCGGCGCTGGTCGTCGAGGACGTCCCCGAGCGGTTCGACGTGCCAGACGACCGGCTGCGCCTGATCTTCACCTGCTGCCACCCGGCCATCGCGCCGGAGGCCCGGGTGGCGTTGACGTTGCGGCTGCTGTGCGGGTTGACGACGGCGGAGGTCGCCCGGGCCTTCCTCGTGACCGAACCGACGATGGCGGCGCGGATCACCCGGGCCAAGAAGAAGATCGCCGCCGCCCGGATCCCCTACCGGATCCCGACCGCCGAGGACCTCCCCGCGCGGGTCGACACCGTGCTCGACGTGGTGCGGCTCGTGCACACGACCGGCCACACGGCGCCGTCGGGCGCCACCCTGGTGCGGGCCGACCTCACCGACCGCGCGCTGGAGTTGGCCCGGCTGCTGCGCTCGTTGCTGCCCGCCGACCCGAGGGTCGCAGGCCTGTTGGCGCTGCTGCTGTTCCACGCATCACGCGAGGCGACCCGCGTCGACGCCGCTGGTGACCTGGTGCTGCTCGCCGACCAGGACCGCACGCGGTGGGACCGCGCCCTCATCGAGGAAGGCACGTCGCTCACGAGGGAATCCTTGCGATCGCGACCGGTGTCACGGTTCGCGCTCGAGGCGGCGGTAGCCGCCGTGCACGCCGAGGCCGAGCGGTACGACGACACCGACTGGTCCGAGATCGTTGCCCTGTACACCCTTCTGCGGCAGGCGGCGCCGTCACCCGTGGTCGACCTCAACCGGGCGGTCGCGATCGGGTTCGCGGTCGGCCCGGAGGCCGGCCTGCTCGAACTCGACCGGCTCGCGGGCGACCCCGCGCTCGCGGGCTACGGGTACCTGGCGTCGAGCCGCGCCGACTTCCTGCGCCGGCTCGGCCGCACCGACGAGGCGCGGACCGCGTACGAGGAGGCGCTCCACCTCGTGGGCAACGAGGTCGAACGCCGGTTCCTGACCGGTCGGCTGGCGTCGTTGTCGTCCGGGAGCTGACCACTCCGCGAGTGGCGACCTGCGTCGGCGAGTGGCGGGCTGTGCGTGACCACTGACCGGGAGAACTCGCCACTCGCGGCGCTCGTGGGGTTGACAGGTGTCCGGCACGAGTGGAACATCGTTCTACCAACAGTAGAACCACGTCCTACGACTGGAGCCTGCGATGACCACGACCACACGGCGGCGCTGGACCGCCCTGCTCGTGCTGTGCCTGGCCGAGCTGCTCGTCAGCATCGACAACACCATCGTCAACGTCGCGCTGCCCACGATTGTCGCGCGAACTGGCGGCCGGGACGAGCGGCCTGCAGTGGATCGTCGACGCGTACACGCTCGTCTTCGCAGGCCTGCTGCTCGCGGCGGGCCACCTCGGTGACCGGTCCGGCCGGCGCCGCGCGCTGGTGGTCGGACTCGCCGGGTTCGGGGCGACCTCGGTGGCCGCGGCGCTCGTGACCAACCTCGGCGGGCCTCATCGCTGCCCGCGCCGTGATGGGCGCGTTCGCCGCGCTGATCTTCCCGGCGACGCTCGCGATCATCACCAACATGTTCATGACCGCCAAGGAGCGGGTCGCCGCGGTCGGCATCTGGTCGGCGGTGGCCGGTGTGGCCGTCGCGCTCGGCCCGGTGACGGGCGGGTGGCTGCTCGAGCACTTCTCGTGGCACTCGGTGTTCTGGGTCAACGTGCCGCTCGCGGTGGCCGCGATCGCGCTCACCCTCTGGTGCGTCCCCGACTCGCGCGACCCGGCGGTCGGGAGGCTCGACGGCGTCGGGGTTCTCGCCTCGGTGGCCACGATCGTCACCCTCGTGTGGAGTGTCATCGAAGGCCCGGTGCGCGGCTGGACGTCGCCGCTGGTGCTCGGTGGTTTCGCGCTGGCCGCGGCGCTGCTCGTGGCCTTCGTGACGTGGGAACGGCGCCACCCCCACCCGGTGCTCGACGTGACCCTGTTCGCGAACCGGCGCTTCTCCGCCGCGGCGGGCGCGATCGCCGTCGCCTTCTTCGGGCTGTTCGGGTTCATCTTCATGGTCACGCAGTTCTTCCAGGCGGTGCAGAACTACGGCACGCTCGACGCCGGACTGCGGACCCTGCCGTTCGCGATCGTCATCGGCCTGTTCGCGCCGGTGTCGGTGCAGATCGCCGCACGGATCGGGACGACGGTCGTGGTGTCGTCCGGCCTGGCGCTGATGGCGGCGGGGTTCGGGGTCGTGGCGTTCCGCGGTGCCGTCGACAACGCCTACTGGGGCACGGTGATCGTGGCCATGTGCCTCATGGCCGCGGGGCTCGGCCTGGTCAGTGGCCCCGCCACCGAGGCCGTCATGGGCGCACTGCCCCTGGCGCGGGCCGGCGCCGGGTCGGCCGTCAACGACACCACGCGTGAGGTCGGCGGGACCCTCGGCGTGGCCGTGATCGGGTCGGTCATGGCCGCGCTCTACGGCAGTCACGTCGCGGGCGCCCTCGCCGGTCACGGACTGTCCGCCGCGGATCAGCAGGCGGCGGGTGCGTCGGTGGTCGGCGGGCTGCAGACCGCGGCGCGGCTGGGCGACCCGGGTCTCGCGGCCGCCGTGCGGCAGTCGTTCGTCGACGGCATGCAGGTCGGCGCCGGTGTCGCCGCCGGTGCGTGCCTGGTGGCGGCGGTGCTGGTCGCGTTCGCGCTGCCCGCCCGAGGCGGGGCGCGGCACGGTGAGGTCGAGGACGCGACCGCGGCGCGGGTGCCCGCGGCGGTGTGACGCGGCCGGCCCCGACAGCGAGTGGCGACTTCCCGCGGTGAGTGGGCGGGTACGACCGCCCACTCACGGGCGTAAGTCGCCACTCGCGTCAGTGGCCGCCGACGTGGTCGAGCACGAGATCGGCGATCTGCCCCGGACGTTCCTCGGCCAGCCAGTGCGAGCCACCGTCGATCGCGACGAAGCGGTACGGGCCGGTGACGTGGGCGGCGGTGCGGGTGGCTGCGGCCCGCGCCAGGAAGCGGTCGTGGTCGCCCCAGACGTACAGCGTGGGAACGGTGACCGGACCGGCGGCGGGTGGCCCGTAGCGCAGCGCGCGGTACCAGTTCACCGCCGCCGTGGCGCCGCCCGGTGCTGCGAACTGCGCCTGCGCCGCGGCGATGCCGTGCGAGTCCAGTCCCGACGACCGCAGGTTGCCCGCGGCGAGGCCCTCGCGCCGCAGCAAGGCCTCGGGCAGCCACGGCGTCTGCAGGGCGAGGAAGTACCACGACTTCAACGCCTGACCGCGCAGCATGCCGGCGCGGAACGCCGCCGGGTGGGGCGTCGACAGGATCGTGAGACTGTGCAGCAGTTCGGGTCGGCGTGAGGCCACCGCCCACGCCACCGCGCCGCCCCAGTCGTGCCCGACCAGGTGCACGGGGCCGGTTCCGAGGGCCTCGATCAGCGCGATCGCGTCGTCAGCGAGTTCACGCTGGGCGTACGGCCGGATCCTCGGGGGGCGGGCACCGGGGGAGTAACCGCGCTGGTCGGGTGCGACGACCCGCAGACCGGCGGCCTCCCAGTGCGGCCGGACGGCATCCCACATGCCGGCGGTCTGCGGGAACCCGTGCAGCGCCACGATGGTTCCGGCCGTTCCGTCACCGGAGTCGTGGACGTCGAAGATCAGCCCGTCGCGTTCGAAGTGATCCACTGTGCGGCCTTCCTGGAGGTCACGGATCACGCTACGGGATGCACCCCTGGGCCCGGTATGAACCGTTGCGCGGTGAATCGATCGCATCCCACAGCCTCGTCGGTCGTTGACCTATCGTCGGTACGATCACGTGCGGACGTGCACCCTGCAACGATTTTGAGGAGTGGTGAACGTGGCTCAGGCCAAGGTCAGTTGGGACGATGCGACGGTCGACGAGATCACGGTGGCGATCACCGGCGCCGCCCGGGTGCTCAGCACCGTCTCGGAGCAGGCGCTCAGCGAGGCCGGCGCCGATCTCACCGTGCCGCAGCTGCACATGCTCACCGTGCTGAGCGACCGCGGCCCGAGCAGCGTCGCCGCCCTCGCCACCGAACTCGACGTCAACCGGTCGACGGCGCTGCGCATGGTCGACCGGCTGGTCGCCGCCGGCACCGTCTCCCGCGCGGACAACCCGGCCAACGGCCGCGAGGTCGTCGTGAAGCCGACCCGCGCGGGCGCCGCACTGATCAAGAAGGTCGCCACCCGCCGCCGCCGCGCGTTGGTCAAGCTGCTCGGCACCGCGGGCATCGAGGCCGACCGCAAGACGCTGACGACGCTCAAGGCGCTCGCCGACGCGGGCTGACGCCCTCACCCCCGAGCGGCCGCCGCGCCGGCGTCGAAGCGCCGGGGATCGAACAACCCGATCGGGTGCGCCGTGGTGCCGGTCGTCGCGAGGTCGGCGAGGATCTCGCCGATCAGCGGGGCGAACTTGAATCCGTGCCCGGAGAAGCCCGCAGCCACCACGACGTTCGCGTGCTGCGGGTGGACGGCGATGACGAAGTCCTCGTCGGGTGTCGTGGTGTACATGCACGCCACGCCGCGCACGAACTCGCCCGCGGCGTCCGGCACCCGTGCCCGCAGCGCCGACTCGATGACCGCGATCTCCTCGGCATGGATCTCGCGGTCCAGCGCGTCGGGATCGGCGGCACCGCCCCGGCGGAAGAACGACACCTTGACCTGGTCGCCGCCGTCGATGAGCGGGAACCCGTACAGCTGCAGGGCGTCCGGCTGCTCCCAGATGAAGATCGGGAAGCGCTCCGGCCCGAACAGCTCCGGACGTGACACCCGGAACCAGTAGAGGACCTGACGTTCCACCACGAGCGGCAACCCCATGTCCGACAGCACTTTCGGCGCCCAGGAGCCGGGTGTCACCACCAACCGGTCGGCGTGGTGGACACCGCGCGCCGTCGTCACGGTCACGCCGTCGGCGTCCGCGGACCAGTCCAGCACCGGTTCCTCGAAGTGCAGGTCGGCGCCCGCCCGCGCCGCACGTCGCAGTTGCAGCGACACCGCGCGCTCCGGCCGCACGTAGCCCGCGGCCGCCTCGTACAGCGCGACGTCGTCGTCGTCCGGGCGGAACATCGGGAACCGCCGACGCAGCGCCGCCGCGTCGAGCAGGTCGTGGTCGAGGCCGTGCGCGCGGGCGCTCGCCGCCGAGCCGTCGACGGTGAGGCTGCCGGCCTTGCCCACCATGAGTCCGCCGGTGCGCCGGAACAGGCCGGGGTCCTCGGCCTCGAGGTCGTCCCAGAGGTCGTAGGCGTGCAGCAGCAGCGGCACGTACTCGGCGCCCTCGAAGTAGGCCTGCCGGATGACGCGGCTCTCGCCGTGGCTGCTGCCGCGGTCGTGGGCCGGCGTGAACTGCTCCAGGCCGAGCACGGACCGGCCGCGGGCGGCGAGGTTCGCGGCCGTGGCGCTGCCCATGCCGCCGAGGCCGAGGACGATGACGTCGTACCGCTGTGCGCTCCCCCGGTCACGAGGGGTGGGTGTCATGAGGGGCATGGTGTCATCGTGCGTACCGACTTCGATCCGGCGGCCATGCCGTGGCGACCGTTCTACAAGCTGCTGACCGCGGTCGTGGTCCCGCGGCCCATCGCCTGGGTCAGCACCCTCGCCGCGGACGGCACGGTCAACCTCGCCCCGCACTCGTTCTTCACCGTGGCCTGCACCGACCCGCCGGTGATCCAGTTCACCTCGGTGGGTCGCAAGGACTCGCTGGACAACGTCGAGGCGACCAGGGAATTCGTCGTCGCGCTGACACCGGAGCGGTTGTTCGAACAGGTCAACGCCACGGCGACCGACTTCCCGCCACACGTCGACGAGTTCGCCGCGGTCGGCCTGACCCCCGAGCCGTCGGCACGGGTCGCACCGCCGCGCGTGGCGGAGTCACCGGTGGCGTTGGAGTGCGCGCTCGAGAGCACCGTGAGCTTCGGCAACTGCACGGTGGTGTTCGGCCGCGTGCTGCTCGCCGCGATCGACACCGAGGTGCTCGACGGCGACCACCCGGTGTTCGAGAAGCTCGCGCCGCTGTCGCGGCTCGGCAAGGACGAGTGGGGACTCCCACCCCGCACCACCGAGATCACCCGGATCCGCTACGCCGACTGGCCGGGCCACTACGACCCGCCGACGGGCAGCTGAGGATCAGTCGATCGCGATGTCCGAGA
This sequence comes from Melastoma dodecandrum, assembly GCA_029817715.1. NCBI lineage: Eukaryota > Viridiplantae > Streptophyta > Magnoliopsida > Myrtales > Melastomataceae > Melastoma > Melastoma dodecandrum. The sequence goes on from JARUPY010000535.1 coordinate 1,481,978, forward strand.
CCGCGGGCACGGTGCGCTGGTCGGTGGCCGTGCTCGACTCCAGCACCTGCGTCATCAGGGTCCAGGCGTCGGCCGGGTCGAGGCTCGAGCAGCCGCCGGCACTGTTGCACGCGGCAACCGAGGTGAGCACCCCGGCGAGGTTGAGCGTGGGTCGGCGGGCGGCCGCGCCGGTCAACGAGATGTTCTCCCACTGGACGGCCTGCACGGGCACGTAGACCTGCGGCAGCACCGTGATGCGTGTCGGGTCGATCCCGCCGGCGAAGGCGTAGTGGTCGGCCTGCCGCCAGGTGTTGTACTGGCCCGGGGCGGCGTTTCTGGATCTGGACCGGTGAGCAGGTCTGCGAGATCTGCCCGAGCGTGGTCGGGCAGCCGCTGGCCGCGCCGTTGTTCACCAGCGGGTTGGGGCCGGCGGCGAGGTAGGCCTTGATCCACGCGGTGATCTGACTGACGTTCGCGTCGAAGTCGGGCTCGATGTCGCTCGCGCCGGTGACGGTGATCCCGGTGCCGCCGGCGTGTGCGACCGCGGGCTCCACGACCAGGTTGGCCCAGTCCTGGCCCTTCACGGTCGGCGGGTAGCTTGTGTCGGCGCCGGCGAAGCCGTCGGTGTTGGTCCCGATGAGCACGGTGACCGGGTTGGTCGCGCCGCCGCGACCGGCGACGTAGCCGTCGACGTAGCCGTTGACCGCGGCGACGACCTGGGGGTAGGTGAGCCGGACGATGTCGGGGCTGGTCGACAGCCGCACGCCCTTCTGGTTGCCCGCCGGGCCGGCCACCGCGGACTGCGCTCCGAACTGCAGCAGCACGACCTGGCGGTCGGTCGTCGACGCCGCTGCGGCGTCGGCCCGGCCGATCGCGCTCGTGGCGGCGGTGATCTGCGCGTCGGTCTGCGTGGGCGTGACGGACCGCCGGATGTAGTGGCTCACGCTCGCCGCCGGCACCGTGAGGTCGTTGCTGCGGACGAAGCCCGCGACGTCGGCCAGCACGTCCGCGGGTCCGCCGCTGCCGTTGAACACCGTGATGGTGCCGTTGCCCTGCACCGGGACCACCACGAGGTTCGGGACGGTCTGCCCCTTGGCGAAGTTCAGCGTGCTCGCGGTCGGCCGGTTGCCGCCGGGGTAGACGGTGAGGTAGCCCGAGCCCTGTGTGGCCGTCACGGTCACGGTGAGGACCACGGCGGCCACGCCCGAGGTGGGCACGCCGCCCCGGCCGGTCACCGGGAACGCCCGCGCCTGCTGCGACGCCAGCGGCGTGTGTGAGCCGCGGGTGTCGAACACCCGGGCCGGGGCGAGGAACGAGAAGTTCGACGCCTGCCGCGCCGTCGTGCCACGGAACCAGCCCGCGAGGTCGACGGTGACCTGCAACGGCCGCGACGACGAGTTGAAGATCGTCACCGAGCCGTCGGACCCCAGCTGGGCCGCGGCGAGACCCGCGACCGTCTGCCCGCTGGTGAAGTTGAGGTTGCTCGACGTCGGGCGGGTGCCGCCCGGGTAGACGGTGAGGTACCCCGCGGCGGCCGAGGTGACCGCCGTGACGTTGAGAACGGCCGCGCCGGCGACGGCCGGGACGCCCGCCTGGCCGGTGACCTGGACCCTGCGCACGCCCTGGGCGGGGATCGGCGTGGAGCCGCGGGTGTCGAGCAGGCGCGTGGGCCCCGCCGGCTTGAACGCGCCCTCGGCGCTCGGCGTGCCGCTCGCGGGGGCGAACCACCCGGTAACGTCGGCCAGGACGTTCGTGGTCCCGCTGCTGCCGTTGAACAACTGGACGGTTCCGTCGGAGGCGACCGGGACCACCGCGAGGTTGGCGACGGTGCGGCCGGCGGTGTAGTTGACGTTGCTGACGGTGGGGCGCGAGGGCCCCGGGTAGACGCTGAGGTACCCGGACGACTGCGGCGCGACGGCGGTCAGGTTCAGCACGACGGCGGCGACGCCGGTCGCGGGGACGCCACCGCGGCCGGTCACCGTGAGCGTCCGGGTGCCTGACGGTGTCAGCGCCGAGGAGGGTCGGGTGTCGAGCAGCCGGGCCGGGGTGAGGGCGGTGAAACCGCCGGCGCTGACGGCGTCGGGATGGGCGGGCCGCTGCGGAACGGTGTCGGCGCCCGCCGGGTGAGCCGTGGCGAGCGCCCCGGCGACGAGTGCGGCCACGGCCAGGGACAGCGCTGCGCGCGACACCACGATGTGCACGTCCGGAGGCTACGTGCCGGGGGCGCCGTCGTCCTGTTCGGACGGCGAGAGTTCATCTGCCCACGTCGGGTGGTGGCGGCGGGCCCACGACGTGCTCACCCGACCCGTCCGAGCGCCGCGCAGGGCCTCCCGGTCCTGCAGCGCCTTGTACACGTGGCCGAGCACGAGCAGCCCGAGGGCGAGCCCCACGACGTCGTGCACGAAGGTCGCGCCGGTGCGGTACGAGAGGCCGGTCAACGACGGCCAGTACATCAGCACACCCGTGCCGAGCAGCACCACCAACGCACCCGCCGACAGCGCCGTGTTGAGTTTCTGGCCCGCGTTGAACTTGCCGACCCCGGCGTGGTGCCGGCGGGCCGGTTTCGACCGCAGCCACCGGGTGTCGGCCGGGCCGAAGCGGTTGAGGCGCCGGAGGTCGATCCGGAACGCGACCGACGCCAGGCCGACGAGCACCGGTACCGGCAGCGTCAGACCGCACCACGCGTGGACGGTCGCCACGATCTGGCGGTGACCGACGAACACGGCCACCGGCCCGAGGTACAACGCCGCGGCTGTGGCCATGAGCACCAGCACGAGCACGCCGACCGACGCGTGCACGGCGAGTTCGGCGCGGCTGAACCGCTGCAGCTCAGCTGGTGGGCTGGTCGGAGCGGCCGTTGGACTCACCCACCCAGCCGTCGACGGCGTAGCCGTAGTTCTCCCAGTACCCCGGCTGGACACCCGCGGTCAGCTCGATCCGCTCGAGCCACTTGCAGCTCTTGTAGCCGTACATCGGCGCGACGTAGAGCCGGGCCGGCCCGCCGTGGTCGTGCGTGACCGGTGTGTCGCCCTGCATCGACGTGGCCACGATGACGTCGTCGCGGCGGGCCTGGTCGAGCGTCAACGACTCGGTGTACGTGCCGTCGAAGCTCACGAACCGCAGCGCGGTCGCCGATCGTTGCACTCCGACGTGATCGAGCAGCGTGCTCACCGTGACGCCCCGCCACGGCACCTGCGGCACCCGCCAGCCCGTGACGCACTGGAAGTCGCGGGTGAGCGAGGTCTGGGGGAAGGCCGCGAGATCGTCGAGGGTGAGCGTGGCCGGTCGGTCGACGAGGCCGCCGACGGTGAGCCGGTACGTCGCCGCGGTGCGGACCGGCACCGAGCCGGTCACCGAGTAGTAGCGGAAGGTGCTACCGAGGGGCAGCAGGCCGAGCAGCCCACCGGGGTCGGGCACCTTGCCGACCGCGCTCGCGATGGTCTCCTGCACGGCGCGCCCGGTGACGACGCCGACCGCACCGAGCGCGAGGACGCCGAGGAAGACGCGGCGACCCACCGGTGTTGCGCCGTCGGACACAGTGACCACGGTACGGCGGGCGCCACGGTACGACCGGGTGTCCCGCCGGGAAGGCTGACGACATGCCGCTACAGGGAGAATACGAACCGAGCCCGGAGAAGTGGGTCCGCGACCAGGTCGAGGAGATCGAGGGATCCGGGGGCACGAAGGGCAACGAGATGCGCGGGAATGCGCGTCATCGTGCTGACCACGAAGGGCGCGAAGTCCGGCAAGCTGCGGAAGAACCCGTTGATGCGCGTGGAGCACGACGGCGTGTACGCCGCGGTGGCCTCGCTGGGCGGCGCCCCCAAGAACCCCGTCTGGTACCACAACATCAAGGCCGACCCGCACGTCGAGTTGCGCGACGGCACCGAGGTCTTCGACCTCACCGCGCGCGAGATCGAGGGCGAGGAGTACGCGACGTGGTGGGAGCGGGCGGTGGCCGCCTACCCGGACTACGCCGACTACCAGAAGAAGACCGACCGCAAGATCCCGGTGTTCGTGCTGGAGTCCTGAGCCTGACACGGTGCTGAGCGGGCGCACAGAGCCCGAACAGGAAACCCATCTGGCACACGGGTTCGGCTGGCACCAATGTCCTCATGAGCGCAAACGCCCGGTCAACCGCCCGTGTGGCAGGCACCGCACGGAGCGGACCAGCAGGAGCCGATCCGGCCCGGGGTCGCCCCCCGTGGGCCGAACTCGTGGTCACCGCCCGCGTGGGCACCGCCGACCGGGCCGGTGTCGTTCGCGCCGCAGGGCGCACCGGCGCGCCGCCGGCGACGGGTGCTGGGCATCGCCATGGTGGCGGTGCCCGCGCTCGTCGTCGTCGCGGGTGCGTCGTCGATCATCACCCTCGCGGTCTCGGGCCACAGCCACACCAGCACCGCGGCGCCCGGTCAGGCGGCCTCGTCGTCGTCGACTCGGCACACGACGGTCGGCACCCTCACGGCGCAGCACGGCATGTCGTGGGAACTGCGGACCGCGGCGGGCGCGGTGCTGACCGTGCACCTGCGGTCGTCGACCGCGTTCGGCACGCGTACGCACCCGTCGACCGTCAGCGCGTTCCACACCGGTTCCACGGTGCGCGTGCTCGGCGCGCAGCACGGCACGGCGGTCGACGCCAGCCGCATCGTCGGGGTGACGTCGGGTCCGTCGACCTGAGCGCCGCCGTGCGAGGGCAGTACGCGACTCGCTGACCTGCCTCTCGCGATCGCGTCGCCGTGCACCGTTTCGTCGCGCGAGAACGTGGGAGTTGGCACGGTGCCCTAGGCTCGTCGAATTCGCAGATCCGGTTTCCGCTTATCCGCGCGGTACGATCTGCCGATTTCGATCAGCGAGGAGTGCCCCGTGCGAGCGACGCGTGCTGACCGCAGCCGGATCGACCCCGAGTCCCGGCGTGCCCACCACTGATCCCGCCGAGCCCGGCTCGGGCGGCGTCACCGGCACGCGGGGTCGGGCCCGCGCCTACGACGAGATCCGGCAGGCCATCGTCGAGGGCCGGTACGGCGCCGGGCAGCGGCTCGTCGAGAAGAACCTCGCCGAGGAGTTCGACGTCTCCCGCACCCCGGTGCGCGAGGCGTTGCGCGCGTTGGAATCCGAGGGCCTGGTCGTCAGCCTGCCGAACAAGGGCGCGGTGGTGCGCTCGCTGTCGGCCCAGGACGTCTACGACATCTACGACCTCCGGGTGCGGTTGGAGTCGTTGGCCGCCGAGCGTGCGGCGACCAACCCACGTCCGGAACAACTCGCCGTGCTTGCCCAGGCGAACGACGAACTGGCCGCGCTGCTGCCGTCGTTCGTCGAGGGCGACGTCGACTTCATCCGCCAGGTCGAGGCGATCAACCGCCGCTTCCACAAGGGTTTCATCGACATGGCCGACAGCTGGCGACTGACGCAGCTGCTCGAGCGCACCGTGCACGGGGTGCTGGTCTTCCAGAACTTCCAGTCCTACGACGCCGTCGAACTCGAGCGGTCGCTGCTGTTCCACCATCTCATCGCACGCGCGATCGGCCGCGGTGACTCGCGCCGGGCCGGCAACCTGGTGGCCGAGCACATCCTGCTCGGGCGCGACATCCTGGTCGACCGCCGCTGGGACTCGCTCGAGGAGCACGTCGCCGCACCCGACTGACCCCGATACCACCCGCCATCATTTGCATACAATCCCTTTCCAAGACGAGCGGGCAGGCGCTATGGTCCGGCACGTCGAGCAACGTGGTTCGGCCTTTCGTCGGGGGTTTCGCATGATCGGGAGCTGCGCCGCCGGGTTGCGATGTCCCCTTCTCGCGCGCTCACGCGACGCTCGTCCTGCTCGGTGCGGGGGACGGTATCGCCTGTGACTGACGCCTGATCCGACAACGCGGGCGCCACACGACCTGAGCCGTCGTCCGTCGGTCGGCGCCCCGCGGTTCCGCGTGGCAGATGTCGGGAGGCCACAGCGGACCCCGCCCCTGCAGGCGCAGGCGAGGTCGTCCTGCTGCCGATCGGACAGGTGGCGGCGGTCGCTCGCGAGTTCTCGCGGTTCTTGCATACAACTCTGCGATCGCGCGTGGCGCGGGAGAGGTCGGAGGTCAGCGTGGACCGCAGTGACGTCGTGACGGTCGTACCGGCCGAGGAGCGCCCGGCCGCGCCCGGTGGTGGAGCGCTCGAGGGAATCCGGGTGATCGAACTCGGGCAACTGCTGGCCGGCCCGTTCGCGGGGCACCTGCTCGCCGATCTCGGCGCCCAGGTCATCAAGGTCGAAGCGCCCGGCCGGGGCGATCCGATGCGCGAATGGGGTCACGACCGGTACCGGGGCCGGGCGTTGTTCTGGCCGTACCTCGCCCGCAACAAGCTGAGCGTGTCGCTGAACCTCCGGTCGCCGGAAGGCCAAGCCCTGCTGCAGGAACTCGTCGCCGACGCCGACGTGCTCATCGAGAACTTCCGGCCCGGGACCCTGGAGAAGTGGGGGCTCGGGCCCGACGTCCTGATGGCGCAGAACCCGTCACTGGTCATCGCCCGGGTCTCGGGCTACGGGCAGACCGGGCCCTATGCGGAGCGGGTCGGTTTCGCCAGTGCCGGCGAAGCAGTTGGCGGCCTCCGGCACCTCAACGGCTTCCCGGGCGGACCGCCGCCACGGACGGGCATCTCGCTCGGTGACTCGCTCGCGGGCATGTTCGCGTTGCAGGGGATTCTCGCCGCCCTGGTGTGGCGGCAGGGCCCCGGTGGGCAGCGGGGACAGGTCGTCGACGCGACGATCACCGAGTCGTGCTTTCGCGCTGCTCGAGGGTGCGGTCACCGAGTACAACGCCCTCGGCGTCATCCGCGGCCCGAGCGGGACGGGACTGCGGAACGTTGCACCGTCGAACCTCCCGCGAGGGCAAGTGGATCGTCATCGCGGCGAACGCCGATCCGATCTTCGCCCGCCTGTGCGAAGCGATCGGTTCCCCGGAACTGGCCACCGATGCGCGGTTCGTCAGCCACGCGGCCCGCGGCGACAACGCCGACGCCCTCGACGCGGTGATCACGGCGTGGACGGCCGAGCGCGACGCGGACACGATCGAGGCGGTGCTCAACGAGTACGGCGTGGTCGTGAGCCGCATCTACGACGTCGCGGACATCAGTCGCGATCCGCAGTTCCTCGCTCGCGACATGCTGCTGCGCGTCGAGGACCCGGAACTCGGTGAACTCGTGCTGCCGGGCTTCGTGCCCAAGATGTCCGCCACACCAGGACGATTCCGCTGGACGGGCCCGGGGCAGGTCGGCGCCCACAACCGCGACGTCTACTGCGACATCCTGGGCCACAGCGACGAGGAACTCGAGGCCTGGCGGGAAGACAGCGTCATCTGAGCGGGCTGCCACGCACCGCATCTGGACGGGTGTTCAGTTCGTATGCAATGTTGTCAGTTCGACGGCTACTCAACGCGGTGCGCACTTCTCACGGCCGTCACTGGTAGTGCCGTGCCTTGGCACGCAAGCGCACGCAATTCGTTGCGCTCTCACCATGGCTGATGACCGGCCTCGCGAGCACCGACGGTGGCGGCAGATCACAACTTCGCCTCGCCCGTGAATTTGATGGTATGCAATCCGGCGAGTGCTTGGTATGTTCCACGTCACCAGCCGGGCGGCGACGCGCCACCGGCACCGACCACCGCACCGAGGTCACCCGGTGCCGGCTCTTCGACAGGAGCAGATGTGAGTCAGTCGTTCGAGAAGCGGAGCATCACCGCCGACGCCGCCCAGGCGGTCATCGCCGCGAGCGTCGCGAAGGCGAAGGAGCTCGGCAACGCCTACGTGATCGTGGTCGTCGACGAGAGCGGTGTCGTCAAGGCGTCACTGCGGATGGACGGCGCGCCGATGCAGTCCGCGCAGGTCGCGACCGACAAGGCCTACACCGCCGCAGGATTCGGCATGCCGACCGATGCGTGGTTCGACTTCGTCGACGGCGACGCCCCGCTGAAGCTGGGCGGCACCGCCGGCATCAACCGCCTGGTGATCTTCGGCGGCGGGTTCCCCCTCAAGGACGGCGACCAGATCGTCGGTGCCGTCGGCGTGAGCGGCGGCCACTGGTCCGACGACATGGAGGTCGCCAAGGCGGGTGTCGAGGCCTTCGACGCCTGAGCGGAGGTCGCCCCCGACCGGGGCGCGGCACGGCGTCGGCCGTGCGACGGGTCATCGCAAGCCGGGTAGCAGCACACAACGACGTGAGGATCGAAAACCGCATGTGGAACAACAACCTGGTCATCGACGCGGTCGGGCACACCTACGACTTCAGTGTCGACAACCGCCGCCCGGCCGTCCCGGTCGAGGGCTACGACGGGTTCATCAACTGGCTCTACAACTACGGCCACGCCCCGCTGGAGTCGAAGCAGGACGGCTACCTGCTCTCGCTCGAGGAGTTCCGTGAGGGGTGGACCACCGAGGAACTCCTGACGATGTTCTTCGTCGAGAGCGACGTCGACATGGTCGCCATGCACGCGGTCAACTTCTTCGACCTCTTCGAGCGCGGCGCGAACCCGTGGCCCCAGTGCGTCGCGGTGAAGGAAGCGGCTCCCGACCGCGTGCTGCTGTACCCGGCGGTCGACCCGTTGTCGAACCGCGGCGCCGAGATGGAGAAGATGGCCGAGCGGGCCGCGGCCGGCATCGACGGGTTCAAGTTCTACCCGGTGAACGGCCTGGTCGACTACCACGGTGCCGCACTGGGCTACTCGTTCGCCGACGAGAAGATCTTCCCGTTCTTCGAGCACGCCAGGAACCTGGGCGTGAAACACATCGCGGTGCACAAGGCCCTCCCGACCGCGCCCGGACCGCACCACCAGGACCGCCCCGACGACGTCTCCGCCGCGGCCGCCGCCTTCCCCGACATGACCTTCGAGGTCGTCCACTCGGGCTGGGCGTTCCTCGAGGACTGCGCGTTCCAGCTGCAGATGAACCCCAACATCTACGCCAACCTCGAGACCACGGCGAACACCGCCGGCCGGATGCCGCGCCGGTTCCTGAAGTCCGTGGGTCTGCTGCTCGCCGCGGCCCCGAGGCAGGTGCTGTTCGGGACCGGTGCCCCGCTGGGCCACCCGCAGCCGATCATCGAGGCCATCGGCGCCATCCAGATGCCCGAGGAGCTGCTCGAGGAGGGACTGCCCGAACTCACCGACGAGGTCAAGGCCGACCTGTTCGGCGGCAACTTCGCGCGGATGCTCGGGCTCGACGTCGAGCGACTGACGAAGAGCTTCGCCGAGGACGAGTTCGCCACGCGCCGCAAGGAGTGGCTCGAGAGCGACCAGAAGCCGTGGGCCCTCAAGCGGGCGCGCATCCACGGGACGGCGGCCGCGTGAGCGGGCCTGCGGCGGCCGCGGACCGGGTCAACGCGGCGCTGGCCGAGGTCCTCGATCCCTGCAGCGTCGGCCGCGGCGTTCCCGCGGGCCTCGTCGACATGGGGATGGTCAAGGCCGTCGAACGCAGCGTCGCCGAGGACGGCCACTCGGTCGTCACCGTCGAACTGCGGATCACCTCGCCGGCCTGCACGTTCCAGCCCTACTTCGAACGCGAGGTACTCGACAAGGTCGGCGGCGTGCCGGAGGTCGACGAGGTGCGGATCGAGTGGAACCGCGACTTCGACTGGTCCGACGACGACATGAGCCCGGCCCTCCGGCAGCGGCTGCGGGAGAAGCGCCACCGGCTGCTGGCGATGGCCGACACCGCGGGTCCGCCGGGGCGATGACCTCGTGGACCACGGCGGATCTCTTCGACGAACACGGAGACGTCGTCGAGGTCTGCGACACGGCGTTCCTGCGCTTCGGGACCCGCCGGACGTTCCACGGGCGGTGCGAGACGGTCACCACGCGGGAGAACCACCAGATCGTGCTGGAGGTCCTGCAGCAGCCCGGTGACGGGCGCGTGCTCGTCGTGGACGCCGCGGGCGATCCCCGCGTCGGCGTCATGGGCGACCGGCTCGCCCGCATCGGCAGCCGGAACGGGTGGGCCGGCATCGTCGTCAACGGCGCCATCCGCGACAGCGAGATCATCGACCAACTCGACATCGGCGTGTTCGCGGTCGCCGTGACCGCCCGCCGGAACGTCCACGCGAAACCCGGTAGCCGGGGTGGCGACGTCACCTTCGGCAACGCCCGGTTCCGCAGCGGCGACTGGGTCTACGCCGACAGCAACTCGGTGTTGTCCAGTGCAACGAAACTCGTCTGACCAGAGAGGGAACGGACACCATGGCCGGAAAGCTCGAGGGCAAGGTCGCTTTCATCACCGGGGCGGCACGCGGCCAGGGTCGCGCGCACGCGGTCCGCATGGCCGAGGAGGGCGCCGACATCATCGCGGTCGACATCTGCGAGGACATCGGCACCGTGACGGCCTACGACCTCGCGACCGAGGCCGACCTGGCCGAGACCGTGCGGCAGGTCGAGGCGCTCGACCGGCGCATCGTCGCCTCGAAGGCGGACGTGCGCGACATCGACGCGCTGACCCAGGTCGTGGAGCGCGGTGTCGCCGAGCTCGGACGCCTCGACACCGTCGTCGCCAACGCGGGGATCTTCTCCCACGCCCCCGAGACGCACGCGTACGGCGAGCAGCCCTGGGCCGACGTCATCGACGTGAACCTCACGGGCGTGTGGCACTCGGTGAAGGCGGCCGTGCCGCACATCCTCAACGGCGGCAACGGCGGTTCGCTCATCCTCATCAGCTCGCTGGCGGGGACGAAGGGCCTCGCGAGCCTGGGCAGCTACACCGCCGCGAAGCACGGAGTCGTCGGTCTGATGAAGGTCCTCGCGAACGAGTACGGCGGCCAGGGGATCCGGGTGAACACCATCCACCCCAACGCGATCGCGACGACCATGGTGCAGAACGAGACGCTGTACAAGCTGTTCCGTCCCGAACTCGAACACCCCACGCTCGACGACGCGCTCCCCGCCTTCGCCGGCATGAACCCGTTCGGGGTCGCCTTCATCGACCCGGTGCACGTGTCGAACGCGGTGGTGTTCCTCGCGTCCGACGAGTCGCTCTACGTGTCGGGCGCGCAGTTGCCGGTCGACGCCGCCGCCGCGGTCGCCTGAGCGCGGGTCGCGGACAGGTCCACGAGCGAGCGATGACGACGACGATGACGCACGCTGCCGACACGGGCGCCGCCCCGGCGCGAGGGGAACCCCTGCTGGAACTGCGGTCCCTGACGTCAGGGTACGGCGATCTCGCGGCGATCCGGGACGTCTCGCTCAGCCTGCACGTCGGCGAGATCGTCGCGTTGTTCGGCCCCAACGGCGCGGGGAAGTCGACGACCATGTGCGCGGCGGTCGGGGTGTTGCCGATCATCAGCGGCGAGGTCCTGTGGCTGGGCGGCCGGCGCCCGAAGAACCTGTGCGCCCTCGCCCGTCACGGACTCGCGTTCGTCCCCGAGGGCCGCTCGGTGATCTCGGGCCTGACCGTGCAGGACAACCTCCGGCTCGGGAGCGGCGGGGTCGACGCCGCCGTCGCGTACTTCCCGGAGCTGGAGAAGTTGCTGGGGCGGCCCGCCGGGCTGTTGTCCGGCGGCGAGCAGCAGATGCTCAGCCTCGGCCGCGCGCTCGCGACCCGTCCACGGGCGCTGCTGGCCGACGAGGTCTCACTCGGCCTCGCGCCGATCATCGTCGACCGGCTGTTCGGGGCGATCCGCCAGGCGAGCTCGGACACCGGCATGGGCGTCCTGCTCGTCGAACAGCAACCCCGGCGTGCGCTGGCGGTCGCCGACCGTTGGTACCTGCTCCAGAACGGCCAGCTGGTCGGCGACGGCCCGGCCAGCGACACGACCTTGTTGGACGACAGCTATCTCCCGACCGCCTCGGCGAACTCGCCGGTGCGCCCGACCACCTCAGAGAAAGAGTTGCCATGACCACCACCACGTTCGGCGCACTGCGGCGTCGACGGACCACGGCCGCCGCCCTGGCAGCGTTGACCTCGGCCGCGGCCGTCCTCACGGCGTGCAGTTCCGGCTCTGGGGGCGGCGGGGGTGCATCGAGCTCGGAGATCCTCATCGGGTCGACCGTGTCGCTGACCGCGGCCGCGGCGAGCTTCCCGGAGGTCAAGCAGGCGCAGGAGGCCGCCGTCGCGAGCATCAACGCGTCGGGCGGTGTCAACGGCAAGCAGCTCAAGCTCACCGTGTGCGACGGCAAGTTCGAGGTCAACGCCGAGCTGGGCTGCTTCCGGACGATGCTGCAGCAGAACGTCGCGGCGATCGTCGGCCCCGTACTCATCGCCGGTACCGGTGTGTCGGAGTACAAGGCCGCCGAACAGGCCAAGACCGCCGTGATCGGATCGCCCGCGTACCAGCCGGGTGAGCTCGTGAGCTCGGCCGCCTTCCCGCTCGGGGCCTCGGTGGTCGGCGGCACCTACGGCGCGGTGTACCAGCTGCTGAAGAAGGGCGCGAAGAAGATCTCGATCTTCGGCGACGCCAACAACCCCGCGGCGAACTCGATCGTGGAGCTGTCCAAGCAGGCCCTGACCGAGCTGGGCAAGTCGCCGGTCAACGTCGTGGTCGGTGACACCAGCTCCGACCCGACCCTGCAGTCGGCCGCGGCCAAGGCGACCACCAACGGCACCGACGGCATCGTGATCACGGGTGCCCCGCCGTCGATGTCGAAGTCCGTGCCGGCGCTGCGGGCCCAGGGCTACAAGGGCCTCATCGCGACGCTCGACGGTGCGCTCCCCGCACCGGTGGTCACGGCGATCGGGTCGGCCGGCGACAACATGCTCGTCGCCTCGCAGACGTCGTTCCCCGAGCAGTCGCCGGCGTCGGACCAGTTCCTCGCCGACATGAAGAAGTACGCGCCGGGTGCACCGCTCAGCTTCTTCTCGATCCAGGCGTGGTCGTCGGTGAAGCTGTTCGCCGCGGTGGCCACGCAGGCCAAGGCCACCACGCACGAAGAGGTGCTCAACGCGTTCACGAACCTCTCCAACGCGGTCGACATCGGCACCATCGCGCCGTACAAGGTCGCCGGGGTCACCTCGCCGATCACGGGCGGCTTCGAGCCGGCGCCGCGGATGTTCAACCAGCAGGTCCAGCTCGGGACCATGCAGGGCGGGAAGTTCGTCGCGGACGGCGGATTCGTCGATCCGTTCACGTCGCTGAAGTCGGTCGGCTGACCGACTCCGTCCAACCCCAGGAGGCCGAAGAATGACTAACTTCCTGCAGTTCGGCCTTCTGGGGCTGGCGACGGGCGCGATCTTCGCGCTCATCGCGCAGGGCGCGGTCCTCGTGTACCGCGGCTCGGGCCTGCTCAACCTGGCCCAGGGTGCGTTCGCGATGGTCGGCGCCTACGCCTACTACTCGCTCAACGCGCAGGTCGGCATCCCGGTCGTCCCGAGCGTGGTGCTCGCGGTGCTGCTGTGCGCCGTCGGCGGCTACCTCATGCACCTGCTGGTGCTGCGGCCGATGAGGCAGTCGTCGTCGTTGACGCGGGTCGTGGCCACCCTCGGCATCGTCGTGATCCTGCAGTCGGCGGCGTTCATCGTCTACGGCCAGTACACGAAGACGGTCGAGCCGGTGATCCCACGGCACACGGTGTTCCTGATGTCGGGCAACCGGCTGCCGATCGGCACCGACGCACTCACCATCATCGGGCTCGCCGTCGTGCTCACCGGTGTGCTCACGTACGTCTACCGCTACACCAAGGTCGGTCGGCTCACGGCCGCGGTCGCCGAGAACGACCTCGTGGCGAGCAGCCTCGGTCACTCGCCCGACACCACCGCCGCGCTCAACTGGGCGCTCGGGTCGGCCCTGGCCGGGCTGGCGGGCATCCTCGTGGCGCCGGCGATCGGACTCGAACCGACCAGCCTGGTGCTGCTCGTCATCCCGGCGCTGTCGGCCGCGCTCGTCGGAGGGTTCAAGTCCTTCCCGATCACGCTGCTCGCAGCGCTCCTGCTCGGCGTCGCGATCTCGGAGATCACCGGGTACGTCTCGACGCCCGGATGGCAGAACGCGGCGCCGTTCCTCGTCGTGATCCTCATCCTGGTGTTGCGTGGGGAAGGCCTACCGCTCCGCAGTTTCGTCCTCGACCGCCTGCCGCGGGTCGGCACCGGGCGCGTGCACGCCGTCCCCGTGGTCGTCGCCTACGTGGTCCTGCTGTTCCTGCTGTTCGGCACCGGACCGGAGTGGACCCAGGCGATCATCTACACCGCGTCGCTCGGCGTCGTGTGCCTCTCGGTGGTCGTCATCACCGGCTACGCGGGGCAGTTGTCGCTGGGGCAGTTCGCGTTGGCCGGTCTCGCCGCGCTCATCGGCGCGAAACTCGCGCTGCACCTGCCGTTCCTGCTCGCGCTGCTGGTCACGGTGATCGTGACGGCCGCCATCGGCGGCATCCTCGGTTTGCCCGCGCTACGCACCCGTGGTGCGACCCTCGCCATCGTGACGTTGGGGCTCGGCAGCGCGATCGTCTCGCTGTTCCTGCTCAACAGCGACTACACCGGCGGCCCCGGCGGGATCACCCCGCCGATCCCGACCCTGTTCGGCTGGAGCATCGACCCGTTCTTCGAGTTCCACCGCTACGGCGGGTTCGTGATCACCGTGCTCTTCCTCGTGTGCCTCGCCGTGGCGAACCTGCGCCGCGGGGCGGTCGGACGCCGACTGCTCGCCACCCGCTCGAACGAACGCGGTGCGGCGGCGCTCGGGATCAACGTCGCGGGTTCCAAGCTCTACGCGTTCACCCTGGGTTCCGGTATCGCGGCCCTCGGCGGTCTGCTCCTCGCGTTCTCGCAGCCGACGATCACCTTCTCGACGTTCACGGTGTTCAGTTCCGTGTACCTCGTGGCGGTCACGGTGACCGCCGGCATCGGCTTCGTGGTCGGCGCACCGTTCGGGTCGCTGCTCATCGCGGGTGGCGTCGTCAGCCAGTTGTTCGTCGGCTGGTCGAGCATCAACCTGTACCTGCCGCTCATCGGCGGTATCGCGGTGATCATCACGCTGCTCTCGGCGCCCGACGGCCAGGTCGGCCTGTTCGCCAAGGCGTTGGCGCCGATCGCCGACCGCTACGCCGCGCTCTCGCGGCGGGTCACGTCGCGTCTGCCGTGGACGTCGCCCGACACGCTCGAGGGGGAGGTCGATGCCTCGCTCGCGCGTCGCGACCGGCCGACCGCGGTGCTCGCGGTCGACGGCCTGACCGTGCGTTTCGGCGGGGTCGTCGCGGTGAACGGGGTGTCGCTGGAGGTGCGGCCGGGTGAGATCCACGGTCTCATCGGCCCGAACGGATCGGGCAAGACGACCCTCATCGACGCGATCACCGGCTTCGTGCGGTCGGAGGGCGCGGTGACGCTGGGCGACCGCAGCCTCGTCGGGCGAGCGGCCCGGCAGCGGGCGAAGGCCGGCCTCTCGCGGTCGTTCCAGTCGCTGGAGTTGTTCAACGACCTCAGCGTGGAGCAGAACCTCGCGGTCGCCGCGGAGACCCCACGCGCCTGGCGGTACGTCACGGACCTGTTCCGGCCGGGCCGCATCCGGTTGTCCGCCGACGCGTTGGACGCGATGCGTCAGTTCCAACTCGAGGACTGCCGGCACAGCCTGCCGGAGGAGGTCTCCTTCGGTCAGCGCAAGGCGGTCGCGATCGCGCGGGCCGTGGCGGGGCGCCCCGACATCCTGCTCCTCGACGAGCCGGCCGCGGGTCTCGGCGACGGCGAGGCCAACGAACTCGCCGACCTGGTCGTGCGGGTGGCGCACGAGTGGGGGATCGGCGTGCTGCTCGTCGAGCACAAGGTCGACCTGGTGCTCGCCATCAGTGACCGGCTGACCGTGCTGCAGGAAGGCCGGGTGCTCACCAGCGGTGAGCCGCACAGCGTGCTGGCCGATCCGCGCGTCATCGACGCGTACCTCGGGCCGGGTACGGAAACGCCGACCGCGTCGGCACATCTGGTCGCAGGCCGCGCCGAGTGACGGCCACCGTGGGCTCGACGTTCGAGCACCTGCTCTCGCCGATGACGATCGGACCGTTGCGGCTGGCCAACCGCGTGATGCAGCTGGCGACGACCAACAACCTCGACGACCACGGTCGTATCGGCGCCGACCAGATCGCGTTCTACGTCGAACGCGCCAAGGGCGGGGTCGGGATCATCGTCTCCGAGGGCCTCGCCGCCCACGGCGCGAGCGCGGGTTCGGCCACGAGCCTGGGCCGCGGCCGGATCGCGGCCCACAGCGAGGAGACGCTCGCCGGCCTGACCGCTCTCGCGGCCGCCGTGCACGAGCACGACGTGCCGATCATCGGGCAGATCTACCACGGTGGGCGCCAGCACCACTCCGACGCCGTGCCGTTGTTGCTCGGGCCGTCACCCGTGCCCGACCCGCACAGCGGTGGGGTGCCGCACGCGATGACGCGCGACGAGATCCGCGCCATGGTCGAGGGATTCGGCGATGCGGCCGTCATGCTGCAGCGGGCGGGCTTCGACGGCGTCGAGGTGCACGCGGCCCAGGGCCACCTGATCCAGGAATTCTTCTCGCCCTTCAGCAACGTGCGCACCGACGAGTACGGCGGCAGCTTCGAAAAACCGGATCCGCTTCGTCTCGGAGATCCTCGACGAGGTCCGCCGACGGTGCGGTACGGGGTTCGTGGTCGGGCTGCGCATGGGCGCCGAGGAGCAGTCGCCCGACGGCATCGACCAGGCGATGGCCGTCGAGTTCGCGCGCCACGTCGCCGGTCTCGGGGTGATCGACTACCTCTCGGTCACGGTCGGCAACTTCAACAGCATCGAGATCCACACCCCGGACCGTCACCACGCCCGCATGGAGTTCACGCACTACGCCGCCGCCGTCAAGGAGGTCGTCGGTGACCTCCCGGTCGTCACGTGCGGACGGATCGTCGAACCGGGCGCCGCCGACGACATCCTCGCGCGCGGCGACGCCGACCTCGTCGGACTCTGCCGTCCGCTGCTCGCCGACGCCGAGTGGGTGGCGAAGGTGCGCGACGGCCGTGCCGACGAGATCCGCCTGTGCATCTCGTGCAACCAGTGCTGGGGCACGATCATCATGGAGCGTCGGGTCAACTGCATCCAGAACGCGGCGACCGGCCGTGAGTCGTCGTGGGGAATCGGAACGTTGACGCCGGTGCCCGAGCCCCGACGGGTGGTCGTGGTCGGCGCCGGCCCGGCCGGTCTCGAGGCCGCGCGCGTCGCGGCGCTGCGCGGGCACCGGGTGCTCCTGCTCGAGGCCCGGGCCGCCGTGGGTGGCTCGGTCAACCTCGCCGCCAGCATCCCGGGCCACGAGGAAACCGCCTACGTCGTCGACTATCTCCGTGGTGCGGTGCATCGAGCGGGGGTGGAGGTGCGGACCGGCGCCGCGGTCGACGCCGATGCCGTGCTGGCGGAATCGCCCGACGCCGTCATCATCGCCACCGGCGCCGTCCCGCGTCGCGACGGCCTCGGCGACACCGGCGTGATCCCCGTGTACACGAGCCACGACGTCGCCTCCCGCGCCGTCGACCTCACCGGCAAGCGTGTCGTGCTGTTCGACGAGGACGGCTACTACCAGGCGTGCGAGGTGTCTGAACTCGTCGGCTCCGTCGCGGCGTCGCTGACGCACGTCACGCAGTTCTGGGAGGTCGGTCGGGAGATCCCCGCGACGAGCCGGGTGACGACGCTGCGGGCGTTGGACGATCTCGGCGTCATGCTCGTGGCCACCACGTGGTTCGGCGCGGTCGAGGGGTCCGACGTCGTGCTCGAGCACTGCCTGTCGCACCGACGTTCCCGCATCGAGGACGTCGACGCGAATCGTGCACGTCGGGCTGAGTGCCTCGTGCTCGTCGTTGGGTGAAGAACTCCGTGGCCGCGTCGCCGCGTTGGACGTCATCGGCGACGCGTACATGCCGCGCCGGATCGCCGACGCCGTGTTCGAGGGGCATCGCGCCGGTCGCGCGGTCTGAGGGTCGCAGTCGCAGTCGCAGTCGGCTCGAGCGCTTGTGCGGTTGCGCCGGGGTCGGGTGCCGAGAGAACAGCGAGTAGGCGTACCCGACTCGCGTTGGTGGTCGCTTGGACCAGTCCGCCTTCCGCTGATGGCCGGCGGCGGCGAGTGCTGTGTGCCTGTCTGTGGTTGCCTTCCGAGAGCAGCGGCGGGTGACCGGAAGCGGGTGGACGGCGAGCGGGAAGCGAGCCGACATCGCAGGCCGGTCTGGTCCAGGCGACCACCCACGACGGTCGGGGACCCTCATCCGTCCTTCTCTCGGAGCGGGCGCCGAGCGGCACCGCCGGCCGGACGAATCAGCAGCGCGATCTCGACGAGATTCTCGTCCTTGACAGATGCTTCGCCACGAGTAGAGTAGAACGTATGTACGAATCATCGGTGGGGCACCTCGACGAGGAGCGGGTCCACTGCGACCCCATCCTGGTCGAGACCACCGACGATTTCGTGCTGCCCGACGATTTCGTGCTGCCCGACGATCTCGTCTTCAGCGACGAGGCCCGGGCGATCCTGGCGGCGATGGACGCCGCCGAGGCGGCCGAGCACGCCCCGCCGTTGTCGGCGCTGGACAGGGTGGCACTGCTGCGCGCCGAGGCCGGTGTGCTGGCCGAACTGCTGCCGGCGGCGGTGCGGGAGTGGGAACCGCACGAGGTCCTCGACGCGGTGCAGGTGCTGCAGGAGACGGTCAACGTGCTCGGCGTCTGCGACCAGACCGTGGTGGCGGAGGTCGAACGCCGCCCCGACACCATCGAACGCACCGGCGCCCGATCCACCGCCGCCTGGCTGGCGGCGACGCTGCGGATCCGCCCGTCCGAGGCGAAACGGCGGGTCGCCACCGCGAACGGCTGCGGCCCGCGGGTGGCGCTGACCGGGCCAGCGTTGCCGCCGCTGCGACCGCTGGTCGCCGCCGCCCAAGCGGCCGGGGTGATCACGACCGACCACGCCCACGTCATCGACCGGGCGTTTGCACGCGCTGCCGGTCGGGTTGTCGACCGAGACCGTCGCCGCGGTCGAGCAGTCCCTGCTCGACGAAGCCTTGAAGTCGAACCCGACCGACGTCGCGACCCTCGGGCGGGACCTGCGTGACTGGTTCGACCCCGACGGCCCCGAACCCCGCGACCAGCAAGCCCGCCGCCGCCGCGACCTGCGCCTGACCCAGCACGACAACGGCACCGGCCTCCTGCGCGGCACCCTCACCGCCGGGCTGCTCGCCAAACTGCAGACCGTGCTGTCGCCGCTGGCCGCACCCCGCCCGGCCGACGCCCACGGCGACGACACCCGCAGCCCCGGCCAACGCCTGCACGACGCCCTCGACGACGTCTGCGACCGACTGCTGCGCTCCGGCACCCTCCCCGACGCCGGCGGAGTCCCCACCAGCCTGTGCGTGACCATCACCGTGCAGGACCTCGAACAACGCACCGACCGCGTCCACACCTCCCACGGCGGGGACATGTCCGCGGAGGAGTTGCTGCACCTGGCCGCCGAAGCCGAGATCATCCCCGTCGTCCTCGACGACACCGGCGGCGTCCTCTGCTACGGGCAGACCCGACGGGTCGCCACCCCCGCCCAAACCAAAGCGCTCATCGCCCGCGACCGGCACTGCACCTTCCCGCAATGCCGGATCCCACCCGAATGGTGCCAACGCCACCACATCCTGGCCTGGCTGCTCGGCGGCCTGACCGCCATCGCCAACCTCGCCCTGCTCTGCGGCTACCACCACCGCAACCACGAGAAATGGGGCTGGACCTGCCAGATGATCGACGGCATCCCCCACTGGACCCCACCACCCGACCTCGACCCCGACCAGAAACCCCTGCAGAACGTGGGTGTCTGAATGACGTGCGGGTCAGGCGTGCCGCCAGAACGGGGCGCGCTGCGAGATGGTCGCCATGACGGCGGGGTCGAACGGCTCGAGGTCGTAGCCGAGCGGCTGGGGTGGGCGGGCGGTGAAACCGGACTGCGACTCGACGAGGGCGAGGACGTCGGGTTGCACGTAGTACGCGTTGTAGGCGAGGTTGACGACCGTCGCGAACCGGCGGGGTTCGGCCGCCTCGAACTGCTGCAGGATCGCGTACCGGGTGGCGTCGGCGGAAGCACCGAAATCGTCGGGGATTTCTTCGCCGAGCCAGCGCAACGCCTCGGCGAACTCGGGCGACCAGCGCGCGTCGACCAGCACGGCGTCGGCGAGGCCCATCGCGCCCGCCGCCGGCAGGTGCTGGTTCGCGGGCAGCAGGGTGTCCAGGACGGCGGGGAGCCATCGCAGCCAGGCGGGGTCGACCGTCGTGTGGCTGGTCTCGTCGGCGGGGTCGGCGGGCAGAGCGCCCTCGCCGTCGGCGGGCGTGTTGATGCCGAACGGTCCCGTGACCATCAGGCCACCCCGACCGAGGCCGCGACCGTGAGCGGCGCGCGCCGGCCCAGGATCCGGTCGGCCGCGCGCAGAGCGATCGCCATGATCGTCGAGGTCGGGTTCACGGCGCCGCAGGTGGCGAACACGCTGCCGTCGATGACGAACAGGTTGTCGACGTCGTGGGTGCGGCAGTCTGCGTCGACCACGGAGGACGCCGGGTCGCTGCCCATGCGGGCCGTGCCGAGCAGGTGGAAGCCGGCGCCGTTGATGAGCGGGAGCGGGACCACCTCGCGGGCGCCGGCGGTCTCCATGAGCCTGGTGGCGTTGACGATCCCGTGCGCGATGGTCTGCTCGGCGACGGGCGCGATGGTGTAGGTCAGCTTCGGCGCCGGGATGCCGTGGCTGTCGGTGAGCGTGGGGTGCAGCGTCACGCGGTTGTCGGGATCGGGGAGGTCCTCGGTGGTGACCGTGACGCTCGCGGTGTGGCCCAGGCGTTGGGCGAAGATGCGGTGATGGTCAGGCCCCCACGGCACCGGCGCGAGGTAGCCGCCGAGCGCGGTGCCGAGCGGGCCGTCGCTGCGGCAGTACTGCATCATGTAGCCGCGCGCGAAGCCGCGCGACAGGTCGGTCTCGTAGAACTGCTGGCTGATGAGCGACACCGCGAACGGTCCCTTGAACCCTTCGAGTTGTTCGTCGAAGACGCCGGTCACCATGCCGATCGGGTGGTGCATGAGGTTGCGGCCCACCTGGTCGGAGGAGTTCGCGAGCCCGTTCGGGTGGGCGGCCGACGTGGAGTTGAGCAGCAGTCGCGCGGTGCCCACGCCGTTCGCGGCCATGATGACGACGTCGGCGGCCTGGTGCCGTTCGACGCCGTCCGGGTCGAAGTAGGCGACGCCAGTGGCACGGCCGCGCTCGTCGACGGTGACGGTGCTGACGCGGCAGTGGGTGCGCAGATCGGCGCCGGCGGCGATCGCCTCGGGCCAGTAGACGAGATCGGTGCTCGCCCGGGCGCCACGCGGACACCCGAGGTCGCACGGCCCGCACATGTTGCAGGCCTGCCGGTCCCGGCCGTACGGCTCGGAGTTGATGGCGGCGTCGGCGGGCCACCACGCCCAGCCGAGTTCGTCGAACGCCTTCGCCAGTCGTTCGCCGCCGCGGCCGAGCGGGAGCGGTGGGGTCTGTCGGGGCCCGCGAGGCGGGTTGGCCGGATCGCCGTGGAGGCCGGAAACCCCCATCATGGCGTCGTTCTGCTCGTAGTACGGGTGCAGGTCGTCGTAGCCGATCGGCCAGTCGACACCCACGCCGTCGAGCGCGCGCACGCGGAAGTCGGACGGGTGCAGGCGCGGGAAGTGCGCACCCCAGTGGATGAGCGAACCGCCGACGCCGTTGTAGAGCAGCGGCCGGATCGGGGTGTCGAGGTCGTCGATCGGGTAGTCGGCCGGCGCGCGCCGCATGTTCGGGTTGGGATGACGGGCTCGCTGGCGCGCGAGTTCCCAGTCGAGCGATTCCGACGCCGTGTTGCGGTCGTCCCAGCCGCCCTGCTCGAGGCAGACCACCCGCCACCCCGCCGACGCGAGGCGCCACGCGGCGACACCACCCGCCGCACCCGCTCCGACGATCACCGCATCGACCCGGTCCGTCCCGACCACGCGTGTCCTCCTCGACCCAGCGCCCGTCATCCATGAACGTGACCAAGATTGCATACAGTGACCGCTCCCGTACAGAGGGCGACGGCACGGATCTGGTCGGACGACGACGACGAAAGCGGTGCGCACGAGGTGACGGCGCAATGGCATCGGACCGATGATGGTATGCAAACGCCGAGCTCGCCGTGGGCCGGCCGCCCCGGTCAGTCGGCCGGGTCGAGGACCCGGGCGAGGAACTGCCGGGTGCGCGGCTCCGTCGGCGCGGCGAGCACCTGGTCGGGCGGGCCCTGCTCCAGGACGCGACCGCCGTCGAGGAACACCACGCGGTGGGCGGCGGCGCGCGCAAAGGCCATCTCGTGCGTGGCCATGACGATCGTGCGGCCCTCGGCGGCGAGGTCACGGACCAGCGCCAGCACCTCGCCGACCAGCTGCGGGTCGAGCGCGCTCGTGATCTCGTCGAGCAGCAGCAGACGCGGTTCGGTGACGACCGCGCGGGCGATCGCGGCACGTTGCTGCTGACCGCCGGACAGCCGGTCGGGGTACGCGCGCGCCTTGTCCGCCAGGCCGACACGGGTGAGCATCGCCATCGCCCGGTCGTCGGCCTCGGCACGGTCCACCCGGTGGACGAGACGCAGCGCGAGCGTGACGTTGTCGAGCACGGTCATGTGCGGGAACAGGTTGTACTGCTGGAACACCACCCCGATGCGCTTGCGGACCGCGTCGGCGTCGGCGCGCGGATCGGTGATGTCCTCGCCGTCGAGCACGATCACGCCGTCGTCGACCTGCTCGAGCAGGTTGAGGCACCGCAACAGCGTCGACTTGCCCGAGCCGGACGGCCCGATGAGCACGACGATCTCGTGTTCGTGCACCTCGAGGTCGAGGTGGTCGAGCACGGTGCGTTCGCCGAACCGCTTCACGACCCCTGTTGCCGACAGCAACGGTTCGCCGCTCACAGCACCGCGCCCGCGTTCTGCCGTCGCGCCTGCCGGATCGCCACCCAGTCGGCGAACCGGCCCGACGGGATCGCGAGCAGCAGGAAGAACAGGCCGGCGACGACGTACGGGGTGAAGTCGGCGAACTTCGCGCTCTCGATCTGCGCCTGCCGCACCGCGTCGACCGCGCCCAGGATCGAGATCAGCCCGACGTCCTTCTGCATCGACACGAAGTCGTTCATGAGCGCGGGCAGCACCCGACGGAACGCCTGCGGCAGCACGACGGTGCGCATCGTCTGCGCGTAGGTGAGACCGAGCGAGCGGGCCGCGGCGCGTTGCGAGGGGTGCACCGACTCGATGCCCGCGCGCAGCACCTCCGCGACGTAGCCGCTGTACACCAGCACGATCGCGATCGTGCCGAGCACGACGGGGTCGGTCGGCGTACCGGAGAGTCGAAGCCCGGGCAGCCCGAACCCGACGACGTACAACACGATGATGAGCGGGATGCCGCGGAACACGTCGACGTACACGGTGGCGAGGGCCCGGAGCGGGAAGAACACCGCGCCGCGGACGCTGCGCAGCAGCGCGACGAACAGCCCGAGCAGCAGCACCAGGACCGCGGCGACGACGAGCACCCGCACGTTGAGCCACAGCCCGGACAGGATCGGGCGCCACGACTGCCCGGCGACGTGCAGGTCGAGGAACGAGGAGCGGACCCGCTCCCAGCCGGGCGAGGTGACGACCGCGAAGCCCGCCACGACGAGGAAGACCACCGTGCTGGAGCCGGCGATCGCGAACGACCGGACGGTCCTCGACCGGCGGTAGGCCCGGCGTTCGAGTTCGATCTCGCTGACGGTCACGGAACGGGCGCCAGCCGTCAGGACAGCTTGGGCGCGCTGCCCGCCTGCGCCAGCCACTGGTCGACCAGCTTGGTCAGGGTGCCGTCGGCGCGCAGCGCGTCGACCGCCCGGCTCACGCACGCCGTGAGCGGGCTGCCCTTGTCGAGCACGATGCCGAACTGCTCGGGCGTGCCGGTCGACTGCGGGAGTTGGCCGACGATCTTCGCGTTCTTGAGTTCGGCCGAGGTGATGTAGAAGGCGGTGGGGAGGTCGACCACCAGCGCGTCGATCTGGTTGTTGGTCAGGGCCGCCTTGGCGTCGTCGTTGGTGTTGAAGACCGACGGCTGCTGCGTCGGCTTCACGACGTCGGTGATCGCGCTGTAGCTGGTGGTGCCGACCTGGGCGCCGAGCTTCAGGCCCTTCAGGCCCGCGAGGCTCGTGACGCCGGCGGCCTTGCCGCTGGACAGCGCCACGACGGCCTGGGTGACGTCGTAGTACGGCGCGGAGAAGTCGACGGCCTGCTTGCGCTCGGCGGTGATCGAGAACTCGTTGATGTCGGCGTCGAACTTCTTGGGGCCCGGGGCGATGGCGGCGTTGAACGTGACGCGGGTCCAGGTGACGTCGCTCTTGGCGTACCCCAGCTTGGTCGCCACCGCGTACGCCACCGCGGACTCGAAGCCCTTGCCGCTGGTGGGGTCGTCGTTGACGAACCACGGCTCGTACACCGGCTGGTCGGTGCCGAACGTGAACTTCCCGGCCGTCAGCGTCTTGAGGGCGGCGGGGCTGCAGTCGGTGGCGGCCGACGACGCACCCGACGACGACGCGGTGGAGGTGTCGGCGGGGGCGCAGCCCACGAGCGAGGCGGCGCCGGCGGCGGCGACGAGGACGGTGGCGAGGCGGGCGGCGGTGATCCGTGGCACGGCGGCAGAGTAGCCGCGCGGTGTTGCGGCGGGGAACCGTGGACCGCGATGTGGGGGCCGGCGGGGCCCGGCGAGGGGCGTTCCGGGGACGTCCCCCGGTTCGCGCCCGTGTGACCTGGGTACGGTCCCGTACGTGCTGGGCCTCATGCACGCGGCGTCCTCGCCTGGCGGGAGACGTCGTGCTTCGCGTGCGACACCACGGCACCCCCTGTCCGCGTGGGCGGCCCGGTGACCGGCGTCGACAACGGCGACAACTCGTCGACCCGTGAGCGCATCGTGGCGAGCGCGATGGCGCTGTTCACCCAACACGGTTACGACCGCACCACCATGCGCGCCATCGCCGCCGACGCCGGGCTCTCGGTCGGCAACGCGTACTACTACTTCGCGTCGAAGGAGCACCTGATCCAGGGCTTCTACGACCTGGTCAACACCGAGCACCGCGCGCGGGCCCTCGAGGTGGTCGAGAGCACCACCGGGTTCAGTGACCGGCTCGCCGGCGTGCTCGACGCCTGGGTCGACGTCGCCATGCCGCACCACGCCTTCGCGGCGCAGTTCTTCCGGCACGCCGCCGACCCGAACTCCCCGATGAGCCCGTTCTCGGCCGAGTCGGCACCGACCCGGGCGAGCTCGGTGGCGAGCATGGCCGCGGTCATCGACGGCTCGGACATCAAGGCCGACCCCGAGTTGCTGGCCCGGCTGCCCAGCCTGTTGTGGCTGTACCACATGGGCATCGTGCTGTTCTGGGTCTACGACTCCTCCGAGGGCGCCGCCCGCACCCGGCTGCTCATCGCGCGGTCGGTGCCGCTGGTCGAGCGGCTGTTGCGGCTCTCGCGGTACCGACTGTTGCAGTCGGTCACCAAGCAGACGCTGCAGTTGCTCGACGACCTCGGCTGGCGCGACCTGGCCTGACGCCCAGTCAGCACAGGGTGGCGTCGAGCACCGTGGTGTCGAGGCGGTCGAGCAGGTCGAACTGCGGGCCGGTGCGGGGGAGTTCCCACCGGAAGAAGTACGCGGCGGCGCTGCGCTTGCCGTCGTAGACTCGCCGTCGCGGCCGTCGGCCACGAGCTGCTCCAGCCAGATCCAGGCGGCGACCACGTGGCCGACCGCCTCCAGGTAGACGCTCGCGTTGGCGAGCGTCACGGCCGGGTCGCCGGCCGCGTGCAGCTTCTGCGTGGTCGCGACCAGCCGGTCGAGCGCGGTGTCGAGGGCGCCCGCGTACTCGGGGAACGCGTCGCGTGCGTCGACGACGGTGGCCCGGACCGCGGTCTCCAGCGCGCGCAGGCCGGCCCCGCCCTGCATCGCGAGCTTGCGGCCCAGCAGGTCCAGGCCCTGGATGCCGTGCGTGCCTTCGTGGATCATGTTGAGGCGGTTGTCGCGCCAGTACTGTTCGACCGGGAAGTCGCGCGTGTAGCCATAGCCGCCCAGGATCTGGATGGCCAGGCTGTTGGCCTCCAGACACCACTGCGACGGCCAGCTCTTGGCGATCGGCGTCAGCACGTCGAGCAGCAGTGCGGCCGTCGCGCGATCGTTGCCGTCTGCAGCAGTCGCCGCTTCGTCGACCAGCCGCGCGGCGTACAACCCGAGGGCGAGACCGCCTTCGACATAGCTCTTCTGCGCGAGCAGCATCCGCCGCACGTCGGCGTGCTCGATGATCGGGACCTGTGCCGACGCGGGGTCCTTGTCGCCGAGCGGCCGGCCCTGGGGGCGCTCGCGGACGTAGTCGAGGGCGTAGCGGTAGCCGGCGTAGCCGGCGGCGACGGCGCCCATGCCGACGCCGACGCGAGCCTCGTTCATCATGTGGAACATGTGCGCCAGGCCCTGGTGTTCGCGGCCGACGAGCCAGCCGACGGCACCACCGTTCTCGCCGAAATTCAGCAGGGTGTTGGTCGTCCCGCGGTAGCCCATCTTGTGATTGAGACCGGCGAGCACCACGTCGTTCGGTTCGCCGCCGTCGAGGAACCGCGGCACGACGAAGAGCGAGATGCCCTTCACGCCGGGCGGCCCGCCGGGGATCTTGGCCAGCACGAGGTGCACGATGTTCTCGCTGAGCTCGTGCTCGCCGGCGGAGATCCACATCTTGTTGCCGAACAGACGGTAGTTGCCGTCGGGCTGCGGTTCGGCGCGCGTGGTGATGTCGGCGAGCGAGGACCCGGCCTGGGGTTCCGACAGGCACATCGTGCCGGTGAACCGCCCTTCCAGCATGGGCTTGACGAAGCGGTCGATCTGCTCCTGCGTGCCGTGGGCGAGGAGCAGGTTGGCGTTGGCGAGGGTGAGGAACGGGTACGCCGACGTGGCCGTGTTGGCGGCCTGGAACCACGCCAGCACCGCGCGGCCGACGGTGAACGGCAACTGCATGCCGCCGACCGATTCGTCGAACGTTGCAGTGAGCAACCCTGATTCCGCGAACGCGTCGAGGGCGTCCTTCACCTCGGGGATCAGCTGGACCCGGCCGTCGACGACGTGCGGTTCGGCCAGGTCGGCCTTGCGGTTGTGGGTCGCGAACTGCTCGGTCGCGATCTGCTCGGCGAGGTCGAGGACGGCGTCGAACGTCGCGCGGTCGTGCTGCTCGAAGCGGGGCCGGGACGTCAGGGCCTCGACATCGAGCCACTCGTGCAGCAGGAAGTCGAGATCGCGGCGGGACAGGATCGACGAGCGCACGCATGCGACTGTAGGCCGGTGGACAGCTGGGGTGACCGCGCCGGCGGGGCGGAACGGACCGTGCTGCGTGACCACGTCCGGCCGCTGCTCGGGGTGCCGGGCACCGCGCTCGGGCGGCCCTGGCCGGTGGGCCGTTCGCAGGGTCACGCCGCCGCCGGCTGGAACTACTGGTGGCAGGCGCAGTTGCTCGACGTGCTGGTCGACGCGGAACGCCGCGCGCCCGCGGCGGCCCGGCGGCGGCTCATCGACCGGGTGGTGCGCTCGGTGTGGTGGCGCAACGCCGGCTGGCAGAACGACTTCCACGACGACATGGCGTGGCTGCTGCTCGCGCTCGGCCGGGTGGCCGAGGTGACCGGGAACCCGCACGCCCGTGCCCGGCAGGCGCTGCTCGCGCACCTGCGCCGTGAGCTCGACCGCGACGGCCTGCTCAGCTGGCGGTGTTCGGACGGGTTCCGCAACGCCCCGGCCAACCTGCCCGCGGCGATCGCGTTCGCCCGGGCCGGCGACGTGCGGGCGGCGGCGGTGATCGGTGAGTGGGCGGCGACCGCGTTGCGCGACCCCGCGACCGGGCTGGTCATCGACGGCATCCGCGCCGACGGCGCGCGCGTCACCGACCTCTACACCTACAACCAGGGCGTGGCGCTCGGCGCGTACGTCGAACTCGCCGCCGCCGACCCGCACGGGGCGTGGGTGGCCCGCGCCCGTGACCTCGTGGCCGCGGTCGGCCGCGGACTCGCGCCGACGGGCGTCCTCGCGGGCCAGGGCGGCGGCGACGGTGCGCTGTTCGCCGGGATCTGCGCCCGGTACCTCGCACTGACCGCCGGGCGGCTCGACCTGCCCGCGGCCGCAGAGATCGTGCGGGCCTCGGCTCGGGCCGTCTGGTCGCACCGGGATCCGCGGACCGGTCGGTTCCCGGCCGACTGGTCGCGGGCCGCGGGCGGGGAGGAGTTCGACGACGCGCTGTCGGCGCAGGTGTCGGCCTGGGCCGTGCTCGAGGCGGCGGCCGTCGTCGACCCGTGACGCGTGGGGCGGGGTCAGGCGGTCGGGAGCGGGCGGCGCCAGTCCAGCCCGACGAGCTCGATGCGTGACGCCGGGGTCGCGTCCCACCGCACGTCGAGACCGTGGGCGACCGACGTGCGGGCGACGCGGTGCCCGACGGCCGTCGCGGCGGCGTCGTACTCCTCGCGCGAGCCGAAGCGGTCGCGGCCGGCGGGCGGCACGGCGTCGAACCCGAGGTAGAGCGTGGCCGCGGGAAACGCGAGGCGTTCGGCGTCCTGGGCGTGGAAGAACACGTACCCGGGGCGGCCCTCCCGACGTGCGATCTGCTCGCACTCCTCGCTCGCCTCCCGCTTGTCCCAGCCGCAGTGCATCCGGGCGACCAGACCGTCGCGCGCGAGCACCGCGAAGGTGTCGGCGACCCGCTGGTCGTCGGTCGGTCGGCGAGCGGGTTCGGTCGCGAGGTACTCCAGGCGGCGGGCCCACGACGCGTGCACGATCACCTCGGCGGTGTCGGCGTCGACGCCCGCGGCGGGGTCGTCGTCGGCCCACTCCCGCAGGTCGGCCACGACGTCGGCCAGCGCGCGGAACCCCGGCGCGACCGCGTGCCAGGCGAGTTCACGGGCGTAGGGGTCGTCCGGTTCGGCCACGTTGGTGACGCTATCGGCCGGCGACTCCCGCTCGGAGTGGTGCGTGGCTCTCGCGTCGCCTACCGTGACCCGGCCCGACGGACGACGGAGGTGACGATGCCCGGACCACGCGTGCTGCAGCCCGGCGAGGCAGTGGCGCTGTCGTCGCTGTCCGGGTCGCGCCGCGGCCCGACCGAGTTGGTCGTCTCACTGACCGGTGGGCAGCCGGCGCCCGACGTCGTCGCCTTCCTGCTCGGCCCCGACGGTCGGGTGGGCAGCGACCGCGACTTCGTCTTCTTCAACCAGCCCACGAGCGTCGGCGGGGCGGTGGGCGTCGCGGCGGCGACGGCACGGATCCGCACCGGCGACGTCGAGGACCGGGTGGCGCGCGTGCTGGTCGGATGCGCCGGCGGTGCGCTCGACGGCGCCGTGTCGACCCGGTTCCGCGTCGACGTCAGCCACCCGCGCGGCGGGGTGCTCGCGACGGCGGTGGTCGACGTGCCCGCGGGTCACCGCGCCGAGTCGGTGCTCGAGGTCTACCGCCGGGGCGACGGGTGGCGGTTGCGGTTGCTCGCCCAGGGCTACGCCCGCGGTCTCGAGCAGTTCGCCCGCGACCACGGCGTGCAGGTGAACGATCCCGGTCCCGCCCCGGCGCCGTTCGCGCCGCCCGCGACCACCGCCCCGGCACCTCTCCCCGCCGCGGGCGGATGGCCCGTGCCGTCGTCGACCGCACCGTCGTCGCCGGCCGCCCCCTCGGCGTGGGCCGCGCCGCCCGCATCGGCCGGGTGGTCGCCGTCGTCGTCGGTGCTCCCGCCTGTGCCGCCGCCTGTGCTCCCGCCGGCGAAGCGGTCGAGGAAACGCCGTCGGGTTACGGCGTTGGTCGGCGCCGGCGCAGCGGCACTCGTCGCCATCGTGCTCGGCGCGACCTTCGCCGGTGGCTCCGCCACGACCGGGACGCCGGCCGCCGTGACCGCGACCGCGCGCCCCTCGGCCCCCTCGTCCTCGTCAGCCCCGTCGTCGTCGTCGGCCTCGTCGGGTCTCGCCGACGTCGGCGACGACCACGCCCCCGGCCGTCGCGGTGGTGCCGGCGACGGCGCTCGCGCAGCGGCAGCTGGCCGCGTTGCCCGTGAAGGGACGCGCGCCGAAGACCGGCTACTCGCGTGCGCAGTTCGGTCCCCCATGGGCCGACGTCGACCGCAACGGGTGCGACACCCGCAACGACGTCCTGCGGCGCGACGTCACCGACGCCGTGCTCGACCCCGCGACCCACGGGTGCGTCGTGCTCTCGGGATCGCTCGCCGACCCCTACAGCGGCACGACGTTGCCGTTCCGGCGCGGTGCAGACACGTCGTCCGACGTGCAGATCGACCACGTGGTCGCGCTCAGCAACGCGTGGCAGACCGGCGCGCAGCAACTCGACGCCGGGCGGCGCGAGCAGTTCGCGAACGACCCCGCGAACCTGCTGGCGGTCGCGGGTCGGCTCAACCAGCAGAAGGGCGACGGCGACGCGGCGACCTGGTTGCCCCCGAACAAGGCCTTCCGCTGCACGTACGTCGCGATGCAGGTCGCGGTCAAACACGAGTACGGCCTGTGGGTCACGCCCGCCGAGCACGACGCCGTCGCCCGCGTCCTCGCGACCTGCCCGGGCGCGGCGGCCCCGCCGCCGTCCACCCCGGGCGCACGGTCGATGTCGGTACCGCCGCCCGCGCCGGTCGTCACCACGAGCGCGCCGATCGCGCCACCGCCGGCCGACGGTTCCGGCAGCGTCTACTACGCGAACTGCACCGCGGCGCGGGCAGCGGGCGTCGCACCCATCCTGCGTGGCCAACCCGGATACCGAACCGGACTCGGCCGCGACGGCGACGGCATCGCCTGCGAGTGACGCAGACTGGTCGCGTGACCGATCACCCGACCCCGGACGCCGGCCGTCCCCCGTACCCGCCGTTCACGGCCGAGACCGCCTTGCAGAAGGTGCGGGCGGCCGAGGCGGCGTGGAACACCCGCGACCCGGAGAAGGTCGCGCTGGCGTACACACCGGACTCGGTGTGGCGCAACCGCGACGAGTTCGTCACCGGCCGCGCGGAGATCGCCGACCTGCTCCGCCGCAAGTGGGAGCGCGAGCTCGACTACGCGCTGCGCAAGAACCTGTGGGCGTTCACCGCCGACCGGATCGCGGTGCGGTTCCAGTACGAGTCCCGCGACACCTCAGGCCAGTGGTGGCGCAGCTACGGCAACGAACTGTGGGAGTTCGCCGACAACGGCCTGATGGCCCGCCGGGAGGCGAGCATCAACGACGTCGCGATCGACGAGTCGCAGCGCCGGCTCAGCGGCCCGCGGGCCGAGGGGGACGACGAGGTCCCGCCGCTGCGGTGACGGTCGCCCGGCCGGATCAGGCCTGGTCGCGGTCGCGGGGCCCGACCGCGGCGAGCAGCTCCGCGACCCGGGCGTCGCGCGCGGCGTCCTCGCGGACCCGCTCGAGTTGGTAGCCGCGCTCCTCCGAGCGCACCCGCTCCCACACGCTGTCGACCGCGTCGTCGTCCCGACGGGTCGTGTCGTCACCCATGCTCACGATTGTGGTGACGCTCCGGCGGTGGCGCGGCTCCCGGATCGCGACAGTGCGGATCGCGTCACGTCCGGGAACGCACCGACGCACCGGAGCGTCGCGGTGCCACCCGTGCACCGGCGGCCGTCGTCTGCGTCAGCCGCGTAGTTCGTCCCGACGGCGGCGCAGGAACGCGGTCTCGGCGGTGTTGCCCGCGAGGTCGATCGCGGCGTCGTACGCGGCTCTCGCGTCGGCGCTGCGGCCGAGCCGACGCAGCAGGTCGGTGCGGGTCGCGTGGAACGCGTGGTAGGTCGCCAGCGGTTCGGCGAGCCGGTCGACCGCGGCGAGCGCGACCTCGGGGCCGTCGAGTTCGGCGACGGCGGCTGCCCGGTTGAGGGCGACGACCGGCGACGGGTCGAGCCGGACCAGCTGGTCGTAGAGGGCGACGACCTGCGACCAGTCGGTGTCGCGGACGTCGCGCGCCGAGGTGTGGACGGCGTTGACGGCCGCCAGCAGCTGGTACCGGCCGGGCGGTTGCCCGGACGCGAGCCGGGCGCGTACGAGCGCGTGGCCCTCGGCGACGAGGTCGGCGTCCCACGCGCCGCGGTCCTGGTCGGCGAGGGTGACCAGGGCACCGGTCGCGCTCACGCGGGCGGCCTGACGGGCGTCGGTGAGCAGCATCAACGCCAGCAGGCCGGTGACCTCGCCGTCGGCCGGCAGCAGGTCGTGCAGCAACCGCGCGAGCCGGATCGCCTCGGCGGTGAGCCCCGGCCGCACCGGGTCGGTGTCGGGGCCGGTGGCGAGGTAACCCTCGTTGAAGACGAGGTAGAGCACGGCGAGCACGCCCGCGACCCGTACCGGGAGGTCGGCCGCCGCGGGCACCTTGTAGGGGATCCGCGCGGCCTTGATCTTCGCCTTGGCGCGGGTGATCCGCCGGCCCATCGCGCTCTCCTGCACCAGGAACGCGCGGGCGATCTCGGCGACGGTGAGCCCCGCGACCAGCCGGAGCGTCAGGGCCACGCGCGTCTCCATCGCGAGCGCTGGGTGACAGCAGGTGAAGACGAGCCGGAGGCGGTCGTCGTCGACGGGGCCGACGGCGGTGGGCGGGGCGTCGTCGGTCCACACCCGCGCCTCCCGCTGCTTGTCGTCGCGTTTGCTCTCGCGGCGGATCCGGTCGAGCGCCTTGCGCTGCGCCGTGGTGGTGAGCCAGCCGCCGGGGTTCGGGGGCAGGCCGTCGGAGACCCAGTGCTCGACCGCGGCGGCGAAGGCCTCCGCGGCGGCGTCCTCGGCCAGGCCGAGGTCGCCGAAGCGCCGGGCCAGGCCGGCGACGACCCGGGCCCACTCGTCGTGGTGGGCCCGGGCGATCTCGTCGTGGACGCTCACAGCAGCGGTCGCACCTCGAGCCGTCGGTTGCAGGCCTTGGATCCCTCGACCGCGAGCGCGAGGGCGACGTCGAGATCGGGCGCCTCCCAGATCCACAGTCCGGCAACGTGTTCCTTGGTCTCCACGAACGGCCCGTCGGTGAGAACGGCCTGCTCGCCGCGGTTGTCGACGACGGTGGCGGTGCTCGGCGCGTCGAGCCCGCCGGCGAAGACCCAGTGGCCCTGGGACTGCAGGCGGTCGTTGAACACGTCGATCGCCGCGGCCTCCTCGTCGGTGCCGGAGTTGGTGCGGTGGTCGATCACGGAGACCAGGTACTGCATCGTGGTCAGCTCCTCGGGGCCGGGGCGTCCGTCGTGGGCGCCGCTCACCCCTACCACGAAACGGGACCGCCCGGATCGGACAGCTACTGGGCTACTGGTAGGTGACGAGATCCGGTTGCGGCGTGAGGGCCATGACCTGCGCCGGCGTCATGAGGTCGACGTCCTCGGTGAGGAACAGCTTGAAGCCGGTGTGGAACGGCGGGTTGGGGATCGCGAGCGTGTGCCAGGTGTCGAGTTTGGCGCCGGGCGGGCCGAAACCGTCGGCGTGGATGACGGGTTCGATGCCCGGCGCCGCGGTGATGGCCTGCCGGTCCGGGAGCATCGACGTGCGGAACTGGTGGACGACCAGCAGTTTGTCGGGGAGCCGGTTCCGCGTCACCAACCCGGACAGGTAGGTGCCGACCGCGTTGATGCTCGCTGCGGACGCCGCCCCCACGGTCTCGATCGGGAACTCGTTCGGGCCGAGTTTCCACTCCGGGTCGAGCGCGACGCTGACGCTCGGGTCGAGCAGGAACTTCTCGACCGCCTGCACCTGCGGGAGGAACTCGCCGCGTCCGGGCTGGAAGTCGAGGATCAGCAGCATCCGGTGGCGGTGGGCGGCGTCGAGGTAGCGCTGGATCGCGTCGTCGGGGATCGCACGGCTGCAGGTGGGCGCGGCAGGTGTGCACGGGCGGGCGACGGTGACGATGAGCTCCATCGCCGGTTGCAGGGTGCGGCCGAAGGGTGCGAACTGCGCGGCGCGCTCGTCGATCTGGGCCGCGACGGTGTCGGGATCGGCCGAACCGAGGACGCCGAGCGCAGGGCCGTCGGGGCCGCCGTAGAAGGCGACGACCCGGTGGGCCGGGAAGATCGTGCGCCCGCCGCGGGGCAGTGGGGGTGGTGGCGGGGGCGGTGCCGTCGTGGTGGCAGGCGCGGAGGTCGTCGGCGGGGAGTTCGCGAGCGTGGCGCTCGACGGCACCGAGGTGGTGGCCGCCGGGCTCGACGCGGGCGTCACGGGAGGGTTGGAGCCGCACCCGGCCGACACCAGCGTCGACACGGCCACGACGGCAAGAACGGCGGCTCGGGCACGCACGGGAAGCGATTCTCACACGGGGTGCTCTCGCGTAACGTGCGCCGGCATGGACGCGTCGCCGTGCAGCTGAGCATCCTGGGCTGCAGCGGGACCATCCCGGCCGCCGACGACGGGTGCTCGGCCTACCTGCTCCGGCACGACGGCTTCACCCTGCTGCTCGAGGTCGGTACCGGAGCGGTGTCGTCGTTGCTCCGGCTCGGCGGCCCGCGCGGGAAGGTGCTGCCGCAGATCGACGCGGTGTTCGTCTCGCACCTGCACGCCGACCACTGGCTGGACCTGGTGCCGTTGTCGTACGTGCGGCACTACCAGCCGGCCGGCCCGGGGCCGGTGATCGACGTCCACGCCCCGGAGCCCGCCGAGGCGCAACTGGTCGCCGCCGGCGGGTGGCCGCGCGAGGGCGAACACGCGCTGCACCCGGACTGGAACTTCGTGCCGACCGCGCCGGGGCGGCGGGAGATCGGGCCGTTCACGGTCGACCTCGTGCGGTCCGAGCACCCGGAGCCGTGCCACGCCTCGCGGTGGACGGCCGGGGGACGCTCGCTGGTCTTCAGCGGCGACACCGGTGAGTGCGCCGACCTGGTGAAGCTCGCCGACGGCGCCGACGTCGCGTTGTTCGAGGCGAGTTGGTACGCCGACGACGACCCGCCGCCTGGCATCCACCTCACCGCGGCCCAGGCCGCCGACCACGCCAACCGGGCGGGCGCCGGCCGGTTGCTGCTCACGCACGT
Organism: Melastoma dodecandrum; assembly: GCA_029817715.1. NCBI lineage: Eukaryota > Viridiplantae > Streptophyta > Magnoliopsida > Myrtales > Melastomataceae > Melastoma > Melastoma dodecandrum. The sequence goes on from JARUPY010000535.1 coordinate 1,516,862, forward strand.
GACACCGTGGGGCGACCTCGACCGGACCGAGGCCGAAGCGGTGCCGGTGGCGGAGATGCCGTGCGAGGCCGTGCTGTCCGGACGCAGCTACGAGATATGAGCCGCGTCGACCCGACCGCCGCCGAGATCGCCGCGCCGATGCCCGGCGACGACGTCGTGCCCGACGCGAACGTGGTCATGGACCGGGCGATGACGCTGCCCGCGCCGCCCGAGCAGGTGTGGCCGTGGCTCGCGCAGCTCGGCAAACGCCGCGGTGGGTGGTACATGAGCCGTCGGGTCGAGCGGTTCGTGCCGGCCTCCCGCCGCGGGTTGCGGGTGCTGCGCGAGGAGTGGCTGCACCCGGCCGTCGGCGACGTCGTGCCCGACTGGGGTGGCCGCGACGCCGACTTCGTCGCGACGCTCGTGGAGCCGGACCGGTGTCTGGTGCAACGGTCGACCCGTGGGCACGTGCGGCTGAGCTGGGCGTTGCAGCTCACGCCGGTGGCCGGTGGTCAGACGCGCCTGCAGCTGCGGTTGCGGCTCGCCGGCGTCAAGCGGCCCCGCCTGGCCGACACCTTCGGCGGGGCGATGGACAAGCTGACGGTCGTCCTCCTGCGCCCCGGGTTGGCGGAGCGGCTCCGCGACGCGCGCTGAGTGGTCGGCCGGGGCGGCCGTCAGGGTGCAGAAGTGCACTGTTTGGTCGCTCGGGGTGGCCGATGGGGTGCAGAAGTGGAACTTTTGCATGCCGGGTGGCGGGGATGCCGGTGCTGGGTGGCGGTGCGCCGGGGCGCGCAAAAGTCCGTGTTCTGGTCGGGATCTGCGGCGTGTCGGCGCGGTGGGCGACCAAAGGGCGGAGTTTTGCGGGTCGGGGGCGGCGTGTCGGCGCGGTGGGTGACCAAAGGGCGGAGTTTTGCGGGTCGGGGGCGGCGTGTCGGCGGGGTTGGCGACCAAAGGGCGGAGTTTTGCGGATCGTGGGCGGCGTGTCGGCGCGGTGGGTGACCAAAGGGCGGAGTTTTGCGGGTCGTGGGCGGCGTGTCGGCGCGGTGGGCGACCAAAAGGCGGAGTTTTGCGCGTCGCGCGCCCGCCGGAGTCAGGGCGAGGACCGACGAGGACCGACGAGGACCGACGAGGACCGGCGAGGACCGGCGAGGACCGGCGAGGAGAGGGCGGGGACGACGACGGCCCGGGCGCGTCAGGTGGACGCGGCCCGGGCCGGTGGTCGAGCGAGAACGGATCAGGCGGCGCGGAGCACGACCTCGATCTCGAGCTGGATGGTGACCTTGTCGGACACCACGACGCCGCCGGACTCCATGGTGGCGTTGAAGTTGACGCCGAAGTCCCTGCGGTTGATCTCGGTGGTGGCGGTGAAGCCGGCGCGGGTGCCGCCGTAGGCGTCGGGGCCGAAGCCGTTGGCCTCGAGCGTGAGCTCGACCGGCTTGGTGACGCTCTTGATGGTGAGGTCGCCGGTGAGGACCCAGTCGTCGCCCTTCGGGGTGACCGAGGTCGAGGCGAAGGTCATGGTGGGGTGCTCGTCGGCGGCGAAGAAGTCGGCGGACTTGATGTGGCCGTCGCGCTGCTCGTTGTTCGTGTCGATCGAACCCATGTCGATGGTCGCGGTGACCGACGACTGCTCCGGGGTCTCGCCGGTGACGACGGTGCCCTCGAAGGTGGTGAACTTGCCGCGGACCTTGCTCACCATCATGTGGCGAACGGTGAAGGAGACAGCGGAGTGAACCGGGTCGATGTCCCAGGTGCCGGCGAGGTAGCCGGGCAGGGCGGCGATGGCGGTCATGGAGTGCTCCCTTTTTCGTAGCTGGTAGCACCACCGTAGCGGGTGCTCGTTGAGTGTTCAACCACCGCGGTGCCGGGTTGTTCCCGTGCCGTGGGTCACATGGACGGCTCACAGCCATGCTTGACCTCGCCTTGCCGTCGGCATGAGATCCCGCCGCAGTGCGGACGGCGACGCTCGTGCCATGACCGCCACCCTGTCCGGTCCGCGCGTCGCGGACCCCGCACATCCCGCACCACCCGCCGAGGCCCCGCCGGGCCGTCGCCGGCGTCGCGAGCCCGCGTCACCGGCAGCGACCCGCCCGCGCTGGCAGCGGCCGGCGACGGCCACGCTGCTGCTCGGCGCGGCCCTGCTCTACCTGGTCGACCTCGGCGCCAGCGGCTGGGCCAACTCGTACTACTCGGCAGCGGTGCAGGCGGGGACGCAGAGCTGGAAGGCGTTCCTGTTCGGCTCCCTCGACGCCGGCAACGCCATCACGGTCGACAAACCACCGGCCTCGCTGTGGTTGATGGAGCTGTCGGGACGCGTGTTCGGGTTCAGCTCGTGGTCCATGCTGGTGCCGCAGGCGTTGCTCGGCGTCGGGTCGGTGTGGTTGCTCAGTGCAACGGTCCGCCGGTGGGCGGGCGCGGGTGCCGGGATCGCTGCGGGTGGCGTGCTGGCGTTGACGCCCGTGGCCGTGCTGATGTTCCGCTACAACCAGCCGGACGCCCTGCTGGTGTTCTGCCTGGTGGCGGCTGCGTACGCGGTGACGCGGGCGGTGCAGCCCGGCGCCCGGTCGTGGTGGGTCGTCCTGGTCGGTGTGGCCATGGGCTTCGCGTTCCTCACCAAGAGCCTGCAGGGGATGACGGTCCTGCCCGCTCTGCTCGCCGTGTACCTCGTCGCGGCGCCGTTCGGGTGGCGCCGCAAGGCCAGGGACCTCGCGCTCGCGACCGTTGCACTGGCCATCAGTGGCGGCTGGTGGTTCACGATGGTGTCGTTGTGGCCGGCGTCGTCGCGCCCCTACATCGGTGGCTCGACCACTAACAGCGCCTGGGAACTCGCCTTCGGCTACAACGGCCTGGGCCGGGTGACCGGAGGTGACAGCAACGGTGCGTCCTTCAGCGGCACACCCGGGCTCCTGCGGCTGCTCAACGCCGAGATGGGCGGCCAGATCTCCTGGTTGCTGCCCGCGGCGCTGGTGCTCGGCGTCGCCACCGCGGTGGTCGGTGGCCGCCGCGCCCGGTGCGCCGTCGCGTTGTTCGGTGGCTGGCTGCTCGTGACGGGAGCGCTGCTGTCGTTCATGAGCGGCACGGTCCACCCGTACTACACGGTCGAACTGGCGCCGGCGATCGCCGGGCTGGTCGGCGTGGGGGTGGTCGTCCTCTGGCGGCAGCGGCACCGGCTCGTCGTCCGCGCCGCGCTCGCGGCGGCCCTCGCCGCGACGGGTGCCTGGAGCTGGGTCCTGCTGCGGCGCTCGACGAGCCTCACCGTCGGTGGGCTCGACCTGTCGTGGGTGGCCTGGGTGGTGCTCGTCGCGGGATCGCTCGGCGCGATCGCGGTCCTCGCCGCCGGCCGGTTCCGCGCGACCGTCGTGGGCGTGCTCGCGCTCGCCCTGGTCGGCGGGCTGGGAGGCTCGACGGCCTACGCCGTGCAGACCGCGTCGACCGCCCACACGGGTTCGATGGCGACGGCCGGGCCCGCCGTCGCCGGCTCCACCGGCGGCTTCGGCGGCACGGGCGGCCCCGGCGGCACGCCGCCGTCCGGTGCGACCGGCACGCCGCCCTCGGGGGCGGCGCCCGGCGGCGCGCCCGCGACCGGCACCTCGACCGCGACCGGAACCTCGACGGCGTCGGGCTCCGGCGGCGGGCCGGGAGGGGGCGTCACCACGTCGACGGCGCTGACGTCGTTGCTCACTGCAACGAACACCCGGTGGGCGGCCGCGGTCAGCGGCGCGCAGGCGGCCGCCGCACTGGAGCTCGCGACCGGCACCTCGGTGATCGGCATCGGCGGCTTCACCGGCAGTGACGCCGCTCCCACACTCGCGCAGTTCCAGCAGTGGGTCGCGAACGGTGAGATCGCCTACTACGTGGTCACCGGATCCGGCGGCGGCGGGGCGGGCACCGGGAACGCGGCGAGCGCGATCGCCACGTGGGTCGCGGCGCACTACACCGCGACGACCGTGGGTGGGACGACGGTCTACCACCTCGTGGGCTGAGGCAAGGCTCGCCATGCTGGCGGGGGACTCACGGCGTCCGGGACCATGGGCGTCGTGAGTTCCGCGCAGCCCCGCATCGATCCGCCACCGTCCGGCCCCGAGCTCGACCCGACCGGCGCCGTGCAACCCGACGTGCATGCCGACCCCGAACAGCACGAGTTCGGATCCGAGCACCGCGACGTCGCCGGCGGCTGGCTGCGCCCGGCGGTGTTCGGGATGATGGACGGCCTGGTCACCAACGTCTCGCTCATCGCGGGCGTGGGCGGCGGCGGGCTCGCGGCGCACACCATCGTGCTCACGGGGCTCGCCGGCCTGGTCGCCGGCGCGTTCAGCATGGCCACCGGCGAGTACGTGTCGGTGAGCAGCCAGAACGAGGCGGTCGAGGCCGAGTCGCGCATCGAGCTGCACGAACTGCGGGTCAACTCCGGCGCGGAGGCCGAGGAACTCGCCGAGCACTACATCGGTCTCGGGATCAGCGAGGGCAACCGCGCGGGCGTTCGCGCACGAGCTCGCCGAGCACCCCGAGCAGGCGCTGCGGGTGCACGCTCGGGAGGAGATGGGGATCGACCCCTCCGACCTGCCGAGTCCGTGGACGGCCGCGGGTTCGTCGTTCGTGTTCTTCGCCGTGGGGGCCGTGCTGCCCCTGCTGCCCTACCTGTTCGGCTTCGACCACCTCGTCGTTGCACTGTGCATCGGTGGGGTCGCGCTGGTGGTGGCCGGCGGGATCACCGCCCGGTTCACCCGGCGCTCGGTGGTCTTCTCGGCGCTGCGGCAGCTCGCGCTCGGCGCGTTGGCGGCAGGGGTCACCTACGGCGTGGGCGCGCTCATCGGGGCCAACGTCGCCTGATCGAGCGCACGGCCGTCAGCGCTGCTTCGGCTCCTTGATCAACCGGCCTTTCCGGTCGCGCGGGCGCGGCGCCGGCGGCGGGACCGGTGGCCCGTACGGCCCGCTCTGGGCCGGACCCATCAGCGTGAACAGCAGTCGCGTCCAGCGGCCCCGTGGTGTGGCGGTCATGACCTCGTGCCTCCCAATCGTTTGTACACCAATCATCATGGCACGAACGACCGCCGGTACGCTCGGCGGGTGACCGACGACGTCCTCGCCCTGGAGCGCCAGGTGTGCTTCGCCCTCGCGGTGGCGTCGCGCACGGTGAACGCGGTGTACCGGCCGCTGCTCGAGCCGCTCGGCCTGACCCACCCGCAGTACCTCGTCATGCTCGCGCTCTGGACACCGACGAACGGTCGCTGCGGTCACTGGCGGACACCCTCGCCCTCGACCCCGGCACGTTGTCGCCGCTGGTGAAGCGCCTCGAGGCCGAGGGGTACCTGACCCGCACCCGCGACCCCTATGACGAGCGCGTGCTCCGGGTCGCGCTCACGCCCCGCGGCCGCGCCCTGCGGAAGAAGGCGGAACTGGTGCCGCCCGCGGTGGTCGAGCGGCTCGGGATCCCGCTCGCTGAACTCGAGCGGCTCCGCAAGGGCCTCGACCGCATCATCGAGGCCGCCCGGGCCGAGTAGCGGACTGCCGGCGCGGTCAGGCCGCGTAGGTGCGCTGGATCCAGGCCCGGCCGCGCTCGGCGGTGTCGCGGCGGGTGCGCCACGACCGGACGAAACCGGGGTGACCGGCCTCGGCGCCCTCGCGGATCACGCGGTAGATCCAGTCGTGCGCGTCGAGCGCGGCGCCGCGCACCCGGTCGCGCAGGGCGGAGTCGGCGCCGTAGCCCTCGCACAGGACCGCGAACCGCTCCACGAACCGGCCGGCTCGCGGGTCGGTGACGTCGGCGGGGTCGAGCATCGGCACCCAGAAGCAGGCCGCCGACGCGAGGTCCCACGCCCGCGAGCCCGGCTCGGCGAGGTCGAAGTCGATGAGCCCCGCGGCGCGGCCGTCGCGGAAGACGATGTTGCCGGGGTGCGGGTCGTTGTGCGTGACGAGGGCGTCCGGGCCGGTGCGGTGGTGCACGGGGACGCGGCGGGGCCAGGTCCAGCCGGCGTCGTCGAAACTCGCTGTTGCATCATGCAACCGTCGCAGCAGACTCCCGACACTGGCGAGGGCGTCGTCACCGACGGCCCACGACGCGAGCTGGGCGCCCGGCGCCACCGCGGGGTCGGGCACCTCGCCGGGCAGGTACGACAGCACCTCGACGTCGTCACCGAGGCGGCGCACGCGCGGTGCGTCGTCGAACCCGACGGTCTCCAGATGACGCAGCAGCGCGTGCCGAGCCGTCGCCCCGGGCAGCCGCGGGCGCCACACCTCCGCTCCGCGCCGGCGGACCCGGCCGTGGTTCGCGGTGCCGCCGGTGAGCAGCTCGAAGCCGTCGGGGTCGCGGGTCACGAGGTGGCCCGCCCGTCGGCGCGGTGCGGTGCGTGGGTGGTGAGCAGCGCCTCGGCCATCGCGCGGTGGGTCACGAGGGCGTTGACGTGACCGCCGCGCAACGCGCTCGCCACCGCCGTCGCCTTGGCGTCGCCGTAGGCCACGGCAATGACGGTCCGGATGCCGCGCAGGTCGGCGGCGGTGAAGCCGATGACCCGGTGGGTGGTGGCGTTCTCGACCGGGTTGCCGTCGACGTCGAGCAGCACCCCCGAGACCTCCGCGACCACACCGGCGCGGGCCAGGGCCTCGCGATCGGCCGGGGAGAACGCGTCGAACACGGTCGACAGACCCGGCTCCCACGCCCCGATGCCCACCGCGGCGACGGTGACGTCGGTGGCGAGGCGGAGCACCCGGGCGACGTCGGGCTGGCGGCGCAGGGTGCGGGCGGTGCTGGCGTCGGCCGCGATCATCGGCGCGTAGAAGACATGCGCCGCGCCGCCGCCGAGGCGCGCGGTGGTGCGGACCAGGTCGAGCACGTCGAGGCCGTCGGGTCGTGAGAGGGCGCCGGTCAGTTGCACGACGGGCACCGACGGCAGCCGGTGCAGGGCCGTGCCCATCGGGTGCAGGCTCCGTGCCCACGCCATGCCGACGACGTCATCGGCCGTCACGACGTCGGAGAGCAGGTCGGCCGCGGCCTCGCCGAGCGTGCGGCGCAGGGCGGGTTCGTCGTCGTCGTCGACGTCGAGGACCAGAGCGTGCGCGAGGTCGAAGGTCTGCTGGAGGTCCCACGACAACTCGGAGTCGACGTGGCCCGGCGTGGTGATCTCGATCTTCACCAGACCGGTGTCGCGCGCGGTGTCGAGCAACCGTGCGACCCGGAACCGGCTCACGCCGAGGGTGGTCGCGATCTCGGTCTTGCTCTGCCCTTCGAGGTAGAAGCGCCGCGCGACGTTGGCGAGCAGGACGGCTTCGGCGAGGTGGGGTGGGCGCGGGACGGGTCCGGCCGCCATGTCGCCACCTCCCTCCGGCCACGACGTGGGTGTCCCTTGCCGGACAGGCTTTGCCCAGCTTGTCCGGATCGCGCTCAGATGAGCGCGTAGGGGTCTCATCCTCGCATCAGGTCTTGACTCCGCACCAGTGCGACAGAGAAGGTGCAGCAACAGATGAGCGCTTGCCCGCTCAGGCGAGCAGCGCTGCTCGGGAGGAGATCGCATGGTCCTGCGTCCGGTCCGGCAACGGGTACGGGGGTTCGCCGTGGGCGCCCTGGTCGGTGTCCTCGCGGCAGGTGCCTTGACCGCCTGCACCGCCGGCGCGGGGGGCGGCGGATCGGGCGACCCCTCCTCGCTCAACGTGCTGATGGTCAACAACCCGCAGATGGTCGACCTGCAGGCCCTCACCGACAAGTACTTCACCGCCCAGACCGGTATCAAGGTCAACTACACGACGCTGCCCGAGAACGACCTCCGCGACAAGGCGAGCACCGAGTTCAGCTCGCAGGCCGACCAGTACGACGTCGCGACGCTGTCGAACTTCGAGATCCCGTTCTACAGCGAGTTGGGCTGGCTCGCGCCACTCACCGACTACGCGAAGCAGGACCCGACGTTCGACCAGAGCGACATCCTGCCGTCGATGACGAAATCTCTCTCCGGAGCCGACGGCAACCTCTACGGCGAACCGTTCTACGGCGAGTCGTCGTTCCTCATGTACCGCAAGGACGTCATGGCGGCGAAGGGCATCACCGTCCCCTCGAACCCGACGTGGCAGGAGATCGCGGACATCGCGGCGAAGGTCGACGGCGCGCAGCCGGGCATGAAGGGGGTCTGCCTGCGCGGCCAGCCCGGCTGGGGTCAGATCCTCGCCCCGCTCACGACGGTCGTGAACACCTTCGGCGGCACCTGGTTCGACAAGGGCTGGAACGCCCAGGTGACCTCCGAGCCATTCCGGAAGGCCGTGCAGTTCTACGTGGACCTGGTGCGGGCGCACGGTGAGGCGGGCGCACCGCAGGCGGGCTTCACCGAGTGCCTCAACAACTTGCAGCAGGGCAACGTCGCGATGTGGTACGACGCGACGTCGGCCGCCGGGTCGCTCGAAGCCGACAACTCCCCGGTGAAGGGCAAGATCGGCTACGCGCAGGCACCGGTCGTCGAGACCAAGACGTCGGGCTGGCTGTACGCCTGGTCGTGGGCGATGGAGGCCGCGTCGAAGAAGAAGGACGCCGCCTGGAAGTTCATCTCGTGGGCGTCGTCCAAGCAGTACGAGGAGACGGTCGGCAAGGAACTGGGCTGGGCGCGGGTCCCCGCGGGCAAGCGGGCCTCGACCTACCAGAACCCCTCCTACCTCGACATCGCCGGAGCGTTCGCCTCGCCGACCCAGGAAGCGATCCAGAACGCCAACCCGACCGACCCCGGTGTGCAGCCGCGGCCGACCATCGGCATCCAGTTCGTCGACATCCCCGACTTCACGAACTTCGGCACCCAGGCGTCGCAGTACTTCAGTTCGGCGATCGCGGGGCAGATGAGCGTCGACGACGCACTGCAGAAATCCCAGAAAGCCGCGCAGCTGGCCGGCGACAACTACAAGTCCAAGTAGAGCGGGGACATCAGATGACTGCCACCGCCACCGAGCGGGAGTCCGGGCGGGCACCCGAGTCGGGCCGTGCACCGGGGACGCCGAAGCCGAACGTCCTGCAGAAGTTCCGCAACGGCGACTGGGGCCGACGTGGACCGTTGCTCCCTGCACTGGTCTTCATGATCATCGTGACCCAGCTGCCGTTCGTGGCCACGCTGGTGATCTCGTTCATGAACTGGAACGCCTACCGGCCCAACGACCGCGGTTTCACCTGGTTCCACAACTACAAACTGGTGTTCCAGGACGACGTCCTGCGCAGCTCGGTGATCACGACGATCATCCTCACCGTCTCGGTGGTGCTGGTCAGCCTGGTCCTCGGGTTCGCGATCGCGCTGCTGCTGGACCGGACGTTCTTCGGTCGGGGCATCGTCCGGACGCTGATGATCACACCGTTCCTCATCGTCCCGGTGGCCGCCGCGCTGCTGTTCAAGCACGGGATCTACAACCCGACCTACGGCCTCGTCAACGGTGTCCTCAACGGGATCTGGAAGATCTTCGGCAGCGACAACGCGCCACAACCGGAACTGCTGACCAGCCACCCGCTCATCGCGGTCGAGGCCCAGCTGATCTGGCAGTGGACGCCGTTCATGATGCTGATCCTGTTGGCCGGCCTGCAGTCGCGGGACCCCGAGGTCATGGAGGCCGCGCGGGTCGACGGCGCCGGGGCCTGGGCGATCTTCCGGAACATGACGCTCCCGCACATGCGGCAGTACCTCGAACTGGGCGGCCTGCTCGGATCGATCTACATCGTGCAGAACTTCGACTCGGTCTTCACGATCACGTCGGGCGGTCTCAACACGGCCAACCTGCCGTACACGATCTACCAGACGTTCTACCAAGCGAAGGACTACGGCCTCGCGTCCGCCCAGGGCGTCGTCGTGGTCATCGGGTCGCTGATCCTCGCCACCTTCGCTCTGCGCACCGTGTCGTCGCTGTTCCGAGACGAGGTCTGAACCGATGAGTGTCATCACCAGCCCCGAGACGCCGTCCGGACTGACGCCGTCGGAATCCGGCTTGAAGACCAAGAAGGTCAAGACCGCCCCGCCCGGGGGCCGCAACGGCACCCGCCGCGGCACGATCGTTATCGGCGTGGTCGCCTGGATCATCGGGATCATCTTCGTGATCCCGGTGCTCTACATGATCCTCACGTCGTTCCACTCCGAGCCCGACGCCGCCACCAACCCGCCGAGCTTCGGAGCCCCGCTCACCCTCGACGGCTACCGCACGTTCTTCGGTGCCGACGGCGGCGCGAGCCCGTGGCCGTCGTTGATCAACTCGGCGTGGGCGTCGGTGGCGTCGGTGATCATCGTGCTGCTGCTCGCGGTGCCCGCGGCGTACGCGTTGTCGATCCGGCCGGTCAGGAAGTGGACCGACGTGATGTTCTTCTTCCTGTCGACCAAGATGTTGCCGGTCGTCGCGGGGTTGCTGCCGATCTACCTGGTGGCGCAGAACATCGGACTGCTCGACAACGTCTGGTTCCTCGTCGTCCTGTACACGTCGTCGAACCTGCCGATCGCGGTGTGGATGATGCGCTCGTTCCTCGCCGAGGTGCCGCCGGCGATCCTCGAGGCGGCGGCGATCGACGGCGCCGGCCTGCCCGGCATCCTCTGGCGCATCATCCGGCCGATCGTCATGCCGGGCATCGCCGCGACCTCGCTGATCTGCTTCATCTTCAGCTGGAACGAGTTGCTGTTCGCTCGCGTCCTCACCTCGACCGTCGCGCAGACCGCGCCCGTGTTCCTCACCTCGTTCGTCACGAGCCAGGGCCTGTTCCTGGCCAAGGTCTGCGCCGCCGCGACCATCGTGTCGCTCCCGGTGCTCATCGCGGGCTTTGCGGCGCAGGACAAACTGGTCCAGGGCCTGTCGCTCGGGGCGGTGAAGTAGCTCATCACCACGTCACACCTGCGGTGAGGCGCAGGTACGGGCAGGATGTGGTCCGTGAAATGGGTGCTGCTCGCCGCGGCGATCGTCCTCGAGGTCTTCGCGACCACCGCGCTCAAGCTCAGTGACGGGTTCACCAAGCTCTGGTGGGGCGCCGCCATGGCCGTGGCGTACCTGCTCTGCTTCGGCTGCCTGACCCTCGCGATCAAGACGCTCGACGTCGGCACCGCGTACGCGATCTGGGCCGGCGTGGGCACCTCGCTGGTCGCGGTGGTCGGCCTGCTGGTGTTCGACGAACGGTTCAGCCTGGTCAAGCTCGTCGGCATCGTGCTGGTGGTCGCCGGCGTCATCGCGATCAACCTGGGCGGGGAGTCGTCGGCGCACTAGGCGTGCGTCCCACGACAGCCAGGACCCGGCCGTGCTCACCGTCACCGCGCTCGCACCGGCCAGCTGGCCGCTGTTCGAGCAGTTGGTCGAGCGCGACGGCGGGGTGTGGGGCGGGTGCTGGTGCATGGGCTTCCACGCCGAGGGGTTCACCGGCGACCCCGACGAGCACCGCGCCCGCAAGCAGGCGCGGGTCGACGCCGGCACGGCCCACGCGGCCCTCGTGCTCGACGGCGACGAGTGCGTCGGCTGGTGCCAGTACGGGCCGACCGGGGAGCTGCCCCGCATCAAGCGGCGCAAGGCCTACGAGGCGGGCGCGACCGAGCCGCCCGCACCGGACTGGCGGATCACCTGCTTCTACGTCGGCAAGGGCCACCGCAGGCAGGGCGTCGCGGCCGCGGCGCTCGACGGCGCGGTGGGGCTCATCGCCGCGGCGGGAGGCGGGCGGGTCGAGAGCTTCCCGGAGGCGGTGACCGGCCGGAAGGTCTCGGGTTCGTTCCTGCACAACGCCACGGCCGAGCTGTTCGAGTCGCGCGGGTTCGTCCGGGTGCGCCCGCTGGGCAAGCACCACTGGCTGGTGGTCAGGGACGTGGCGGCGGCGACGACGTCGCGAAAGCGCTGATGAAGTCCGCGGTCTCGGCGGGGAACTCCACCGGCATCGCGTGCCCGCTCGCCGCGACCACCTCGACCCGGGCGCCCGCCGCCCGGTAGCGGGGAGCGGCGCGGTCGCCGTAGAAGTGGTCGCGGCCGCCGAGCAGGACGAGGGTGGGCAGCGCGGCCGTGCAGACCCCCACGTCGAGGGGGACGCGGGCCAGCCGGGCGCCGCGATCGACCAGCACGATCCGGAACATCACCGGGTCGAGGGCCTGCAGATCCCGCAACGCGGCCGCGGCGAGCGCGACCAGGGCCGGGTCGCGGCGGGCGGTCACCCGACGCGGCAGGCGGGTCGTGGCCGCGGCCAGCGCACCGAACACCGGGCGGACCGCCCGGTACAGCCGCGGGCTCCACCGCTGCGTCATGACGACGCCCGCGCGGGGGAGGTCGGCGTCGGTGTAGTCGGGCGCCTGCGCCACGATCACCAGCCGGGTCACGCGCCCACCGCGGCCGGCGAGTTCGACGGCGACGTCGGCACCGAAGGAGTGCCCGACCACCGTCACGTCGGTGAGGTCGAGGTCGGCCAGCACCTGCCCGACGGGCGTCGGCCTGCGCCGGTGCGTCGGCAGCCGGCCCACCGGTGCGTCCGTGCCCGAGCAGGTCGACGCGCACCACCCGGTGGTCGGGCGTGAGCCGTGGCGCCACCAGGTCCCAGGAGTGCGCCGACGACGCGAACCCGTGCACCAGCAGCACGACCGGTGCGTCGCGGGGGCCGTCGTCCACCACGGCCAGCGCGCGGTGTCTCGTCAGGGGCACGTGCGCTGTTCTACCGTCTGCGGATGCCGCCGCCCGACCCGCCCGGCCTGACCTTCCTCGACGAGGACGGCAACGAGCTCCCCGTCGTCGCCGTCGACGTGGTCGGCGGTGACGACGTCGACGAGGTCGCCGCGCGCCGTGCGCACGCCCGCCGCGCGCGGGTCGAGCAGTGGTTGCCCGACGGCGGCGGGGCGGGCGATCGCCGCGCTGGTGTTCGTGCTGGTCGCGTGGCTCGGCGCGACCCCGCTCGTGCAGGCGGTCAACGCGATCTTCCCGCAGGAGCTGCGGCAGATCGGCCCCACGTCGGACCCGTCGGCGAACTTCGGCAACGGCCAGTACTTCGGTGTGGCGCCCGGGCTGCTGCCGTTCGTCATCTACGGCACGCGGGCGTTGATCGTGGCGGTCGCGCTGACGTTGGCGTTCCGTGCCCGCCGCCGTGAGCGGTCGGTGCTGGCCACCGCCGCGGTGACCACCGCGTCGATCTCCCTGCTGCTGTTCCTCGCGGCCGGCGTGCTGCTGACGATCGGGATGGCCATGGGCCACAGCGGCGGCAGCTTCACCTACCCGATCTGAGGGCTCACGTCAGCTGGTGGTCCCCGTACTTCTCCCGCAGCGTCTTCTTGGAGAACTTGCCGACGCTGGTCTTGGGGATCTCGTCGACGAACACGACGTCGTCGGGCAGCTGCCACGAGCTGACACGGTCGCGGAGGAAGTCGAGCACGTCGTCCTTCCCGACCTGCTCACCCTCGGCCGCGACCACGATCGCCAGCGGACGTTCGCTCCACTTCGGGTGCGGCACGCCGATCACGGCGGCCTCGGCGACGCCCGGCATCGACATGATCTCGTTCTCCAGATCGACCGAGCTGATCCACTCGCCGCCGGACTTCACGAGGTCCTTGGTGCGGTCGACGATCTTCATGTAGCCGTCGGGCGTGATGACCGCGACGTCGCCGGTGCGCAGCCAGCCGTCGGGGCTGAACTGCTCGCCGGGGGCGTCGGTGCGGAAGTACTGCCGCGCCACCCACGGCCCGCGGATCTCGAGCTCGCCGGAACTCTCGGCGTCCCACGGCTGCGCCTCGCCCGTCTCGGGGCTGACCACGCGCCACTCCAGGCCCGCGACGGCCATGCCGGCGGTGACGCGGACGTCCATCTGGGCGTCGCTGTCGGCGTCGAGGTACTCCGCGCGCAGCAGCGACTGCGAGCCGACCCGGGCTGATCTCGGTCATGCCCCAGCCCTGGATCATCGGGGTGCCGGTCGCGGCCTGCCACTTCTCCGACAGCGCCCGCGGCACGGCCGAGCCGCCGCTCATCACGCGCCGCAACGACGACACGTCGCGCCCCTCGAGCAGCGGCAGCATGCCCATCCAGATGGTCGGCACGCCCGCCGTCACCGTGACCTTCTCCTCGGTGATGCGGTCGAGCAGACCGGCGGGGGTCATGTCCGGCCCGGGCATCACCATGTTCGCGCCGGCCAGCCACGCGGCGTACGGGATGCCCCAGGCGTTGGCGTGGAACATCGGCACGACCGGCAGAACGGTGTCGACGTCGGTGAGCGCGAGGGTGTTGGCGTACATCGCCGCGGACGCGTGCAGGTAGGTCGAGCGGTGGGAGTACAGGACGCCCTTGGGGTTGCCGGTGGTGCCGCTCGTGTAGCAGAGCCCGCAGGCGGTGTTCTCCTCCGTGACCCGGTCCGCGAGCGCCTCGGGGTCGGCCGGTGACACGCCCGCGACGAAGTCCTCGTACCGGACGACGCGGGGGTCCTCGGGCAGGTCGTGCGGGGCGCCGTCGTCGAAGACCACGACGTGCTCGACGGTCTCCAGCAGGGGGAGGTACTTCGCGAACAGCGGCAGCAGCGAGCGGTCGACGAACATGACCTCGTCCTCGGCGTGCGTGACCGTGTACGCGAGTTGCTCGGGGAACAGCCGGATGTTGCCGGTGTGGAGCACCCGGCCGGTCATCGGCACCGCGAAGTACGTCAGCAGGTGGTGGCGGGTGTTCCAGCCGAACGTCCCGACCCGGGCGTCGGGGGCGAGACCGAGGCCGTCGAGCGCCGCGGCCAGCACGAGGATCTCCTCGGCGGTGTCGGCGAACGTCGACCGATCCTCGCCGCCGACGGTCCTGGTCATGATCGTCCGCGGGCCCCAGTACTGCCGGCCGCGCTGGAAGATCAGGTTGACGGTGAGCGGGGTCTCCTGCATCAGTCCGAGCACGAGACGCATCCTGCGCCCCCGGCCTGTGACGGGCAACACGCGGGCTCCCGCTCACGGCAGTTGCCTGCTGACCACGAACACGCGGGTCTCGACGGTGTCGGCCGTGAGGTAGGGCGCGAGGCGCTCGCGCGCGGCGACGACGGAGGGGTCGGTCGACGCGTCGATGTCGGCGGCGCCCGGCAGGTAGGCCGTCTCCAGGCCGTGGTTGTCGCCGATCGCGGCGTGGGGGTGGTCGACCGTGACCGTGGTGACCGAGGCTTCGCGGGAGTTCGACCGGCCGTCGAGGTGCGGGACGACGTCGCGGGCGTTCTCGATGGCGAGCACCGGCACGCCCGGTGGCGGCGGGATCGCGCCGAGCGGCGATCCGGCCGTCACCACCCCGCCGACCCGGTACCCGCCCGCCTGCGCCCGGCCCGCCGCGGCGAGCGCGACCATCCCGCCGAGGCTGTGGCCGACGAACAGCACCTCGGTTCCCGGCTCGACGCCCGCCGCGGCGAGGGCGGCGAGCACGCCGTCGGCGTAGGTGGTCGCCGAACCCGACAGCGCGCGCAGGTTCGTGCCGAGGTTCGTGACGTCGGCGTTCGCGCGGTCGAGCGACCAGTCCTTCGTGCCGGGGATGTCGACGACAGCGCGCCGGTGGGCCGTGCCGTCGGCGTCGACCGTGGTGAGCACCCGGACGTCGACCGCGCCGGGGACGTCGTGGTTGCGGCGGGCGAGTGCGCCGACCAGCCCCGCGACGTCGCGCGGGGGGCCGTCGGGATCGTGGCCGACACTGCCCGCCGGGCGCGCGAGCACCGCGTGGCCGTCGGGGAAGACGGCCGCGAGGCTCCGGGCCGCGCCCGCCGGGGTGCCGGCCCCCGCGGCGATCGCGGCGGCGTCGACCAGGGACGGGTGCGTGCCGACCGCGATCTGCAGGGCCGTGACCGGATCGCGGGTGGCGACGGCCCCGCCGACCGCGACCGCCACCACGCCGGGCAGGGCGAACGCACCCCGCGCGAACTCGAGCACCCCCGACGCGGCCGTGGCGTCGACGGCCGCGTACGCGGCGGCGGCCGCCCGCACCGACGACGCGAGCGCGAGGCACCGCGCGCCGAGCGCGGCCGCGCCCCGCTCCCCGTGGGCCGCCCGCGCGAGCGCGGTCGCGGCGTCGGCCGCACCGAGCGGGTCGAGCGCCGTCGTTCCCGGATCGAGCAGCGCGAGCCCCACCACCTCGGCCGCGAGCGTCACCTCGCCCAGGGCGAGGCCGGTGCGCGCCAGTTGGTCGCCGAGTCGGGCCAGGTCGTCGAAACGAGCCTCGATGCCGCCCACCCCGCCCGCGACGGCGACCGGCCGCGGCGGCGGCAGCGGGCCGGTCACAGCCCGACCACCCCCGCGATCCCGCGTGCTCCGGCGGTGAGCAGGTCGGCCGCCGTCTCCTCCAGCACGGCCGCCCGCCGGGCGGCGGCGCGGGCGTGCTCCTCGAACGCGTCCGCCGCGTGGTCGAGCAGCGCGGCGGCGCCGAGCAGGTCGCGCCCGGTGTCCGCGAGTCGCTGTCGGCACGCCTCGGCGGCGGTCGAGCGCCATCCGCCGGCCGAGGCGGCCGCCACGAGGTCCGCGGCGAGGCGCCGCACCTCGGCGGCGAGATCGGTGAGCCGGCGGGCACCGGCCGTGAGCGGTCCGGTGCCAGGAACCATCCAGGTCGTCATGCCGGGAGAGCGTGGAGCGCGCCGCCGCCGCGTGGGCGACCGATCGTCCGGCTGTGGACGACGGCGGGGTTGTCCACAGCCCGTCGGAGTGCAACGGGGCCGCGCGTGGGGGTGCGGCACGGCGACGACGACCGCCGTGTGCCGGTCCGCCACGGACCGGCCCGTGCATGCTTGAATGACGGACGACCACGCGAATGACACCGGTGCAATTCGCAGGGACGCCCGACCCGACGACACGACACCGACCCCCGAACGACAAGGAGTTGCCCGTGGCCGCCGAGCCCGCGCGTGACGCCCACAGCGAGCCGTCTGCTGCCGGCGCCCTCGACGGCGACCAGCTGGGCGCCGGTCTTCCCCGCCGCGACCTCGACTTCCTCGCCTTCGAGCGGCAGTGGTGGAAGTACGCCGGCGCGAAGGAGCAGGCGATCCGCGACCTGTTCGGCATGTCGGCCACGCGGTACTACCAGGTCCTCAACGCCCTCATCGACACCCCCGAGGCGCTCGCCGCCGACCCGATGCTCGTGAAGCGGCTGCGCCGGCTGCGGGCGAGCCGCCAGCGCCAGCGCTCGGCCCGCCGCCTCGGCATCGACGTCTGAGCCCCCTCCCGACCTGTCCCGAACCCGATCCGGACGACGCCCGGGCCCGGCCGGTGACCCACCGCGCCGCACCCCGCTGAACCCGCCCTGAATACGCTGCGAGGCATGACCCGGCTCGACCCGGCACCCGACCGCCGCCGCGAACGCATCGTCGGCGGGATCGTCGTGCTCGTCGGCGTGGCGGTCCTCGTGCTCTCGATCTTCGCCCTGCTGGCCGCGGGCAGCGGCAACAGCAGCGACGTCACCGGCCCAGTTGTGACCCTCCCCGGGGGCAGCGGCACCGCGAAGCCGACCGCCAGCGCCTCGACCTCGGCCAGCAGTTCGGCCAGCGCGTCGGGTTCGGGCACACCCACCACCTCGTCCGCGTCGTCGTCCGCGCCGAGCGGCGCGGGCACGCAGCCGCTGGTCGTCCTCAACAACACCGCCCAGGGCGGTCTGGCCCAGCAGGCGGCCAGCACCTTCACCCAGGGCGGCTGGACCGTCACGAGCACCGGGAACTGGTCGCAGTCGACGCTGTCGACCTGCGCGTACTACGACCCGTCGGTGGCGGGCGCGCAGGCGGCCGCCGAGGCGTTGCAACGGCAGTTCCCGGCGATCAAACGGACCGCCGCGAAGTACGACGCCCTGCCGGCCGGGCCCGTCGTGGTCGTCCTGACCAGCGACTACACTGGCTGATCGATCGTCGTCACAACTGAACACCTCATCCAGAGGGGCAGAGGGACCGGCCCGACGAAGCCCCGGCAACCACCCGCGTGCACCGCGCGGTGCAGGTGCCAATTCCGGCTCCCGGGGCAGATCGCGCCCGGAGACAGATGAGCGAAGGACATCGCCCGCGCCATGACCGCCGTGCTCGACCGCCCCGCATCGTCCGCGTCCCCCGCCAGCGGCCTCGTCTGTCGCAACTGCGGCGCCACCTACCCGCTCGGCGCGCAGCACGCGTGCTTCGAGTGCTTCGGCCCCCTGGAGATCGGCTACGACCCCGAGCGGCTCGCGCTCGTCACCCGCGCCGACATCGAGGCGGGCCCGCAGAACATCTGGCGCTACGCCGGGCTGCTCCCCGTCGGCCAGGACCCCGCCACGCGGGTCGACTCCGGCACCGGCCTGACCCCCCTCATCCGCGCCGACCGGCTCGGCGCCGAACTCGGGTTCACCGCGCCGCTGTGGGTGAAGGACGACTCCGCCAACCCGACGCACTCATTCAAGGACCGCGTGGTGTCGGTGGCCGTCACCGCCGCCCGCGAGCTCGGGTTCGACCGGGTCGCCTGCGCCTCGACCGGCAACCTCGCGAACTCGGTCGCGGCGCACGCGTCACGGATCGGGATGCGTGCCGTGGTGTTCGTGCCGTCGGACCTCGAGCCCGCGAAGATCGCGCAGAGCGCGGTCTACGGCCAGACCCTCGTGGCCATCGAGGGTTCCTACGACGACGTCAACCGGCTGTGCTCCGAGCTGGCGGAGACCGACGAGTTCGAGTCGACCGCGTTCGTCAACGTCAACGTCCGCCCGTACTACGCCGAGGGTTCGAAGACCCTCGCCTTCGAGGTCGCCGAGCAGCTCGGGTGGCGCATCCCCGAGCAGGTGGTCGTGCCGATCGCCTCCGGCTCGCTGCTGACCAAGGTGCACAAGGGGTTCAAGGAACTGGTCGCCGCCGGGCTGGTCGACGACACCGCCTGGACCGTGTTCGGCGCCCAGTCGGCGGGCTGCGCGCCGATCGCCACCGCCTTCGCCGAGGGCACCGACGTCGTGCGCCCGGTCAAGCCGACCGGCATCGCCAAGTCGCTCGCGATCGGCAACCCGGCCGACGGCCCGTACGCCCTCGACGCCGTGCGCTCGACCGGCGGCGCGATGGCGTCGGTCGACGACGACGAGATCCGCGCCGGCATCTCACTGCTCGCCCGCACCACCGGCGTGTTCGCCGAGACCGCCGGCGGGGTGACCACCGCCGTGCTGAAGAAACTCGCCGAGAGCGGCCAGCTCGACACCAGCCGCGAGACGGTCATCTACAACACCGGTGACGGCCTCAAGACCCTCGACGCGCTCGAGGTCGCACCGACCGCCGTCATCACCCCGACCGTCAAGGGCATGCGCGAGGCCGGCCTGCTCGTGCCGTAACGGTCCGCCGCGCGGCCGCAGCATCAGCAGCACCGGTCACTTCCCGTCGACGAGGTCGGTGAGCTCGCGTTCGAACCGGCGCAGCAGGTCGCGCGCCCGTTCCACCCGCTCGGGGTCGGCGTGGTGGACCGCCCGGACGAACTGCTTGGCGAACGCGGACAACTCCCGCTCGAACGCCGTACGCACCTTCCGGTCCTCGCGCTCGCCTCGCGCCGAGGCCCGCTGTTCCCGGCGCGCGTTCCGCGCGGCGGCGGTGAGTTTCCTCGCGTAGGTCACGGGCCGAGGCCCCGACGTCGCGGCGCAGGTCGCTCGCCACCCGGGCCACGCTGTCGCGGACGTCCTGTTCCACCGCGGCGAGCTCGTCGCGGTGGGCCTCGAGTTCGGCGCGGCCGGCGTCGGTGAGCGCGTAGACCTTGCGGCCCTCGACGTCGTCGTGGCGCACGAGGCCCTCGGCCTCCAGCTTCGCCAGCCGCGGGTAGACGGTGCCGGCGGACGGCGCGTACGTGCCCATGAACCGGTTCTCGAGCTCGACGATCACCTCGTAGCCGTGGCGGGGCGACTCGGCCAGCAGGTTGAGCAGGTACAGCCGGAGACCGCCGTGCCGGAAGACCGGACTCACGATCCCGGCCGGTCGACGATGAGGATGCGCCCCGACACCGTCGAGCCGTCGACCTGCGTGGAGCCGTCGCCCTCGCCCTCGGCGCGCACCGAGCCGACGCCGCGGTGGACGGCGAGCAGGCCGTCGGTCCCGGTGATCTTGCCCGTGGTCGAGTGCAGCCGGATCCGGCCGACCGTGGCGATCGGGGTGCGCAGCAGCAGGTCGCCGCTCACCGAGTTCATCGCGACCGAGGTGGTCTCGGGGGAACGCAGGTCGAGGGTGACGTCGCCGGACACGGTGTCGGCCCGCAGCGAGTCGACGTGACCGTCGACCACGGTGAGGTCGCCCGACACGCTGTCGAGCTCGACCCGGCCGTGGACGTCGCGCAGCTGCAGCTCGCCCGACACGGTGTTGCCGGTGACGCCCGCGCCCAACTCGTCGCAGGTCATCGGCCCGGACACGGTGCTGACCTCGGCGTGCGTGGAGAAGCCTGCGACCGTCGCGCGGGCGTCGACGACGCCCAGCCGCACCGCGGTGTCGGGCGGGACCGCGATCGACACCCGCGCCTCGCGCCGGGTGCGGGTCAGCCAGCCGGGCAGCACCGCCCAGACGGGCTTCTCGTACCCGACCCGCAGCTCGCCGTCGCGCAGCGTGACGACCACCGGCGGGCCGTCGACGACCTCGACCTCGACGCGGCTCGGGCCGTCGGTCGACACGACATCGACACCGCCGCTCACCAGCTCGATACGGGCGGTGCGGACCTGCTCGTCGATCTCCACGGTCTCGCCGTGCTCGATGCGCCACTCGGCCATGACGGGTTCCTCCCGATCGGTCACTCGCGATGTATCGCGTTCATCCGACGGTAGGTCGGCGCTGGGCCGAAAGTCAAGACATATCGCGTTCTGGCTGCGGGCCGGGCCGTGGCGGGACACGCCCGGCCGGGGAGTGGCGTGCGTCTCGACCGACCGTGTACGTTTCGCCGCGGTCGCAAGTACCGAAGGACGTTCGGGCTTCCGTATGACCCCGAGCGTTCGCACCGTGCAGCGCTCCGGTAACACCGTGACACCCGCAAGGAGCGCACGTGGCGCAGGGCACCGTGAAGTGGTTCAACGCCGAGAAGGGCTTCGGCTTCATCACCGTGGACGGCGGCCAGGACGTGTTCGTCCACTACTCCGCCATCCAGAGCGACGGCTACCGCAGCCTCGACGAGGGTCAGCGCGTCGAGTTCGACGTCGCGCAGGGTCCGAAGGGCCCGCAGGCCGACGCGGTCGTCCCGATCGCCTGAACCACCCCGAGCGTGTCTCGTGCACGAGAGACGCTCACCAGCTCGACTCGGCCCGGTTCTCCCGCAACGGCGCGGGGGAGCCGGGCCGTGTCGCGTTCGGTCTCCGCGTCGGCCGGGAGCAGGGCCGGGAGTGCCGGCTCCCGACCGACGGGGGAGTCCGTCGGCACGGGTTCAGGACGCCGCGGTGACCAGTTCGCCGGCGGGGGCGACCGCGGCCTCGTCGTCGTCGCCCGGGCCGCCGGCGGCCCCGGCCGGGCCGTGGCCGCCGGTCAGCGCGCGCAGGTACCGCCACGCGCCGACCCCTCGCGGCGCGGTGGCGTCGCTACCCGCGACGAGGGTGACGCCGGCGTCGGCGAGGGCGACGGCGATGCGCGCCGACGGCGCCCGCCAGGTCTCGTCGATCTCGACGACGGCACCCTTCTCGGTGCAGGCCTCGGCGATCGCGAGCAGGTGGTCGTCGGTGACGAGGTCGTCGTCGAGCCCGAGTTGCGGGAGCAGGCTGAACGGCCGGCCGAGGATCGTGTGTGCCGGGCTGGTGCCGACCGCCGCGACCATCGCCGCGACCAGGTCGTCGACGATCTGGCTGCCGCTCACGGCGCCGCGCTCGAGCGCCGCGCGGGCGTCCTCGACCTCGATCGGGCCGTGCGGGCCGGGCACGACGACCGCGGTGACCACCACGTGGTCGACGCCGGTGACGTCGGCGGGCAGGTCGAGGTGCCCCGCGCGGTCGAGCACGGCGGTCTCGACGCCGCACCGCACCGTGATCTCCGGCCGGGTGAACGCGCGGACCATCTCGACGTAGTCGGGCAGCCACTCGGTGGCCGCACTGACCTGGTCGGTGATCCCGACGGTGTGCAGCCCCGCCGCCTGGGCGGCGTCGACCATGCCGACCGCCGAGGCCGACCCGCGGCCGAGGTCGGTGTGCACGTGCCAGTCGGCGCCGAGGTCGATCGGCAGCGGGTGCTCCAGCACGACCGATTCCGCCTCGGTGACGTCGGCGGCGTGCTGCAGCGGCACCACCGGCGCGGTCTCGGCGGCGGTCTCGGCCGTGTCGCCGACGACCGCCTCGGGCGCGACGGCGGTCTCGTCGGCGAGCACGTCGGTGGTCACGACGGCGGTCTCGGCGGGCGCCTCGGTGTCGACGGCGGTGGGGACGGTCTGGTCAGCCATGGGATCGAGCCCTTGTCTCTGGTCGAGCGGCGGCACCGGGCCGACACTTCACTTGGAACTCACACGACTTTGTACCCGAGGAAGAGGCTTCTGTCACCCGGGGACTGCCGGCGACGGTCACGATGGGGTCACCAGCGCGGCCGGATCCAGTGCGGGCTCCAAGGACTCGAGCTCGACCAGGTCGCCGAGATCGGTCGTCTCGGTGCCGGTGATCCGCTCGACGTAGCGCCAGGCGCCGACGGCCTCGGGTGAGGTCGCGTCGCTGCCGGCGACGAGCGTGACGCCCGCGGCGGCCAGGCGCGTGGCCACCGCCGCCGACGGCGCCCGCCAGCGCTCGTTGACCTCGACCGCACCGCCGGTCGCACGGCAGGCGGCGGCGACAGCGTGCAGGTGGTCGTCGCCGACGGCCGAGTCGTCGAGGCCGAGCACGGTCAGCACGCTGAACAGCCGGGCCACGACCGGCCGCGCCGGACTGTTGCGGACGGCTCGGACCGTCGCGGTCACGACGGCGTCGACCACGCCGGCGGCGTCGAGGGCGCCGGTCCGCAGTCGTTCGCGCGCGTCGGCGGCCTCGACCGGGGCGGTGCGGCCGGGCAGGTCGACGACGGTGAGCAGGGCGTGGTCCAGGAACGGCAGCCGACCGGGCATGTCGAGGTGGCCCCGCTGGTCGAGCACGGTGGTCTCGACGCCGCACCGGATGCTCACGCCGTCACGCTCGAAGCTGCGCACCATCGCGGCGTACTCGACCAGCCAGGTGTCCTCGGCGGTGACGTGGTCGGCCAGCGCCCAGGTCCGCAGGCCCGCGTCGCGGGCGGCGTCGGCCATGGCGAGCGGGGTGGCCCGGCCGCGGCCGAGGAGGGAGTGGGTGTGCCAGTCGGCGCTGCGGTCGAGGCCGAGGTCGAAGGTGAGGACGTCGCGGGCGTCGCGGGAGGCGCCGCCGAACCGACGGCGCTCGGTGCCTGCGGGACGCGTCGCGGCCGGGCGGGTGGCGGTCGGTCGCAGGGCGAGGACGGGGGCGTCGACCACGGCCGTCATGTGAAGCTCCCGTCTCTCGTTTGGCACGCGACCTCTTCGCGCTTCACCTCGATCTCACGAAGTGTTGCCGAGGAAGAGGTCAGCTGTCCAGCGATCGCGTGAAACAGGGGTGAAGTCGGGTGTCCAAACCGGGTCGAAGTCGGTCAGAGCGTGCGTCGGCCGTCGCCTCGGAGCGGCCTCGGCGCGCACCCGTGGGTCCGGTGTGGCACCTGCCGGTTGCCTTGCACTCCCCGGGTACGAGTGCCAGACTCGGACCTGGCACTCTCCACAGGTGAGTGCCAACGGACGTTCGTTCCCACCGATCGATCGGGCCGCTCCCCGGAGCGGTCGGCCGTCGCGGGCTGGGATCCGGTGACGACCGTCCGGCCGGCACCACCCCTGAACACTTCCGCCTAGAAGAAGGACGTCATCGCATGGCGAAGATCATTGCCTTCGACGAGGAGGCCCGCCGCGGCCTCGAGCGCGGCCTCAACATTCTGGCCGACGCCGTGCGCGTCACGCTCGGCCCGCGCGGCCGCAACGTCGTGCTGGAGAAGAAGTGGGGCGCCCCCACGATCACCAACGATGGTGTGTCCATCGCCAAGGAGATCGAGCTCGACGACCCGTACGAGAAGATCGGCGCCGAGCTGGTCAAGGAGGTCGCCAAGAAGACCGACGACGTCGCGGGCGACGGCACCACCACCGCCACCGTGCTGGCCCAGGCGCTGGTCCGCGAGGGCCTGCGCAACGTCGCCGCCGGCGCCAACCCGATGTCCCTGAAGCGGGGCATCGAGCAGGCCGTTGAGGCCGTCTCCGCCGAGCTGACCAAGGTCGCCAAGGACGTCGAGACCAAGGAGCAGATCGCTTCGACGGCGTCCATCTCCGCCGGCGACACCGCGATCGGCGAGATGATCGCCGAGGCGATCGACAAGGTCGGCAAGGAAGGCGTCATCACCGTCGAGGAGTCCAACACCTTCGGGCTGGAGCTCGAGCTCACCGAGGGCATGCGCTTCGACAAGGGTTACATCTCGGGCTACTTCGTCACCGACACCGAGCGCATGGAGTCGGTCCTCGACGACCCGTACATCCTCATCGTCGAGGGCAAGATCTCCTCGGTGAAGGACCTGCTCCCCGTTCTGGAGAAGGTCATGCAGGCCGGCAAGCTCCTGCTGATCATCGCCGAGGACGTCGAGGGCGAGGCCCTCGCCACCCTGGTGGTCAACAAGATCCGCGGCCTGTTCCGCTCGGTGGCCGTCAAGGCCCCCGGCTTCGGCGACCGCCGCAAGGCCATGCTCGGCGACATCGCGATCCTCACCGGTGGCCAGGTGATCTCCGAGGAGGTCGGCCTCAAGCTCGAGAACGTCACGCTCGACCTGCTGGGCAACGCCCGCAAGGTGGTCATCACCAAGGACGAGACCACGATCGTCGAGGGTGCCGGCGACGCCGACCAGATCGCCGGTCGCGTGCAGCAGATCCGCAACGAGATCGAGAACACCGACTCGGACTACGACCGCGAGAAGCTCCAGGAGCGCCTCGCCAAGCTCGCCGGTGGCGTCGCCGTCATCAAGGCGGGCGCGGCGACCGAGGTCGAGCTCAAGGAGCGCAAGCACCGCATCGAGGACGCCGTCCGCAACGCCAAGGCCGCGGTCGAGGAGGGCCTGCTCCCGGGTGGTGGCGTGGCTCTGGCCAACGCCGTCGGCACGGCCTTCGACAAGCTGGACCTGTCCGGCGACGAGGCGACCGGCGCGAACATCGTCAAGGTCGCGCTGTCGGCCCCGCTCAAGCAGATCGCCATCAACGCCGGTCTCGAGGGTGGCGTCGTGGCGGAGAAGGTCTCGACGCTGGAGCCCGGCTGGGGCCTCAACGCCGCCACCGGCGAGTACGAGGACCTGGTGAAGGCCGGCGTCATCGACGCCGCCAAGGTGACCCGCTCGGCGCTGCAGAACGCGGCGTCGATCGCCGCCCTGTTCCTCACCACCGAGGCCGTCGTTGCCGACAAGCCGGAGAAGGTCGGTGCCCCGGCGGGCGGCGGCATGCCCGGCGGTGACATGGACTTCTGAGTTCGCCTCAGAGTTCACTCGCACCATCCACGGGGGCGGGTCCGGCATCACGCCGGGCCCGCCCTCGCGGCGTTCCCGGCGGGCTGCGTCGCGTGCCGCCGTCCGCGTGGGTGGTCACTTCCGCCATGGAGTGGTCGATACGAGCCGACCACTCCATTGCCGAACCGACCACCGACGTGTGTCACCGGCCCGGTCGGGAACACACGGCGGGGGTCGTCCGTTGGACAGCACGACCGACCCGGTTCAGTACCCCCGGGCCTCAACCACTGCCGCCACGAGCGGCCACTCGCCGAGAGGCGGTCCTGCCGGGTCGGTCGCCCACTCACCCGCCGTCGTGCGGCTCGTTCCCCGCGTTCCCGTCGCTGCGCCTGTCCCCGGGGGTGCAAAAGTGCACTCTTTGGTCGTCCGACCCCGCCGTGGCGGCCGAACAGTGCACTTTTGCAGCTCACCGCCCCCGCAGGACGGACCGATCCGGGACCTGGACCTGCCCGATCGGCCGTTGCCGGGCCACGGGGCGGGGTGGTCGGATGCGTCAGCGTCAGTGCCGACCACCACCAGGAGCGTCCCGTGTCCGACTTCCCTGCCATCTCCCACGTCGCGGTGACCGTGACCGACCTCGCCCGCAGCACCGCCTGGTACACCGCGCTGTTCGGGTCGGGGCCGGTGCTCGACGAGGACGAGGCCAAGGGGGCCTATCACCACACCGTCTTCCTTCTCGCGGGCGGCAACCTGTTCGGTCTGCACACCCACAAGAGCGAGCCGGGCGGTTTCGACGAGCGGCACACCGGCCTCGACCACGTCGCGTTCGGCTGCGCCGACCGGACCGAACTCGAGACGTGGGTGACGAAGCTCGACGACCTCGGGATCGAGCACACCGGCATCGACGACCAGCACTACGGCTCGGGCATCTCCTTCCGCGACCCCGACGGCATCGCCCTGGAGTTCTTCGCGCCGCCCGCGGGCTGACCGGTCAGAGCCCGCGCAGCCAGTCCACCAGTAACGCGGTGACGGCGTCCGGCGCCTCCTGCTGCACCCAGTGCCCCACCCCGTCGAGCAGGTGCACGTCGCGGCAGCCGGGCATCGTGTGGGCGAAGGCCGCGATGGCGTCGCGGCCGGTGTGCACGACCGGGTCGTCCGTGCCGCCGACGAACAGTGACGGCAGCGTGATCGGCGCGCCGTCGTACGGCTCGAGGTCGGACCAGTCGCGGTCGACGTTGCGGTAGCGGTTCAGCCCGCCGGTGAGCCCGGTGCGCTCGAACTCGCCGGCGTAGACGTCGAGCACGTCGTCGGTGAGCCAGGCGGGCGTGCCCGTGACGAACCGCTCGCGCATCGTGCGGCCCGGCGGCACGAAGAACGCGTTGTGCTCGCGCTCGTGGCTCATGGTGTCGGCCGACAGGCTCGCGTACATGCCGTGCAACCAGCCGCGGACGTCGGGTTCGATCTCCGCCTCGGCGTGGCCCGGCCGCTGGAAGTGGTCGATGTAGAACGTGTCGTCGCCACCGACCCTCGCGTACACCGACGTCGGCAGCGGCCCGCCGCGGGGCACGTACGGCACGCTCATCAGGCACACCGCGCGGACGAGATCGGGCCGCAGCAGTGCGGCGGTCGCGGTGATCGGCGACCCCCAGTCGTGGCCCACGACCACCGCCGGACCGTTGCCCAGTGCATCGATGACGGCCGCGACGTCGTCGACCAGTTCCACCATGCGGTACGCGGAGATGTCCGCCGGCCGCGACGAACGTCCGTACCCGCGCACGTCGAGCGCGGCCGCGCGGAACCCGGCCGCGGCGAGGGCCGGCAGCTGGAACCGCCACGAGAACCACGATTCCGGGAACCCGTGCACGAACAGCACGAGCGGGCCGTCGCCCTCGACCACGACGTGCGTGCGGCCGGCCGGGGTCGGGATCGTCAGCGACTCCACGCCACGTGACGCTACGCGGGCGGCTGGCCGCTCACACCGACCGACAGTTCGGCCCAGACGCTCTTGCCCGACCCGGTCGGCTCGACGCCCCAGGCCGAGGCCAGCGCGTCGATGAGGTGCATGCCGCGGTCGCTGGTGGCGGTCGGCTCGAAGCGCATGTTCGGCGCGGGCGGACGGGTCTCGGTGTCGGTGACGGTGATCCGCACCCGCTCGGTCTCGCGCTGCAGTTTGAGCACGGACTTGCCGTCGGTGTGGCGGATCGCGTTCGTGACCATCTCGCTGACCAGCAGCGTGGCGTCGTCGACGACCTCCGCGCAGCCCCAGCGGTCGAGGATCTCCCGGGTGAACGCGCGGGCGCGCCCGACGACGTCGGGGCCGACCGGCAACCGCATGGTGGCCGACTCGAACCGGGCGCGGGTGCCGACCACGTCGCACACGAGCAGGGCGACGTCGTCCGACAGCCCGGAGCCGATCCGGCCGAGCACGATGTCGGCGGCCTGGCCGGGATCGCCGAACGGCACCGCGGCCACCGCGTCGCACAACCGGGTGACGCCCGCCTCGATGTCGTCACCGCGCCGCTCGACCAGGCCGTCGGTGTAGAGCACCAGTCGGTCGCCCGCGCCGAGCTCGACGGTCGTGACCGGCCAGGTCGTGCGCGACAGCACGCCGAGCGGGACGCCGACCGCGGCGTCGACCTGGGTGACCCGGCCGTCGGCGCGGCGCACGACCGGGCGCGGGTGGCCGGCGCGGACCACGCGCAGGCGGCCCGCTGCGACGTCGAGTTCGGCGACGCAGCAGGTCGCCATGACGTTGGGGTCGAGTTCGGCGAGCAGCTTGTTCGCCCGGCCGACGGCGACGTCGAGTTCGTGGCCCTCGGCGAGGTAGGCGTGCAGGCCCGTCCGCAGCTGGCCCATGAGCGCGGCCGCCTGCAGGCTGTGCCCCTGGACGTCGCCGATGACGAAGATCGCGCCGTTGTCGGTGGGCACGACGTCGTACCAGTCGCCCCCGACCTCGACGTCCTCCGCGCCCGGCAGGTACCGCACCGCGACCTCGACCTCGTCGAGCGACGGGAGTTCGCGGGGGAGCAGCGAGCGCTGCAGGGTCTGCGCGACGCTGGTGACGACCGCGATGCTGTCCGAGAGCTGCTGACGCGCCTCCCGCTCGGCCTCGAACAGCCGGACCCGCTCGAGGGTGGCGGCGAGCTGGCGCATGCTCGCCGAGAGCATGTCGATCTCACCCTCGGCGAACTCCCGCTCGCTGGTCCAGATCAGCCCTACCGCGCCGAGCACGCCCGCCTGCGTGCTGAGCGGCAGGCACAGGCTGGCCCGCACGGTGCAGTCGCCGGCGCGCACCAACTGCGGGATGTCGGACGGGTCGACGCTGGTCGGGCGGGCCACCGGACGTCCGGTCCGCAGGGCCCGGACGATCGGTGGCGGGAGTTCGTCGACGGGCGGCGGCATCGGCGTCGAACCGGGCACCGCGCGCCAGCCCATGAGCCGCCAGTCGTCGGCGCTGCCCAGGTAGACCCGCACGGTCGACGCGCCGAGCGGGGCGACGACGTCGCGCACGAGCACGTCGAGCACGTCGGCCTCGGTGGCCGCCGCGGCCAGGGCCGCCGTGAGCTGCTGGAGGACCGCGAGCCGCGACGCCGTCTGCTCGGCCTGCCGGCGCGCGTGCTGCTCGGCCTCGAACAGCTTGGCGTTCTCCAACGCGATCGCGACCTGGCTCGCGACCGAGCGGATCACCCGCTCGATGCCGGCGTCGAAGCGGCCGATCTCGCGGTGGCCGAACAGCAACGCGCCGTAGACCTCGCCGCCGCGGGAGGTCACCGGGGTGGCGAGGTAGCTGCGCACCGGGAGGTGACCGGGCGGGAAACCGGCGTGCCGTTCGTCGGTCGTGATGTCGTCGACGCGGATGGTCGACCGGCCGCTGAACGTCGGCTCGAACAGCCGGGTGATCCGGGGTGCGGGCATCGACCGGAAGTGGTCGGCCTCGGCGCCGGACAGCACGTTGAGCCACCAGCTGTCGCCGTTGTCGTCGACGGCGTTGTAGAAGAACGCGCCGAACTCGGCGCCGGCGAGCTGCGTCCCGGCGTCGGTGACCGCCTGCAGGATGCCGCGCAGGTCGCGGGTCGAGGCCGTCGCCTCGGCGAGCCGGAGCAGCGCCTCACGGTCGTCGGGGCGGGTCGAAAGACGCGAACCGGACACCGGCGGCGGTAGTTCGCTGAGCGCTCGTGCCGGTGCGACCGTCTGCCGCGCCGCGGTTCCCTGCTGCCCCACCACGGCGCGAGAGCTTATGCCGACGTCGTGGTGACCGTCTTGTTGGAACGGCGACATCTCGCCAGATCAGCACCTGACGCTGGACCTGTTACCGCCGGTACCGCACAATGGCCGGTCATGCGACTGGAAGAGACCTGGACGTCCGACAACGCCGTCGCGGACGCCCACCGCGCCCATCTGGACCGCTGGGTCCGCGAGGAGGGCTGCCGGAAGGCGGGCGCCGTCGAGTTCACGGTGACCATCGACGACGACGGTGAGGCGACCACCGTCGTGCTCGACCGGCACGTGCCGATGCGGGGTCTGCCCGGCCCCGCGGCCAAGGTGATCGGCGACAAGGTCCGGATCGTGCAGACCGAGCGCTGGTTCGCACCGGACGGCGGCGGCGTGAGCCGCGCCGGCATCACCGTCGAGTTCCCCGGCAAGCCGATCGCCATGACGGCCGACGCCAGCATCACGCCCACCGCCACCGGCAGCACCGAGGTCGTGAGCGGCGAGGTGAAGGTCAAGGTGCCGATGGTCGGGCGTGTCATCGAACCCGAGGTGGTCAAGCAGATCGTCCGGTCGCTGCGGATCGAGATGCAGGTCGGGCTCGACTGGCTCGCCGAGGGGAACTGAACCGAGTCACTCCCCACGCCGGCGGGCGCGGTAGGCCCGCGCCTTGGCGCGGTCGCCGCACCCCGCCATGCCGCACCACCGGCGGCGGCCGGCGCGGGAGCGGTCGAGGAACGGGTGCGTGCAGGTGTCGTCGGCGCACCACCGCACCCGCGCGAGGTCCTCGCCGCCCAGCAGTTCCAGCCCGGCCCGCGCGACCGACGACAGCGCGGCCGCGGCGTCGCCGCTGCGGACGACCGAGCCCGAGGTCGTGAGCCGCACCGCGACCGGTGCGCCCGCGGCCGCGTCGTTGATCAGCGCCAACGGTGCACGCGGCAACGGTCGGTCGGCTGTGGCCGCGACCAGGGTGGCGTGCAGCGCTTCCCGCAGGGCGACGGCGGCGGCGAGATCGGTCGCGCCCGCGTGCGGACGGCGGTCGACGACGCCGGCCCGCACGAGCCAGTCGTCGAGTTCGGCCGGTGTGCGCAGGTGCTCGAGCCGGGTCGTGGTCCGTTCCGACACCGTGCCGACGAGGTCGAGGGCCGGGTGGTCGGCGAGGACGGGCGGCAGGCTCACGTCACCAGTTTGACCGGTGACGCGAATCGGGGCAAGCTGGACAGCATGGTGACATCACCGGTTGAACCGGTGACGGCGTCGCGTCGGGTCGCGGTGGCCCGGTACGCCGTGACCGCCACCGCCGCCCGGATCGGCGACGCCGGCACCGGGGTCAGCCTGCTGCTGCTCGCCGTCGACCGACTGCCGCACGGCGCGGTGACCGGAGGTCTGCTGGTCGCCGCGGTCACGGCGCCGCACCTGCTCGGTCCGTGGACCGGCCGGTTGCTGGACGGCCGCCGCGACCCCCGCCGGGTCCTCGCGGCGGCGTGCCTCGGCTACGGGCTCGCCGTCGGCGCCGCGACCGCCCTGCTGACGGCCGGGCTCGTGCTGCCCGCCTTCCTGCCGCTGCTCGCCGCGGGTTCGGCCGGGCCGTTGCTGACGGGAGGGTTCAGTGCGTTCGTCACCGAACTGGGCACGGATCGCGGCCGGGCCCGTGGCGTCGACGCGCTCACCTACGGCATCGCCGGCACGGCCGGCCCGGCGGTCGTCGCCGCGATCGCCGCGGTCGCGTCGCCGGTCGTCGCCCTCGTGGCGGTCGCGACCGTCGTCGTGCTGGCCGCGGGTGGCGCGCTCACCCTCCCGCTCGGCGCCGGGCCGCCGGAGACGCCGCGGGTGACGACGACTCCGTCGGCCCTGCTGCTGTTCCGCACCCGGTCGCTGCGCCGCGTCACGGTCACGACCTGTGCCGCGGCCGCCGCGGGCGGTGCGCTCGGGGTCGTCGCGGTCCTGCTGGCGGTCGACGTCGCCGGCCGGTCCGCTCCGGGGGCGTGGTTCGTCACCGCGCTCGGGATCGGCAACCTCGTCGGTGCCGCGGTGGTGACCGCGCGACCGTTGCACCGTGAACCAGTTCGGTCGGCATCCTGGCTGGCCGCGGCCCTCGGCGTGGCGACAGCGGCGGTGGCGGCGGTACCGGGCGTGGTGATCGGCCTGCTGGTGTTCGCCGTGGTCGGCGTGGTCACGGCACCGTTCGTCGCGGCGACGCTCGAGGCGCGTGACCGCTACGCCCCGCCCGACCGCCGTCGTGAGGTGTTCGTGGCGATGTCGGGGCTCAAGGTCGCGGCCGGGGCGGCAGGCACCGCGCTCGCGGGTGTCGTGTCGGTCTGGGGGGCGCGCCCGCTCGCCCTCACCGCGGGCGCGCTGGTGCTGCTGGCGGTACTCGCCTTCACTCGCCCCGCAACCGCGCGGCGGCCTGCTCGGGCGTGATGTCGTTGATCCACACGGCGGCGCCGGACTCCGACCCCGCGAGGTACTTCAACTTGCCGTTGGCCCGGCGGATCGTGAACAACTCGTCGGCCAGGTGCCAGTCGTCGCGGCCGTCGGCGACCGGGGCCTGCTGCCAGCCCGAGATGTACGGCGCGGGCGTGTCGAAGAGGCGGTCGAAGCGCTGCAGCACGTCGAGGTACACCTCGGCGAGTTCGCGCCGCTCGGCGTCGGTGAGGGCGGGGAGGTCGGGCACGTGGCGGTGCGGCACGATGCGGACCTCGTACGGCCACCGCGCGGCGAACGGCACGTAGACCAGGACGTGTTCGGTGTCGAGCACCACCCGGTCGCCCGCCTTGCGCTCGGCCTCGGCGACGTCGCACTGCAGGCAGGAGCCGTGCTCGGCGCGGTAGGCGGCGTTGTTCGCGACGACCTTGCCGAACCGCGCGGGGACGAACGGGTAGCCGTAGATCTGCCCGTGCGGGTGGTGGAGGGTCACCCCGATCGCCTCGCCGCGGTTCTCGAACGCGAAGACGTACTCCACGCCGGGAACGGATGACAGTGCAACGGTGCGGTCGACCCAGGCGTCGAACACGGTGTGCACGCGCGAGATCGGCAACTGCGCGAACGAGGTGTTGTGGTCACTGGTGAAGCACACGACCTCGCACCGGCCGGCGCCGGGCCAGGAGGAGAACGGCGGGTCGAGGACGACCGGCACGTTCGCCACCGCCGAGGTCGCGAGCGAGGGGAAGCGGTTCTCGAACACGGCGACGTCGTAGTCCGCCGCGGGGATCTCGGTGAACCGCTCGCCGCGCGTGGGGTCGAGCGGGCAGTCGTCGGTCGGCGGCTTGTAGGTGCGCGACTGCCGGTGCCCCGCGATCACCGACCAGTCGCCGAAGATCGGGTCCCACCGCACCTGCGAGGCGTTCTGGGTCTCCGGCAGGTCGCGGCGGTCGCCGGCGGTGCGGTCGGCACCGGCAGCGTCGTCGAAGTAGATCAGTTCCCTGCCGTCGGCGAGCTCGATCGAGGTCTTCGCCGTCACGCGGTCACCTCGCCCGTCACCGGCACGTCGATCTCGAGATCCGCAGGCACCACGAGCAGTTCCCCCACCGTCTCCCGCAGGTGTTCGGCCACCTGCGGCTCGATCCCGTCGTCGGTGACGAGCACGTCGGCCGTCGACAGCGGGCCGAAGTCGGCGAGCCCGACCGCTCCCCACTTGCTGGAGTCCGCGACCACGACGACCTGCGACGCCCGGTTGATGAGCTCACGGTTGGTGTGCGCCTCGGCGAGGTTCGGCGTGGTGTAGCCCGCGTGCGCGGCCATGCCGTGCACGCCGAGGAACAACTGGTCGACGTAGATGGCCCGGATGCCGATGTCGGCGATCGGCCCGACCAGCGCGGCGCTGGGGGTGCGCACGCCGCCGGTGAGGATCACCGTGCGGCGCGAGGGATTCGGCAACGTGGCGATGGTGTCGGCCACGGTCGTGGAGTTGGTGACGATGGTGAGACCGTCGATGTCGGCGAGGAACGGCGTCATCGCCCAGGTGGTGGTGCCGGCGGAGATCGCGATCGCCGTCCCGGGCCGGATGAGGTTCGCGGCGGCCGCCGCGATCGCCTGCTTGGCCGAGCGCGCGATCTCACGCTTGGCCTCGAAGCCCGGTTCCTCGGTGACGTTGCCGGTGAGCACGGCGCCGCCGTGCACCTTGGTGGCGAGCCCGGCGCTCACCAGTTGTTCGAGGTCGCGGCGGATCGTCATGTCGGACACGCCGAGCAGGTTGGTGAGTTCGCTGACCCGCACCCCACCCGACCGGCGCAGCTCCGCGGCGATGCGGGCCTGGCGTTGACGGGCGAGCACGGGCGGCCTCCGGTTCGACGCGGTGCGGGAACGGCCACGGACGTGACGGACGGCGCGAGCCGGGAGTGGCTCGCTGTCGTCCGTGCGCCTGCTCCGTCAAGGAGCTACAGAATCTCTCGGAATCGCACAATGTGCAACACCCCGCGCCGCGGGGGTGGATCAGCCGATCTGCTCGTCCACGTAACACCACCGCCAGGCCTCGCCGGGCTCGGCGCTACGCATCACCGCGTGCGCCGTCGCGTGGAAGTGCGCTTCCGCGTGCCGCCGCTCCGAGGAGTCGCAGCATCCCACGTTCCCGCACGACAGGCACGCCCGCAGGTGCACCCACGCGGTGCCCTCGCGCACGCAGTCGCCGCAGACGCCCGGGGTGAGCATCCGGATCACCGACGGCGCCTCGGCGAGGTGCTCGCACGCGGCGACCAGCCGGCGGACCGGTACGAGCTCACGGTCGTCGTCCCGGGCGCCGAGGCCGTCCTGGCGGTCCAGCAGCGACTCCTCGAGGTCGATCGCCGCGAGCGCGCCGCGCAGCACCTCGTCGTCGGCGCGGCCCTCGTCACGGGCGTCGACGACGACCTGCCGCTCCGCGACGAGCATCTCGACCCGCAGCCGGCGGTAGAGCGCACTCGGCGGCTCGTACTCGGCGTCGGGCCGGCCGAGCACCTCCCACGCGCTGTTGACACGCGTGTCGGCCCGGTCGCGCAACGCGCGGACCACCGAGTCCGGCTCGTCGCCGACCAGTAGTTCGTCGAGCCGCTGCAGTCCGGCCTGGGTCGCGGCCGACACCAGCGACGCCGTCTGCAGGGCGTCCTCGGCGGGATCGGGGCCCGCGACACGCAGGCGCCGCACCAACGTCGGCAGGGTGAGCCCCTGGATCAGCAGCGTCCCAGCGACCACCACGAACGCTGCCAACTGCAACAGCGACCGCTGCGGGGTGTTCTCGGGCAGCAGCAGCGCGGCGGCGAGCGTGACCACGCCGCGCATGCCCGCCCAGGAGATCAACACCGAGTCGGCCGCGGTCCAGGACTGCCGCCGCGCCGCCCGCCAGCTGGCGACGCCGATCAGCACCCACACGAACCGCGCCACGATCGTGGCGGCGAGGATGGCGGCGCAGGTCAGCACGATGGTGGCCACCGACAACCTCGAGTCGCCGACGCCCTGCAGGAGCACCGGCAGTTGCAGGCCGATGAGCAGGAACACCACGTTCTCCAGCAGGAACGCCACGGTGCGCCAGTTCGTCGCCTCGGCCACGCGTGACTGCGCCGTCTGCACCTGCGGCGCCTTCTGGGCGAGCACGAGACCGCAGACGACGGTGGCGAGCACGCCCGAGGAGTGCGCCTCCTCGGCCGGCAGGAACGCGAGGAACGGCGCGGCGAACGAGAGTGTGGTGTCGAGGACGGGGTCGGTGATCCGTTGCCGGACCGCGGCGAGGATCAGCGCGACCACGACCCCGATCGCCACCCCGCCGCCCGCGGCGAGCGCGAACCGCCAACCGATCTCACCGGGGCCGACCGTGCGGGTCAGCGCGGCGATCGCGACGTTGAGCGCGACGAGCGCGGCGGCGTCGTTGACCAGGCTCTCGTTCTCCAGCAGCGTGGTGATCGAGCGGGGCATGCCCAGCCGCTTGCCGAGCGCGGTGGCCGCCACGGCGTCCGGTGGCGCCACCACCGCCCCGATCGCGACCGCGGCCGCGAAGCTGATCGCGGGCGTCACCCACCAGGTCACCACGCCCACGAAGAACGTCGTGAACACGACGGCGCCGACCGCCATCATCAGCACGGCGAACTTGTTGTTGCGGAAGTCCAGCAACGACGACCGGATCGCCGCCGCGTACAGCAACGGCGGCAGCAGCCCGAGCAGGACCAGGTCAGGCTCGATCTTGACGTCGGGGGTGCCGGGGATCGACGCCACCCCGACCCCGACGACCACGAGGACGAGGGGGGTCGGCCAGCCGAGGCGGTCGCACACACCCGCCGTCACGCCGACCACGACCACCAGGCCGAGCACGATCAGCGCGATGTTCACGCTGGACATCTTCCGTGATCGTCCCGGCCGCGGTGCGGGGCGGCCCGGCGGACCTCAATCGAGCACGGCGTCGGCCTCGAGTTCCACGAGCACGTCGGGCTCGAACAGCTGGTCCACGCCGATCGCGGACAGCGGCGGGAGCGGGCGGGGGAGGCCGAGTTCCTCGGCGACGTTCTCGATGCCGGCCATGAACGGCCCGATCTGGTCCGGGGTGTACCGGGCGATGAAGAACCGCAGCCGGACGACGTCGTCGAACGTCGCACCGACGCCGGCGAGCCCCCGCGCGGTGTTGCGCAGCACGATCTCGACCTGGCCGGTGAGGTCGCCCGGCGCGAGCCGGGAGCCCTCGGCGTCGCGGGCGATCTGGCCGGCGACCTGGACGTGCCGGGACCCGGTGGCCACCGAGACGTGGTGGTACGGGACGGGCTGGAACATGCCTTCGGGGCTGGACAGCTGGACGGTCACGGAATCTCTCCTCGTGGTGTGCGAACCTGGTAGTCGAGAGATACCTGGTCGCCGGAGAGCACTTCAAGGAAACGAGGTTTCGTGGGCGATACCGCAGGGGTGTCCGAGGACGGCCCGGCCCGGATCACCGCGCCGCACCGGGAACTGCTGGAGCAGGTCCTCGACCGTTGGTCGATGCACGTGCTCGACCGGCTCTGCGAGCAGTCGTTGCGCTTCAACGACCTGCGCCGCGCGATCCCCGAGGTCACGCAGAAGTCGTTGACCGTGGCGCTGCGCCGGCTCGAACGCAACGGCATGGTCGAGCGGGTGGTGCTCAGCACCCGGCCGGTCGCCGTCGAGTACCGGCTGACCCCGCTCGGCCGGACGTTGCAGGACCTCATCGACGCGCTGCTGGAGTGGACGACGGTCACGCTGGGTGACGTCGAGCGGGCCCGCGCCCGCTACGACGCGTCGACCTGACGCCACTCACGGGCGAGGATCGCGTGGATGTCGAGGTCGCCCCAGGCGCCCTTGAACCACTCGGTCTCGACGTGGTGGGCCTCGTGCCGGAACCCGAGCCGGCCGACCACCTTCGCCGACGCGGTGTTGAGGGCGTCCATCTGGGCGATGACGCGATGCAGCGCCAGACCGCCGTCGGGGTCGAACGCGAGGTCGAGGAACGCGTGGCAGGCCTCGGTGACGTAGCCGTGTCCCACCGCGTCGGGGTGCAGCACGTAGCCGATCTCGCCGGTGCGGTGCTCGGCCGACTGGATCATCAGCACGACGTCGCCGACCAGCCGGGCGTCGTCGATCCGCTCGATGCCGAGCGTCAGCCCGCCACCCTCGACGACGTCGAGGGTGTGCCGCGCCCACATGCCGTCGATCCGCTCGGCGATCGTTGCAGCCGACATCGGTTCGAACGGCAGGTACCGGCAGACCTCCGGGATGCTGCGGTAGGACAGCAATGCGTCGGCGTCGTCGTGGGTCAGCGGCCGCAACCGCAGCCGCGCGGTCTCGATCGGGTACGTCGGTGCCAGGGTCACGGGCCCGATCATGCCGCGCGCCACGTGCGTGACAAACCGGTCGCGACCGGTGCTCGAGCGACCTACGGTCAGGGGTCGTGAAGGTCGTCTTCGAGCGGGTCGACGCCCGGCGCTACCTCATCGGCGTCGTGCGCGACGGCCGGTACGACGTCGGCGCCGACGTGCCGGTGCGTCCGGCACCGGGTCACGCCGAGGTGCCGCACGACCTCGTCCACTTCGCGATCGAGGAGCAACTGGGCCTGCGCCTGGGCATCTACGGACAGATCGCGGCAGGCGGCGACGTCGGCGGGTTCTTCGTGCCGGCGCCCGCGGACCGTCATCCCGCGGGCGACCGCCGGCGTTCGGACCGCATCGGGCGGGCCGGACGTCCCGACGCATCGCGCTCCGAGGCCGTCGCGGCGCTCGCCCACACCGGTCGGGTCGTCGATCACGAGGGCGTCCTCACGCCGGCCGAGCGGGTCGCGATCGACCGTCGCCTCGCCGAGTTGCTCGAGGCGTGGCAGCGCACCGCGGCCGGCGGGCGACTCGTGCTCGCGTGGCCGGAGCGGCTCACGATCCGGCGCGGTGTGGTGCCCGAGCCCGCCGCGCGTCGGTCAGCGCAGCGTCTTGCGGGTCGGCGGTGACGACGGCCTCGCCGCGTCGGTCCCGGTGAGGTCGGCGCCGGGTTTGAGATGGGCCGGCGCGAACGCCCGGCACAGGTGGTAGGCGATGATGACGATGAGCGTGCCGGCGGCGATGCCACCGATGGAGAAGGTGCTGGTGATCGCGATCTGCAGGTTGCCGATGCCCGCGATGAGACCGGCCGCGAGTGGCACCAGCACGAGCGGGTTGCCGAAGTCGACCCGGTTCTCGACCCAGATCTTCGCGCCGAGCAGGCCGACCATGCCGTACAGGACGAGCGTGATCCCGCCCAGCACGCCGCTCGGTGCCGCGGCGACCACCGCCCCGAACTTCGGGCAGAAGCCGAACAGGATCGCGACCACCGCAGCGATGTAGTACGCCAGCGTGGAGTAGATCCGGGTCGCGGCCATGACCCCGATGTTTCTCGGCGTACGTGGTGGTCGGCGAGCCGCCGACCAGGCTCGCGACGGCCGTCCCCACGCCGTCGCCGATGAAGGCGCGGCCGAGGTAGGGGTCGAGGTCGTCGCCGGTCATCTCCGAGACGGCCTTGACGTGCCCGGCGTTCTCGGCCAGCAGCGCGATGACGCTCGGGATGACCAGCAGGATGGCGCCGGCGCTGAACGCGGGCAGGTGCGGCCCGGTGAGTTCCCCGAACGTCGGGCTGCTGATGGTCTTCGGCAGACCGATCCACGCGGCGTCGCCCACTCCGGAGAAGTCGAGGCGGTGACCGGTCGCGGTGCACGCGGTGGTGACGGTGCTGCTGCAGACGGGGACGTCGTTGATCCGGTCGGCGATCCAGCTGATGCCGTAGCCAAACAGCAGACCCAGGAAGATCGCGATCCGGTTGAGGAACCCGCGGCCCAGCACGGCGACGCCGATGACGAACGCGGCCGTCAGCAACCCGACCCACTGCGAGGTCGGGAAGTAGGTCGTGGTGGCGACGGTCGCCAGGTTGAAGCCGATGAGCATCACCACGGCGCCGGTGATCACGGGCGGCAGGACCGCCCGGACGACGTGGGCGCCGACGACGTGCACGATCACCCCGACGACGGCGAGGATGACGCCCGCGATGAGGATGGCGCCCGTGACATGCGCGGAGTCGTTGTTCGCGTCCTGCGCCCGGATCGCCACGACCGCCGCGACGAACGACGCCGACGTGCCCAGATAGGACGGGATCTTGCCGTTGACGATCAGCAGGAACAGGATCGTCGCGACCCCGGACATCAG
Organism: Melastoma dodecandrum; assembly: GCA_029817715.1. NCBI lineage: Eukaryota > Viridiplantae > Streptophyta > Magnoliopsida > Myrtales > Melastomataceae > Melastoma > Melastoma dodecandrum. Next base: position 1,555,982 of record JARUPY010000535.1, read on the forward strand.
CACGGCGAGGTTAGGGCTGAGCCCCATGATCGCCGGGAAGACGAACGTCGCGCCGAACATGGCGACGACGTGCTGCGCCCCCAGCCTGACCATCCGCGGCGTCGACAGCCGCTCGTCGGGCCGGACCACCTCGCCGACGGGCGGTGTCTTGCCGCCGTGCACGAGCGTCCAGGTGAACATCGACATCGGGAACCTCCGGTACGGAACGGGGATCAGGTGTTCCTACCGGATGAATCGGTCGCGGCGGGTCACGACGCGGTGTCGATCGACGCCCTTCTGCGCGGGACGGCTTCCGGGTGGTCGACCGCGGCGATGAGCGCCCGCAGCGCCATCACTTCACGCTCGAACGCCTCGCGCCCCTTCGGCGTGATCGCGACCCAGGTACGCGAGCGTTTCCCGACGTGCCCCTTGCGGATGGTGACGAGCCCGGACTGCTCGAGCACGTCGAGGTGCCGGGACAGGTTTCCCGCCGTGACGTCGAGCGAATCCTTGATGAAACCGAACTCGGCCTCGCTCACCTCGTTGACGATGGCCAGGCTGCCCAGCCGGACCCGCTGGTGGACGGCGTCGTCGAGATCGGACGTCGGGTGGGTCATGCCGGTCGTTCCCGACGGGTGTGGCGTCGGTCGACACCCCAGACGACTGCTGCACACAGCAACAACGTGAGGCTGAGGGCGAGGTCGTTGGTGATGGCGCCGAGCCACGTCGGGAAGTCCGCCCAGCCGAACACCTGATACCAGAGGATCTCCACGTTGTACTGCGACGCGGCGACGGCCATCCCGGTGACGAGCGCCGCCGACACCGCCAACGCCGCGCTGTGTTCGGTCCAGGCCAGCACGAACAGGGCCAACCCGATGGTGATGGTCGCTTCCATCCCGTGCGCGCCGAAGTTGACCCAGTTCAACGGGCCGACCGCCGTGTTCGTGAAGTAGTAGAGGGCGACGACGAGCGCGATGCCCGTGATGACGTAGACGCGCACGGGGGTGACGACGCCGGCGCGCCGATTGCGCAGCGTGTAAAGACCCGCCACCAGCAGGTACCCGAGCGGGATCGCGATCTGCCAGTACCAGAACAGGCCCGCGCCGCCGCCGTAGCGCGCGTACTCACCCGTGACGTTCACGACGACGCCCGCTCCGACGTCGCCGAACGACGCCATGGACCGCAGGTGGAACGCCGACGCAGGCAGCACGAGGATTCCGAACACCAGCAACGGGATCCACCCGGCCCGCTTCGCGCGCCGGGTACGCGCGCGTGCGGCGTCGACGGTCGCGAGCACCGCATCGTGCGTGGTCATGCCAATCAGTTTGCGATGCAAACTTGATCGGTGTCAAGGGTCAGCTGACCGCGGCCTCCGGCGGGTTGATCGCCGGGATGACGTGGTCGCCGTAGGCGCGCAGCGTCTCCTCCTTGCCGTCGTGCTGGAGGTAGACGGCGAACTGGTCGACGCCGAGGCTGCGCAGTTCCTCGATGCGGCGGACGTGTTCGTCGACCGGGCCGAGGATGCAGAAGCGGTCGACGATCTCGTCGGGGACGAAGTCGGCGTGGGTGTTGCCGGCGCGGCCGTGCTGGTTGTAGTCGTAGCCCTCGCGGGCCTTGATGTAGTCGGTGAGGGCGGCGGGCACGTCGCCGGAATCGCCGTAGCGCGCGACGATGTCGGCCACGTGGTTGCCGACCATCCCACCGAACCAGCGGCACTGGTCGCGCATGTGGTCGAGGTCGTCGCCCACGTACGCGGGGGCGGCCACGCAGATGGTCACCGAGTCCGGGTCGCGCCCGGCGTCCGCCGCGGCCTGCTTCACGGCTCGGACGGTCCATGCGGTGATGTCGGGATCGGCCAGCTGCAGGATGAAGCCGTCGGCCACCTCGCCGGTGAGCGCGAGCGCCTTGGGGCCGTACGCCGCGATCCAGACCTCGAGCCGGCTCTTCGTCGCCCAGGGCAGCCGGATCATCGTGCCGCGGTGCTCGACCGCGCGGCCGTTGCCGAGTTCGCGGATGACGTGCGTTGCATCGCGCAACGTTGCCAGCGTGGTCGGCTTGCCGCTCAAGGTACGGACCGCCGAGTCGCCCCGGCCGATGCCGCACACCGTGCGGTTGCCGTACATCTCGTTCATGGTCGCGAAGGTCGAGGCCGTCACCGACCACTCGCGGGTGGCCGGGTTGGTCACCATCGGCCCGACGATCAGCGTGTGCGTGCTGGCCAGGATCTGCGAGTGGATGACGTACGGCTCCTCCCACAGCAGGTGGGAGTCGAACGTCCACGCGTAGTCGAAGCCCTGCATCTCGGCCAGCCGCGCGTACTCGATCACCTTCGACGCCGGCGGCGTGCACTGCATGACCACACCGAAATCCATGGATCGCCCCTCACGACGGCGATTTCGTGTATCGAGGCGTCGTGGCGACGCCTCGATACACGAAATCGGTGGGTTGTCAGCGCAGGTAGGAGGAGAGCCCGCGGGAGACGTACTTCCCGTGGGACTTGGTGCCGAGGTACTGGCCCTTGTCGATGACCGTGGTGCCGCGGGAGATCACGGTGCGGACGCCGCCGTCGACGGTCCAGCCCTCGTAGGCGGAGTAGTCGAGGTTCATGTGGTGGGTCTCGACCGAGATCCGGGTCTTGGCGGCGGGGTCGTAGACGACGACGTCGGCGTCGGAGCCCGGCGCGATGACGCCCTTCTGCGGGTACATGCCGAACATCCGCGCCGGGGTGGTCGAGCAGGTCTCGACCCAGCGGGCGAGGGAGAGCTGCTCGTCGACGACGCCTTGGTAGATGAGGTCCATCCGGTGCTCGACCGAGCCGATGCCGTTGGGGATCTTGGAGAAGTCGCCGATGCCCATCTCCTTCTGGTCCTTGAAGCAGAAGGGGCAGTGGTCGGTGGAGACGACGGCGAGGTCGTCGGTGCGCAGCCCCCGCCAGAGGTCGCGGGCATGCGATTCGTGCTTGCTGCGCAGCGGCGTCGAACAGACCCACTTGGCGCCCTCGAACCCCGGCGCGCCCAACTGGTCCTCGAGCGTGAGGTAGAGGTACTGCGGGCAGGTCTCGGCGAAGACGTTCGCGCCGCGTGCGCGCGCCGCCGACACCTCGGCCAACGCCTGCGTCGCCGACATGTGCACGATGTACAAAGGCGTTCCGCCCGCGATCTCGGCCAGCGCGATGGCGCGGTGGGTGGCCTCGGCCTCGAGCAGCGCCGGCCGGCTGATGCCGTGGTAGATCGGGTCGGTCTCGCCGCGGGCGAGCGTCTGCTTGACGATCTCGTCGATGGCGATGCCGTTCTCCGCGTGCATCATGATCATCGCGCCGTTGCCGCTCGCCTGCTGCATCGCGCGCAGGATCGCGGCGTCGTCGCTGTAGTACACGCCCGGGTAGGCCATGAACAGCTTGAACGACGTGACGCCCTCGTGGTCGACGAGGTAGTCCATGGCCTTGAGGGCGTCGTTGTCGACGCCGCCGAGGATCATGTGGAACCCGTAGTCGATCGCGCAGTTGCCGGCGGCCTTCTCGTGCCACAGGTTCAGCTGCTCCGGCACGATCTGGCCCGGCGTCTGGACCGCGAAGTCGATGATCGTGGTGGTGCCGCCCCACGCCGCGGCGCGGGTGCCGGTCTCGAAGGTGTCGCTCGCGGTGGTGCCGCCGAACGGCATCTGCATGTGGGTGTGGGCGTCGATGCCGCCGGGGACCACGTAACAGCCGGTGGCGTCGACGGTGGTGTCGACGGTGAACGTGTCACCCAGCCCGGGCGAGAGCACCGCGGCGATGGTCTCGCCGTCGAGCAGGACGTCGGCCAGCGAGGCGCCGGTGGCCGAGACCACCGTGCCCCCGGTGATGAGCGTGCGGGTCACGGCTGCACGGTCCGGGTGTAGGTCTCCGGCCGGCGGTCGCGGTTAGAACTGCCAGTCGTTGCGGGTGCGGGTGATCTCGTCGAAGTCGAGGTCGCGGATGACGATCTCCTCCTTCGAGGTCGAGCCGATCTCACCCACGTAGTTGCCGCGCGGGTCGCAGAAGTAGCTCGTGCCGTAGAACTCCACCGCGTCGTCACCGAACTCGTCGAACTCGCGGCCGATGCGGTTGTTGGCCGCGACGAAGTACTGGTTCGCCGCAGCGGCCGCGGGCTGCTCGAGCTCCCAGAGGCGGTTGGACAGGCCCGGCTTGGTGGCCGACGGGTTGAAGACCAAACTGCGCGTTGCCCAGGCCGTACTCGCGCCAGCCCTCGGGGAAGTGGCGATCGTAGCAGATGTAGACGCCGACCCGCCCGACGGCGGTGTCGAACACCGGGTAGCCCAGATTGCCGGGCGTGAAGTAGAACTTCTCCCAGAACTGCGGGAGGTTCGGGATGTGGTGCTTGCGGTAGGTGCCGAGCAGTGAGCCGTCGGCGTCGACCACCGCGGCGGTGTTGTAGTACTCGCCCTCGTTCACGACCTCGTAGATCGGCAGCACCATGACCAGGCCGAGTTCCTTCGCGACGGCCTGGAACCGTTCGACGGTCGGGCCGGGGATGGTCTCGACGTACGCGTAGTACTTCTGGTCCTGGATGATCCCGAAGTACGGGCCGTAGAACAGCTCCTGGAAGCAGATGACCTGCGCACCGTCGGCGGCGGCCTCGCGGGCGAGTTCCTCGTGCCGGTCGATCATCGACGCCTTGTCGCCGGTCCACGCGACCTGCGTGACAGCGGCTCGGATGACGGTCATCGGTTCTCCTTCGGTCCAGACGGAACGGATCAGCGTGCCACCGGTGCGTGTCGGGCGGGTTTACCGGATCGTCGGGCCTACGCCCCGGTGTAGTGCGCGTCGGTGACGTCGAGTGCCGCGTCGAGCATCGCGAGACCGTCGCGGGCCTCGTCGGGCGTGATCGTGCACGGCGGCACGACGTGGGTGCGGTTGAAGTGCAGGAACGGCCAGAGACCCTGCTTCTTGCAGGCCGCGGCGAACTCGTTCATGGGCCCGGCCGCGGTGCCGGCGGCGTTGAACGGCACGAGTGGTTCGCGGGTGGCGCGGTCCTTGACGAGTTCGACGGCCCAGAAGGTCCCCAGGCCCCGCACCTCGCCGATGCTCGGGTGCTTCTCGGCGAGCGCCGCGAGACCCGGACCGATGACGGTCTCACCGACCGACCGGGAGTTCTCGACGATCCCCTCGTCCTTGAAGATCGTGATCGAGGCGACGGCGGTGGCGCACGCCAGCGGGTGCCCCGAGTAGGTGAGACCGCCGGGGTAGACGCGTTCGGCGAAGGTCTGGCCGATCGCCCGCGACAGGATGACGCCGCCAAGCGGCACGTAGCCGGAGTTGACGCCCTTGGCGAAGGTGATGAGGTCGGGCTCGACGCCCCAGTGGTCGATGGCGAACCACTCGCCACACCGCCCGAAGCCGGCCATCACCTCATCGGCGATGAGCATGATGCCGTGTTCGTCGCAGATCTCCCGCACGCCCGCGAGGTATCCCGGTGGCGGCACGAGGATGCCGTTGGTGCCGACGACCGGTTCGAGGATGATCGCGGCGATGGTCGCCCCGCCCTCGACCATGATCGTGTCGCGCAGGTGCTGCAGTGCGCGCTCGCACTCCTGCGCCTCGTCCTCGCTGTGGAACGGCGAGCGGTACGCGTACGGACCCCAGAAGTGCACGATTCCCGGGGACACATACGGCTCGGTGCCCCAGCGGCGCGGGTCGCCGGTCAGGCCGATGACCCCGTGGGTGGCGCCGTGGTAGCTGCGGTACGCGGCCAGCACCTTGTGTCGGCCGGTGTGCAGCCGGGCCATCCGGATTGCGTTCTCGTTGGCCTCGGCTCCGCCGTTGGTGAAGAACACCTGGTCGAGGTCGCCCGGGGCGAGCTCGGCGATGAGGCGGGCGGCCTCGCTGCGCATGTCGTTGGCGAACGTCGGCGCGATGGTGGTGAGCCGCCCCGCCTGCTCCTGGATCGCCGCCACCAGCTTCGGGTGCTGGTAGCCGATGTTGACGTTGACCAGCTGCGAGCTGAAGTCGAGGTAGCGCTTGCCCTGGTAGTCGTCGAAGAACACCCCCGACGCGCTCTTGATGGGCAACGGGTCGATGAGCGCCTGCGCCGACCACGAGTGGAAGACGTGCGCGCGGTCGTCGCGACGGATCTGTTCTTCGGTGGAGTCCATGCCGGGTGTGCCCTCTCAGCGGGTGCGCGGGAAGCCGAGGTCGACCGTCGAGGTGGCCGGGTCGGGCCAGCGCGTCGTCACGACCTTGCTGCGCGTGTAGAAGTGGACCCCCTCGGTGCCGTAGATGTGGGTGTCGCCGAACAGCGACGACTTCCACCCGCCGAAGGAGTAATAGGCCACCGGGACCGGGATGGGCACGTTGATGCCGACCATGCCGACCTCGACGTCGAACTGGAACTGCCGCGCGGCGCCGCCGTCACGGGTGAACAACGCGGTGCCGTTGGCGAACTCGTGGTCGTTGACCAGCTTCAACGCGTCGGCGTACGTCTCCTGCCGGACGACGCACAGCACCGGCCCGAAGATCTCCTCGGTGTAGACGCTCATGTCGGGCTGGACGTGGTCGAGCAGCGTCACGCCGAGGAAGAAGCCGTCCGCGGGCACGTCGGCCTCGCGGCCGTCCACGACGACCGTCGCACCAGCGTCCGATCCCTGGCCGATGTAGGAGGCGACCCGGTCGCGGGACTCCTTGGTGATGAGCGGTCCCATCTCGGCGTCGGGGTCGGTGCCGACGCCGATGCGCAGCTTGGGCAGGCGCGCGGCGATCGCGTCGACGAGGCGGTCACCGACGTCGCCCACCGCGACCGCGACCGACACGGCCATGCAGCGTTCGCCGGCGCTGCCGTAGGCGGCCGACACGGCGGCGTCGGCGGCCATCTCGACGTCGGCGTCGGGCAGCACGACCATGTGGTTCTTCGCGCCGCCGAGCGCCTGCACGCGCTTGCCGTTCTTCGACGCGGTCTCGTAGATGTACTGGGCGATCGGCGTGGAGCCGACGAAGCTCACCGCGGCGACGTCGGGGTGCACGAGCAGCGCGTCGACGGCTTCCTTGTCGCCCTGGACGACCGTGAACACACCGTCGGGCAGACCCGCCCGCTTCCACAGGTCGGCGATGAACAGCGCGGCCGACGGGTCCTTCTCGCTCGGCTTGAGCACGAAGGCGTTGCCGCACGCGATGGCGTTCGCGCACATCCAGAGCGGGACCATCGCCGGGAAGTTGAACGGCGTGATGCCGGCGACCACCCCGAGGGGCTGCCGCATGGAGTAGACGTCGACGCCGGTGCTCGCCTGCTCGCTGAACCCGCCCTTGAGCAACTGCGGGACACCGCAGGCGAACTCGACGTTCTCCAGCGCCCGCGCCAGTTCGCCGCCGGCGTCGCCGAGCACCTTGCCGTGCTCGGACGTGATGACCGCGGCGAGGTCGTCGGTGTGCTGGTGCAGCAGTTCGCGGAACGCGAAGAGGATCGCGCTGCGCCGCGACAACGAGCTGTGGCGCCACTCGGCGGCCGCGGCCTTGGCGTTCGCGACGGCGGCGTCGACCTCGGCCGTGCTGGCGAGGTCGACGTCCTTGGTGTGCTCGCCGGTGGCGGGGTCGTACACCGGTGCCGTGCGCCCCGAAGCGCCCTCGTGCTGCCGACCGTCGATCCAGTGGTTGATGCGCGCGACCATGGATCCGACCGTAACGTCACACCTCTGGTGCGTACAAGGCAGCCTTTGTACTGTCACGATCCGTGGACGTCGTGGTGTTGAGCGAGATCGAGCAGCGGCTCGACGGCTCGTCCGCCCGCGCGCTCGCCGACGCCGTGGTGGCCGTCATGGCCGACGGCGTCCTGGTCGCCGGCACCCGCCTCCCGCCGATCCGCACGGTCGCCCGTGAACTGGGACTGTCCCCTACGACCGTGAGTGCCGCCTGGGCGTTGCTGCGGCGTTCGGCCACCATCCGCACCGACGGCCGTCGGGGCACCGTGGTCGTGGGCCGCCGCTCGGACGCCGACTCCCGGTACCGGCTCGCACTCGACCACGCCACGACGTTCGCGCTCGACCTGTCGACGGGTGTCCCCGACTCGTCCCTGCTGCCGGACCTGCGCCCGGCGCTGCGGTCACTGTCGGCGCGCGCGACGCGCGCGAGCTACCTCGACGACGCGGTGCTGCCCGACCTCGCCGACCTGCTGCGTGCCGATTGGCCCTACGCCGTCGACGACATCTCCATCCACGACGGTGCGATGGACGCCATCGAACTGGTCGCCCGCACCGTTGTCGGCTTCGGTGACCGGGTCGTGGTCGAGAACCCCGGCTTCCCGCCGCTCGTCGACCTGCTCGAGTCGCTCGGCGCGATCCTCGTGCCGGTGCCGGTCGACGAGTCCGGCCTGCGCGCCGACGCACTCGTGGCGGCGCTGAACACCCCGGTGAGCGCGGTGTTCCTGCAACCGCGGGCGCACAACCCGACCGGGGTGTCGCTGTCGCCGACCCGCGAGAAGGAACTCGCGTTGATCGTGGCGTCGTCGCCCGCGACGTGGGTCGTGGAGGACGACTCGGCCGGGGCGGTGGCGTCGTCGGACGACGCCAGCCTGGGTCGGCACGTCCCCGACCAGGTGGTGCACGTGCGCAGTTTCGCCAAGTCGCACGGCCCCGACCTCCGCCTGGCCGCGTTGTCGGCGCCCGCGCGACTCACCGACCGACTGGTCGCCGCGCGGCGCCTCGGCCAGGGGTGGACGTCGCGACTGTTGCAGCAGGTGCTGATCGGGCTGCTCACGCAGGAACGGTCGGTCGCGGCGGTCGCCGCCGCACGCGTCGAGTACCGGCGGCGGCGGCGTGCACTCGCCGCCGCACTGGCCGCGCGGGGCATCGAGGTCGCGGGCGACGACGGCATCAACCTCTGGCTGCCGGTGGCCGACGAGACCGCCGCGGTGGTCCGGCTCGCCGCGCGGGGCATCGGTGTCGCGCAGGGTTCGCCGTTCTGGATCGCGGGCGGCCCGCCGCACGTCCGCGTCACGTGCGGGCTGTTCGCCGGCAGGGGCGCCGACCTCGACGGGCTCGCGGACGAACTCGCCGCGGCCAGCCGGGTCGGTGCGTGGTCAGCGCGGCGCTGACGGGTTGTCAAGTCCCGACCGCGATCTGTGGACGGCCGCGGGGTTGTCCACAGGCACGAATTGCCCGTTGTCGACAGGGTTTTCTCCTGCCTAGCGTCGTGCCATGACCGCAACCGCCACCGCATCCCCGCCGACCCGGCCCGCGCTGTACCTCGTCCCCGGCACCGGCCGGCGCCGCGCTCCGGTGTCCCACGCCCCGGGACCCGCCGCCGTGCCCCGCACCGTCGCCACGCTGGCCGCGGCGGCCACCGCACGGGTGCTGGGCACGGCGTTCACCTCGACCGCGGCCGACCTCGCCCGCTCGCTCGCCGGTCGCTCCCCGCTCTTGGTGCGCCGCGGCCGGCCGGAGGTGTGGGCCGCCGCGATCGCGTTCCTGCTCGTCGAGGAGGCCGACCTGTTCCACTACGACTCCCGCACCACGCGCACCTCGATCGCCCGCGAACTGGGCTGCTCGCTGCCGACCCTGCGCCGCCGCGGCGCGGAGATCCGCGACGCCCTGCACCCGCTCGTCCTCGACCTGCCTGATCCCGACGACACCGCGTAGTCGTGCGGTGACAACCCCACCGGAGATGGTCACAATGTCGTCAGCCGTGATGTCGGGGGTGACGATGAGCGACGCGGTCGAACAGGCCGACAGTCTGTTGAACCGGGTGTGGAGCTCGGCGGACGTGCCGGTTCCGCTGCCCGTTGACCCTGTCTACATCGCAGCCCAGCTCGGGATGGACGTGCGTCAGGCCGACCTCGACGAAGGCCTTGCCGGGATGTTGGTGAAGAAGGCCGGGCAGGATCCGGTGATCTACGTCAACTCCTCCGACAGCGCGAATCGTCGGCGGTTCACGTGCGCCCACGAGATCGGGCACTACATCCACCGTGTCGATCGCGGTGACGATCGCAGCTGGGAGTTCGTCGACCGCCGCGACCACCTGTCGTCCCGTGGCACCCATCACGACGAGGTCTACGCCAACCGCTTCGCTGCCGAGCTCCTCATGCCTGCGGATCGCGTACGGGAACTCGCGCCCGCGTTGACGGCAGCTGACATGGCGGCGCTCTTCCGCGTGTCGCTCGAAGCGATGACCAACCGTCTGGACACCTTGAAGGTCGGCGCCGGACACAGGTCGTCATGACCGACGGCGGCCCACCGCATCGTTCGGCGTTCGACGAGGGCACGGACAACTCCGACGAGGCGCTCGACGGTCGGTCGGTCACCGACGAACCACCGCTGGTGCACCGGCGGCAGCTCGAGCAACTCGATCGGATCAAGAGCGAGAACTCGTTGGCGCGATAGATCGCGAACGGTGCGGTCTTGGCGCAGAACTGACTAGGCAACCCCCGTTAGCGTTCGGGACGTGACCACCGAGCCGCCCGCGCCGCCTCCGGAGACGAAGGACTGGACGTTCGTCGTCGAGCACGTGTGCGAGGAGTGCGGTTTCGATCCGGGAACCATCGACGTGCACGCGGGATTCGGCGACCGGATCCGGGCGGCTGCGGCGAGCCTCGGTGCGGCGGCGACCGGACCGGGCGGCACCGACCGGTCGGCCCCGGTGGTGTGGTCGCCGCTGGAGTACGCGGCGCACGCCCGCGACGTGTGCACGGTGTTCGGCGGCCGGGTCGACCTCATGCGGGCCGACGACGGCGCCCGGTTCCCCAACTGGGACCAGGACACCGCGGCGCTCGAGGGTCGCTACTGGGAACTCGATCCAGCGGCGGTGGCGCACGACCTCGCTGCCGGGGCCGACGCGATGGCCACCCGGTTCGCCGGGGTGTCCGAAGGGGAGTGGCACCACCGCGGGCTGCGGTCGAACGGGTCGGTGTTCACGATCGAGACCATCGCGCGGTACTTCCTGCACGATCTCGAGCACCACGTGCACGACGTGACTCGCTGACCGCGGGGGCCGGGAGGGAGCGTCCGGCCACACGGCCCCACGCGGTCCTACGCTCACCGGCATGGCGCGCTACGGAGCGATGTTCGGCCCCGACATCACCTTCCTCGGTGTCGACCGGTGTGACTGGTCGGACGCGGGGTCGTTCGCCGACGCCGACGTCGTCGTCCTCGGCGCCCCGTTCGACGGGGGGACGTCGCACCGCCCCGGCACCCGGTTCGGCCCGCAGTACATCCGCCAGACCTGCTATCTCCCGCACGACGGCAGCCGGCCGAGCCTCGCCATGCGGGTCGACGGCCTGCAGGACCTGCGGGTGTACGACGCCGGCGACGTCGAGATGTTCTCCGGTGACGCCGAACGGTCGGTGCGGGACCTGCAGGAGGCGGTGTACGCGGTCGCCCGCACCGGCGCGGTGCCGCTCGTGCTCGGCGGTGACCACACCATCGCGTGGCCCGACGCCGCGGGTGTCGCGCAGCACCTCGGCGCCGGCCGCGTGAGCATGATCCACTTCGACGCGCACGCCGACACCGGCGACATCGAGTTCGGCTCGCTGATCGGCCACGGACAGCCGATGCGGCGGCTCATCGAGTCGGGTGCCGTGCGGGGCGACCGGTTCCTGCAGGTCGGGCTGCGCGGGTACTGGCCCCCGCCGGAGACGCTGGACTGGATGGCAGCGCAACGGATGCGCTCGTACGAGATGACCGAGGTCGTGCACCGCGGGCTCGACGCCTGCCTCACCGAGGCGTTCGGCATCGCGACCGACGAGTGCGACGGCGTGTTCCTCTCCGTCGACATCGACGTCCTCGACCCGGCGCACGCCCCGGGCACCGGCACCCCGGAACCCGGCGGTCTCACCTCGCGCCAACTGCTCGACGCCGTCCGGCGGATCGCCTACGAACTGCCCGTGGTCGGCGTCGACGTCGTCGAGGTGTCGCCTCCCTACGACCACGCCGAGATCACCTCGTTCCTGGCCAATCGCGTCGTGCTCGAGGCGCTGACCGGCATGGCCCGCCGCCGCCGCGACGCCGCCGACGGCACCACGTGGGACCCGTCGCGCCCGCTGCTCGCCGACCGTCCCGACCCCCGCCCCTGACGCCGCGGGCGAGACCCGGGCCGCTCTAGAGCCCGCCGAGGCCCGCCGGGCTGCCCACGCCCGACGGCGCGTCGTAGCCCGTGAGCCCGGTGCAGAGGTAGTCGCCGCCGCAGAACCCGTTGCGCCCGCCGACGACGTCGTGGAAGGCGGCCGGGTTCGCGTAGAGCGGCGCGGCGCTGCGGTACCTGGTGGCGTGACCGGCGCGCGCGATCATCGCCGCGACCAGCGGGGCGGAGAGGCTGGTGCCGCCCACCCGCAGCCAGCCGGTCGTGCTGATGCTCGAGGTCCCGAAGGTGTCGTACACCGCGAGGCCGGTCTTCGGGTCGGCCACCGCCGACACGTCGGCGACGGTGCGCATCCGGCAGTTGCTGCCGGTGGCGGACTGGAACGCGGGCTTCCGGACGTAGGCCGAGCATCCACTGCCGGCGCCGGACCACACCCGTTCGGACCACCCGCGCGGTGACGAGTCGGGCGTGAGCGTCGTGCCACCCACCGCGATCACGCCCGCCGCGACGGCCGGGAACTGCGCGGGCCCGAACCCGTGGTCACCGCTGGACGCGACGATCGGCACGCGCGGGTGCGTGTACGCACTGCGCGAGTAGGGCATCGCCAGCGACGACTCGTCGGTGCCGTAGCTGTTGGAGACGACGGTCGCGCCGAGGGTCACAGCGGTGTTGACCGCCGTGGCGAGGTCCGACAGCAGCGGCGAGTCACCCTCGACCAGCAGCAGCGAGCAGGACGGGCAGACGGCGGACGCGGCGTCGAGGTCGAGCGCGATCTCGAGCCCCCACGAGGCGTCGGGCGACGGCAGCGGCGCGGCGTCGCCGCGCTGGTTCACCTTGCGGAAGCACCCGTTCGCGGTCGTGCACGCGGGCAGGCCGTACTGCGCCCGGTAGACGGCGAGGTCGGCCTCGGCGTTCGGGTCGTCGTAGGCGTCGACGATGGCGATCGTGCCGGTGCCGCCGCCGGTGAGCCCGTACGCCGAGGCGATGTCGGTGGGGGTGAGGCCGCTGATCGCCGCGGCGCGCGCGGTGCCGGCCGTCGTCGCGAGCTGGACCTGCGCGAAGCAGCGGGCCACGGTCGGGCCGCCGGCCCGGCACGCCGACGCGACGCTGCCGGCAGCGGCGCCGGCCCAGCCCGGTTTCGCGTGCGGCGCCGGCGACGGCGCCGCGGCGGCGGGGACCGACGGCAGGACGGCGGCCGTCACGAGGGCGACGGCGAGGGCCGCGAAGCGGGGCCAGCGGGTCGAGGCGGTCATCTCAGGCTCCCTGCACGGTGTAGGCGTCGTCGACGGTCTGCGTGATCGCCCGGCCGTCGGCGCTGCTGCCGGACAACCGGATGGTGACGGCCTTGCCGGCGTCGGCGGCCGAGTGGCTGATGGTGGTCGCGAAGTGGGTGCCGTCGACCGGCGTCACGGGGAGAGCGGCGAACGTGGCCCCGCCGTCGAGACTGATCTCGAACGTCACGCCCGTGACGTCGACGGCCGTCGTTCCCGGCGCCGCCGCGATCGAGAACGTGAACGGCTGGTCGCCGAGCGGCATGGTGTTCGTCAGGTCGGTCGGCAGCGGAACCGTTGCACTGAGCAGCGGAAGCAGTGTGCCGCCCGCGCCCGCCGAGCACGTCCACCCGGCCGGGAGCCGTGAACCGGCGCCGGCCGCGGACGGGAACGTCAGCGTGGTCGTCGCGTGGGTCGAGTGCAGGAAGCCCAGGGCGCCGAGGAAGGTCTCGAGCCGCACGCGGTACACGGCGGGGTCGGGCGAGACCGGCACGCGGCTCTCCGACGTGTTGCGCCGGTTCTGCAGCACGGTGCTGCCCGCGGTCACCGTGAGGAGCGAGACGGTGGCCGACGGGTTCGGGTTGGTGATCACCCCGAAGTGCCCGGGCGTGGCGTCGGTGAATCCCGCGAGACCGATCGACATCAGGTCCGGCGTGCGGCACGCGAACGACTGGTACGACGACGCCAGCCCGTTCGTCGGCACGTCGACGCCCGGGGCCAGTGGACTCTGCAGCCACGACGTCGACTGGCGACTCCCCGCGAGGAGGCTGCGGGGGCCGTCGATGAGGTAGCCGTTGAACGGGTTGCCGGGCTGCGGATAGCCCATGTACGTGTCGGCCCAGGTCGCGTCGGACGGCGCGAACAGGTACTCGGTCCGGGCGAGCGGTGCGGTCTGCGGGAACAGCGGCATGAACGTGAACTGCTGGAACCCGTACACCGCGACCCGCCCGAACAGGGCGGTGGCGTCGGAGTCGGCGTGGTATCTGGCGTCCAACCGGGCCAGTTGCGACTCGGCGACGGTGCGGTCCTGGTCCGCCGGGATGGCGCCGTGGTCGTCGAAGGAGATGTCGTACCGGTACGGCGCCGGGTCGGCCGACGTGCCGTCGAGGGTCCACTCGGTCAGCCAGTGCGCGTCGCCGAGTCGGGGGGCGCGGGTCGGCGTGACGGTGAGGGCGTGCGGGCCGGCGAACCAGACCGACCCGATCATCGTGGGGCCGACGACCCGGTCGTACTCGACGCGGAGGGTGGTCGCGTTCGCGGCCCGCGGCGTGTGGATGTCGGGCCGGGTGGTCGCGGTCGCGGTGTCGGCGACCACGCGTTGGTTGTCCCGGACCACGGCGAGATCGGGCATGACCACGACCGCGGTGGTGAAGTCGTTGATCGCCGGGTCGTAGAGGGTCGAGTCGGTGACCAGGCTGTAGTTGCCGGTCGGGACGCTCACCCGCGCGTTGCCGTTGATGACGGGCACGAACCGCGCGTACCTGCGGGCGTCGTCGGTGTTGACGAGCGCCGCGACCCCGCCGGCGAGCGGTGAGCCGTCGGGGTTGCGGACCGTGATGGCGAGGGTGACCTGCGCGAACGACGGTGTCACCGGCGTCGCCGTGCCCGTGCGGGTGATGCGGGTCGCGCCGAACAGCGAGGCGGGTGCACGGGCGCCGGCCCGCGCGTCGCGCTGCCACTGCGCCGCCAGGGCGGTGCCGAAGTCCGTCGTCGACGACAGGTAGCCGTGCATCGACGTCGCCGAACGCGACGTCGCCGTGAACCCGGGCACCGACGGCGACGCGCCGGCGGGGAAGGTGACGTCGACCGCGGCCGCTGCGGACCCCGGGGCGGTGACGTTGAACAGTTCCGGGTCGAGGAACCGGCCCAGGTACGACTTCGCGGCGCCCGGGATGACGTAGAGGTTGCGGCCGATCTGCGTCGATGACCAGGTGGCGCCGATCCCGGTCGTCGCCGCGGTCCGCACGGAGACCGAGCTCCGTCCGGCCGACGACGCACCGAGCGACACGGCGTCACCGGTCGGCAGGACCACCGTGCGGGTGGCCGCCGATCTCGCCGCGGCGGCGGTGGGAGCGGACGCGGCGTCGGCGGGCGACATCGCGGTCGGGGCGATGAGTAGCGCGGCACCGAGGGCGGCGGCGCCCAGGACGACGCTGACGCTCGTGCGGTGGGATCGGGGGCGGGCACGCACGACGGAACCTCCGGGGGGGTCGGGGTCGAGGGTCGGGTCCGGGCGGGTCGGGGGGACGCTCTCATGGGTGTCAGGGAGCGGTAAAGGGCCTGGCACGTGAACAGACGAAGCGGGAGCCCGATCCG
The DNA here is from genome assembly GCA_029817715.1 of Melastoma dodecandrum. NCBI lineage: Eukaryota > Viridiplantae > Streptophyta > Magnoliopsida > Myrtales > Melastomataceae > Melastoma > Melastoma dodecandrum. Next base: position 1,571,585 of record JARUPY010000535.1, read on the forward strand.
TTCAACGGTGTCGGGCACCGCCGCGTACACCGCACCACTGGTGCATCCGCGGCGCCGGGACCCCGCCTGTGCACCCCTGGTGCGGTGCGCCCGAGTGCTGGGTGGCGTGATCGGATCGTGACGGCCCGCGTGTCAACCGCGCGGCGGCGTCGTGCGACCTCGACCGGATCACCGACCTCAACCAGCTCAGCACGCAGGACCTCAACCCCGCGACCTACGACTACCCGCTCGGGGCGGCCGCCACGATCACCTACGAGAACTCGCTGCTGACGATCGACCAGCTGCGTGCGCTCGCGGCCGGTCAGACCGTGCCGGGGGTGCCACCGCTCGACACGTTGCAGGCGCAGCTGCAGACCGACGGGTCGGTCGTCACCCGGCTCGACCTGAACCCACGACGGTGACCGCGTGCGGCGATCAGGTGAGAGGCCGGAGGATGTCGTCGGCGTCGACGATGGTGTAGGCGTAGCCCTGCTCGGCGAGGAACCGTTGGCGGTGCGCCGCGAACTCGGCGTCGACGGTGTCCCGTGCGACCACGGTGTAGAAGTGCGCCTGCCGCTTGTCGGCCTTCGGGCGCAGCACCCGACCCAGCCGCTGTGCCTCCTCCTGCCGTGAGCCGAAGGTGCCGGAGATCTGCACCGCCACGGATGCCTCCGGCAGGTCGATCGAGAAGTTGGCGACCTTGCTCACCACCAGCACCCGCTCCTTGCCCTCGCGGAACTCCTGGAACAGTCGCTCGCGCTCCTTGTTCGGGGTCGACCCCTGGATGATCGGGGCACCGTCGAGCGCGGCGGACGCGTCGTCGAGCTGATCGAGGTAGGCGCCGATGACGAGGATCTGGTCGTCGGGGTGGTTCTCGACGATCTGCTTGATCACCGGCAGTTTGGTGTGCGCGGTGGCCGCCAGCCGGTACTTCTCCTCCGGCTCCGCGGTCGCGTAGATCATCCGCTCGTTCTCGGTCATCGTGACGCGGACCTCGATGCACTCGGCGGGCGCGATCCAGCCCTGCGCCTCGATGTCCTTCCACGGCGCGTCGTAGCGCTTCGGCCCGATGAGGCTGAACACGTCGCCCTCGCGCCCGTCCTCGCGGACCAGCGTGGCGGTCAGGCCGAGCCGCCGCCGCGACTGCAGGTCCGCGGTGAACCGGAAGATCGGCGCCGGCAGCAGGTGGACCTCGTCGTAGACGATCAGGCCCCAGTCGCGGCTGTCGAACAGTTCCAGGTGGCGGTATTCACCCTTTCGCCGGGTCGTCATCACCTGGTAGGTGGCGATGGTGACCGGCCGGATCTCCTTCTTCTCCCCGGAGTACTCGCCGATCTCCTCCTCCGTCAGCGAGGTGCGGGCGATCAGTTCGCGCTTCCACTGCCTGCCGGCCACCGTGTTGGTGACGAGGATCAGCGTGGTGGCGCCCGCCTTGGCCATCGCGGCGGCGCCCACCAGGGTCTTGCCGGCTCCACAGGGCAGCACGACGACCCCGGAGCCGCCGGCCCAGAACGATTCGACCGCCTGCTGCTGGTAGTCACGCAGCACCCACCCCTCCTGGTCGAGGTCGATCCGGTGGGCTTCGCCGTCGACGTACCCGGCGAGGTCCTCGGCCGGCCAGCCGATCTTGAGCAGCGCCTGCTTCAGCCGGCCTCGCTCGGACGGGTGCACGACCACGGTGTCGGCATCGATGCGCTCGCCCAGCAGCGGCTGGACCTTCTTCTGGCGGAGCACCTCTTCCAGCACCGCGCGGTCGAGCGCGACGAGGACCAGCCCGTGTGTGGGGTGCTTGCTCAGCTGCAGGCGGCCGTAGCGGTCCATCGTGTCCGCGATGTCGACCAGCAACGCGTGGGGGACGGCGTAGCGCGACCACCGGACCAGCGCGTCGACGACCTGTTCGGCGTCGTGGCCCGCGGCCCGGGCGTTCCACAGCGCCAGCGGGGTCAGCCGGTAGGTGTGCACGTGCTCGGGTGCGCGTTCCAGTTCGGCGAAGGGCGCGATCGCAGCCCGCGCCGCCGCGGCATCGGGGTGGTCGACCTCGAGCAGGAGGGTCTTGTCCGACTGGACGATCAAGGGGCCGTCAGGCATCCCACCATTGTGCCGCGACCCTCTGACAGTTCCGGGCCGTGTGCGCGAGGAGCGGAACCGGGAAGTACCGCACGTCACGCTCGGGCGCAGCGCGGGAGCCGTTCACAGCCGCGGCGGGTTGGATCGCCGGCATGACGACGCCCGACACCCGCGCCGCCGGCGCCGACCGCGCCGCCGCGTCGCGGGCGCCCGCGCTGACCACCGCGTTCCGCTGGGTCGCGGTCGCCGAGGCGTTGTCCTGGCTCGCCCTCATCGTCGCGACCCTCATCAAGTACACGACCGATCCGCAGATGGCGGGCGGCGTGAAGGTGCTCGGGCCGGTGCACGGGGCGCTGTTCACGGTGTACGTGGTGCTGGCGCTGCTCGTCGCGTTCCGGCTGAAGTGGAAGCTCACGACCCTCGTGGTCGTCCTGCTCGACTCGGTGATCCCCGGCGGCGGCTTCCTCGTCGCCCGCCGGGCCGACCTGCGGTGACACGGGCGGGGCCCCCACCCGGATCGGGTGGGAGCCCCGGCAGCGGAGCCGAGCCCCGGCGAACGCGTCACCCGGCCATCTGGTTGTTGCCGGTGGCGAGCATCCGCTGCATCGCGAGGTAGGTGACCTGGTTCCACTCGCCGTTCTGCGGCAACTGCGCGTCACGCTGCAGGTAGGTGATCGCCTGCACCGTCTGCGGGGTCATGACCCCGTTGATCGGTCCCTCGTAGTAGTTGAGGCTGGCGAGTTCCTGCTGGATCGTGCGGACCTGCGCGGCGGGCAGCACGACCGGGTGCGTGGTCGGCGTGGGAGCCGGCGTCGGCGTCGTGGCCGGCGTCGCCGCGTGCGTCGTGGCGCTCGACGCCGCGGGGTGGGGAGTCGCGGCCGCGGCGTGGGCCGTGCCCGGTCGGTCGACGGCGAGCAGCACGACGGCGACGATCCCGATGAGGACGGCCGCGACGGCGACGACCGCGACGACGGCGGCGGTGGTGGGGCGGCGGGTGATGGGTGCGGTCTGGACCATGACGTCTCTCCTGGTGAGGATGGTCAGGCGTTCTTGCCTGACACCACAAGGCTTTCTCCGACGGCGGTTCCGCACAGTCGGTCGACCGGCCGGTACGGCGGGTGACGTCGGTGTCCACCGATCGGGGGACAACGGTGGCGGCGGCGACGCCCACGAACGCGACGCGGATCACGGCGAGCCGCCGCGACACCGGGCCCGCGGAGTCCTACCGTGCGGCGTGGCCGACCGCAGGCGCATGCCGCTCGACCGCCGCGAGTTCCTCGTCGCCCTCGCCGGCGCGGTGGTGACGATCGGCGCGGGTACCTCCGTCGTCGCCGCGACCCGGCACGCCGGAGGTCAGAACCACGTCAGCAGCGGGGGAAACCCGACGACGGCCGCGTCGACGACCGCGACCGGCACCGCGCCCACGACGACCACGACGCAGCCGGCACTGCACCCGGCGCACCCCGGCGCGGGCGCGACACCGGCCGAGGTGTTGGCGTCAGCCGACGCGCCCCCGCCCGTCCAGCTCGGGCCGGGCGTGCACCTCGTGTCGTCGCTGCCGGACGGCCCGCCCCGGATCGCGCTCACCGTCGACGACGGCTACGACAGCGCGGTGGTCGGCGCGTTCATCCGGTTCGCGGCCGACAGCGGGGTCCGGCTGACCTTCTTCCCGAACGGTGTGTACGGGGCGTGGACCGACCACCGGGCCGCGTTGGCACCGCTGGTCGAGTCCGGCCAGGTGCAGCTGGGCAACCACACCTGGTCGCACCCCAAGCTCACGACGTTGCCGGACTCCGCCGTGGCCGACCAGATCACCCGCAACCACGAGTTCCTGCGCACCACGTACGGGGTCGACGCGCGGCCGTGGTTCCGGCCGCCGTACGGGTCGCACGACGCTCGCACCGACGCCGTGGCGGCCGGGCTCGGCTACGACGCGGTGACGACCTGGGACGGTGTGTTCGACGACTCGTCGGCGAAGCTCACCGCGAGCGGCATCGTGGCGAACGCCAGAACCTGGTTCACCGCCGGCCGCATCGTGCTCGGCCACGCGAACCACCCGCCGGTCACGACGGTCTACGGCCAGCTGCTCGACATCCTCCGCAGCCGGGGGTTGCAGACCGTCACCCTCGCCGACGCGTACGGCTGAGCCGCCGCCGCGACGGCGACCGCAGCGACGCTGTCAGCGCCGCGCGCTGCCCGCCGCGAGCGGCAGCAGCACGGCGATCACGGCTCCGACGGCGAGGTTGGTGACGGCGAGTACGGTGCGGTCGGCGAGTGCGGCCGTGCCGGCGAACGGGATGGCGACGGCGAGGGCGGTGGTGAGCGTGGCGATCGCCCCGAAGTAGGCGGTGGGGTGTGGTTGCCGCGTGCAGCACGGCGTCGAGGAGCAGGGCCGCGCCGAGGGCGACGCCCGCCACGCCCAGCACGTACGGCAGCGTGCTCCCGGCACCGAAGACGTCCAGGTGCAGGATGCCGCGGGCGACGACGATCCCGACCAGGGCGGTGAGGACGGCGACGCCCGCGGTGAGCAGGGCGCCGGCGGCGAACCGGGCCTGGTCGATGCCGCGGGCGGGCGCGTCGGCGGTCTCGCGTGCCCGGGTGGCGTCGTGGGTCTCGTAGGTGATCGGGCTGGTGGTCATGGTGTCCTCCGGTGTCGCTGGCGGTGTCGGTCACCGCGTCGACCCCCAGCGTGTCCGCATCGGGTGCGCTCCGGCGTCGGCCGGGCGGGCGGTCCGGTGGACGAACCCGGCGTCCCCCGATCGGGGGACACCGGGCGGTGCGGCACCGGTGTTCAGCTGATCGGGACGGTCGCACGGGCCACGGTCCCGTGCGGCGATACCGGTGCATACTGCAACGTTCCACCGATGACGGCGAGCCGTGACCGTTGCGAGGCCACCCCGATGTGCCCCTCGGCCAGGCGCTGGTGCAACCGCTCGGGCGCGAGGCCGACACCGTCGTCGACGACCGTCAGCTCCGCGGTGCCGCTCCGGTCCGCGAGCGTGACGGTGACGGCCGTCGCCCCCGCGTGCTTGGCGACGTTGGTCAGCAGTTCGCGTGCCACCCCGAACAGGGCCGCGTCGACCGCGGTGGGGCCGTGGTCCCAGTCGTCGACCGCGAGGTCGATCCGCAGCCCGGTGCGGGTGGCGGTGGCCGTGACGAGTTCGCGCAGCGCCGAGGCCAGCCCGGACTGTTGCAACACGGCCGGGTGCAGCTCGGTCATCGCCGACCGCAACAACCCGGTCGACTCCCGCACCGCCTGCTCGAGCCGGTCGAACGCCGTGGGGTCGGCGGTGTCGCGCGCGTCGGCGAGGTCGTGCCGGGCGGCGAGCAGGTACTGCAGTGCGCCGTCGTGGAGGTTCTCGGCGAGCGTCCGGCGCTCGCGGTCCTCGACGGTGACGACCTCGGTGAGCAGGTTCCCGCGCTCGACGGCCAGGCCGCCGATGGCCGTCACCCGCGATCGTTGCACTCTGCTCAGCAGCACGCCGCCGACGAACAACGCGGCGAGGACGGCCGTCCGCAGCAGCACCGACGACCACGGCTCGGCGTTGTCGGGACGCGCCACCGCGCTCGCGACCAGGTAGACGGCGACGGTCGGCGTGCCGACCAGGACGCCGATCACGGGCCGGAGTTGGGTCGAGGTCAGCATCGGCACGAGGAAGAACGCGTTGAGCAGCACGTCGGAGGTCCAGCTCTCGCGGTCCGAGGCCGAGGCCAGGACCGCGAGCACGGCCAGCGCCGCGACGTCGCCGAACAACGCGAGCCACGCCGAGCGCAGCACGGCGATCCCCGCGCCGCGGCGGGCGATCTCGGCGAGACCCACGGCGAACACGGCGTACACGCCGGCCACGACCCAGCAGCCGGCCCGCGCCCGGACCGGTGGGTCGAGAGCCAGCACGAGACCGACGACGACCACCAGGGCCACCCGTAGTGCGACCTGGACGGCGAAGCCCCGGCGGGCGTGGTCGACGAGCACCGCCCGGAGATCGGGGCGGGCGACGAGGTCGTCGAACGACGTGGCGGGCGAACTCACTCCAGCAGCCCGCGCCGCATCGCCTCGGCGACGGCGGCGGCCCGGTCAGACACGCCGAGCTTCTCGTAGAGCCGTTGCGTGTGCGTCTTGACCGTGCTGGCGCCGAGGTAGAGCTCGGCGGCGAGCTGCGGGATCGACAGGCCGCGGGCGAAACCCTGCAACACCTGGCGTTCCCGCTCGCTCAGGGCGGGAGTGTCGGAGGTCTTCCGGAGCCGGATCTGGTCGACGAGCCCCGCGGCCAGTTCGGGCGGCACCACGGTCTCGCCGCGGGCCACGCGGGTCACCGCGTCGACCACGGCCGACCGGTCGGCCTCCTTGCTGAGGTAGCCGCTCGCGCCGTCCTGCAGCGCGGCGAACACCACGGCCGGGTCGGTCAGCGCCGACAGCAGCAGCACGCGGGTGGGTAGCGAGTCGCGCACGACCGCGCGGACGACGTCGAGGCCGTCGAGATCCGGCATCTGGTAGTCGACGACCGCGACGTCCGGTGCGGTGTCGCGGATCGTCACGAGGCCGGTCCGGCCGTCACCCGCCTCGCCGACCACCTTCACCCGGCCGCTCTGCGTGAGCGCGCGGGTGATGCCGTCACGGAAGAACGGGTGGTCGTCGACCACGACGACCGTGACCAGCTCCCCGTGGGTGGTGCCGGCGCGCGTCATGGCCGCGATCTTCTCCCATGACGCCGCCGACGTGCGCGAGGTCTCGGGTCAGGACAGCCCGAGCCGGGCGATCGGTTCGACCAGTTCGCGCTCCTCGTACGACAGGTGCGAGAGCAACGTGTCCGAGAGCAGGTCGACGGCGGCGCGCAGACCCGGCAGGCCGTCGGGCTCCGCGACCATCGCGACGAGCGCACGGTCGACGCCTTCGAGGACGTCGTGGATCACGTGGTGTTCGGCCTGCAGTCGGTCGACCACAGGGGCGAGCCGCGGGTCCTTGCGCACCAGCGACGGGAACATCGAGGCGTCCTCGAGGGTGTGGTGGGTGGTCACGACCCGGCAGTAGGACTCGCAGTAGGTGCCGAGGGTCCAGTTGTTCTGCCGGATGGTCATGAGGTTGATCTGCGAGCGGGCGGCGCCGATGCCGAGTTCGCCCGCCTCGACCTGGTCGACGAGGTCGTACAGCTGGGCCAACTCGGCGCGGAGGTGGTCGTGCACGTCGACGAGGTGCTGCCCGGACGCGAGTTCGTGCCGCGTGTAGCTGCGATCCGGGTCGGGTGCCGGGCCGACCGGACGTTGCGACTCGTCCCAGAGCCGGGTGGGGCTGCGGCGCAGGCCGTCGTCGGGGGTCGCGACGACCGTGAACGCCTCCGACGTGACCACGGGGGCGACCGCGACGGGCGCGGGCTCCGGAGCGGCGGTGACGCCGGCCCGACCGGCGGCGACCAGTTCCCGGACCTGCTCGGCGGTCTCGGCGGCGAACCGGCGGATCGCGTCGGGGTCGTCGCTGCCCAGGACGAAGGTGCTGAACCCGTGTTCGAGCGCCCACTCCGCGAGTTGCTCGGCGGGCACGTCGCCCATGACGTTGAGCAGTCGACGGATCTCCCGCGGATCGCGCCCGGCGTCGCCGGCGGCGTCGTCGATGACCGTGTTCGAGGCGGCGAAGTCGGCCGGGTCGAGGTAGCCGAGCGACGGCAACCAGCCGTCGGCGAGCCGCCCCGTCAGCGCGAGCATCCGCGGCTTGTACGCACCGAGCCAGATCTCGACCGGGTGGGCCGGCGCCGGCCCACGCTTGGCCCCGACCACGCGGTGGATCCCGCCCTCGACGTGCACCATCCCGCGGGTGTCGACGTCCCAGAGTTCGCGGACGACCCGGATCCCCTCGTCGAGCGCCTGCACGCTCTCGCCCGCGGTGAGACGCGTGCCGCCCATCGCCACGATCGGGTCCCAGAAGCCGCCGGCGCCGAGGCCGAGTTCGACGCGGCCGCCGGCCAGCAGGTCGAGGCTCGCGACCGCGCGGGCGAGGACGGCCGGTGGCCGCAACGGCAGGTTGGCGACGTTGGGCGCCACGGTGATGCGTTCGGTACGGGCCGCGACCACCGACAGCAACGTCCAGGTGTCGAGGAACCTCGGCTGGTACGGGTGATCCTGGAACGTGACCAGGTCGAGCCCGACCTGCTCGGCGAGCTGCGCCCGCGCGACGACACCGTGTGGGTCGGCCGCGCTCGGCGTGACGAACGCGCCGAACCGCAGGGTCTGTCCGTAGTCCACCGTGCCTCCGCCCGCGGCCGTTCGGCCGTCACGCATCAGCTCAACCCGCGGCCGTGAAAGCTATTCCGCGGCGGGCGGCTCAGTCGCCCGGCTCCAGCAGCCGGGCGGTGACGATCCGGTGCAGCTGGTAGACCTCGAGCCGGTCCTCGGCGCCGTAGCCGCGGACCTGGCCGCCCGCCATCGAGATCGGGGAGATGGTGCGGGCCATGGTCGCGCCGTTGTCGTCGACGTAACCCAGCCACAGCTCGGACGAGGTCTGGATGGCGGTGCGGATCGTCTCGAGCATCGCGGCGGACGTGACCCCGGGCACCGACGGAACCGTTGCCTCGTGCACCGCTCGCAGCGACGCGAGTTCGTCGCCCGAGCGCATCCGGCGGACCAGCTCGTGGACCTGGGCGTCGCCGAGGCTCGACGATCGGGCGGGCCGGGCGGCGCGACGGGCGGGCGCGCGGGGCGGTTCGTCATCGAGGGTGAGCACGGTCCCGGCGGGGGATTCGGCGGCCGGGGCGAACCCGCCCTGTCGCAACGCCTCCAGCAGCTTGGCCGGGCTGACGGTGCACACGGCAACGGTCGGGGCGAGGCGCCGCAACCCGAGCGCCGCGGTGGAGGAGTCGCTGAGTACGCGGGTGAGCAGGTCCTCGTCGTCGCAGCGCAGGTACGCGGTGGCGGCACCCGCGCGCAGCGCGCCGTACCGGCGGCCGAGGTCGTCGACCTGGTACCGGAGAGCCTGCGGGATCGGGGTGACCGAGGTCGTCGCGAAGAACTCCAGGAGGTCGGCGCCGCTGCGTCCGGCGTCGAACGCGCGGCGCAACGACGCCTCCGACACCCGGTACACCGCGGCGCCGCCGGAGGACTCGAGGTCGGCGACGAGCGTCAGCTCGCGGGCGAGGTCCGGCACCGGTTGGCCCGGCACCACGATGGTGAGGTCGGGTTGCACCAGCACGGTGTCGACCGGTTCGGGCAGCGCAGCGTCGAGCTTCGCCTCGACCTCGGTCCAGGTGCCGGCGTGCTCGAGCCGGATGCCCGACGCCGCGAGCGCGGCACGTCCGTAGGAGGTGAGTCCGCCCGCGGCGGTCACGCCGAGCACCGCGGCCTCGCGGAGGATCGCGGCGGCGGTCTCGCGGGCCTGACCGGCCTGGCGCGGGGCGTTCCACGCGAGTCGGGCGAGCACGTCGTCGTCGCCGCGGGCGACGGCTCCCGGCGGCAGCGTGGCGAGCACGCCCAGCACGTCGGCGCGCAGGCCGGGGATCGTTCCGCGTTCGACGTCGAAACCCAGCGCCGTGACCACCTTGTCGCGGCCGTCGCGCCGGCCCACCAGGTCGGGTTGGCGGGTCATCGTGAGCCAGGCGCGGGCGAGGTCGGCCCAGCGCACCGACGGATCGCGGCGGGTCCAGGTGTCGTACGCCGAGGTCGGCAGGAAGGTCGGGTCGATCCCCGTGGTGGCGCCGACCAACCCGGCGGTCGAGGCCACCTCGACGAGCAGCGCGGTGTCGGCCTCGCCGATCGAGAGCGCCTTCGCGGTGCGGCGCAGTTCGCGCACGCCCAGCCCGCCCGAGCGCAGCACCGGCGCCGGGGTGGCGGTCCACTCGCCCGCGAGCGCGTCGACCCACCGCAGCACCTCGAACACCGCGGTCGTGCCGGCGTCGTCGACGTCGACCGCCCGCTCGGGGTCGGCCGGGACCACCGCGGGCGGGTCCGGGCCCACGGTCGCCGGCGTGGGTGTGGTGCGGACGGCCACCGCGACCTCGTGCGGCAACTCGACCGTGCGTTCGTCGACCGGGCCGAGCAGCCCGTGTTCGAGCAGCCACGCGAGGTCGGGATCGGTGTCGTAGGCGGGCAGGCCGTCGAGCCCGCGGTGCAGCCGGAGCGCGCCCGCGGCGACGGTGGCGAGCGGAGCCGACGACAACCGTTGCAGCACCGCCCGGGCGTCGGCCGGGGCGTCGGCGAGCATCGCGTCGAGCCGGTCGGGGTCGGCGAGCACCGCCGCGATCAGCTGCGCCGCCCGCGGTTGACGGACATCCGGCAGCCCGAGGGTCCGCAGCACCGGTGACACCTGCGCGTCGGAGGCGTTGGCGAACACGTGCGCCGCGCCGCGCCCGAACCCGGCCCGCCGGCCGCCGAGCGCGGACCCGACCGGGCCGATCGGCAGCAGGTCGCCGGTGGCGGGGTCGTCGCGGACCAGCGCGAGCGCCATGAGGTCGGCGATCCGGTCGCGCAGCACGGCGGGACCGACGTCGGGCATCCGCCGCGCGACCTCGGCGGCGCTGCCGTCGCCGTCGTCGTGCGCGGCGACGACCACCCCGAGCAGCCGCAACGCGAACGCGTCGAGCCGGTCGACCGCGCGCTGCACCGACGACCGCACGACGGCCCGCGCGGCGAGCGTGGCGAGATCGCCCGGCGCCGGCAGCGCGAGATCGGGGCGCCGGCGCAGGAGCGTGGCGAGGTCGGAGTCGGAGCGACCCGCCAGCCACTCACGCAGTGGCGGGACCTCGGTGACGCGCTCGTACGGCGCGCCCGGTGCTGCGGTCGTCATTCCCCCGCGAGGTTCGGGCGCTCCCGGCGGCCGGGGTGGACGTAGCCGGTCGCGGCGACCGGCAGCGGGAACTCGACGTCGCCGAACGGCGAGGACGAACCGGCGACGGGTGAGACGAGTTCGGAGACGTCGAAGTCGTCGCCGTGCTCGTCCTCGGGACGGCGGGCGGTCGGCGTGTCGGGCACGGCGTTGCTCCTCAGGGCTCGCGCGGTGTGAGGGTGTCGGTGCGAACACTCGAGTCTGCCATGCGCGGGCGAACGGGACGCGTCAGGAGCGGCGGGCGTCCTCGAGGGCGCGGAGGGCGTCCTTCTGCTCGCGGCGCCCGCGGGCGAGCGCCGACCACACGGCCACGACCAGGCCGATCGGCAGCAGCAGGCAGGCGAGGTTCAGCCACAGCGGCCGGTCGGTGGCGCCGGCGAAGAACGGCAGGACGTCGACGAGGACGAACAGCACGCCGAGCGCGGCGAGACCGACGCCGATCCGGACCGGGGCCAGCCGGGCCCGGACGCGGGAGCGGGCGGGTGTCGACACGGTGGATTCCGTCCTGGGAGAAGTCGGGTGAAGCGGGCCGGTGCCGCCGACTACTCTAGGTCTCTTCCCGGCCGCTGCCGCATCGGTGCGCTGCGGTCACCTGCGTGCACGAGGAGAAGCAAGGTGCCCACCGGCAAGGTCAAGTGGTTCAACGCCGACAAGGGTTTCGGCTTCCTCGCCGACGACGACGGCGAGGACGTCTTCGTGCACAAGGACGCCCTCGAGGGCGGCCTCACCGAACTCAAGCCCGGCCAGCGGGTCGACTTCGGCATCGTCACCGGCCGCAAGGGCAACCAGGCGCTCGCGGTGAAGGTCCTCGACCCGCTGCCCTCGGTGGTGCGCGCCACGCGCAAGCCCGCCGACGAGATGGCCCCGATCGTCGAGGACGTCATCAAGCTGCTCGACAAGACCAGCAACAGCCTGCGCCGGGGCCGGTACCCCGACAAGGCCGAGGGTCAGAAGGTCGCGCAGGTCCTGCGGTTCGTCGCCGACAACCTCGACGCCTGACGTCCGGTCTCAGCTGGTCTCGGCGCGGGGTCGGTCGGTCGGGAGCACCTCGCCGGGGCGGCGGCGGCGGGCGTTCGCGATCTTGACGATCCATGGGTCCGGAGTTTCGCCGGGCTCGAGCAACTCGAGCAGACCCTTGGCGGCTTCCACCTGAACACTCGTCACGGTGACGGTCCGATCGCTCACGCCTGATCACCCTCTCGTTCGGTTCCATCGTCCACCACGACATGGGCATCGTCCACCGATCCCGACTCCGGTTCGGGTGGTGGATCTACGAGGGCAGCGTGGACGATGCGCGCCAGATCGCGGTCATCGTCCGTAGCCAGACTGCTCCGGAGGAGCGCCCTCATCATGATGAGTCCGACCTTCTGCCGACCTCGTTCACTGCTGCCGGTTCGATCGAGAGCCGCAGTGAAGCGACGCCCCCACTCGTCCCTACGCGACTGCAACTCGCGTTGAGTGGTCGCCTCGGCCGACGCCTCACGGTTCGCCCGCGCACCGACTCGGGCACCGATGAACGACGCGGCTGCTCCGGCCGCGACGGCGCTCGGCGCCAGCCACTCCCATGCCATGGCGGGAAGTGTGGAGCGGGGGTCTGACGGTTTCTCCGACCGAGCGGTGGCGGGTCAGTTCCTGACGTTGACCTGCACGATCCAGGAGCCGGTCTGGGTGTTGCCGCGGAGCTCGGTCACGGTGAGCAGGTAGGCGGAGACGCCGAGGTCCGGTACCGGGACCCGCGCGTGGTGGTTGTCGACGACGAGGTTGGACCCGAGACCGTCGAGGACCTGAGCCTTGCCGCTGCTGTCCGTGTACTTCGCCGTGGCGATCCAGGCGTTCAGCGCGACCGAGCGCGGCACGCTGATGTTGATGCTGCCGCCGGGCGCGGCGTCCAGGGTGAACACACCGCTGTCGGAGTGACAGCTGCTCGTGGTCAGATCGAAGCAGTAGGTGCTCGGCGCGACCAGGACGCTCCGGGAGCCGGACTGGAACGTGACGTCGGGCAGCGGTTTGGTGCAGGCGGCGAGCGTGGCGGCGCCGGCTCCGGCGACCGCCACCAGCACGGCCCGCCGGACGAAGCGGCCGCGCGCGGGGGACGGGTTCAGCACGCGCGTCACGCTACCCGGCCCCCTTCCGGGCGGGCGGGCCTCGTGAGGTCTCTCGCTCGGGCCCGCGCGTGGAGCATCACGACGATCACCACGAGCGCCACGAACACGCCGGCGACGGTGAACCCGATCCAGCCCGAACCGCTCGGCAGCAGCAACGCGATCGTGCCGCCGATCACCCACGACAACTGCAGGAACGACTCCGACCGGCCGAACGCACTCGCCCGGAACATCTCCACGACGTCGCGCTGGACCAACGAGTCCAACGCGATCTTCGCCAGTGCCGCCCCGGTGGAGGCCACGAGGATCACGACGACGGCCGACAGCAACGAGAAGAACACCGCGCCGGCGATGACGGCCGCAGCGCCGACCGCCGCCACGCCGACGACCAGCCGCTCCGGGCGCGCCGGGTGCAGGCGCGCGCCGAGCAGGTTGCCGAGGAAGTTCCCGAGGCCCGCCCCGACCACCACGGCACCGAGTTCGAGGGCCGCCCGGGTGCCGTGTGCGGTGCTCTGCACGTGGAACGCGAGGTAGAGCGTCAGGAACCCGGTGAGGAACCGGAGTCCGCAGGTCGCCTGCATGGCGGTGGTGAGCGGTGCCGAGAAGCCGCGGCCCGCCCACGCCACCAGCCGCTGGTTCCACGGCGGTCGCGGGCCGCGGGCCGCGCGGGGGACGCGTTCGGCGCGGGGCGGTCGCAGTGCGGCGGCGGCGTCGACCTGCCGCGGGAGCCGCAGCGCGTAGTAGGCGCAGGCGCCGAACGCGAGCGCGGTGATGACCAGGGCCGCCTGGTACGAGCCGCTGACCTTGATGACCGCGCCGATGAGGCCGCCGCCGACCAGCCCCGCGCCGAGCGCGAACACCGACAGCTTCGAGTTGGCCTCGACGAGCGTCATCCCGGCGGGGACGAGCCGCGGGGCGGCAGCGGCCCGCACCACCGAGTACGCCTTGGACAGCACCAGCGATCCCAGCGCGCAGGGGAACAGCACGAGCAGGTTGGTGAAGTGGGTCGCCATGATCAGCGCGAGCACGGCGCGCCCCACGCCGGTGACGGCCATCGCGATCCGGCGGCCGTGCTGGAGCCGGTCCATCGCCGGGCCGATCACCGGCGCGACGAGCGCGAACGGCGCCATGGTCACCAGCAGGTACTCCAGGACGTTGCCGCGCTGGGCGTCGGCCGACGCCCCGAAGAACACCGTGCCGGCGAGCGCGACCGTGATCATCGCGTCGGCGCCGAACGAGAGCACCTGGTTCCAGATCAGCGCGGTGAGGCCGGACTCGCGGGCGCCGCGCGGCGCGCTCGCCGTGATGAGCTTCGAGGCGACGTAGGAGATGCCCTTCGCGCCGCCGCGCGCGGCGCCCCGGCCGGCGGCGGCCGCTCCGCGCCCGGCCCGCTTGAAGTTCTCGTGCGAGGCGGGCGGGGGGTGCGGCGACCCCGGCGGGGGGTACGGCGGGGCGGCCGGACGCGGTGTCGCGTACGGATCGGGCACGGCCGGACGCGGCGTCGCGTACGGGTCGGGCGCGGCCACGGCCCCATCCTGCCGCAGCGAGGCACCGCCGGACCGCCCCGACGCGGCGGTCGCAGCGCCCGTGACGGCACAATGGCGCTCGTGCCGAGCCCCTCGCCCTCCCGTCCCGTCACGCGCGTCGTGCGTGTCGACGCCGCCTGCGCCGCCGCGGTCGACCTCGCACGCGCCGCCGCGGTCGAGACCGGCGGCGAGTCGGTCGGCGACCACCTCGGGGTGCGGGCCGACGGCGAGCGCCTGGTCACGCACGCGTTCGCGGCCGACCTGCCGGGCTACCGCGGCTGGCACTGGTCGGTGACGCTCGCCCGCGCGCCGCGCGCCAAGGCCGTCACCGTCGACGAGGTCGTGCTGCTGCCGGGCGACGGCGCCGTGCTCGCCCCGGCGTGGGTGCCGTGGAGCGAGCGGGTCCAGGCGGGCGACCTCGCGCCCGGCGACCTGCTGCCCGCCGCCCCCGACGACCCCCGGCTGGTCCCGGCGTACGCCGAGGAGACCGCGGTGAACCGTCCGGAACCCGAGGTCACCCAGGACCTGCAGGTCGCGTGGGAACTCGGCCTGGGCCGCGCGCGTGTGCTCTCGCGGTTCGGCCGCGAGGACGCCGCCGCCCGCTGGGCCGACGGCGACGGCGGGCCCGACACCCCGATGGCCAAGCAGGCGCCGGGGCACTGCGGCACCTGCGGCTTCTACCTGCCGCTCGCGGGATCGCTCGCCGCGCTGCTGGGCGTGTGCGGCAACGAGGTCACCGACACCGACGGCCGCGTCGTCACCGCCGACCACGGCTGCGGCGCCCACTCCGAGGCCGCCGCCGTCGCCGAGGGCGAGGCCCACCACGAGGTCGCCGCCGTGGTGTTCGACGACGGCGAGGTCATGGTCTGACCCGACCCCGGTGGGCACCGACTGTGCCCGCGAGGACGTTCTCGGGGAGCGGGTCGGCCAGTAGTCTCCGACCGTGACCGCACCTCCGCTGCGCGTCGTCACCCCGACCTCCCCGGCGCCGGGCGGCGCGGAACGGCTGTTGCCGCCGTCGCGGGCGTGGACGGTCGGGCGCGGGGTCGAGTCCGACGTCGTCGTCGACGACGGCCTGGTCTCGCGGCGGCACCTCGTCCTCGAACCCGCCGGCCCCGGGTGGACCGTGCGCGACGTCAGTTCCAACGGCAGCTGGCACGACGGCGGTCGGATGACCTCCGAGGGGTTCCACCTGCTCCCCGCGGCCACGGCGGTGGTCCGCCTGGGCGCGCCGGGCGGCCCCGCGATCACCCTGACGAACGACCCGCCCGGCCCCGCGTCGGCGGCCCTCGCGTCGCCGGGCTTCACACCGGTCCCGCCGCGACGACGCCGCCGCGGCCTGCGCGCGCTGCTCATCGCGCTGGTGGTGCTGCTCATCCTGCTGGTCGCGGCCGACCGGGTCGCCGCGGCCGTGGCGGGCGACCAGGCCGTCAAGCAGATCGTGCAGAAGAGCCAGGGACTCTCGGCCACGCCGTCGGTCTCGTTCCGGGGCATCCCGTTCCTCACCCAGGTCGCGAGCGGCACCTACTCCGACATCCACGTGCAGGTCGACGGCATCGCCGCGGCCGGCAGCCCGCGGATCGAGCGGATCGAGGCCGACCTGCGCGGCGCGCACGTGCCGTTGTCGTCGGTGCTCAACAGCACGCTGTCGTCGGTGCCGGTCGACCGCGTCGACGCCACCGTCCGGCTCGGTTTCACCGATCTCAACGCCTACCTGGCGCAGCAGGTGGGCGGCCTCGTCCTGAAGCCGGCTGCGGGTGGCGCGATCGCGGTGACCGGCTCGGTCGACGTCGCGGGCACCCGGCTGTCGATCACCGGTACCGCGGTCGTCGGCGTCCGCGACGGCGGGTTGCTGGTCACGCCGAAGGACATCGCGGTGGGCGGCGGCCTCGGGCCGCTCGGGGACATCGCCGGCGGCATCGCGTCGTTGCTGCCGCCCGTGCCGGTCCCGCTGCCGAGCCTGCCCTTCGACCTGCGGCTGACGTCGGTGACCGTCGACGCCGACGGCGTGCAGGGCTCGGCCGCGGCCTCGAACGTCACGCTGACGGTGCCGAAGTGAGCAGCGACGGCGCCACCGTGCGGGTCCGGGTGCTCTCGGTGGCGTGGGACGCCACGTCGGGCGCGGCCGGAGGGCAGGCGGTGGTCGCGGTCGACCGGGCGCGGGTCGTGGGCCGATCGGGGGTGTCCGACGTCGTGCTCGACGACACGCGGGTCTCGCGCCGCCACCTCGTGGTCGAGGACGACCACGGCACGCTGCGGGTGCGCGACGTGAGCAGCGGCGGCACCTGGCTCGGCGGTGTGCCGCTGGACCCGGCCGGCCTGGTCGTCGCGCCCGGCGCCGAGGTGCGGCTGCGGCTCGGGGCGCTCGACGGGCCGGAACTGGTGCTCACCGACCGCACGCCGGTGGTCGAGGCGGCGGCACCGCCGCCACCCGTCGCCGGCGGCGGCACGGTGCTCCCGCACCGGCCCGGGCCCGCGCCCGGTGTCTCCCACACCCACGTCGAGCAGCGGCCACGGACGAGCCACCCGCTGTTCGCCGGCCGGGTGACGATCGGCCGCGAGGTCGGCAACGACATCCAGCTCACCGACCTGCTGGTGTCGCGGCGGCACGCGGAGTTGCACGTCGGCGCCGCCGGTGCCGAGATCGTCGACCTCGACTCGCCGAACGGCACCTTCGTCAACGGTCGGCGCATCACGCGGTCCGCGTTGTTCCAGGGCGACGTCGTGGCCGTCGGTCACCACCTGCTGCGGGTCGACGGCGCGGCGTTGGTGGAGTACCTCGACGCGGGCGACGTCAGCTTCCAGGCCGAGGGTTTGTCGGTCTTCGCAGGCGACAAGCAGCTCATGCACGAGGTCGGTTTCCGCCTGCCCGCACGGACGTTGCTCGCCGTGGTCGGGCCGTCGGGCGCCGGCAAGTCGACGCTGCTGAACGCGTTGACCGGCTTCCGGCAGGCCGACCGCGGCACCGTCCGCTACGCGGGCCGCGACCTCTACACCGAGTACGACGAGCTGCGCCGCCGGATCGGCTACGTCCCGCAGGACGACCTCCTGCACACCTCGCTCACGGTGCGCAAAGCCCTGGACTACGGGGCGGAACTGCGTTTCCCGCCCGACGTCACCGCCGCCGAGCGCCGCGCACGGGTCGACGAGGTGCTGGCCGACCTCGGCCTCACCCAGCACGCCGACACCGTGGTCAGCCGGCTGTCCGGCGGGCAACGCAAACGCACGAGCGTCGCGCTGGAGCTGCTGACCAAGCCCTCGCTGCTCTTCCTCGACGAGCCGACCTCGGGCCTGGACCCCGGCCTCGACAAGTCGGTGATGCACACGCTGCGCGAACTGGCCGACGACGGCCGCACGGTCGTGGTGGTCACGCACAGCGTGGCGAACCTCGACGTCTGCGACCTCGTGCTCATGCTCGCGCCCGGCGGGCACGTCGCGTACCTCGGGCCACCGCGCGATGCGCTCGGGTACTTCGGGAAATCCGACTTCGCCGACGTGTTCCTCGCGCTCGAGGCCGAGCCGGGTGCGGAGTGGGGACGCCGGTTCCGGGCGTCGCCGTTCTACGTGCCGGCGGCGGTCGGCGCGCCCTCGGCCGTCCGCGCCGCCGAGGAACTGCCGGACATCCGTCAGCAGCCCGTGCGCGCGCAGTTGTCGACGCTCGTGCGCCGCTACCTCAGCGTGGTGGTGTCCGACCGCTCGTTCCTGCGGTTGATCATCGTCTTCCCCCTGCTGCTCGGGGTGATCCCGCGGGTGATCCCGGCCAAGTACGGGTTGTCGATCCTGCCGGAGCAACCCAACCGCGACGCCCCGACCGTGCTGCTGGTGTTGATCCTCTGCGCCTGCTTCATGGGCATGGCGAACTCGGTGCGCGAGGTGGTCAAGGAACGCACGATCTACCGCCGCGAGCGGGCGATCGGCCTGTCGCTGCCCGCGTACCTCGGGTCGAAGGTCATCGTGCTGTCGATCCTCACCGCGCCGCAGGCGGTCGTGTTCACCCTCATCGGCGTGCTCGGCCGCACGCCCGGGCGCAGCGCGCTGCTGGGGTCGTCGTTGGCGGAAACCCTGCTGGCGCTGGTGATGACGGCCCTGGCCTCGGTGATGCTCGGGCTGGTCGTGTCGACGCTGGTGAGCAGTTCGGACAAGACCATGCCGTTGCTCGTGCTCATCACCATGGCGCAGTTGGTGCTCTCGGGCGGCCTGATCCCCGTGGCGGGCAAGGCCGGCCTCGAGCAGGTCGCGTGGCTGTCGCCGGCGCGCTGGGGGTACGCGGCCGTGTCGTCGTCGATCGACATGAACGCGGTGCTCAAGACCGACCAACCGGCGTTCAAGACCGGGCCGCCCGATCCGCTCTGGGATCCCACCGCGGCCACCTACCTCACCGACCTCGGGGCCGGGGTGGCGCTCGGCGTCGCCGCGGTCGCGATCTGCGCCCTGCTGCTGCGGCGCAGCGACCCGAAACCCCGGAGACTGCGCACGTGACGTCACAGGCACCACCGCCGCCCGGATCGCCGCTCGGCCCGCACGACCCCACCGCGCTCGGCGAGTACGCGCTGCTGCGGCGCCTCGCCGAGGGCGGCATGGGCGCGGTGTACCTCGGCCGCTCCCGCGCCGGCCGCCTGGTCGCGGTCAAGGTGATCCGGCGGGAGTTCGCGCTGGTCGACGAGTTCCGGGTGCGGTTCGAGCGCGAGACCACCAACGCCCAACGGGTCGCGCGGTTCTGCACCGCCGAGGTGCTCGACGTCGATGCCGACGGCGACATGCCTTACCTGGTCACGGAATTCGTCGAGGGCGAGACCCTCGCCCAGGTCGTCGCCGACACCGGGCCGTTGTCGGCCGCGAACCTCGAACGGCTGGCCGTGGGGGTGGCGGCGGCGCTCACCGCGATCCACGGCGCGGGCATCGTGCACCGCGACCTCAAGCCCAGCAACGTCATGCTCTCGCCGTTCGGGCCGCGGGTGATCGACTTCGGCATCGCGCGGGCGTCCGACGCCGCGGTCGGCCTCACCCAGATCCGGGTCGGCACGCCCGCGTTCATGCCCCCGGAGCAGGTGCTCGGTGAGGCCCTCACCCCGGCGCTCGACGTGTTCGCGTGGGGCGCGGTGGTGGCCTTCGCGGGCACCGGTCGGCTGCCGTTCGGCGGAGACGCCCAGAGCCTGTTCTACCGGATCCTCAACGCCCCGCCCGATCTGGAAGGCCTGCACGGCAACGGGTTCCTGCTGCCGATCATCGAGCAGGCGATGAGCAAGGACCCCGCCGCGCGGCCGGCCGCGAACGAACTGCTGCTGCGGTTGCTCGGCGGTGCGGGCGCCGGCGCGAGCGCGCTCGGCGACCCGGAGGCCGCGGTCACGCGGGCGATGGTCGGGTGGTCGCCGCCGATCGACGAGCCCGCGACCGTGCTGCCGGGGGCGGAGACCTCGACGGCCGCGGCCCGGCCACCGATCGTGGCGCCGCCGCCCGCGACCACGTCGCCCGTTGACGCCCTGCCGCCGGACCCGCAGCAGACGCCGTTCCACCCGCCGACCGCGGCCACGCAACTGCCGAACTGGCCGCAGCCGACCGGCCCCGCCACCGCGTCGCCGGCCGGGCCGCTGGCGGGGCCGGTGCCGCCGGGCTCCTGGGGCGGTCCGGCCGACGGCCCCGAACGCCGGGCGCCGCTGGCGCCACCCCCGCGCCCCGACGACGCCGCGCCGCCGGTGCCGTGGGACGCCGGTGGTCCGCCGCCCTCGCCCGCGCCGCGTCGGCGGAACCGGACCGTGCTGGTCGCGGTGGTGGCCGTCGTGGTCGTCGCCGCGCTCGTGGTGGGTGGCGTGCTGCTGCTGCGCCGCGACACCTCGACCACGCCCTCGGCGGGGACATCCGGTCCGGCGAGCGCGTCGTCCTCGACCGCGGCCGTCGCCGTGCCGGCGGCGTTGCCACGGTCGACCGCGCTGGCCGCGACCACGATGGTGGTCGAACGTGCTGACGGCGCCGCCCACACCCTCGCCACGCTCGGCACCGACGGCACGGCCGGAGCGACGCTCGGCACCGGCACGGCCAACGCGACGCCGCAGCTGTCACCCGACCGCCGCACCGTCGCCTACACCGCAGCCGGTGTCTGGCGGCTCGTCGCCGCCGACGGCACCGGCGGCCGGCCGCTGCTGGTGGGTGCGGCCGCGGCGTTGCGGCCGTGTGCGGGTCAGCGGGTCGCGTGGAGTCCCGACGGCCGGTTCGTCGCCCTCTGCGCCGGCGGACCCGACGGCGACGGCCTGTACGTCGTCGACCCGGTGGCGGGCACGGTGCGCAGCCTGCCCTCGCAGGCCCGGGTCGGTGATCCGACCTGGACCCCCGACGGCGCCGCGATCGTCTACTGGAGCAGCGACACCGCCGACGGCGGCCCGTTGTTCCGGCTGGCCGCGAACGGCGGGTCGGCCCCGCAGCGGCTCACCGACGGGGTCGACTCGCAGCCGGTGTTCGCCCCGAACGGCCAGCACCTGACCTTCCGGCGCAAGACGGCCGAGGGCGGGTTCGACGTCGTCGGCAACCCGCGCCGACGGGTCGGCGTCGTCGTTCTTCGACTTCACGCAGGGGTCGACGGCCGACGACGGCAGCCCGTCGTACAAGCCGAACCAGACCGGCGGCGAGACGATCGTGTTCGTCAGCAACCGCGACGGCTCGCCGCGGCTCTACACGTTCGACCCGGCCGCCCGGCCGCCCGTGCCCGTCCTGGTGCCGGGACAGACCGGTGCGGCCGCGGCGGTGTCGTGGTCGAACGGACCCCTGTTCGGGGCGTGACCTGTTCGGCGCGTGACGCGAGCGCTCAGCTCGCGGCGTTCCAGCCGCTCATCTCGCGCTCGGTGACCTCGGAGGTCTGCTCGCCGAGCACCGGGTGCAGTTCGAGCGCGGGGGAGTAGCGGCTGGCCGGGGTGTCACGGCCGAGGGCCTCGGCCATCGCCCGCACGTAGTGGGGCGCGCCGCCGCAGCAGATGCCGACGTAGCCGACCCCGGCGTCGGCCGCGGCCTTGGCGTAGTCGGCCAGCTCGAACCGGGTGTGCGCCACGCTCTCGAGCTGGATCGGGAACAGTCGCTTGCCGGCGGCGTCGGTGAGCGCCTCGAACGACGGGTTGGCGGCGTCGGTGCGGTAGGGGACCGGCTGGCCGGCGATCGCCACCGAGTCGTCGACGGCCGCGCGCAACTGCTCGAGCATCGGCAGCATCATCGCCGGCCCGCGCGAGCAGTTGAAACCGACCACGGCCGCGCCGGCGTCGGCGAGCCGCTTGCCGGCCTCGATGTAGCCGTAGCCGTCGTAGGTGCCGTCGGGTTGCACGCTCGCGAACGTCACCATCGCGGGCAGGCCGAGCTCCTGGCACACCTCGAGCCCGATGAGCGCTTCGCCGACGTAGTCGTTGGTCTCGCTGATGACGAAGTCGACGCCCTCCTCCTTCGCCCAGCTGAGCTGCTCGCGGTACTGGTCGCGGACCACCGCCCCGGACTCGACCGGGTTGGCCGGGTCGTAGCACCAGGTGTTGCAGATGTTGCCGGCGACGAGCGCGCCGCCCTCGGCCGCGATCTCGTTGGCGATGCGCACCGCCTGCCGGTTCATCGCCTCGAGCTCACCGTCGCGGCCGACGTCGCGGAGCTTCTCGCGGTGCGCGTAGTAGGTCAGCGCGACCATGACGTCGGCGCCGGCGCGGAGGAACTCGCGGTGCAGCTGACGCAACGCGTCGGGAGCGTCGAGGATGACCTCGGGGACGTACGGGCCGGCCTTGACGTAGCCGCGTCGTTCGAGTTCGAAGACGTAGCCCTCGGCACCGACGACCGGGCCGTCACCGAGCCGCTCGAGGAAGGTACGGGCAGACGGTCGGGTCATGACGAGGCCTCCTGGCTGACGAAGCGAGCGGGGTCGAATCGACTGATGTCGTCGGTGGTTTCCTGCTGGGTCGCGAGCTCGGCCATGGTGCGGCCGACCCACGGTGAGAACTTGTAGCCGGTGCCGCGCCAGCCCACGCCGACGAACACCCGCGGGTGGTCCGGCACCGCACCCATGACGAAGTCGTCGTCGGCCACGAGGTCGTAGTCGCAGCCGTCGGTGTCGGTGACGTCGGCGAAGGTCGCGGTGGCGAGGCCCGGCATGCACTGGGCGACGAAGTCGGCGATGTCGTTGACGCCGGTGCGGTCGCGGGGGATGTCCGGTGGGTTGTAGTAGCCGACCTTCACGTGGTCGACCACGCCCTCGACGATCGGGTGCACGTACACGCCGGTGTCGAGGTAGGCGATGACCGGCATGACGTCCGAGGTGAACCGGTGACGCTCGGCCGCGGGCGGGTCGAAGTACTTGGCCTCGCTCGGGCGGTCGCGGCTCAGCGGCACGTGCAGGGTGCAACGGTCCAGCCGGGCGAGGACGTCGTTGGTGCCGTGGCCGGCGGTGACCACCACCGTGGCCGCGCGGAACGTCCCGGCGTCGGACTCGACCACCACGCCGTCGGCGTCGTCGTCGTGCAGAGCGGTGACCTCGACGTTCTCGACCACCGTCACACCGCGTTCGGCGAGGACGGCCGTCAGGGTGGCCGTGACCGTCCGGAGGTCGACCAGTCCGGCCTCGGGGTCGAGGTGGGCGAGGTCGGCCGTGAGGTACGGGAACCGGGCGGCGATGCCGGCCGTGTCGAACTTCTCCTCGGTGAAACCGAGGGATTCGGTGACGTCGGTGGCCAGTTGCGCGTACGTCTTGTCGAGCTCGGGTGTGACGGCCGCGGTGGCGATGTTCATGCAGCCGCACCGCACGAGCGCGGTGACGCCGGTGGCCTGCTCGAACTCGGTCCACAAGCTCATGGCGGTGTCGGCGAGCCGCACGTACAGCGGGTCGAGGTAGTCGCGCCGGTACGACCGCGTGCGACCGAACGAGGCCGTCATCGGGTCACCGATCGTGCCGCGCTCCAGCACGGTGACGGTCCGGCCCGCGCCCGACGCGTGGTACGCCGTGAACAGGCCGATCACGCCGCCGCCGATCACGAGCAGATCGGACGTCGCGGCGCCGCCGCTCACGCGGACCCCTCCGGGGCGTCGGTGGCCGTGGTGAGGTCGTCGAGCGGACGTAGTTCGTCGGCGTAGGAGACCGACACCCGGTGCAGCACACCGACAGTGTCGACCGTGTACTGGCCCATCCGCCACAACGGCGGTGAGTAGGCGTGCACGCTGACGCTCTCGGCGGCGTGGCCGGTGAGCCGGTGGATGTGGTCGGGGCCGAAGCTGAACACCCGGTCCGCCGGCACCGCGGTGGGCACGCCGCCCGCGCCGATCGCGAGCCCGTGCTCGACCAGTTCACCGCTCACCACGGCGACCGCGCCGGAGGACACGTCGTGGTCGTGCCAGCCGGTGTCGTTGACCGGCGTCCAGCACAGCAGCCAGACGTCGACGGCCGCGTCGCGGTAGAGGCACACGTAGTGGCGCTGCTCGTCGTCGAACGCGACGTGCTCGCGCCAGGACTCCGGCTGCGCCGCGACCGACGCCGCCAGCTCCAGCAGTTCGGGCTGGGTCAACTCCCGGTCGGGGACGTCGGCGAAGCCGAGCCCGGTGGCGAAGTCGGCGACCGGGCGGGCCGCCCGGGCCGGGACGCCGCCGGTCGGGGTGGCGGTGACCGTGTCCATCAGAGCAGATCCTCTCTCGACCCGAGGCCCGGGTCGGTTCCCAACAAACGGTGGGGGTTCGTCACGGTGATGGCGCGCTGGGCGGCGTCGCCCAGGCGTGGATCGGGGGGCTCGGCGTACGGGCGGTCGCTGCCCATGACCAGCACGTCGATGCCGAGCGCGCGGGCGAGCGCGTCGACGGCCTGCCGGCCGTACGACGAGATGTCGACGAACGCCCCGTGGTCGACGACGAAGCGCTGACCGCCGCGCACGGCGAAGCGTTCGTGGTGCAACGGGGCGAGCCCGGCGCCGGCGGCGAAGCAGACGCGCAGGTCCGGCAGCACCGCGCGGCCGGCGGTGTGCCAGGCCCACCAGGCGGCCTGCAGTTGCGCCGGGTAGTCGACCACGGCGGGCCACCAGCCGGGGCCGTCGGTCGTGCCCGAGCCGGTCGGTCCGGGGTGGACCAGCACCGGCCGGTCCAGTTCCTCGCAGACCCGCAGCACGGCGGCACTCGCCTCGACCGCCGCGGGTGACGACCAGGTCGTGGCCGAGATCTGCAGCCCGACGCACGTGGTGGTGAGCAGGGTCGCGAGGCGGTCGAGATCCGGCTCGACCTCGCTCACCGAGGCCCAGCCGCGGAATCCCGCGGGCAGGTCGGCGACGCCGGTGTGCCACGCGTCGAGCAACGGCTCGCTCTCGTGCACGGGCAGGGCCTCGATGCCGAGCGGGGTCGAGAGCGACACGAGCACCTGCGTCGCGGGGTGCTCGAGCCGGCGGCGGGCCGCGGCGTCGTGGTCGGCCGGCCGGACGGCGTAGGGCGGCTCGCCGTCGGTGTACAGCGTCCAGCCCCGGAGCATCGGAGCGCGCGTCCGCGCGCGCAGGGCGTCGACGAGGGCGGGCGGCCACAGGTGCTGGTGGACGTCGACGGCGCACGACACCCCCACCTGACACCCCCTGCCTCGATCAGTGAACCGCTTCACCGCGGTGAAGCGGTTCACTGTAGCGGTTCACCTAGGGCGGACGGGAGTCACCCACGTCAACTCCTGGTTACAGTCGTCGGCGTGCGGGAGCGGGCCAAACGGGTGACGCTGCGCGACGTCGCGCAGGAGTCCGGGTTGTCCCCCGCCGCCGTCTCGTACGCCCTGCGCGGGCTGCACGTGCCGGTCGAGACCCAGGAGCGGGTCCGCAGTGTGGCCGAGCGCCTCGGCTACCAGGTCGACCCCATCGCCCGCGCGCTCGCGTCCGGCCGGACCGGGTACGTCGGGGTGCTGTGCGGGTCGCTCGAGGACGGCTGGCAACAGGGGGTCGCCGCGGCCCTCGGCCGGGGCCTGCTCGACGCCGGCCGCCACGCGCTCATCGTCGACGCGTCGAACGATCCCGGCCTCGAGGCGATGCTCTCGCGGCAACTGGTCGACCAGCGCGTCGACGCCCTCATGGTGCTGTGGGTCGACCCGACCGGCGCGCACTGGGCGGAGATCGCCGAACGCACCGTGCTGGTCTCGATCGGCGACGGTCTCGCCGGCGCCTCGACCGCCGTCGAGGTGGTGTTCGACAACGACGCCGGGGCGGCGGCGGCGCTCGAGCAACTGGCCGCGGCCGGGCACCGGCGCATCGCCCTGCTGACGCCGTCGTCGCGCAACACCCCCGACCGGCCCGCGGAGATCGCGGCCCGCCGGGTCGCGGCCGACCTCGGTCTGGAGATCTCGCTGCACATGTCACCGCACGACCTCGACGGCGCGGCCCTGGTCGCCGAGGCGGTGCTCGGGGTCGACGACCCGCCGACCGCGGTGTTCTGCCTGGCCGACTCGATGGCCTACGGCGTGTACGCGGCGGCCGGCCGCCTCGGGCTGTCCATCCCCGACGACGTCTCCGTGGTCGGCTTCGACGACCACCCGGTGTCGCGGCTGCTCACCCCGCCGCTGTCGAACTACCGCTGGCCGGTCGACGAACTGGTCACCCACGCCGTCCACCGCACGGTGCGGGCGATCGAGGAGGACAAGCGCTCGCGTCGCAAACTGCTCACGCCGGTCGCGCAGGTGCGCGGCTCGGTCGGGCCGGCGCGGGTCTGAGCCCGCCGCCTCCTACCGGGTGCGGCCGAGCCGGCGGTGCCGGCGCACGAGCACCAGGCCGATGAGCCCGAGCAGCGTGCCCGCCAGCGCGATCCACGCCCAGTCCGGGTGCGCACGGGTCCAGTCCGGCGCGGTGGACCGCAGCACCAGCAGCACCACGGTGGCCACGGCGAACGCGGCGGTCCCGACGATCACGATCCGGCTGGTGTCGGTCTCGACCGGCCGCAGGGTGACGTCGCCCGCCAGGGGCTCGACCCCCGGCTCGGACGTCGGCCGCTCGTCGGTCACGACCGTGACAGTAGGCCAGTTAGGCTCCCGGGCGTGCCGGGCGACGCGGGGGACCACGCCGACGCCGAGTTCGCGCACGACCTGCGCAGCGCCGTGCTCCGCCTCGCCCGGCGGATCCGCGCGAACCGGGTCGACACCTCGTTGTCGCTGTCGCAGCTGTCGGCGCTCGCGGTGCTCGCGGCGACCGGTCCGATGAGCGCCGGTGACCTCGCGGCGGTCGAGTCGGTGCAACCGCCCACCATGACCAAGGTGCTCGCCGCGCTCGTCGACCGCGGGCTGATCACCCGCGAGGCCGACGAGACCGACAAGCGCGCCGTGCGGCTCGCCGTCACCCCGGCCGGCGCCGCCGTCATCGACGCCGAACGCCGCGCGCGCGACGCGTGGCTGACCGGCATGCTCGGACAGCTCGACGACGACCAGTTGGCCGCGCTCACCCGGGCGCTGCCCGTGCTCGACCGGATGGCGACGCCGGAACCCCCGTCGGGCTGAGTCGCTCCTTCCGCCCGAGAGGCCCGGCGGCCCGAGATGCTCAGCCGCCGAACGGCCCCCACGCACGCTGAGAACGCCGACGTCCCACCCGTCACAACGGCGGTGCAGCACCCCGGGTTTGGATCTAGCCTGTGCCGATGAGCCTGTCCGGCTCCTGGTCCCGAGGGCGGTTCCGCTGGTTCGCCGGCCGTGCCGTCACCCCGCCGCGTGCGGGTGGCCGGGCCCGCGCGCGCACCCTCACCGTCCGTCGGGTGGCGCGCGACTTCGCCCTCTGGGAAGCCGAGTGCGCCGCCGACGTCGTCACCCCGACCGCCACCATGACCACCGTCGTCGGCGCGACCGTGGTCGAGGTCCCCCTCGGCGGGCGCCCCATCCAGGAACTGGCCTGCCACCTGCGGCGGTTGCGCTCGGTCATCGACGCGATGCCCACGGACGTCTCGTACGTGCGCTGGGAAGGCGTGATGCGCGCGTACGACGACTACCTGTTCACCGTCTGCCACGAACTCGACGTCCCCACCGACCTGGTGACGATCGGGTTCGGCCGGCATCGCGACGAGGAACGCGCACGGCTCGAACGCCTGCTGCACGAGGCCGGCCTGCCCGTCCGCTGACCGGCGACCGCCGGCGGGATGGTGGGCTACACGTCGTGCCCCTGATCCCGGTCACCGACTCCGCCGACCCGCGCCTGGCCGACTTCCGCGATCTCACCGACGCCGACGTCCGCCCCGACCGTCGCGGCGTGGTCGTCGCGGAGGGCTGGTCGACCGTGGAACGCCTGCTCGACTCGCCGTTCGAGACCCGTGCGGTGTTCGGTGTGCCGTCGCGGATCGAGGCCCTCGCGCCGGCGCTGGCGGCCCGCCCGGACCTGCCGGTGTTCGTCGCCGACAAGTGGCTGCTGTCCGAGGTCGTCGGCTTCCGCGTGACGCGCGGTGTGCTCGCCGCCGCCGACCGCGGCCTGCCGCTGGACGCCGCCGCGGTGCTGGCGACGGCCCGCCGGGCGGTGGTGCTCGAGGGCCTCAACGACTTCGAGAACCTCGGCGCGCTGTTCCGTAACGCCGCCGCGTTCGGGGTCGACGCCGTCGTGCTCGACCCCACCTGCGCCGACCCGCTCTACCGCCGCAGCGTGCGGGTCTCGATGGGACACGCCCTGCGGGTGCCGTTCGCCGTCGCCGACGACCCCCTCGGCACGGCCCGCGCCGCCGGCCTCACCACGATCGCACTGACCCCGCGCCGCGCGGCCGTCGACATCCGGTCCTTCCGGTCGCCGGAGCGCTGGGCGGTCGTGCTCGGCGCTGAGGGCCCCGGCCTGCCCGATTCGCGCATCGCCGCCGCCGATGTCGCCGTGCGGATCCCGATGGCGCCCGGCGTCGACTCGCTCAACGTGGCCACCGCCGGCGCCGTCGCGTTCGCCCTGCTCGGGGACTGACCTGGCCGCCGCCGGGGGCCGGTCCGGCCGACCCCTGTTTGAACGCGTTCAAAACCGCGCTACGGTGAGAGGGTGCGGATCGTCGTCCCGGGCGGGACCGGGCAGTTGGGCACCGTCCTGCAGCGTGCGTTCGCTGCGGGCGGTCACGACGTCGTGGTGCTCGGCCGGCACCGGTCGGCCGTCGAGCCGGGAGTCCGGTTCGTCGGCTGGGACGCCCGGACGCTCGGGGCGTGGGCCGACGAGGTGGACGGCGCGGACGTCGTGGTCAACCTGGCCGGCCGCTCGGTGAGTTGCCGGTACACCGACGCGAACCGGCGGGTGATGATGGCCTCGCGGGTCGACTCGACCCGGGTGGTCGGCGAGGCGATCCGCCGCTCGGCGCGGCCGCCGGCCGTCTGGCTGCAGGCGAGCACCGCGACGATCTACGCCGACAGCCGTGGCCGCGACCAGGACGAAGCCACCGGCGTGATCGGCGGCGACGAGCCCGACGTCCCGCTCGGGTGGGAGTACAGCGTCCGCATCGCCCGGCGGTGGGAGGCGGCGCTCGCCGCGCCCGATCTGCCACACACCCGCCGGGTGGCGCTGCGCACCTCGATCGTGATGAGCCCCGACCGTGGTGGGTCCTTCGACGTTTCTCTCGACGCTGACCCGGGCGGGCGCGGGTGGACCGGTGGCCGGCGGCGGCCAGTACGTCTCGTGGCTGCACGACCACGACCTCGTCCGGGCGGTCGACTTCCTCATCGCGCACGACGACCTCGCCGGACCGGTCAACCTGACCGCTCCCGAACCGTTGCCACAAGCAACGTTCCAGCGAGAGCTGCGCCGCGCCTGGCACGTGCCGATCGGCGTTCCGGCGACGGCCGCGATGGCGCGACTCGGGGCGTGGGCGCTGCGCACCGACGCCGAACTGCTGCTCAAGAGCCGTCGGGTCGCACCGGGCCGCCTGCTCGACGCCGGGTTCGCGTTCGAGTTCCCGAGCTGGCCGGCCGCCGCCGACGACCTCGTCGCGCGGGTCCGTGCCCGACGGTCAGAAGTCGGCGGGCGGCGTGAACTGGCTGACCGTGAACACCGCGCCGGCCGGGTCGCGGAGGAACGCCTGACGTGACCAGGTGTCGTCGACACGGTCGACCACCTCGCCACCGAGTTCCTCGGCCCGGGCCGCGCTGACGTCGCGGTCGGCCACGGTGAACACGACGTTCCAGCGGCTCACGCCGTCGGCGGTGGGTCCGGCGATCCCCGCGACGACGTCCTCGAAGCCCTCCGGCGCGTGGGCCTGCCGCTCCAGGATGTCGGGGTCGACCGTGGTGCGCAGGTGCTCCCCGTAGCCCGGGACCTGCAGCATCGTGATGCCGCCGGCGTCGAGGACCCGCCAGCCGAAGACCTGCTCGTAGAACGCGACCTGCGGATCGGCGGCGGCGAGGTTGCTGAAGTTCCAGCCGCCCGGCACGTTGACGACCTGCGTTCCCGGTCGGTTCCTGGCCTGCCACAGGCGGAACGCGACGCCGGCCGGGTCCGTGCAACTCGCGGCCCGCCCGCCCGGTCCGGCGTCCTCGGGCTCGGCCGTCACCGTGCCGTCCGCCGCGGTGACGGCGGCGGCGGACGCGTCGGCGTCGTCGACCGCGACGTACGTGCTCCACCTCGCCTGGCCCGGACCGCACCCGACGACATCCTGGCCGTCGAGGCGCCCGATCGCGTACGGCGGAGCGCCCGGCGGGGTCACCGTCTCGAACGACCAGCCGAACAGGCCGGCGTAGAAGTCCTGGGCCGCCTGCGGATCCGGCGACTCGACGTCGATCCAGCACGGCACGCCGTGCGGGTACGTGTGCGGTGTCTCGGCCATGCCCTCCGGGGTACCCACCGGACGACCTCAGACCAGCGAGTCCTTCCAGGCACCGTGCAACGACGCGAACCGGCCGTCGCCCGCGGCGACGAGATCGGCGGGGGTGCCGTCCTCCACCACCCGGCCGTCGGCCATCACGAGCACCCGGTCGGCGATCGCGACGGTGGACAGCCGGTGCGCGATGATCAGCGCGGTCCGCTGGTGCAGCACGGTGCGCAACGCGCGCTGCACGAGTCGCTCGGTCGGCACGTCCATCGACGACGTCGCCTCGTCGAGGATCAGCACCTCCGGGTCCGCGAGGAACGCCCGCGCGAACGAGATCAGCTGCCGCTGCCCCGCGGAGACGCGCCCGCCGCGCTTGTTCACGTCGGTGTCGTAGCCGTCGGGCAGCGCCGCGACGAACTCGTACGCGCCGACCGCCCGGGCCGCGGCCTCGACCTCGGAGCGGGTGGCCTCGGGTCGGCCGAGCGCGATGTTGTCGGCGACCGACCCGGAGAACAGGAAGTTGTCCTGCGTGACGAGCACGACCGCCTGGCGCAGGTCGGCCTCGGCGAGGTCGCGCAGGTCGACGCCGTCGAGGCGGACGCTGCCCGACGAGGGGTCGTAGAAGCGCGCGATGAGCTTGGCGATCGTCGACTTCCCGGCGCCCGTGGCCCCGACCAGCGCGACGGTCTGCCCGGCCGGCACGTGCAGGTCGAGGTGGGGGAGCACGACCTTGGCGTCGGCGCCGGAGCGGTACGAGAAGTCGACGGCGTCGAGATCGATCGCGCCGGAGACCGGTGCGGGCAGCGGCCGCGCGGCGACCGGCTCGGGCACCGACGGCTTCTCGGCCAGCAGGCGCGAGATCTTCTCCAGGGCCGCCGTGGCCGACTGCAACGACGTCCAGAACATCGACAGGTCCTCGAGCGGATCGAAGAAGTACCGCACGTAGAGCAGGAAGGCGGTGAGCACGCCGACGTCGAGGCCGCCGTCGACCACACGGAACGCGCCCACGACGAGGATCGCGGCCATCGCGAGGTTCCCGACGAAGGTGGTGGTCGGCGTGAACACCGCCTGCAGGCGGTACGTGACGTCGTTCGCCTCGCGGTAACCGTCGTTGAGTGCGCCGAACAGTTGCTCGTTGCGCTCCTCGCGCCGGTAGGCCTGGCCGGCCCGGATGCCGTTGAACGTCTCGACGAAGTTGACGATGAGCACGGCGACGGTCTCGCGGGTGGCGCGGAAGGCGTTCCTCGACCGCCGCGAGAACCAACGGAACAGCAGGTAGAGCGGGACGAACGCGGCGAAGGTGATGAGGGCGAGCTGCCAGTCGAGCACCACGAGCACGACCGCGATGCCGAACATCATCGCGACGGCGGCGAGCAACTCGTCAAGACCGCTGTCGAGCAGTTCGGTGAGGGTGTCGACGTCGGAGGTCAGCCGTGAGATGACGCGACCGGACGTGAAGCGTTCGTGGAACGACACCGACAGCTTCTGGGCGTGGTCGAAGCCGCGGCGGCGCAACTCGAACAGCACGGCCTGGCCCACGCGCCCGCCGATCTTGATGAACGCCCAGCGCAGGACGCCGGCGGCGGTGCCGGAGACGATCAGGGCCGCGCCGATCACGACGAGCGGCACCCAGTCGCCGCGGGTGGCGGCCGGCAGACCGGTGTCGATGGCCACGCCGACCAGCCAGGGCGCCGCGAGGAACGCGACGGTCTGCAGGGCGACGAGGAAGAACGTGAGCAGGACCGCCCGGCGGTGGGGGCGGACGAGGTCGGCGAGCAGGCGCCGCGCGTCGCGGTCGAGCCGCGCGGACGGCGGCGCGAGCAGGCTGTCCTCGGCGTCGGCGGCGGCCGCGGCGTCCTCGGGCAGGCGGCCGCGCCAGCGGTCGACGCGGACCTCGGGGGTGGTGCCGGTGCTCATCGCGTGGCTCCGGACAGGTCCGACTCCTGCGCGAGCAGGTCGCGGTAGGCGGGGACGTCGCGCAGCAGCTCCTGGTGGGTGCCGACCGCCGTGATGCGGCCTTGCTGCAGCAGCGCGACGCGGTCGGCGAGCGCCACGGTCGACGGTCGGTGCGCCACGATCAGCGCGGTGGTGCGGGTCAGGACCCGGCGCAGCGCCGCCTCGACGAGCGCCTCCGTGTCCACGTCGAGGGCCGAGAGCGGGTCGTCGAGCACCAGCACGGCGGGGTTCGCGGCGACGGCGCGGGCGAGCGCGAGCCGCTGCCGCTGCCCGCCGGACAGCGACAGCCCCTGCTCGCCGATGCGGGTGTCGAGACCGAACGGCAGCGTGTGCACGACCCCGGCCTGCGCGACGTCGATCGCCTCGGCGACGTCGGAGTCGGAGGCCGCGGGCCGGCCGAGCGTGACGTTCTCGCGGACGCTGGCCGAGAACAGCGTGGCGTCCTCGAAGGCGGTCGCGACACGGTGGCGGAGGTCGTCGAGCGCGAGGTCGCGGACGTCGACCCCCGCCGATCCGGATCGCCCCACCGGAGACGTCGTGCAGCCGGGGGACCAGCGCGGTGAGGGTGGTCTTGCCGGATCCGGTGGCGCCGACCAACGCGACGGTCTCGCCGTCGTCGACGACGAGGTCGATGCCGGCGAGGACGTCCCTGACCGGCGTCGGGGTAGCGGAACCGGACCCCGGCGAACTCCAGCCGACCGGCGGGAACGTTGCCTGATGCAACGGTGGTGTGCGGCGGGTCGGTGATGAGGACGGGCTCGTCGAGCACCTCGAAGATGCGCCGCGTAGCGCTCGCGGCCTCCTCGCCGAGCGCGAGGAACCAGCCGACCGAGATGATCGGCCACTGCAGCCGCAGGTAGAGCGTGAGGAACGCGACGAACGCGCCGAGATCGAGGCCGCCCTTCACCACGGCGTACGCGCCGCCGACCACCACCACGCCGAGGACGACCTGCGGCACGCCCTCGAGGAACCGCCAGAACCCGGCCAGCGTGTGGATCTTGGTGAGCTCGGCGGCGCGCAGCACCTCGGCCTGCTGCCGGAACGACCGGAGCATCGTGGGCCGCCGGCCGTACGACTTGATGACGCGGATGCCCAGGGCCGATTCCTCGACAGCGGTGGCGAGGTCGCCGGTGAGGTCCTGGGCGCGGCGGGCGTCGCGGCTGTAGCGGATCTCGAACGCGCGGGTCAGGTAGATGAGGGGGAGCAGCAGCACCACGACGACCACACCGAGCAGTGGTTGCAGCCGCACCAGCAGCACGAAGATCACCGCGACGGTGACGATGTTCGCGACGAAGAAGACCGCGCCGAACCCGATGAAACGGCGGATGGCCGACAGGTCGGAGGTCACGCGGGAGAGCAGCTGGCCCGAGGGCCACCGGTCGTGGAACGAGACCGGCAGCCGTTGCAGGTGGGCGTGGACGTCACGCCGGATGTCGGTCTCGGTGCCGAGGGCGACGGTCGCCATCGCCCACCGGCGGCAGAAGAACAGCGCGGCCTCGAGGACGCCGAGCTGCAGCACCAACCCGGCCAGCGGCCAGATGCCCGCGGTGTCGTGCCGGGCGATCGGGCCGTCGATCACCGCGCCGATGACGAGCGGGACGACCGACTGCGCGAGCATCGCGCCGATGGCGGTGGCGAACATGACGGCGATGGGGCGGCGGTAGGGCCGCAGCCACGGCAGCAGCCGCCGCAGGCTCGCGAGGGTGCCGGACGACGGCTCGGGGCTCGCCGTCGTGGACACCCCGTCACAGTAGGGGCGACGTCCGACAGTCTCGACCTCTTTACGCCGACCGCGAGGGCGACCGGTGCGGGTTGTCGGACCCCGGTGCCAGGGTTCCCGCATGAGCACGGGCCGCCCCAACCGCGTCGCCCCCGACGGCACGTTCCACGCCGTGTCCGATCGCGGCGCGCTGTTCGGCAACCGCGGGCAGTTGCTCGGCCGTGGCGGCGCGCTCGTGCGGCCGTTCCAGGTCACCCGGTGGCTCGTGTGCGTGCTGGAGTTCCGGGGTCGGTGGCGCGAGCAGTGGCGGCCGGGCCGCTACACCGAGCTCTACTTCCTCGACGAGGCCACGGCGTTCGCCGCCGGCCACCGCCCGTGCGCCGAGTGTCGTCGACCGGCCTTCGAGGCGTACCGGGCCGCGTGGCAACGGGCTTTCGATCTCGAAACTCCACCGCGGGCCACCGCGATCGACGCCGCGCTGCACGCCGAGCGCTGGGCCGGCCGCGGTCCGCCGCTGGCCACCTCCGAGGCCGACCTCCGTGACCTCCCCGAGGGCACGGTCGTCGCCCTCGACGGCGCGTGGTGGCTCGTGACGGGCCCGTGGCTGCGGCAGTGGTCGTTCGGCGGGTACGGCGCGGCCCGCTCCCGCGCGTCGGTCACCGGGCCGGTCACCGTGCTCACCCCGCGGGCGACGGTCGAGGTGTTGCGGGCCGGGTACCTACCGGGCGTCGACGCGTCGGCTGCGAGGTCGCCGGGCGGATCGTGAGGCGCGGGCCGCCGGCGACGGTGTGCCGGGCGGGTCGGGTCAGTCGTTGCGGCGGCGGACGCCGAGCAGGATGTCGTCCCAGCTCGGGATCCGGGCCCGCGCGGCCTTGCCCTCGACCGACTCCGGGTCGACGTCGTTCTCGTGCTCGTGGCGGCCACGGAACCGGCGCCCGGTCGGGGCGTTGGCGTCGGGTGGCTCGAACGCGAACGGCAGCAGCGGCTCGGCGGGGTCGACCGGCTCGGGAGCGGGCGCGGAGTCGGGCGCGTCCGCGGCCGCCCGGTGGGTCGGTGCGGTCGCGGCCCGCTGCCGGCCCGAGGGACGGTCGAAGAACGAGCCGAGACCGCGCGGCGCGGGGTCGGCAGGCCAGTCCGGCACCCTCGAACGGGTCCACGCGGGCCGCGGGCGGGGCCGGTTCCGGCGGGCCGTCCGGGGGCGGGAAGCCCGCCGACGTGGTCTCGGGGCGGGCGGCGGGGCGAGCCGCAGGCCGCCGGGGATCGGGCCGGTGGGCTGGCGCGGGTCGGCCAGCACCGTCTCCTCGTACGGGCCGCCGACGGTGCCGATCTCCTCGAGGTCGTCGGCCTCGTCGATGCCGACCGGCCCGCAGCGGGCGGTCGGAGAGCAGGTCGCCCGCGGTCTCGTCGAGGGGGGTGATGACCCGGCTGGCCAGGGCGAAGGTCCACTGCGCGAAGCGTTCGGCCGGCGCGGCCGGCTGGGGTGCGGTCGGGTCGTCGGTGGCGGTCTCCCGCCAGCCCGCGGTGACGGTCCACTGGCCGTCGAGGCGGCGGAACGCGTCCCAGGCGACGTCGGCGGGGTCGACCCCGTGGACCGCGAGTCGGCCGTCGACGATCTCGCCGAACACCGCCATCTCGCCGGCCGGAGTGGTGCGGCGGGCGCGGGCGCGCCGGGCCTCGTCGGCCACCCGCACCCGTTCCTGCAGGACCGGGAACGCGAAGCGCATCACCTTGTCGAGGGGCAGGCCCGCCTCCTCGGCGATCGCCTCGGGTGACGCGCCGGACCGCACGCGGGTCTGGATGTCGCGGGGCGAGAGCGTGACGGGCGCGTCGTCGCCCGGGCCGGGCTTGGGCAGTTCCTGCCGGGCCGCGGCGCGCAGCGCGTCGTCGAGCACCAGGGTGTACCGGTCGGAGCCGTCGAGGGCCTCGACGACGACATGCGCCGCGTCCTCACCGGGACCGGCGTACCGCAGCTGCCGCATGCCCGGAAACCCTAGGCGCGCGGGGGCCTCGTGCCCGGTCACCACGCCGGGGCGGGACCGAGCGGACTCGGGCGCCGGCGATCCGGGCCGACATTCGGCGTCAACGGGTCGAACCGGTCAGGCGAGCTTGCCGCCCGGCGCGTGGCTGTGCTGTGCTACCCCCACCTCACTGAGAACTCACTCCGCGTCCCCGAGGCGGCTCGCATGTCCCGACTCTCCCTCCCCTCCCATCCCATCTCCAACGCCGACCACCTGCTGACCATCCGCAGCGTGGTGTCCTCGGCGTGGCACGGCCTGTGGCACGCGGCGCTGAGCAGCCCGTGGATCGCGATCGCCGTCATGGTCCCCGCCGTGGCCGTCCTGGTCGGCTGCACCCGGGTGACGATGCGCCGGGGCTGACCCCGGGCAGGAGCTGACCCGACGCCGGGCGGTCCGGCCCGCCGGGCCCGCCCGCGGCGTCGCCGCGATGTCCTTGTCAGACTCGACGACGTGTCCGCACCCCACCGCCCCCGGTCACCGCTGTGGTCGGTGATGCTGCGTGTGGGCGTCGGCGTCGCCCTGTTCGGGCTGTTCGTGATGCTGTTCTCGTACGACAGCGGGGTCCTGGGCGTCGGGGTGTTCGGCGTCGGCGTCGCGTGTCTGCTGGCCGCGTTCGTGTTCTACCTGCAGGACCGCCGGCGCGGCTGAGCCGGGCCGAGGCCCGTCAGAGGTGGTCGACGACCCAGTCGACGCACGCGGTGAGCGCACTGACGTCGTCGGGGTCGACGGCGGGGTACATGCCCACCCGCAACTGGTTGCGACCCAGCCCGCGGTAGGGCTCGACGTCGACGATCCCGTTGGCACGCAGCACCTTCGCCACGGCCGCGGCGTCGACGTCGACCGCGTCGATCGTGCCCACCACCGGTGAGCGCCACTGCGGGTCCTCGACGAACGGCGTCCAGTGCTCCGACCGCTCGGCCCAGTCGTAGAGCCGCGACGACGAATCGTTGCACCGTGCAGCAGCAGCCGCGAGGCCGCCGGCCTGCTCGAGCGCGTCGAGTTGCTCGACGAGCAGCCACAGCGTGGCGATGGACGGGGTGTTGTAGGTCTGGTCCTTGCGCGAGTTCTCCAGCGCGATCGTGAGGTCGAGCGAGGCGGGCAGCCACCGGCCGTCACCGCGCCGGCGCACGACCTCGAGGCGTTCGAGCGCGGCCGGCGAGAAGGTCGCGAGCCACAACCCGCCGTCGGACGCCAGCACCTTCTGCGGCGCGAAGTAGTAGACGTCGGCGGCACTGACGTCGACGTCGAGCGCGCCCGCCGCCGAGGTGGCGTCGACCAGCGTCAGCGCGTCGGCGGGCAGGCCGTCGCGGGTGACCGGCACGGCGACGCCGGTCGAGGTCTCGTTGTGGGCCCAGCAGTAGGTGTCGACGCCGACCTCACTGCTGCACAGTGCACCGGTCCCCGGTTCGGCGCGGATGATCGACGGCTCGGCGAGGAACGGTGCGGCCGTGACGGCCGCCGCGAGCTTCGACGAGAACTCGCCGCACACCACCGTTTGCGCCTTGCCGATCACGAGGTTGCTGACGGCCGCGTCCCAGAACGCGGTCGAGCCGCCGTTGCCGAGGACGACCTCGTAGCCGTCGGGCAGGTGCAGCAGGGATGCGATGCCCGCCTTGGTCCGCGCGACCAGGTCCTTGACCGGGGCCTGGCGGTGCGACGTGCCCATGACCGCCGCGCCGTGCCGGCCGAACGACTCGAGCGCCGCGGCCGGGACCTTCGACGGCCCGGACCCGAACCGGCCGTCGGCAGGCTTGAGGTCGGCGGGGATCGACAGGTCGCCGGGGATCGCGGAGGTCACGACGCGAGTCTGGCGTACGCCTCCGGGTGCGCGCGCAACCATTCCCCGACCGAGGTCGCCGGGTGGCCCGCGAGCCGCGACACCGTGTCACTCACGACGTCGAGTTCGCCCGCGGCCACGGCGGCGTACGTGGTGATCCACCCTTCGATCTCGAAGTCGGCGGCGTCGTAGGCGGCGCGGCGCGCGGCGCGGGCCTCGTCGAGACCCTCGTCGACGTAGGAGATCTCGCGGCCGGTGGCCTCCGAGAGCAGCGCGACGGTCTCGCCGATCGTCAGCGCCGCCGGCCCGGTGACGTCGAGGACCTCGTCCGGCGGGGCGTCGACGAGCACCCGGGCGGCGACGTCGCAGATGTCGTCACGGGCGACCCACGAGACCCGCCCGCCGTCGGGATCGCCGGCGGGTCCGCGCAGCACGCCGTCGTCGCCGACCATGCCGGGCAGGAAGTCCACGTACAGCGACGACCGCAGGAAGGTGTGACCGACACCGGTCGACCGGATGTGGACCTCGGTGGCGAAGTGGTCGCGCACGAAGGTGAACGTGGCGTCGGGCGAGGCGTTGACGAACGAGGTGTAGACGATCCGCCGCACGCCGGCGGCCAAAGCCGCGTCGACCGCGGTGACGTGCTGGTCGACCCGGTGGGCGTCCTCGGCTGCCGACACCAGGTAGAGGGTGTCGACTCCGTCGAGCGCGGCCGTCATCGCCGCGGCGTCGGCGTAGGTCGCCTCGCGGACGTCGTCGACGCCCGCGAGTTCCCCCGTCAGCCGCGACCGGTCGCGGACAACCAGGCGCGGCGAGATCCCGGCGGCGAGCAACCGCCGGGCGACGCCGCCGCCGAGGTACCCGGTGGCGCCCGTGACCGCGATCCGGCTCACTGCTGCGCCCTGACTCACTGGTGGGCGATGTCCTCCCAGCCCTCGACCTCGGAGGGCTTGCGGGGGTCGGGACCGATGTAGCGCGCGGACGGCCGGACCAGGCGGCCGGTCTTCTTCTGCTCCATGATGTGCGCGGCCCAGCCACCGGTGCGGGCGCACGTGAACATCGCCGGCATCATGTGCGGCGGCACCGCGGCGAAATCGAGGATCACGGCCGCCCAGAACTCGACGTTGGTCTCGATCGGGCGATCCGGACGGCGCTCGCGCAGCTCGGCCAGCGCAGCCTGCTCCAGCGCGTTCGCGGCCTCGAAGCGGGGGGCGTCGAGTTCCTTGCAGGTGCGGCGGAGCACGCGGGCGCGGGGGTCCTCGGCGCGGTAGACCCGGTGGCCAAAGCCCATCAGCCGGTCGTGCCGGTCGAGGATGTCGGTGACGACCTTCTTGGCGTCGCCGTTCTTCTCGACGGCCTCGATCATGGGCAGCACCCGTGCCGGTGCACCGCCGTGCAGCGGGCCGCTCATCGCGCCGACCGCACCGGACAGCGACGCGGCGACGTCGGCGCCGGTCGATGCGATCACCCGTGCGGTGAACGTCGAGGCGTTCATGCCGTGCTCGGCGGCCGAGACCCAGTAGGCGTCGATGGCTTCGATGTGCTTGGGATCTGGCTCGCCTTGCCAGCGGATCATGAACCGCTCGACGATGGTCTTGGCCTTGTCGATCCGCGACTGCGGGACGGCCGGGGTCGACAGCCCGCGGGCCGACTGCGCGACGTAGGACAGCGCCATCACCGACGCACGGGCGGCCTGGTCGCGGGCCTCGTCGTTCGAGACGTCGAGCAGGGGCCGGTAGCCCCAGATCGGCGCGAGCATGGCCAGGCCGGCCTGCACGTCGACGCGGACGTCGCCGGTGTGGATGGGCAGCGGAAAGGGCTCCGCGGGTATCAGACCCCGGCCGAACCGCCCGTCGACCAGCAGCGCCCACACGTCGCCGAAGGTCACGTGCCCGACGAGGTCCTCGATGTCGACGCCGCGGTAGCGCAGCGCGCCGCCGTCCCGGTCGGGCTCGGCGATCTCGGTCTCGAAGGCGACGACGCCTTCCAGACCCGGGCTGTAGTCGGTGCTCGGCATCTGGTGCGCTCCGTTCCGGGCGGTGGTCTGGATCAGGCTCGGCGTTCCGTTCGTACCCCATCATGCTCGGACGTCCCAGGGGTGGGCGGGGGGCATCGTCGCAGGCGGGCAGGGGGGCATCGTCGCGGGCGTCGTCCGCGCCGGGGTGCAGGATGGATCCTCGTGACTGTCCCGCCGCCCGATCCCGCGGCGATGCGCCGCACCTACGGCCGCGGCGAACTCACCGAGTCCGACCTCGCCGCCACCTGGTGGGACCAGTTCGACGGCTGGTTCGCCGCGGCGGCGGCCGACCCCGCGACCGTCGAGGCCAACGCGATGCAGGTGGCGACGGCCGACGGCACCGGGCAGCCCTCGGTACGGACCGTGTTGTGTCGCGGTTTCGGCCGTGAGGGGTTGACGTTCTTCACCAACCACACGTCGGCCAAGGGTCGTGATCTCGAGGTCAACCCGCGCGCGGCCGCGGTGTTCTCATGGCTCGCGCAGGAGCGTCAGGTCCGGTTCGAAGGACCGGTGACGCGGGTGTCGCGGGCCGACACCGAGGCGTACGTGGCGACCCGCCCGGCGGAGTCGGTGATCGGGTCCTGGGCGTCGCCGCAGTCGGCCGTCGTCGCGTCGCGGGCCGAGTTGGACGAGCGGGTCGCACAGGCGCAGGCGGCCGGTGTCCACGGCGCGCCCCCGTTCTGGGGCGGGTACCGCCTGGCGCCGACGTCGGTGGAGTTCTGGCAGGGGCGCCCGAACCGGCTGCACGACCCGCCTGCGCTTCCGGCTGGTGACCGACGACCGGTGGGTCGTCGAGCGGCTCGCTCCGTGAGCGGGCGGGACGACGGCGACGGGCTGCAGGACGACCTCGAGGCGGACGCATCCGTCGCGGGACCGGCCGACGTGGAACCGGCCCTGGGCGTGCGGGCCTGGCTGGTGCGGCAGGGCGCCGACACCCGGCCACTCGCCGTCGCGCCGTTCCGGCGGTTGGCGATCGGGCAGGCGACCGCGTTCATCGGCTCGATGCTCACCCAGACCGCCGTCCCCGTGCAGGTGTACTCGCTGTCCGGCTCCTCGTTGCTCGTCGGCCTGGTGGGCTTCGCGGGGCTGATCCCGATCGTGTTGTTCGGCCTGTACGGCGGCGCGATCGCCGACGCCGTCGACCGCCGCAAGCTGTACCTCATCAGCTCGCTGCTGACCTGGGTGGTGACGCTCGGCCTGCTGGCGCAGTCGCTGCTGCACGTCGACAGCGTCGGGTTGATCCTCGGGTTGGTCGTGGTGCAGTCGGGCGCGTTCGCGGTGGCGTCGGCCGCGCGCGGCGCGATCGTGCCGCGGGTCGTCCCGACCGAGATGGTGCCCGCGGCCAACACCCTGGAGTTCACCCTCGGCAACGTCGGCCAGGTGGTCGGGCCGCTCATCGCGGGCCTGCTGCTCGGGCTGTCGGGCGAGAAGGGGTTCGACCTGTCCTACGGGGTCGACGCGATCCTGTTCACCGCCGCGCTGTACTCCGCGCTACGGCTGCCGTCGATCGAGCCGGACGGCACGCTCGCCAAGCCCGGGTTGCGGTCGGTCGTCGACGGCCTCGCGTTCATCGTGACGCGACCGGTGCTGCTGATGAGCTTCGCGGTCGACATCTGCGCGATGGTGCTGGCGATGCCGCGGGCGCTGTTCCCGGCCGTCGCCGACCAGCGGTTCGGCGGCCAGGCGCACGTCGGCTGGTTGTACGCGGCGATCGCGATCGGCGCGCTGGTGGCCGGGGTCTCGAGCGGCTGGATCGGCCGCGTCCGGCGGCAGGGCGTCGCGCTCACGGTCGCGATCGTCGGGTGGGGTCTGTCGGTCGCCGCCGCGGGGTGGGTGGGCAGCCTCTGGTTGTGCGTCGCGCTGCTCGCCGTCGGCGGCGCCGCGGACCTGGTGTCGGCCGTGTACCGGCAGACCATCCTCCAGACCTACGCCCCCGACGAGATGCGCGGCCGCATGCAGGGCGTGTTCATCGCGGTGGTCGCGGGTGGCCCGCGCCTCGGTGACCTGCGTGCGGGGGTGACGGCCGACGTCGCCGGCACCAGCACGGCGTGGATCGGCGGCGGTCTGGTGTGCGCCGCGGTCGTGGCCGTCCTCGGGTTCTCGGTGCGGTCGTTCTGGCGCTACACCCCCGACGACGCCCAGCGCGCGTCCGCCGAGGCCGCGACGCCGTCCTGATCGTTCGCTCTTTCCGCGAACCGCACACCGCGTCATGCGAGTTGGTGCCGCCTTAGCGTGCGGTTAGGTCGTCGACCCCGAGTCTTGTCCTCGCGCTGATCGACTCGGGAGGCGAGTCGACGACGCGAGAAAGCCCACGACGACAAGGAGAAAGTCATGGCAACGATGCGCGCGATGGGTGTCACCGCAGCAGTGGCCGCAGCCCTCGTGATCCCGACGGTCGCGGCGGTCCCCGCCTTCGCGTCGGGCGGTCGCCCCGGCGTGCAGGCGTCGGGCAGCTGCTCCGACGCCGGCACCTGGAAGCTCAAGGCCAAGACCGACAACAGCCGCCTCGAGGTCGAGTTCGAGGTCGACACGAACGTCGCCCGTCAGACGTTCAACGTCAAGATCACCGACGGCCCCACCGTGGTCTTCGCCGGCCGGCTCACCACCGCCGGCCCCAGCGGGTCGTTCTCCGTCGGCCGGTTCACCGCCAACCGGCCCGGCGTCGACACCATCCGCGCCGTCGCCACGCGCGGTGCGAACACCTGCACCGGCGTGGTGCGGATCTGATCCCGACGTCTCTGTTCGTCGGGCTCGATCGGCTCGTTCGGTGTGGTGGGACGGGGGTGGGCGTGCGTCGCCTGCTCCCGTCCCGCTGTGTGCTGTCGGTCGCCGCTCGCTGCTGACCGGGCGCGGGTCCTGCTGACGATGGGTTGCCGCTTGCGGCCGGCGGTTTCGGCCGACAAGAACGGGCATCGATGGGAGCGCGAGGCTCTTCGCCGAGGTTTGATTGCCGCTTGCGGCCGGTGATCTCGCTCGGCAAGGACTGGCAGCGACGTGAGCGCGGCTCGCCGTTCGGGGTGGTCTGCGTACACGCGGCTGCGGTTCGGCGTGTTCGAGAAAAGCTCGGTGTTTGTTGCTGATTCTCTTGCGTTCGGGATGCGTTCGATATAGCATGGACGGATGCCGGAGCTCGACGAGATGACCCCCTCGGTCGAGCTGCTGCGTGCCCTGCTCGACCTCGACGTCGACGCGGTGGACGACACGGCGCGGGTGTCGGCGGTGGCCGGGTGGGAACGGCTGATCTCGTTGTGCACCGCCCA
This sequence comes from Melastoma dodecandrum, assembly GCA_029817715.1. Taxonomy (NCBI): domain Eukaryota; kingdom Viridiplantae; phylum Streptophyta; class Magnoliopsida; order Myrtales; family Melastomataceae; genus Melastoma; species Melastoma dodecandrum. The sequence goes on from JARUPY010000535.1 coordinate 1,614,509, forward strand.
CCAGAACGACCTGCTCGCCGCGGCGTCGCGTGACTTCGACGCCGCCGAGGACGCTGACAGCCCCGGCTCCGGCAGCTCGGGTTCCGGTAGTGCCGTGGATGCCGGGCGGTGGTGGTGCGAACAGGTCGGCCTGGCGTTGGGGATCGCCGGTGGGTCGGCGTACCACCGGATGCGGCAGGCCGTCACCCTCGTCGACTACGCCCCGGCGATCACCGCCCGGTTGCGGGTCGGCGCGGTCACGGTGCAGCACGCCCGCCTGGCCGCGAACAGCCTGCGGGTGCTCGACCGCGACGTCGCCCGTGCCGTCGACGCCGCCGTGGTCGACGATCCCGACTGGCGGACACCGTCGCAGTTGGAACGGACCTTGCAGACCACCATCCTCAAGCTCGACCCGGCCGGCGCCAAGGCCAGGCATGAGGCCCGGCGTCGGGACCGGGACGTCCGGGTCCGCACCGAACCCGACGGCATGTGCAGCCTGTGGGCGCTGGTGACCGCCGAACAAGGCCAGGTCATCGGCAAGACGATCGAGGCGTACGCCCGCTCCGGCCACGCCCACCCCGCCCCCGGCGACCACCGCACCCTCGCCCAACGCCGTGCCGACGGCCTCGTCGACCTCGTCACCCGCAAGCCAGGCACCCCGGCCGCGGCAGGCGCGGACAGCGCGGCCGACACGGACAGGGCGGCAGGCGCGGATAGCGCGGCCGACACGGACAGTGCGGCCGACACGGACAGTGCCGCAGACAGCGCGACCGGTGCGGGGTCGGCGCCGCGGATGCACGGGCAACGCCCGGAGATCCACGTCCTGGTGCCGTGGACCACCCTCATGGGCCTGGACGACCTCCCCGCGTTCCTGGACGGCTACGGGCCGATCGGTGCTGAGGTCGCCCGCCGCATCGCCCACGACGACTGCGCCGTGTGGCGGCGGCTGCTCACCGACCCCGTCACCGGGCAACTGCTCGACTACGGCCGCAGCACCTACACCCCACCCCGCAACCTCGAAGACTTCGTCCTGGCCCGCGACCAGTTCTGCCGATTCCCCACCTGCGACCAGCCCGCGGTCGCCTGCGACATCGACCACCGCCACGACTGGGACAACGGCTGCCACACCCGGTCGAAATGCCTCGACGCGCTGTGCCGCCGCCACCACCGCCTCAAACACGAAGGCGGCTGGACCCACGAACGCGACCCGAACGACAACACCAGCATCTGGATCGACCCCGCCGGCAAGAAACACACCAAACCCGCGACCAAACTGCCAGCACCACCAGCGGCGGAAACCGACGACCCACAACCGTTCTAGACCGCTGCTGTCTGCAACAGAAGTCGCGATCCCACCCCGGCGTCGGGGGACGACGCAGCGTGCGGCAATCCGCTGAGCTCAGCTCAGTTGCGCTTCTCCGGGCTGCCGGTTCGAGCAGCGGGCACGCACACGGTCACAGCCGTCGGGCGCGGAGGACGACGTCGTGGGTGTGGTGGGCGCCGCCGCCGCCGCTGATCGAGCGGGGGCGGGAGGTGTCGAGGTCGACCTCCCAGCCGGCGTCGAGGACGGCGCGGACGTCGAGGGGGCTCACGTACTCCCGCGGGTCGAAGCCCTTGGCGAGGGCGGCCTCGAGGTCGACCACGTGGTGCACGACCAGCAGCGTGCCGCCGGGCGCGACGGCGTCGATTAGCGCGCGTTCGGCGTCGTGCCCGGGCGTCACCCGCAGCGCGGGGTACTGCGCCGAGACCAGGTCGAACGCTCCCGGCCCCACGTCGGCACCGAGCAGACCGTGGTGCAGCCAACGGACGTCGACCCCGGCGTCGTCGGCGTGACGGGCCGCGCGGTCGAGCGCGACCGACGACACGTCGAGGGCGGTGACGTCCCACCCGTGGCGGGCGAGCCAGACGGCGTCGGCGCCCTCGCCGCAGCCGACGTCGAACGCGCGGCCGGGCGGGAGGCCCGCGACCTCCGCGACCAACGCGCCGTTGGGCTCGCCACTCCAGATCTGTTCGTCGCCGTACCGCTCGTCCCACTCGGCGGATCCGGCATCGGGTTCGGTCACATCACCATCGTCGCCGACGACGTCGCGGATGTGCACGTCACCGTGCAGAACTGCAACGACGGGCGGGCGGGTGTACGGGCGACGTCGGTGCCGGCATCTACCGTGCGGGGGTGCGGTCCTCGCCGTCGGTGCTCCATCTCGACATGGACGCCTTCTTCGCGGCCGTGGAACAGCGCGACAAGCCGTCGCTGCGGGGACGGCCGGTCATCGTGGGCGGGATCGGCGGCCCGCGGCGTGGTGTCCACGGCGTCGTACGAGGCCCGCCGGTTCGGTGCCCGATCGGCGATGCCCACCGCGACCGCGCGCCGGCTCTGCCCGCCCGGGACGGCGTTCCTGTCCCCGCGGTTCGCGGCGTACCGCGCGGCGTCCGAGGTCGTGATGGGCCGCCTGCGTGAGCTGACGCCGCTCGTCGAGCCGCTGTCGATCGACGAGGCGTACGTCGACCTCGCCGCGGGCGGCCACGAGCTCTCCGTCACGGCGGTGAGCGCCCTCGCCACCGCCCTCAAGGCGCGCCTGCTCGACGACACCGGCCTCACGGCCTCCATCGGGATCGGCTCGTCGAAGCTGGTGGCCAAGATCGCCTCCGACCTCCGCAAGCCCGACGGCCTGCTGGTCGTGGCGGCGGGCGACGAACTCGACACCCTCGCGTCGCTGCCCGTCACCCGGATCCCCGGCGTCGGACCGGCGACCGAGGGCCAGCTCACCCGGCGCGGGATCACCAGCGTCGCCGATCTCCGCACCCTCGAGCACGCCGAGTTGGTGTCGATGTTCGGCGCGGCCCACGGCGCCGGTCTGCACGCGCTCGCCCGTGCTCAGGACGACCGCGACATCGTCGCCGACCGCGCCGCCAAGTCGGTGTCGGCCGAGGAGACCTTCGACGTCGACGTCACGTCCGTCCCGCGTCTGCACCGCGAGATCGACCTGCTCGCGGCGCGGGTGGTGAGCCGGCTCCGGTCGTCGGGCACGCCCGGACGCACGGTGACGCTCAAGGTGCGGCGCTACGACTTCACCGGCCTGACCCGCTCGGCGACCCTCCCGCAACCCACCGACGACCTGCGCACGGTGGTCGGCATCGCCCGCCGCCTGCTCGCCGAACTCGACGTCACCGACGGTGTGCGGTTGGTCGGGGTCGGGGTGTCGAGCCTGTCGTCGTACGTCCAGGACGACCTGTTCGCGGCCGGCCGGACCGACGACGAGGCCACGCCCGTCACGGTCGAGGAGCCGCCCGATCGACCCGCCGCACCACCGACGCCGGAGTACCGCGCTGGCGCCGACGTGGTGCACACCGAACTCGGACCGGGGTGGGTCTGGGGCGCGGGGGTCGGACGCGTGACGGTGCGCTTCGAGGGTCCGCACACCGCACCCGGCCCGGTGCGGACCTTCGCCGCCACCGACCCGGACCTGCGTCCGGCCGACCCGCCCGACTGGTGACCGGACCGGCGCGAGAGAACGGACCGGCGCGCGAGGACGGCCGAGGTCAGTGCCGCGCGCGCCGCGGACGCCCCAGGAGCAGCGACGTCGCCCCCGCCGTGAGCGCGACCGCCGCGACCATCAGCAACCAGCCGACCGGCAGCCGGGTGCCGGTGTCGGGCAACGGCACCGTGCCGGCGGCGGCGGTCGAGGCCGCCGAGCTCACCGGGGCGGACGAGCCGGACGACGGCGGGGTGGTGGTCGGCGCGGTCGGGAACAGCGCCTCGACCACGGGGGCGAGCGCGGCCGCCATCGCGGTGGTGCCGGCGAGGTTGGGGTGCAGCGAGTTCGTGGCGCCCTGGGCGAACGCGGCCGGGATGAGGGGCTCGACCCACCGGGCCGACTCCGGCTCGCAGGCCGAGTGCGCGAGCGAGGCCGGGTAGATGTCCGCGTACGACGCACCGTTCGCGACGGCGACGCGCCCGATGCCGTCATCCAGGTGTTGCTGCAAGAGCTGCAGGAACGGGACGTCGACGTCGGTGAACGGGAACGCGGAGGCGACGGTGAGCCCCACGCCGGGCAGGATGACCGGAGCCGGCAGCGCGTTCGCGGCGTAGCAGCCACCGGTCGGGGTGTGCGCGGCGTCGGGTGCGATCGCGGGGTACGCGATCACCGCGATCTTCGCGTGCGGCGCGGCCGCCTTGACCGCCTTGATCGCCCGGTCGACGGCCCGCAGCGTCGTGGCGAGCTTGGTGGACGGGTTGCTGGGATCGTTCGCCGGCAACGACGCGTAGTAGGCCTGGCACGAGGTGAACGTGGGCTGCAGGATCAGCGGGCCGCGCGCGCTGTCGGCGAGACACGCGGCGCCGATCGCCGTGAAGCCCAGGTCGTTGCCGCCGATGGTGATCGTCACCAGGTCGGGCTGCACGGTGCTGAAGACGTCGAGTTGGGCGGGCGCCGAGCCACCGGTCACGGTCTGCGGTGACGAGAAGTCGACGGTGCGCGCGCCACTGCAGGAGACGTCGGTGAGCCGGAGGCCGAGCGTCGTCGCCAACAGGTGCGGGTAGTTGCCGGTGGTCTGCGCGCAGCCCGGCACCGGCTTGCCGGTGAGCCTGCCCTCCGAGGGCGGCAGGCCGTAGCCCGCAGCGTAGGAATCGCCCATCGCCACGAAGGTCTTGCCGTTCGTGCCGGCCGGTGGGGCGGCGGTCGCGGTACCCGGCACCCCGGTGAGCGCCACTCCCAGACCGAGCGCGACGACGGAGAGCACGGCGAGCAGGCGACGACGGACCACGGGCACGCACCTTTGCGCAGAGGGCGGGGGAACAGCGAACGGGACACTAACCCCCGGTGACGGGAAAGCCAACGGGCCTGACCCGATCCGGAGCCGCCGCCGCGGGCCGCCTTGCCGGTGCCCAGGCAAATCGGACAGAGTCGGACGCATGCTGCGCATCGAGGGGCTCGGGAAACGCTTCGGCGACACCACGGCGCTGGACGACGTCTCCCTCCGGGTCGGTCCGGGCGAGATCGTCGGCTTCGTCGGGGCGAACGGGGCCGGCAAGTCGACGACCATGCGGATCGCGATGGGACTGCTCGCGCCCGACCGCGGGTCGGTGCAGTGGAACGGGGCGCCGGTCGACGCCGCCGTCCGCCGCCGGTTCGGGTACATGCCCGAGGAACGTGGCCTCTACCCGAAGATGCGCATCGCCGACCAGGTCGCCTACCTCGGCCGCCTCTACGGCCTCGACGCCGCCACCGCCGGGCGCCGGGCCCGGGACCTGCTCACGGCGATGGCCGTCGCCGCCAAGCCCACGGACCCCGTCGGCGCGCTCTCGCTGGGCAACCAGCAACGCGTCCAGCTCGCGGCCGCGCTCGTGCACGAACCCGACCTGCTCGTGCTCGACGAGCCGTTCTCCGGCCTGGACCCCGAAGCCGTCGACGTCACCGCGGCGATGCTCGAGCTGCGGCGCGGGGCGGGGGTCGGGGTGCTGTTCTCCAGCCACCAGCTCGACCTGGTCGAGCGGTTGTGCGAACGGGTGGTCATCGTGCGGCGCGGCCGGGTCGTCGCTTCGGGCAGCCTCGCCGAGTTGCGCGAGGCGGCCGGCCCACGCGAGCTCGAACTGGAGGTCGACGCCGACCCGGGGTGGCTGGAGGCCGCCCGTGCGGAGTTGCCCGGACTGCAGGTCATGGCGAGCGACGGCCGGCTGGTGCGGGTCGTCCCCGCCGCCGACGGCGACGACCAGCGGTTGCTCGCCGCGGCGGCGCGGGCCGGGCGGGTGGTGGCGTTCGGCTGGCGCCGGCCACCGCTCGCCGAGCTGTACCGCGACGCCGTCCGCGCGCCCGGCGCACCGGCCGCGGGCGACGAGGCGGAAGCCGCATGAGCCGCGTGATCGCGCTGATCGCCCGCCGGGAGATCGACGTCCGCACGCAGAGCCGGGCGTGGCGGATCGGCTTCCTGCTCACCGTGGTCGTCATCGGCGTCGGCGCTGCCCTGCCCGGCCTGCTGCGGTCCGATGCGGCCACCACCTATACGGTCGGCGTGGCGGCGGACCAGTCGGCGCTGCGTCCGGCGATCACCGCGGCGGCGAAGGCCGAGGGCGCGGCCGTGACGTTCCGTGACGTCGCCTCGACGACGGCCGCGAACCAGCAGGTGCAGAGCGGTGATCTCGACGCCGCCGTCGTGGGCGGCCGGCTGTTCGCGAAGGACTCGACGTCGCCGGTGGTTCCGCTCGTCCAGGCGGCCGCGGCGAGTACCACGACGGCCCGTCAGCTCGAGGCCGCCGGGCTCAGCGCGACGCAGGTCGCTCAGGCGCTCGCGGTGTCACCGTTGCCGGTGACAACGGTCCAGTCCGCTCAGGACGGCGCCCGGCGCGCCCTCGCGACCATCATCGTGGTGTTCTTCTTCGCGCAGCTGATCACCTTCTGCACGTGGGTCGGCAGCGGCGTGGTCGAGGAGAAGTCCAGCCGCGTGGTCGAGGTCCTGCTCGGCGCGGTCCGGCCGCTGCACCTGCTCGCCGGCAAGGTCATCGGCATCGGCGCCGTCGCGGTGGGGCAGGCGTTGTCGGTGGGCGTCGTGGCGCTCGTGGCGGCCGATCTCGCCGGCAGTCTGCAGGTGCCACCCAGCCTGTACGCGACGGTCGCGATCGGCTTCCTGTGGTTCGTCCTCGGCTTCGCGTTCTTCGCCACCCTGGCCGCGGCGCTCGCCTCGCTGGTGTCGCATCCGGAGGAGGTCGGTGGTGCGCTGACCCCGATGACCGTGTTGCTGTTCGTCGCGTACGGCGCGAGCTTCGCCGCGGCGGGCGCTCCCGACAGTGCGCTGGCGCGGATCGCCTCGTTCGTGCCGCCCTTCTCGGCATTGGCCATGCCGGGCCGGATCGCGAGCACGAACGTCGCCGCGTGGGAGGTCGTGGTCTCGATGGCGCTGATGATCGTGGCGACGCTCGGGGTCCTCGTGGCCGGCGGACGGCTCTACCGCACGTCGATCCTGCACACCGGCAACAAGCTCTCGCTGGCGGCGGCGTGGCGGGCGGAGCCGCTGGCCACGCGCTGACCCAACCCGGTCGGCTCAGGAGTCCTTGATCTTCTGGTAGTTCTCCAACGCCCGGGCGCGTTCGGCGCCGTGGTCGACCACCCGATCGGGGTAGTCGGCCGGCGGGTCGGCGAGCTCCCACGGCCGGTGCACCTTCTTGCCGGCGAGGCCGTCGACGTCGCGGAGTTCGGGAACCCACCGACGCACGTATTCGCCGTGCGGATCGAACTTCGTACCCTGGGTGACGGGGTTGAAGATGCGGAAGTAGGGGGCGGCGTCGGTGCCGGTGCCGGCGACCCACTGCCAGCCGTGGTTGTTGGACGCCAGGTCCCCGTCGACCAGGTGCTGCATGAAGAAGCGCGCGCCGCGGGTCCACTCGATGTGGAGGTCCTTGGTGAGGAACGAGCCGACGATCATGCGCAGGCGGTTGTGCATCCAGCCCTCCGCCAGCAGCTGGCGCATGCCGGCGTCGACGATGGGGTAGCCGGTGCGTCCGCCGGCCCACGCCTCGAAGTGCTCGTCTGCTTCTTTCCCTTGCGCGTACGGCATCTTCGCCATCTTGGCGATGTAGTACTCGCGCGCGGAGTCGGGGAACGCGTGCAGCACGGTGGCGTAGAACTCCCGCCAGGCCAGCTCCTTGCGGTAGGTCTCTGCACCGGTTCCCGTGCGCGACTCCAGATCGGCGAGCATCGTTCGCGGGTGCAACAGTCCGTACTTCAGGTACACCGACATGCGCGACGTTCCCGGGCGATCCGGCCGGTCGCGGTCGGAGTCGTAGTCGCCGAGTTTGTCGTCGAGGAACGTCTTCCACGCGCGGCGGGCGGCGTCCTCGGACGCGTCGGGGAGTTCGTCGACCTCGAGCGTCGGATCCTGCGGGATGGCGGTGGACTCGATCGGATCGGCCCACTGCGTGCGGCCCAGCTGCATCCGTACCGGGGGCTCCCAGCCGTGGCGGCGCCAGGCGCGGTAGAACGCGGAGTAGACCTTGAACACCTCGCCGTCGTCCTTCGTCACCTCGCCGGGGGTGACGGCGTACGCCGATCCGGTGCGGACGAAGTCGACGCCGTCACCGAGCGCCTCCTCCACCCGTGCGTCGCGTGCCGTGCCGTACGGACCGAAGTCGGCGGTGACGTGCACGACCCCCGCACCGGCCTCGCGGGCCACCTTCGGCACGACGTTCTCGGGGCGGCCGCGCCGCACGACCAGGCGGCCACCGTGCTCCTCCAACTCCGCGCCCAGCGAGCGCAGGGCCCGGTAGAGGAAGGCCAGCCGCGGAGCCCCGGAGGGTTTGCGCAGCGCGTCGTCGAGCACGAACAACACCGTGAGCGGGCCGTCGTGCGCCGCGCGCTGCAGCGCGGGATGGTCGCGCACCCGCAGGTCGCGGCGCAGCCACAGCACCGATCCGGACGGGTCACCCACGGGATCGGCCTACCCAGACCGGACCGGCTGACACACGAGAGCCGGGCCGGTGGTTGAGTGGAGTGCATGAGCGCTCCCATCGGATCCGGTGACGAAGCCGACGCCGTGTACGGCGACGAGGTGTACGCCGACGGCGTCTCCGACACCGACGACGTCGACGAGAACGAGACCCTGACCGGCGGCTACCAGGGCGAGCTCGCCGACACCGGGTACTCGCCTCCCGACCGCGAACCGAAGAACACCCGGTGGGGCACCACCGCCTTCGAGGAGAGCGAGGGCGAGTCGCTCGACCAGTTGCTGTCGGAGGAGGAGCCGGACGTCTTCGACCGCGAGGCCCCGCTCGACGACGCCGACCCGCGCGCGGGCCGCCTGGTCGCTCCGAACGAGGGCATCGGCCCCGACGACGAGAAGGACGAGATCGCGACCGACGTCGGCTTCGCCGGTGCGGCCGCGAGCGCCGAGGAGGCGGCGGTCCACGTCGTCGACGAGGACGACGCGCCGACCAGCGACGACGGCGTCAACTGGTAGTCGGGCGGGCGTCGTGCAGCTGACCAAGTGGACGCACTCGTGCGTCACGTTCGAGAAGGACGGCGGCAAGCTCGTCGTCGATCCCGGCGGGTTCTCCGAGACCGACGCGGCGTTGGCCGGGGCGACCGCCGTCCTCGTCACCCACGAACACGCCGACCACCTGCAGGCCGACGCCGTCCGCGGGGCGCTCGCCGCCGACGCCGCGCTCACGTTGCACGCCCCGGCCGCGGTGGCGGCGCAGTTCGCCGAGTTCGGCGACCGGGTCACGGCAGTGGCCGGCGGCGCCGCCTTCGACGCCGGCGGATTCGCCATCCGGACCTTCGGCGACCAGCACGCGGTGATCCACCCGCGCATCCCGGTGATCGCGAACGTCGGGTTCCTCGTCGACGACACGGTGTTCCACCCCGGTGACAGCTTCACGGTGCCCGAGGCAGCGGTGCCGACCCTGCTCATGCCGGTGTCGGCGCCGTGGGCGAAGGCGTCGGAGGTGATCGACTACGCCGTCGCGGTGCGGGCGGCCCGGACGATCCCGATCCACGAGGCGGTCTACAGCGAGTTCGCGCGCGGCATGGTCAACGGCCTCGTCGAGAGCGCTCTCGGCGGCTTCGGGTGTGCGTACGAACCGCTCGTTCCCGGAGCATCCGTCGACGTCTGACGACGCGAATCCCGGAAACCCTTCCGGACGGGTGTCTTCCTTGACGCTTGTCAAGGTCCGGGCCAACGTTTGCGGCCCTGCACCCACGATGTGACACTCGCTCGGTGGCGGACGTCCGGGACGTGGCTCTGCTGCGCCGCGACCTCGTCGACCGGGTGCTCCGAGCGGTCCGTGACCTCGGCGCGGCGAGCTCCCTCGACGACGCGTTTGCAACGCATCACCGACGACGTCACCAGCCTGTTGGACTTCAGCGGCGCGGCCCTCAACGTGCTCGACGAGCACGGCGATCTCGTCGTCCGCGCCGTCGCAGGCCCGCCCGGGGTGGAACAGCTGCTCGGCACCCGCGCGTCGCGTACGCAGTGGCTGGCCATGCTCGAGCGGTGCGCCCCGACCGGCCGGTTGCTGTTCCTCGACCACCGGCAGGCCGACGATCCCGAGGTGGCCCCGATCCCCGGCTGGTTCGAGGACCACGACGACCGCGACCTCCCCGACGGTGTGTGGCACTCCGGTGACACCCTGCTCGCGCCGATGTACGACCGCACCGGCGGACTCGTCGGCGTGCTGTCGGTCGACCTGCCGGCCGGTGCCGACCAGGACACCGACCAGGGCACCGCGCTGGAGCTGTTCGCGGCCGAGGCCGGGTCGGCGCTGCTGGAGTGGGCCGTCCGTGACGAGGCCGAGCGCGCCCGGGCGGACGCCGAACACCGTTTCCGGATCGTCTGGGACAGCGGCCTCGTCGCGGCGGCCGTCATCGACGAGTTCGGCACCATCCTCGAGCTCAACGACCAGGCCACGGCGATGCTCGGCTGGGACCGGGCCGAGCTGATCGGGCGCCCGTTCCGCGACGCCGTGCCGCCGGCGAACCTCGACGCGGCGCAGGAGCGCCTCGAGGAGTTGTTCCGCACGATGGGCTCCTGGGTGCAGGAGCGGCAGTTGCTGACCCGCGACGGTCGCGTGCTCTGGACCGCGATGCACGCCGCGACCTCGCTCGAGGGCACCCCCCGCCGGCCGGTGCTCGTGGTGCAGTGGACCGACATCACCGAACAGCGCCGGGCCGCCGACCGGATGGCCCACCAGCTCGAACACGACCCCCTCACTGACCTGCCGAACCGGCGCGTGCTGGAGCGGCGGATGGCCGATCTGTTCGCACACGACGTGCCGTTCGGAGTGCTCTACTGCGACGTCGACGGCTTCAAGAGCGTCATGGACGCGTTGGGTCACACGGCGTCGGATCAGCTGATCGTGCAGGTCGCCGCTCGCACCCAGGCCGCGCTGCCGCCGTCGGCGACCCTGGTCCGGCTCGCCGGTGACGAGTTCGTCGTGCTCGTCGAGACGGAGAACGACCCCGAGGTGCTCGCCGACATCGCCGACGCCCTCACCGCGTCACTGCGCGAGCCGTTCGACCTCGACGGCATCCCGATGCTGGTCCAGATGAGCGTCGGGGTGAGCGGCAGCCGCGACTGGCACAGCCACCCGGTCGACGTGCTGCGCGAGGCCGACGAGGCGCTGCTGCGGGCCAAGCGTCGCGGGCGCGCCCGGGTCGAGCTGTTCGACCCGGGCCACGACCGGCCGGTCACCCGCGCGGACCTCGAACTGGAGCAGGACCTGCGGGTGGCGCTGGAGTCGCGCACCGCGCTCGAACCGCACTTCCAGTCGGTCATCTCCCTCGCGAGCGGCGGGGTCGTCGGCTACGAGTCGCTGCTGCGCTGGCGGCACCCGCGCCTCGGGGTCCTGCTGCCGGACCGGTTCATGCCCGTGGCCGACCGGGCGGGGCTCGGTGCCGCGCTGGGCTGGCGGGTGCTCGACCTCATCGCCGAGCGGGTGCCGCCTGCCGTGGCGGGCGTCCACCGGCCGTGGATCGCCGTGAACGTGTCGGCGGCGCAGCTGGGCCGCGGGGTGCTGCTCGACGCGCTGCGCCGCGTGATCGACTCGACGTTCCACGACTCGCCGTCCGACCTGCACCTGGAGATCACCGAGACCTCGCTGCTCGACGCGTCGCCCGCGGTCGTCGACGAGCTCTACGCCGCGGTCGAACTCGGCGCGCGCCTCTCGATCGACGACTTCGGCACCGGCTACTCGTCGCTGACGTTGCTGCGCGACCTGCCGGTCTCCTCGATCAAGATCGACCGCAGCTTCATCGCGCCGATCGCGGTCGACATCCGCGCCCGCACGATCGTCCAGCACACCATCGAGCTGTGTCAGGGCCTCGGCATGACCATGATCGCCGAGGGCATCGAGACCCCCGAGCAGCTGGCCTGGCTGCAGACGCTCGGGTGCGAGTACGGCCAGGGGTTCCTCATCGACCGGCCCAACCCGTGGCCGCTGCTCGACTCCGTGCCGGAGAGCGAGCACCGCCGCTTCGAGCTCTGAGCGTGCGGCAGCGCCTGCGGGCGCGTTGCCCGTCGAACACCCGTTCGGTACCGTTCCGATGTGACGTCGGCGACCTTCCAGGCCTCGTTGTTCGACGTCGGGCGGCCGGTCGAGGTGGGCGCGCTCGGCGCGTCGGTGCGGCGCACGGTGCTCGGCTCCGGTGCCTGGGTCGACTCCCGGGCGGGCTGGGTCACGGGCGCGGACGAGCTGTTCGACCGGCTGCACATCGCGGTGCCGTGGCACGCCGAGCGCCGGCAGATGTACGAGCGGGTGGTCGACGTCCCCCGGCTGCTGAAGTTCTACGACGAGGGCGAGCCGCTCCCGGATCCAGTGCTGGTCGAGGTCCGCGCGGCGCTCGACGCCCACTACCTCGCCGAACTCGGCGAGCCGTTCCGTACGGCCGGGATGTGCCTCTACCGCGACGGTCGTGACAGCGTGGCCTGGCACGGCGACCGGATCGGGCGCGGGTCGACGCACGACACGATGGTCGCGATCGTCTCCCTCGGCGCGCCCCGCACCCTGGCGTTGCGTCCGCGTGGAGGCGGCGGCCCGGTGCACCGCCTGCCCCTCGGGCACGGCGACCTGGTCGTCATGGGCGGGTCGTGCCAGCGGACCTGGGAGCACGCGGTGCCGAAGACGGCGAAGCCGGTCGGCCCGCGCATCAGCGTGCAGTTCCGCCCGCGGGGTGTGCGGTGAGAGCGCGTCGGACCCGGCTGGCGGCTGCGGTGGGGCTCGCGGGTGGCGCACTGACGCTCGCCGCCTGCCAGGCCGGTCCGGTGGCGATGACGGGCGGTTCGCCCGATCCGGGAACGCCCGCCGCGCTCGCGGCCACGGCGAACGTGCCGGTGGTCTCGCTGCCCGTGCTCTCGGCCGCCGACTCGGCCGGGATGGTGAGCCTGCCGTGGCGTCTCGTCACACCGCCCGCGTCGCAGCCGGCCGGGGGGATCGAGATCGCGTACGTGGCCGGCGACGGCAGCTGCGTCACGGCCGGCGGCGTGGTGCTCGCCACGACCTCCGACACCGTCACCCTCGCGGTCGTCGCCCGCTCCGACTCCTCCCGCGGCGCATGCCCCTCGGTGCTGCGGCTGGCGCGGACCCACGTCACGCTCCCGGCCGGCTCCTCGCCGCATCTCGCCCACGCGCAGGTCGCCGGTGAGTGGGCGTCGGCGAACTACTTCGCCGGTGTCGTCGTGGGCGGCTGAGCGGAACGTGCGGCGCCGTGGCGTGCGTGCGTCGGTGCACCTACGTGAGCTTCTTTCCAACTTTCCAAATCGGACAGATCGCCTCGTATCGGCCCTGGAACGGGGTGTTCGTCTGCCGGCCGTGACGCGCACCGTTGGTGGTCCTCGGTGTACTGACCACGGACGTTGGTGACGGCGTGGCGAGCTGACAAGGCGAAGACCTCCGGGTGGAGTGCGAGCTGTTGAGGAACGCACACCCGGAGGTCTTCGTGTCCCACGCTAACGCCCTGCTGACCCCTCGTGGCCGTCTGGCCCTGGCCCGCTGCGTCGTGGACGACGGCTGGTCGCTGCGCCGTGCCGCCGAGCGGTTCCAGACCTCGGCGACGACACCGAAGCGGTGGGCCGACCGCTACCGGCAGTCCGGTGAGGCCGGCATGGTCGACAAGTCCTCACGCCCGCAGCACTCGCCGGGCCGGACGCCGCAGCGCACCGAACGGCGGATCCTGGGGCTGCGGGTGTCACGGCGATGGGGTCCGGCGCGGATCGGGTGGCACCTGGGCATTCACCCCTCGACGGTGCACCGGGTGCTGACCCGCTGGAGCGTGGCCAAGCTGCGGTGGCTGGACCGCCCGACCGGCCGCTGCGTGCGCCGCTACGAGCACGCCGCGTCCGGCGACATGATCCACGTCGACGTCAAGAAGCTCGGCAACATCCCCGACGGCGGAGGCTGGCGCAAGGTCGGACAGGTGGCTGGCCGCAAGAACCGCGGCAGCGTCAAGCGGGGCTACCACTTTCTGCACAACGCCGTCGACGACCACTCCCGCCTGGCCTACGCCGAGACCCTCAGCGACGAACGCAAGGACACCGCCGCCGGGTTCTGGGCGCGGTGCGCGGCGTTCTTCACCGCCCACGGCGCGGCACCCAAGAAGGTGCTCACCGACAACGGATCCTGTTACCGATCAACGGTATTCGCCGACGCGGTCGCCGCCACCGGCACGATCCACAAGCGGACCCGTCCCTACCGGCCCCAGACCAACGGCAAGATCGAGCGATTTCACCGCACCCTGCTCGACGAATGGGCCTACGCCCGTGTCTACCGCACCGACACCGACCGCATGGCACAGTTCGTGGTCTGGCTCCACACCTACAACCACCACCGCGGCCACACCGCACTCGGCGGCCTCCCACCAGCAGCCCGCGTCACCAACCTGTCAGGTCAGTACATCGGCGCTGGCCCGGCACCTCGGCGTCGACTGGCACACCCTGTGGAACGCGATCCGCGGGGAAGCCGAACGACGGGTCGCCGACCCGGTCCGCCGCACCGGGGTGCGCACGCTCGGCGTCGACGAGCACATCTGGCGACCCTCGAAACGCTCAACTGATCGGGCGGTCACAGCGATGGTCGACCTGACCCGCGACGCGCAAGGACGTCTGCATGCACGGCTGATCGACGTCGTCCCCGGCCGCTCGGGCACGGTCTACGCCGACTGGCTCAAGCACAGACACCGGAGTTCATCGCCGGCGTCGAACACGCCGGCCTTGACTCGTTCCGCGGTTACGCCAACGCCCTGCGTGACGCCCTCCCCGATGCGTTCGCGGTGTTGGACGCGTTCCACGTCGTGAAGCTCGGCACCGGAGTCGTCGACGACGTCCGACGCAGAGTGCAACAGTCCGTCCTCGGCCGGCGTGGTCACCGCGACGACCCGCTCTATCGGATCCGCGGGCTGCTGCGCCGCGGCGTCGAGCACCTCACCGAACGGCAACGCACCCGCCTGGAGATCGGCCTCCAGGGCGGCGACCACGGCTTCGAGGTCACCATCGCCTGGTGCGTCTACCAGCAGCTGCGGCAGGCCTACACCGCGAAGAACCCGGCCGCCGGCCGCGCCATCGCAGAGAAGGTTCTCGGCCGGTTCCACACCTGCCCGATCCCCGAAGTCGCCCGCCTCGGCCGAACACTGCGAGCCTGGCGACCCGCAACTGCTCGCCTACTTCGCCACCTCGGGTGTGTCCAACGGCGGAACCGAAGCGGTCAACCTGCTCATCGAGAAGACCCGACGCCTGGCTCACGGCTTCCGCAACTTCACAAACTACCGACTACGGATCGCTGCTCGTCGCAGACGGCCGACGGCCCTACCACGCTTAGATCCGAAACCCGCCAATTGGCGCTAGGAATGACAGGGCATCGGCGACGTGTACATGAGAACGGCCGATGTTGAGGGCGCAAAATTTGTGCCACCACCAAATGAGGCCTCAAACTTGTTGACTCGCGTTGTGATGACGAAATCTACTTGTGCTACTCCGCTTGCGGTATCGGCTGAGCCGATCTGCGCGCCGTTGTCAGTGAAGTTGACGGGCCCTGACGGGGCGAACGGCGACTGAGAGCGCACGGTCGCAACCAGCGTAATGCGGCTTGACGAATCTGGGCATGTCTTCAACGGCGCGATATCCGACAAGGTTGTCATCGTAGTGAATTTGGCATACCCTGGGCCGCGAATCAGAGCCGATTGAGTGGGCGAGCCGGGCAACGCAGTGCTGTGCGCGTTGGAGCGGCATCCGACCATCAGCAAGACCGACAGCACACAGAGAGTTCCGACGCTGATCCTGCGCACGGGGACGATCGCGCGGTCCTTGCTAGTCACAATTCCACCTCCGACATGAGCGGGATCTGACCCTAACCAGCCCGACACCAAGGAGTATCAAATGTGTAGCCAGAAATGCTGCGTCCGTACGCCAGTACTGTACTCGAAGTCGTGCATGGAGGAACGTCGTTGCTCCCTGGAGCGCTAGTCATGATGATTCCCGTTGGTGTTTCCGATCCTGCCGGGTGCACGCCTGTTGCGTTGTAGAGGCGCGCCGCGGTCCAGTAGGTGTCGACCCAGTTCGTCATGTTGATGTAATAGGGTCCGACGCAAGTGTTGTTTGTGAAACTCTGACAGAACGTCGGACGCTCGTTTATGAATTCGGCACTTGAGCCGTCATAGTCTCCGTAAAGCGACGGACCAGAACGCGCATTGATTTTGTACACCCCGTTGTCGGTAACCCCGAAGCTAATCGTATGGTCGCCATGGACGGTTATGGCGGCAGCAATATCGTCACCAATGCCTACGGCTCCTTGTTGAGACGCACTGATTGTTCCTGCGGGGCCGAGGTATTCGTACCATGCGTATGGTAGTCGATTCGAGTCCAACTCGGTCCCGTTTTGAAGCAGTGAGCTCGAGTACACGCCGCCAAGTCCCACCCAAGTGGACGATGCGGAATTTCCGGTACACGCACAGTTGCCTGCCGCGTTTTGCCGCCAGTGCGCTACAGCGCCAGTCCACGTGCCGTCAGTGAATGCATATCCGCTCCAGTTGGTGAAATCACAGTGGCTCTGCACGGGACCAACATCGGAGCTGTGCGCGTGAGCGTTCGCGGCTTCGCACCCGAGGTTTGAGCTGGCGAACCGTAGGGACTTCCGGCCTGCCGCGTGCAAAGCTGGGGGAACTCAGGCCCCTTAAATTGCCGCATGTCGTTCTGTCAATTCGCTAGGTCGCCGTACTCAGAACGCGTGGGGAGATTCATCTCGTTGAGCACGACGTCCGAGACCTGAGTCGGATCGAAGCCTGCCGGCGTTACGAAAGTTTCGAAGAACCCTCGCTGGGCGGACTGAATCCGTAGACGATGGCACCGTGCTCAGTGGTGCGTGCGGAAGCGGGCGTCAGTTTCGTTTCACCTTGAGGGCAGTCGTAGCTCGGGAGTAGAGCCATGAGGCTGTCAACTTAGCGGCCTGCGGCGCTGTCCCAACTACGACACCGGCAAAGCCCGCGATGCCAGCAACAAGGAATCCGAGTACACGTGTGACGCGATTCATCGTGAACTTCCCTTGCTTGCGCATGAATGTCCGCGTCAGACCATAGGTTTCACTCGATCATGTGTCAATAAGGGCCCTCGGTGGTTCGAGCCCTTGGGCCACGCCTCATGCGTTCCGTCGGACAGTGGCTACCCTCGCCGCAGAGGCGGGCGCGCCGCTGGTCGACATCGCGGACAGCTCGGGCATGCGGACCTGTCGATGACGGCCCGGGTGTACCTCGGGCGAGACCCCTTTGGCGAGCGCAAGAGCGTCGCGGCACACCTCGTGATCGTCGGTCAGGCGAATCCCATCACGGGCAACTGAGTGGGTGAAGAGGCGTCCAAGAGCCAAGGCGCAGTGCTCCAAGGCCAGTGTTTGTGGACTTCCGGTGCCCCCAGCAGGATTCGAACCTGGGACGCCGGCCTTAGGAGAGCCGCGCTCTATCCCCTGAGCTACGAGGGCCGCGGGCCGGATCCGGCCCGTGACGGTCTGGAGGGTATCGGGCGGCGGCACGCGGGGGCGGACGAAGAGGGCCCGCCGCGGGCCAACCAGGGAGGGGATCCCAGTTGGACCACGGCGGGCCGGTCAGAGGCTCCGGAGGTGGTACTCACGGTAAGGCCGCAAACCGGACACTCCCACTGGCCGGCGGGGTGAACTTGTTGCATGCACACAACCTGCGAGTGCGGCGCTCGTAGGCTGCGCCGCATGGACGCCTCCGGACTCACGCACGTCGACGAACACGGCCGAGCCCGCATGGTCGACGTCTCCGACAAGCCGGTGAGCGTGCGCGAGGCCACGGCGCGCGGTCGGCTGGTGACCTCGGCGGAGGTGGTGGGCCTGCTCGCCCGCGACGGCCTGCCCAAGGGCGACGCGCTCGCGGTCGCGCGGATCGCCGGCATCCAGGGCGCGAAACGGACCCCCGACCTGATCCCGCTGTGCCACCCGGTCCCGCTGCACGGCGTCACGGTCGACCTCGACCTCGGCAGCGATGACGTCACGATCACCGCCACCACGCGCACCGCCGACCGGACCGGGGTCGAGATGGAGGCGCTGACCGCCGTCACGGGCGCGGCGCTCGCGCTCTACGACATGGTCAAGGCGGTCGACCGCTCCGCGCGGATCACCGACGTCGAACTCGTGCACAAGGCCGGTGGCCGGCGTGGGGAGTGGACCCGCGATGCCTGACCCGGCTCCGGTGGCGGTGGTGACCTGTTCGAACCGCTCGGCCGCGGGGGAGCGGGAGGACACCTCCGGCGCGCTGCTCACGGGGCTGCTCACCGACGCCGGGTTCGAGGTGGTCAGCCGCGACGTCGTGCCCGACGACGTCGACGCCATCCGCGCCGCCGTGCGGTCCGCCCTGGCCCGCGGGGCCCGGGCGGTCGTGACCACCGGGGGCACGGGGATCACCCCCACCGACGTCACACGCCCGAGGCGGTCGAGCCCCTGCTGGAGCGCACCCTGCCCGGCATCGCCGAGGCGATCCGCGCGGTGTCGCGCGACGCCGTCCCGACCGCCGTGCTGTCGCGGGGCGTGGCCGGCACGATCGGCGACGCCGTGGTGGTGACCCTGCCGGGC
This sequence comes from Melastoma dodecandrum, assembly GCA_029817715.1. NCBI lineage: Eukaryota > Viridiplantae > Streptophyta > Magnoliopsida > Myrtales > Melastomataceae > Melastoma > Melastoma dodecandrum. The sequence goes on from JARUPY010000535.1 coordinate 1,633,044, forward strand.
TCGAACGGCGGAGTCCGCGACGGCATGCGGATTCTCGCCCCCGTGCTCGCGCACGCCCTCGATCAACTCGCGGGCGGCGACCACTGACGCGTCGCGGCCGGGTCGCGCTCAGCCGCCGGCGAAGGGTGGCAGCACGTCGACCACCGCGCCCTCGCGCAGCGGGGCGTCGTCACTCGCCGGTGCCACGCCGTCGACGAGCAGGCTCGAGGCCGCGACGACCGACGCCAACGCCGGCCGCTCGCTGAGCAGCGCGCGCAATGCGCGGACGTCGGGTGCCACGACCTCTTCGGCCGCGCGGCCCGCGGCTCGGCGCGCGCCGGCCCAGAACCGCACCGTGACGGTCGGGCCGGCGGTGCTCATCCGACCGCCCGTGGCGGGCCCGGCCGGGTCGACATGCTCAGGACGTCGGGCCGCCGGGCGGGTTGCCGGACGGCGCAGCGCCGGACGGGGTGTCGGGGGCCGAGGGGTCGGGAGCGGCCCGGAGCGGCTCGGTGGTCGACGGCGACGGCGCGTTCGGGTCCTCGGCGTGGCCCTCGCGGAACGACTTCACGCTCTCCTGGGCCTTGTCGGCACCCTTGGTGAGCGCGTCCGACGCCTTGTCGCCCAACTGCGAGGCCTTGACCTTCGCGTCGGCGAGCATCGGCTTGGACTTCTCCTGCAGCTCGCTCGCCTTCACCTTGGCCTGGGCGGCGGCTTCACTGGCCTTGCGCTTGAGCTTGTCGAAATCCACGAGGAACTCCCCTGTCAGGGACGGCGGCGTGCCGTCCCGATCCAGTCAAGCAGGTCCGGCCTGCGCCGTGGTGGGGCCGGGAGGCAGGATCGACGACGTGAGCAGCGTCGGACCCGCGGGCGGGACCGGACCCGCGGACGCGACCGGACCCGCCGACCTCTCCGACGCGGAGAGCGCACCCGCCGCAGGCGATGCCGGGGACGAGCGGGCGGATCCGGTGCGCGACGTCCGCAGCGACGACGACCGGGACGTCGGCTGGGGCGACGACCTCGACGGCGCCGAGCCCGACGGTCGTGGTGGCCGCGACCGTCGGTGGTACGAGGAGCAGCGCCCCCCGCACTGGGAGTGACGGGACGTGCTCAGACGTCCTTCACCGTGCTCGCGGTCGGCAGCGAGCCGCCGCCGCTCTTGAGCAGGTCGCGGATCTGCTCGAGCAGGATGATGTCCTCGGACTTCGGGGTCGGGTCGGGCTCGCCGGTCGCGGCCTTCGCGGCACGACGCTCCTGGATCTTGTTCATCGGCAGCACGATGAGGAAGTACACGACCGCCGCGGTCACGAGGAACGCGATGATCGCGTTGATCACCGACGAGAAGTCGACGAACGTCGACTTCTCCAGCTCGGCGCTGCCGGTGCGGATCGAGAAGCCGAGGCCGTTGACGTTCGTGCCGCCGGCGGAGTTGACGAGCGGCTGGATGATCGCCTTCACGACGCCGCTCACGACGGCCTGGAACGCGGTACCGATGACGACGGCGATGGCGAGTTCCACCACGTTGCCGCGCATGATGAAGTCCTTGAACCCCTTGAGCATGACGTGCCTTCCCAGTCGTGTGGCAGGAGTGGTTCGTGACGCATCATGCCGCGACGATCACGAGCCCGACCAGAAGGTCCACCGGGAGCACCGAGAGCCTTGACGCCGATCCCACATCGACGTCGAGCACCACGGTCGCGGCCGCCTCGTGCGCCGACGACAGCCACACCGCGACCACCCGCGCGCGCTCGGCGAGCGTGACCGGGTCGGACCCGACGGCAGGGGCGGCGGCTCCGGACAGGTCCGTCATCGGCGGGCGGTTCCCCGCCGCCACCACGCGAACGAGGTCACCGGTCGTGACCACGCCGGCGCGGGACGTCGCGACCGACACCGTGGCGATCGCCCGGCCCGCTGCGAGGCCGGCCGTGAGGCCACGGGGTGCGAGGCGCGACGCCGTGACCACCTCGCCGGGTACGAGCGCGCCGACCACGCGTCGGCCCTGCGCCGGTCCCGGTTCGGTGAGCGCACCCTCGGGTCGGTCGGCGACCGCGCGCCGCGCGACGGTGACATCGGCGGCTCCGAGCACCTGCCCCGCGGCGACCCGTTGCGCCGCGACCACGACCGGCCCGACCGCGCCCGGCGTGGTGGCGGTCAGCGCGACCAGCACGCCGGCGGCCAGCAGCAGCACCGCGAGCGCGAGGCGTGGGCCGCCGGACAGGCGCTCCCGGATCCGGCGGGCCGCGGTGCTGCTGGAACCCATGCACCGAGCCTGGCCCGGAGCGCCGTCGCAGCACCCCCGGATCGTCGGTCTGTGGACGACACGCGGGCCTGTGGACAGCCGGAACGCGACCGGCGCCGATGTGGTAGCGGGTCGGAGGGTCAGTCAGCGGCCGGGCCGGCCGCGGGCCCGACTCAGGAGGCCTTGGCCGGCGAGGTCGTCGACGACGAGCCGGATCCGCCCGATCCCGACCCGCCCGACGACGAACCGGAGGACGCGGGGGACGAGCTCTTCTCGCCGCCCGATCCCGACCCGCCGGACGACGAGCCGCCCGACGAGGACTTCGTGTCGGACTTCGTGTCGGACTTCGCCTCCGACTTCGCGTCGGCCTTGCCCTCGGACCCGGAGCCGGACGTGGCGTCGGACTTCTCCGAGCCGCTCTTCCCGTTGCGGGAGTCGTTGCGGTAGAAGCCCGATCCCTTGAACACCACGCCGACCGGCGAGAACACCTTGCGCACCGTCTGCCCGCACACGGGGCACTCGGTGAGGGCGTCGTCGGTGAAGGCCTGCACGATGTCGAAGGCGTGGCCGCACTCCGGGTTCGTGCAGCGGTAGGCGTACGTAGGCATGGCGGGCAGGCTCCTCGACGAAACGGAAGGTGGCGACCGGACGGCGGGCTGGCACTCCGCGCGTCCGAGTGCCAAGTCTGACACCTCCAACGCGCGCGTGCGCACCGCGCTTCCCCGCGCGCGAGGCGCGCACCGTCACACGGTCGGGATCGCCCACCGCCCCGAGGGCGAGACGGCCCCCCGGACCGCGACGTCGTGGTCGTCGGCCGGCACGTCGTCACGCAGTTCGCCCTCGTGCAGCAGCGCGATCGTGCGACCCCGGGCCCGCACCAGCGCCCGGTCGTACGAGCCGCCGCCGCGCCCGAGGCGCGCGCCGTCGTGACGCGACACCGCCAGCGCCGGCACCAGCACGACGTCGGCGGCGGCGATCCCGGTGCGCCCGAGGTCGGGCCCGTGCCCCGCGGACGTCCACGCCACCCAGGTCAGGTCGCGGTCGGCGAGGGTGACGGGCACCAGGACCTCCCGGCCGGACGCGACGAGAGCCTCGAGCAGCGCGACGGATCCGGGCTCGGTGCGCAACGGTTCGTAGGCGGCGACCACCCGGTCGTCCGGCCCGAGCCAGGCCACCACCTCGCGGGCGACGGCCACACGCGCAGCGGCGATCGCGCCGGGCGACAACGCCCGGCGCGCGGCGAGCAACTCGGCCCGCAGCGCGGATTTCGCGGCCGCGCGACGCGCTCGCGCCGGGCACCGTCCGGGGTCACCTTCGTTAGTCTCGCCCACGTGACGCCTCCTGACGCCGCCGCGTCCCGGGCACGTGTCCACCGCGCGGTGATCCCGGCCGCGGGGCGGGGCACCCGCATGCTGCCGTTCACCAAGGCCGTGCCGAAGGAACTGCTGCCGATCGTGAGCACGCCGACCGGCCACCTGGTGGTCGAGGAGGCCGCCCGCGTCGGCTGCACCGACGTCGTCCTCGTGCTGTCGGAGGGCAAGCAGGCCGTCATGGACTACTTCGGACCCGACCCGGACCTCGAGGCGGCGTTGGAGAAGAAGGGCGACACCGCGGGTCTGGCGGCGATCCGCGCCGCGGCCTCGCTCGCCTCGATCCAGCAGGCCCGCCAGGACGAGCCGCTCGGCCTCGGCCACGCCGTGGCCCAGGCGGCGGACTTCTGCGGTGACGAGCCGTTCGCGGTCCTGCTCCCCGACGATCTCGTCGACGCCCGTGACCCGCTGCTCGGCCCGATGATCGAGGTCCAGGCCGAACACGGCGGCATCGTGCTGGCGCTCGCCGACGTCCCCCGCGAGGAGACCAAGCGGTACGGCGTCGTCGCGATCGAGGGTGACGCGCCCGCGCCGGGCGAGGAGGGGACCGTCCGCGTCACGGGGATGGTCGAGAAGCCCGACCCGGCCGATGCCCCGAGCACGCTCACCGTGATCGGCCGCTACGTGCTGCCGCCGGAGATCTTCGACGCGCTCCGCCGCACCGAGCCCGGCCGCGGTGGCGAGATCCAGCTCACCGACGCCATGGCCATCCTGCTGGCCGAGGGCGTCCCGGTTCACGGCGTAGTGTTCACGGGCCGCCGCTACGACACCGGCACCAAGCTCGACTACCTCACCTCCGCGGTGCAGCTCGCCGTGCAGGACCCCGACGTCGGAGCGGCTTTCGCCGCGTGGCTCGGGGAATTCGTCGCGGCGGGCGCGGGGGCTTCGACGTCATGAGCCGGCGCACCGTCGACGAGCAGCTGCGCGAGATCCTCGCGACGATCGGCCACGTCGACCCGATCGAGCTCACGACGCTCGATGCGCAGGGCCTGCTGCTCGCCGACGACGTCCACAGCGACGTCGCCGTCCCCGGCGTCGACTGCGCCGACACCGACGGCTACGCGATCCGGGCGATCGACACCCGTGACGCCACGCGTGACGCACCGGTCGCCCTCCCCGTGGTCGCCGACGTCGTGGCGGGCGTGCGCAGCAGCACCGGGGTGGGGCCGGGTATCGCGGCCCGGATCACCACCGGCGCACCGCTCCCCGCCGGCGCCGACGCGGTCGTCCCCTTCGAGCGGACCGACCGCGGCGTCGCCCGGGTCGCGATCAACACCCCCGTGCACACCGGCGAGTTCATCCGTCGTGCCGGCGAGGATCTCCAGGCCGGCCAGCGGGCGCTGGGCGCGGGCGCCGCGCTCGGGCCGCAGCAGATCGCGCTGCTCGCGGGCATCGGGCGCGAACGGGTGGTCGTCCGCCCGCGGCCGCGGGTCGTGTCCCTCTCCGTCGGCAGCGAACTGGTCGACCTGGGCCGGGCGCTGCCGCACGGTGACGTGTTCGACGCCAACTCGCACATGGTCGCGGCCGCCGCGCGCGACGCCGGCGCCGACGCCTACCGGGTCGGCATCGTGCCCGACGACCACGCCCGGCTCATCGACGTGCTCGAGTCGCAACTGCTGCGGGCCGACCTGCTCGTCACCACCGGGGGGATCAGCCACGGGGCGTCGGACGTCGTCCGGACGGCGTTGTCGGAGCTGGGCACGGTCGAGTTCCAGGACATCGCCATGGACCCGGGCGGTTCCAGGGTTTCGGCACCATCGGCACGGTCGACGGCAGCCGCGACACCCGTACGCCGATCTTCTGTCTGCCGGGCAACCCGGGCGCTGCGCTCGTCTCGTTCGAGGTGTTCGTGCGGCCGGTCATCCGGATGCTGCTGGGCAAGCACCAGATCCACCGCGCGTCGGTGCAGGCCATCGCGCTCGAACGCATCGACTCGCCGTCGGGTGTCCGGCAGTACCGCCGCGGACTGTTGCACCGCGAAGCGAACGGGGGCTACAGCGTCTCGCTCGTCGGGGGTGCGGGGTCGCACCTGCTGGCGTCGATGGCGTCGTCGAACTGCCTCGTCGTGATCGACGAGAGCGTCACCGAGGTGGTGGCGGGCTCGCGGGTGACCGTGGTGCCCCTGCTGCTCTCGCACCGCTGACCCGCATGCCTGCACCTGGGTGGCCGGCCGAGTTCGGCGCCGGTGCGGTCGGGTTGCGTCCGCCGCGGTGGCGCGACGGTCCGGCGTGGAGTCAGGTGCGGATGCGCAACGAACGCTGGCTGACACCGTGGGAGCCGACCCACGACCGGCCGTGGTCGGAACGGAACTCCCGCGCGGCGTGGGGCGGGGTGTGCGGTGCGCTGCGCCGGGCCGGCCGCGCGGGCACGATGCTGCCGTTCGTCGTCACCTACAACGGCGCGCTCGTTGGTCAGATGTCCGTGTCCAACGTGGTTTTCGGCGCGTTGCGCTCGTGCACGGTGGGGTACTGGGTCGACAGCGCGGTCGCCGGCCGCGGCATCACGCCGACGGCGCTGGCGCTGGTCGCCGACCACTGCTTCGGCGCCGTGGGGCTGCACCGGATCGAGGTCGACATCCGGCCGGAGAACGCGGCGAGCCTGCGCGTGGTGGAGAAACTCGGTTTCCGCCGCGAGGGTTTCTACGAGCGGTTCCTCGACATCGACGGCGGGTGGCGTGACCACGTCGCGTTCGCGTTGACGGTCGAGGACCTCGCGGGCTCCACGGTGTTGTCGCGGTTGCCCTCGGTGCCCGCACCGTCCTGAATCCCGTCGGACACCCGGTATTTGTTGCGGGCGCGGGCGTGTCGTGTCCGGCAGCACCGCTCGGCGTCACTACCGTCATGTTCACCTTGAGACTGGTGTGACAGGAGTTGCGATGTCGTCGTCCGCGCTGACGGTGCTGGTACTGGCCGTGCTGTGGCTGGTCGTCGTCGTCCCCATGCTCGTCCGCCGCAAGGACGAGCGGGCGCCCGAGCGTTCGGTGGCCCGCTTCGGACGCGCGATGCGCGCGCTCACCCGGCGACAGTCACTGCACGACGTCGCGCTCGCACCCCGCAGTGTCGACGGCGCCGCGGCCGACGACGCCGACTGGGTGACGCCCCGTTCCGCTCCCGTCGAGGCCCAGGTCTTCGTGCCCGGCCGCCCGACCTCCACCCACGTTCCCTCGGCCGCTCGCCGGCCGGTCCCCGCCGCCAGGGAGGCGTTGATGTACCCGGTCGACCGCACGGAGATGTCCGCCGCCCGGCGGCAGATGATGGCGCGTCGCCGTCGTTCGCTCACGATCCTCGGCCTGGGCCTGGTCATCACGTTGGTGGCGTCGTTCATCTCCGGTGGCTGGCTGCCGTGGACGTTCGCGCTCGCCTTCCTCGCCGCGACCGGCGGCTACGTGCTCTTCCTGCGCGCGCAGGCGCTGCGGGACCGCGACCGCCGCGAGTCCCGCCTGCGCCGCGCCGACCGGTTCGCCGCCGCCGAGTGGGACGCCACCGCCGACGACGCCGACGAGGAGGACTCCGACTCCGACGACGGCGTCGCCCCCCGCTCGTTCCGCCCGCCGATCGAGACGGTCGTCCGCATCGACGACGACGACCTCGAACTGCAGATCATGGACACCGTCGACCTCACCGGCCTCTACACCGGCGAGGAACTGGCCGACGAGCCCGTGCAGCGCCGCGCCGGCTGAGCGGGCGCCGCGCGGCTTGGTACTCTGGCGCGGTTGCCCGGAGCGGTCCGGGTGACACACCCGTTCAGGGGGCTGTGGCGCAGTCCGGTAGCGCACCTCGTTCGCATCGAGGGGGTCAGGGGTTCGAATCCCCTCAGCTCCACCCAGTAGATCACCCGCCGACCGTGTCGTCGGCGCTTCCAGCGTCCGGCGTCTCAGCGCGCCGTGTGGGCGTCACGGAACGTCCGGAGCTGCTCCTGGCCGTCGGCCGCGCCGGGTTCGGCGTTGCCTCCTCCGGCCGCTCCGCAACTGCACCATCCGGTCGGTGCAGTTGCGGAGCGGGTCGGCGACGAGCACGACCTCGAGCACTCGGCTGCGGCCGCCGGTCAGAGCACCCGTCCTAGAGTGGAACCGTTGCCTGCAGCACCGATTCGACGAGCGCCTCGGTGCGGAGATGCTCGAAACGTTGGTAGTCCGGGTCACGGACCATGGCGACGAACTGTGCCCGGCTCGGGTAGCGCACCAGCGCGACGGCATCCCATGCCTGGCCGTCACCGGCGACGAGCGCCGACGAGCCGGTGCCGGCGTAGAGGACCTCGACGCCGTACCGCTCGGAGACCCCCGTGGCGCCGAACGCCGCCGCGTACTCGAGGTATCTCGCGGCGCCACCGTCCGGGACGAAGCGGAGCAGGTTGAGCATCACGACAGGCCCACCCGGGTCCTCGCGGACGTACCGGTCGAGGTCGTCGTCGTCGAAGGTGATCACACGCAGCCTCCGTTCCAGAAGGCGACCAGCAGCGCGGCGCCGCGGTCGGGGTCGGTCGTCAACCACCAGTGACCGAGGCCGTCCAGGACGCCCACCTGTGCGCCCGCACGCCGCGCCGACCGCCGGCGCTGTTCGTCGGTGCCGACGTGGTGGTCCTCGCCGGCGACCACCATCAGTCCCGGACGCGCGCCGGCGCGTTCGAGGTCCGCGCCGAGACGAGCCATGGCCGGCTGCGCCGCGGCCCGGTACAGGTCGAGGATGCAGCGGCCCATCGCCGCGTCGAACGCCGGCGCCAGGGCGGCCGCGGTCGCGGGTGCCATACCGCGTCCGGCGAGGAAGGCGGCCCGTTCCTCGTCGGAGGCCGCGAGCATCGCGGCGATCGCCGCCTCGCCGTCGCCGGGGCGCTGCCAGGTCTGGGCCAACTCGTGCCACACGTAGTCGGGGTCGAGGGAACCTCCGGTGTCGGTCGCCCAGGTGCGCAGGAGGTCGGGACGTGTCATCGCGACCCCGAGGACGTGCGTGCCGCCCCAGTCGTGGCCGACGAGGTCCACCGGTCCGTCGAGCTGCTCCAGATAGGTGATCAGCGCGTCCCGGTAGGAGTCAGGCCCGGGGTGTGAAGCCGTGGGGTACCGGCGCGCCGAAACCCGGCGGCGACCACCGCAGGGGAGCGGGACGTCCGAGCCGTCCGAGGGATTCGACGAGCGGATCCCACACCGCCGCCGTTTCCGGGACACCGTGCACGAGCACCGTCGTCGTCATGCGGTCCGCCTCCAACTTGCTTGTCGTATAACAAGTAACAATACGCAGGGCGGGACGACGATGCGAGGAGGACCCATGGCCGGTGCCGGGGAACATCGGACCCAGGCCGAACGGCGGGCCACGACGGAACGCCGTCTGGTCGAGGCCGCGACGGCGCTGATCGCCGAGCGGGGGTCACGGTCGGTGTCGATCGCCGACGTGGGCGCGCTGGCCGGGTACAGCCGCGGCATCGTGACCCACCACTTCGGAGGCAAGCGGGAGCTGCTCGCAGCGGTGGTCAGGCACGCCCAGCAGTTCGAGGTCGACGATCCGCCGGACTCCTCAGGGCTCGAGCGGGTGGTCAACCTCGTCCGGGTCTATCTGGGGCACCTCGGCACGGAGCGGTCTTCGGGACGCGCTTTCCTGCTGCTGTGGTCGGAGGCGATCGCCCGCGACCCCGTCCTCGCGCCGTTGTTCGCCGAGCGCGACACGTGGTTCCGTGGCCTGTTGGCCGACCGGGTGCGCCAAGGCGTCGCCGACGGCTCGGTCCGCTCCGACGTCGACCCGCCGGCCACCGCCGCGACGCTGCTCGCGGTGCTCCGTGGCGTCGGACTGCAACTCATGGCGCCGTCGCCACCGGTCGCGTTCCGGCGCGTGACGCGCGACGCCGTCGACCTCGTCCAGCGCGGCCTCGCGCCCTGATGACGGTCCCGTCCGGCCATGCGGGCGTGGTCGGCCGTTCACCTGCCCCAGGCACTGTCGTGGGGTGACCGCGACGAGCGACGGCCGGTTCGCCGCCGCCACCCGGGTGGTGGTACGGCACCTGCCGTGGGGGTTGTCGCGGATCGTGCCGCCGACGCTGGTCGGGTTCGCCGTGCTCAACGGCTTCACGTTCGCGCTCGACCTCACGCTGCTGTCGCTGCTGCACGGTCCGCTCGGGTGGCCGCTGGGGTGGGCGGTGACGGTCGCGTACGCGACGGCGCTGCTGACCAGCTACGTGCTCAACCGGATCGTGAACTTCCGTTCGCACGCGTCCGTGGGCCCGCAGTTGATCCGGTACGTGCTGGTGGTGGTGGCGAACTACCTGGTGTGCGTCCTGGGCGTCACCGCCGCGCTCTCGGCACTCGGGGTCGACTACCGGATCGCCCGGGTGCTCGCGGGCACGGTCGAGGCCGTGGCGATGTACTCGGCCATGCGCTGGCTGGTGTTCCGCTCGCGGCCGGCCGCGGCCGACCCGCCCGACGTGCACGAGCCGGAGGACGCGGCCGCCGCCGGGTGACGCGCTGCGGGTTCCCGGTCACCGGACCCGGGTGATGAGCGGAGCCGGCGGCGGGTCGCCGGCGGCGAGGCGGGTGGAGAAGTTCAGGCTCATGCGGCCGCCCGCGACGGCCTTCTGCTTCGGCACCATGTGCCGCCAGTCCTTCTGACACCGGCCACCCATCACGATGAGGTCGCCGCCGTGGACCGTGAACGTCGTGCTCGGGCCACCCGCGGCGGGCCGGATGAGGAACCGGCGGGTGGCGCCCAGGCTGAGCACCGGGATCGTCGCCTCGGGCAACTGGTCGGCCGGGCGGTCGGCGTGCCAGCCGGTGCCGTCGGCGTGGTCGCGGTACCAGTTCATCCAGAGCGCGGTGTACGGCGTGCGGTACTGCTCGGCGAGCGCGCCCGCGAGCCACTCGAACACCGGGTGGGGTGCCGCGGCGATCACCGGGTACTCGGCGGTGAGACGTGGCTCCTCGACCCGGCGGGTGTACATCCAGCGGCTGCGCTGTTCCCACGACGCCGAACCGGCGAGGAACTCGACCAACGCCTCGTGCCCCGACAACCAGCCGGGCACGTGGTCGACCCACGACGTGGCGTCGAGGTGGGTGCGGTGGGCGGACGCGAACGAGCGGTCGACCGCGACCGCGAGGCCGCCGGCACCGGGATCGGGCGTGACGGGCCCGGCCGGCGCGAACACCAACGACTGCTGATCGGTCATGGCGCGAACGCTAGAACCACCCTCTGACAACGCCCGCTGATGATCCGAACCTCGCCGCGCACGCTTCGTGCGCTTTCGGGTGGCCTTGTCTGCGAGGCGTGTCGTCTCCGCTTGGCCAGGGGTACGCCGCCGTGCCACGATGCGGCGCGCGCTCGCCCGATCCTGGGAGACACGGACGGAAGGCAGGCCATTGGCGGGGCTCTCCCGGCGGCAGTTCATCGCCCGTGCGACCGTGGCGGCAGCGGCGACCGGAGTGCCCCTCTCCGTCCTCGGCGCCATCGCCTCGCGTGAGCCGGCCGCAGCGACCGTCGACACCGCGAGCACGCTGAACCAGACGATCCTGCAGGGAACACAGGGCAACCGCAGCTACCGCACGCTCGTCGCGGGTCCGGGGGAGCCGTACATCCCACGGCTGGACGTGCTGCGCCGGGCGCCGTCGGCCGCGCGAGTGAAGGCCCGACGCTCGTTGCTCTACCTGGGCCACATGTCCGACCTGCACGTGATCGACGCGCAGTCACCCGGTCGGATCGAACCGATGATCGTGCAGGACCACGTGGCGTGGGGTTCGGCCTTCCACCCGCAGGATCCGCTCACCGTGCACGTGACGGCCGCGATGGTGAAGTCGTTGGCCGACCTGCAGATCAGCCCGGTCACGGGCGCGCCGATGGGCGCGGCGATCGTCACCGGCGACAGCGCCGACATGCACTCGGACCTCGAACTGCGCTGGTACATCGACATCCTCGACGGCGTGAGCGTGCTGCCGTCGAGCGGCAACAGCGGCGTGTTCGAGGGCGTGCAGGCGTGGTCCGACGCGACCTGGGCGTACCGCCCGAACGATCCCACCGGGGGATCCTTCGGCGACTACGGCTTCCCGCGGCTGCCGAAGCTGCTGGACCAGGCGATCGCGCAACCGGTCGCGTCGGTCGGGTTGCCGGTGCCCTGGTACGCGGTCTACGGCAACCACGACACCCTCATGCTCGGGACGTTCGACGTCAGCAGCCAGTGGCGCGCCCTCGCCGTCGGCGGCAAGAAGTCGTACTCGCTCGAAGGCACCGCCGGCACGCTGCTCGAGGGCTACGCCTCGACCGGCAGTCCGCTGCAACGCGCGATCGACGCCCTCGGCGTGCAGCACGGCTCGCGCTCGGGGTTGCGGTCCGTGACGGCTGACCCCCGCGCGGTTCCTGTTCGAGCAGAAGGCTTTCATGACCGAGCACTTCCGGACGACCTCGGCGCCCGGACCGGTCGGGCACGGCTTCACCCAGCACAACCTCGACTCCGGCGAGACGTGGTGGAAGGCCGACCTCACCCCGCACATCCGCGCGTTCGGGCTCGACACCTGCAACCAGGTCGCCGGCCCCGACGGCGCCGTGCCCGACGACCAGTTCCGGTGGCTCACCTCCGAACTGGAGACCGCCACGGCGGAGAAGCGGCTGGTGCTGATCTTCAGCCACCACAACAGCCTCACCCTCGAGAACCGCGCCACGCGTCCCGGGCTGGACCAGACCCTGCACGGCGCCGAGGAGTTCGTCGACCTGCTGCTGCGCTACCCGGTCGTCGTGGGCTGGCTCAACGGCCACACCCACCTCAACCAGATCCTCGCGCACTCGAACGCCACGTCGGGGTTCTGGGAGATCACCACCGCCTCGTGCATCGACTTCCCGCAGCAGCAACAGGTCGTCGAGATCGTCGACAACCGCGACGGCACGCTGTCGCTGTTCACCACCGCGGTCGACCACGCCTCACCGGTCACACCCGGCAGCAGCGGCAGCTACCTCGACCTGGCCGCACAGAGCCGCGAGCTCGCTGCGAACGACTTCTGCGAAACGCCGCTCATGCGCCGCGGCAGTCCGCTCGACCGCAACACCGAACTGTTGCTCCCTGCACCGTTCGATCTGTCGGTGGTCACCGACGCCGCGCTCGAGGCGCAACACGTGGCCGACCGCGCCCGGCTGGCGGCCTACGCGGCGCGGGGCCCGCGGTGAACCGGCGCGTCCTGCTGGTCGCCCCCGCGGTGCTCGCGCTCGCCGCCTGTTCGCAGACCGCTGCGCTCGCGCCGGTCGGCGGCGACCGGCTCGCCGAGGTGCGGTTCGCGTCGATCGACGTGCTCACCCAGCAGCAGGTGCCGATCCTGGTCGCGCCGGCGTGCACGTCGTCCGGCGCCGACGCGGTCGACATCTCCTGCACCGGCAAGACCGTCGACGGGCAGACGATCAGCGTCACCTCCACCTCGGCCGACCAGAAGGCGATGAGCGTCGTCGTCGGCGGCAAGACGATCTTCACCGGCGCGTTCCTCGACGTCCTCACCTCAGCGGCCCGGCCGTCGTGACCGCGCTGGAGTCGCCCGTGACGCCCACCCCGGCCGCGCCGCGGATCGGGGCGTGGCACGCCGCCGGTCGTGGCTTCCGGGTGTTCGTCCCCGTGGTGGTCGTGCACGCGGTCGTGCAGGCCGCGCTCGTACTCGGCGACCCGATTCCCGCACTGCGCTGGGGTTTCGCGCTGCTGGTGGCGGCTTCGGCCGTGGCGTTGCTGCTCGCCGTGTGGTTGACCGCCGGTGCCGCTACGGGTCTGGTCACGGGCCGTCGCGACGCCTGGCGCGCGGCCGTGGCGCACCCGGTCGCGCTGGTGTGGATCCTCGGCGTCGGGATCGTCGCGGTGGCGGCCTCCCTGCTGACGCCGTGGCTGCTGCCGGTGGTGCTCGCACTGGGTTCCTTCCTGCTGCCGCCGGCCGCCGCGGGCACGCCACACGTCGTCCGGACCGCGCTGCGCACGGTGGGGCACTCGCCGATCCGTGCGGTGCTGCTGGTGCTCGTCGCGCTCGTGGTCGCAGCCGTCAGCGTGGTGGCCGCGCTGCTGCTGGGCCTGTTCATCACCGGTTGGTTGTCGGCGGGGATCCTCTGGCTGTGGCTGGGTCTCGTGGCCACCCTGCTGCTGTGCCGCTACGCCGCGGTGACGGCGCGGGCCGTCCCGCAGTCGCAGTCCGCCTCCGCGAGTTCGTGAGCTGCCCCCGTACACGGGACAGATTTCTCGATGTCCCGTACGTGGGGGCAGTGCACGAGCAGCGCGGGCTCACAACTCAGTCGTGGTGGATCGCCCGCGGCGGGAGTTCGTCAGGGCTTGACGCCCTCCACCACCAGTTCGGTGGCGATCTCGGCCGGGTGGGTGCGGACCTCGAGGCCGTGCAGATCGGGGACGTCGCTCTGCCCGGCGACGCAACGGCGCAGGTCGACGAAACCCGCGGCGGCCATCTCCGAGGTCAGCGAGTGGTAGTCGTGGCAGAAGCCGAGGTAGTGCTTGGCGCCGACGAAGACGTTCTGGATGAGTTGCACGGGGTACCGCATCGGGCGTCCGCGTTCGGCGTTGCGTTCCATGCCCAGCCGGGCCAGTTCGCCGTTCTCCAGGTACTGCTTCGCGACCGCCTCGACGTCGGGGGTGGCGAGCCGGATGACCGCGCCGGGCTTCATCGCCGCGTACGCGTGGCGCAGGAACGCCGGGGTGTCGGCGAGGGTGATGTGTTCGATGACGTTGTCGGCGTAGACGAGATCGACGGAGGCGTCGGGGATCGGCCAGGGCTGCAGGCCGTCCAGGAAGATGTGGCCCTGCCGCACGACGTCGGTGTTGATCCAGCCGGGGACGGGCTTGCGTCCCGAGCCGATGTTGACCCGCACGGCACCGGCGGCGCGGGCCTGCCCGTACGCGGCGAGGAACGCCTTCTCGCCGACCGGCCGGTGGGCGCGGTCGAGGACACGGTGCACCGGGGGCGCGACCGCCCGCTTGAGCTGACGCAGCCTCGACATCGACAAGCCCTTCCGTCACTGGCCGCGGCCCGCGGGCAGATCTCGCAAGTTAGCACGGTGGTGTGGCGGGCCTGAGTCGACGTGACAGCGCAGAGTCGCCGCCCGACCGCCCGTGATCACTACGCTGGACGACGTGACCCACGCGGCGGCGCCCACCGGCCACGGCCCGCGTCGACGCGGGTGGTCGGCACGCACGGTCGCGTACCGGGGCGGGCAGTGGCTCGTCGCGCTGCTCTCGATCATCGTCCTGGTCGGCAGCGGGGTCGCGTGGGCCGCGTACCGGAACTTCAACAACCGGATCGGTACGGCCCCCGACATCCCGAAGGCCTCGAGCGGCACGAAGGACCTCGACGGCGTCGCCCAGAACATCCTGCTGGTCGGCAACGACAGCCGGGCCGGGGCGTCACCGGACGAACTCAAGGCACTCGCCACCCAGAACGACGGCGGCAGCGCCAACACCGACACCATGATCGTGCTGCACGTGCCCGCCGACGGCTCGAAGGCCACGCTGATCTCGTTCCCGCGCGACAGCTACGTCGACATCCCGGGCTACGGCAAGGACCGCATCAACGCGGCGTACCCGAACGCGTACAACGCCGCGAAGGCGCAGGGTGCCTCCGAGACGGCGGCGCAGGGTGCGGGGCTCATCCTCACGGCGCAGACCATCTCCGCGCTGACCGGCCTCACCATCGACCACTACCTGCAGGTGAGCCTGCTCGGCTTCTACCGCATCAGCAACGCGATCGGCGGGGTCGACGTGTGCCTCAACAACGCCATGGGGCCGGCCACCCAGTACGGCCAGGAGGGTCCTGGCTTCGACTCGGGCTTCGAGCCCGATGGCACGTTCGTCTACAGCTACTCGGGCATCAACCTCACGAAGGGCGTCAACCGCGTCGCCGGCACCCAGGCGCTCGCGTTTCGTGCGTCAGCGGCACGGCCTCCTGCACGGCGACCTCGACCGGGTCGCGCGCCAGCGCTACTTCCTCGGAGCGGTGTTCCGGCAGATCGGCGTCACCACGCTGCTCAACCCGTTCAAGCTCAACAGCCTGCTCGACGCGGTGAGCTCCTCGCTGCTCAAGGACAACTCGCTCGACCTCGTCAAGATCGCCACGCAGATGCAGAACCTCGCGTCGGGCAACATCATCGGGGCGACGATGGTCACGACCGGCGACACGAACATCGACGGCAAGGACGTCCTCGGCGTCGACCCGGTGGCGGTCAAGGCCCAGATGGCGCAGCTGGTCGGTGCGGCCACACCCTCGCCCGCGCCGTCGGCGTCGACGGCGGCCACGACCGTCGCCCCGCCCGCCAGCAGCGCCTCGACTACCGCGAGCGTGCCGGCGTCGGGCGCCGGCTCGCGCGCGGTCGACAACGCCAGCGGCGGCCTCGCCTGCATCGACTGAAACTCCTCGCGCCGACCCTCCCCGCGCGGACCCGCGCGGTCTCCCGGAGACTGTCGCGATGACCAGCGAGACCGCCGACTGGGGCCACGCCACCGGGCGTACGGCCGAGCACGCCCGGCTCGCCGAGTCGCCCGCCTCGACCGATCCGTGGCGGCAGTGGGGCCCGTACCTCGCCGGACGCCAGTGGGGCACGGTGCGCGAGGACTACTCCGTCGACGGCGACGCCTGGCAGTCGTTCCCGTTCGACCACGCGTACGCCCGGGCCTTCCGGTGGGGAGAGGACGGCCTGGGCGGGATCTGCGACCGCTTCGGCTTCATGAACCTCGGGCTGGCGTTGTGGAACGGACGCGACCCGGTGCTCAAGGACCGGCTGTTCGGGCTCACCAACGGCGAGGGCAACCACGGTGAGGACGCCAAGGAGTACTGGTGGGCCGTCGACGGCACGCCCACGCACAGCTGGATGCAGTGGCTCTACCGCTACCCGCACGCCGAGTTCCCCTACGAGCAACTGCGTCGTGAGAACGCGGCCCGCGGACGCGACGACCGGGAGTACGAGCTCGAGGACACCGGCGTGCTCGCGGAGAACCGGTTCTTCGACGTCCTCGTGACGTACGCCAAGGCCGGACCCGACGACGTGTGCATGCGGGTCGCGGTCACCAACCACGGGCCCGACGCCGCGCCACTCGACCTGGTGCCGCAGTGGTGGCTGCGCAACACCTGGTCGTGGGGTCGCGACCGCCGCCGGTCGGTGATCCAGCAGGTGCTGCCGCCGACCCTCACCGTGGGCGGCCTCGAGGCAGCCGAGTGCGAGCACGGCTTCCTCGGCCACTTCTACCTCGCGGCCGAGGGCTCGCCGGAACTGCTGTTCTGCGACAACGAGACCAACGCAGTGAAGCTGTTCGGTGCCAAGCGCAACGATGCGCGGTACACGAAGGACGGCATCGACGACTACGTCGTGCGTGGCATCCGCACCGCGGTCAACCCCGCGCTCGAGGGCACGAAGGTCGGACTCCGCTACCGGTTCGCGGCGATCCAGCCGGGGGAGACGGTGCAGATCTCCCTGCGGTTGTCGATGAATCCTCCGACCGAGAGCACCTTCGGTCCGGGCTTCGACGCCGTGTTCGACGACCGCGCCAGGCCGAGGCCGACCAGTTCTACGCCACGGTCATCCACGGCGACATGCCGGCCGAGGACCACCACGTCGCCCGTCGCGCGTACGCCGGCCTGCTGTGGAGCAAACAGCTGTACCGGTACGACGTCGACCAGTGGCTCGAGGGTGACCCGGTGTCGCCCGCACCGCCCGACCGGGCCGCGTACGGCCGCCGCAACACCCACTGGAACCACCTGTCCCTCGCCGACGTGATCTCGATGCCGGACAAGTGGGAATACCCGTGGTTCGCCGCGTGGGACCTCGCGTTCCACACGATCCCGCTCGCGCACGTCGACCCCTCGTTCGCCAAGGCCCAGCTGGTGCTGCTGTGCCGGGAATGGGCGATGCACCCGAACGGGCAATTGCCCGCCTACGAATGGGCGTTCGGCGACGCCAACCCGCCGGTGCACGCCTGGGCGGTGTGGCACGTGTACCGGATCGACGGCTACCGCGACCGGGACTTCCTCACCCGGGTGTTCACGAAGTTGCTGCTGAACTTCGCGTGGTGGGTGAACCGCAAGGACGTCAACGGTTCCAACATCTTCGAGGGCGGCTTTCTCGGTATGGACAACATCGGTCTGTTCGACCGGTCGGCGCCGCCACCCGCGGGGTACCGGCTCGAACAATCCGACGCGACGAGCTGGATGGCCTTCTACTGTCAGCAGATGTTCAAGATCGCGCTCGAGTTGTCGCGGCACGACCGCGCGTACGACGACACCGCGACCAAGTTCTTCGAGCACTTCCTGTCGATCGCGAAGGCGATGAACACCTTCGGCTCGCGGGACATCGGCCTGTGGGACGAGGAGGACAAGTTCTTCTACGACGTGCTCGTGCACCCCGACGGCTCCGCCCCGCACATGCGGGTGCGGTCGATGGTCGGTCTGTTGCCGATCCTCGGCGCCACCGAGGTCCCCGCGTGGATGACCGAGGAGTGTCCCGACGTCACGGCCCGGCTGCGGTGGCTGCAGCGCCGGCACCCGGAGGTCATGGGTCCGTTGCTGTCGAGATCGGCGCCGGAAGGCCGCAAGATGCTGCTCTCGCTGGTCGATCCCGACCGGCTGCGCCGGATCCTGGAGCGGATGTTCGACACCGAGGAGTTCCTCTCACCGTTCGGCGTCCGGTCGCTCTCGGCGATCTACCGCGAGCCGGTCGTGGTCGAGGTCAACGGGCAGAGCGCCACCATCGACTACGAGCCCGGTGAGTCGCGGTCGGGCATGTTCGGCGGCAACTCCAACTGGCGCGGGCCGGTGTGGTTCCCCGTCAACGTGCTGCTCGCCGACAAGCTGCGGACCTACGGCCGCTACTTCGGCGACTCGTTCACCATCGAGATCCCGACCGGATCGGGCCAGCACCGGACCCTGGTCGAGGCCGCCGACATCATCGACCACGGGCTCACGGCCCTGTTCCGCCCCGTCGACGGCCGCCGGCCGGCCGACGGCACCCGGATCGAGTCGTCGGCCGATCCGCTCTGGAGCGCGCATCCCACCTTCAGCGAGTACTACGACGGCGACACCGGTGAAGGCCTCGGTGCCACCCACCAGACCGGCTGGACCGCCCTGGTCGCGCACCTGCTCAACCCACGCCTGCCTCCCGACCCGCGCTCGCGCGGTTGGTCCTGAGGAGCTGGAGGCGTAACACCCTCGCAACGCGGGGGCATTGACGCCGTACCCCGGTAGGTCCATCGTTGCGCCCACCAACGATCGACGCGAGGAGTCAGCCTTGACCGACGTCACGAAACCCCAACCCGGTGACGACGACGAGGCGCACCTCGCGAGCCTCGGCTACAAGCAGGAGTTGTCGCGGTCGTGGTCGGGGTTCTCCAACTTCGCCATCTCGTTCTCGATCATCTCGATCCTGGCCGGCTGCTTCACCTCGTTCGGCCTCGGCTGGAACAACGGCGGCCCGGCGGCGATCGCCTGGGGCTGGCCGATCGTCGGGGCCCTGATCCTGGTGATCGGGCTGTGCATGTCCGAACTGGTGTCGGCGATGCCGACGTCCGGTGGCATCTACTGGTGGGCGTCCAAGCTCGGCGGCGCGAAGGCCGGTTACTACACCGGCTGGCTGAACCTGATCGGCCTGCTCGCGATCGACGCGTCCGTGGCCTACGGCTGTGCGACGTTCCTCGACACCGTGATCGGCACCTACAGTCAGAGCTGGGCGGACGGCTACAGCCTCTCGCGGGTGTTCATCGAGTTCGTCGTGATCCTCGCGATCGCGGCGCTGGTGAACATCTTCTCCTCCCACCTGCTGGCCGTCATCAACAACGTCTCGGTCTGGTGGCACGTGGCGGGCGCCATCGCCGTCATCGCCATCCTGGCGTTCGTCCCGTCGCACCACGCGAGCATCGGCAGCGTGTTCACCCACACCGTCAACAACACCGGGTTCTTCGGGGGTTCCACCTCCGGCCTCGGGTTCCTGTTCATCATCCTGCCGATCTCGGCGATCCTCACGCAGTACACCATCACCGGCTACGACGCCTCGGCCCACCTCTCGGAGGAGACCAAGAGTGCCGCGAACTCGGCGGCGAAGGGCATCTGGCGCTCGATCTTCTACTCCGCGATCGGCGGCTGGGTGCTGCTGCTGACGTTCCTGTTCGCGGTGCAGGACGAGGCGGGCGTGACCTCGGCCGGCGGTAGTTCGATCGCGATCTTCAGCCAGGCGCTGAGCCCGAACTGGATGGGCCTGGTGCTCGTCATCTCGACGGCCGGGCAGTTCTTCTGCACGGTCGCGTGCATGACCTCGACCTCCCGGATGATGTTCGCGTTCAGCCGCGACCGGGCCGTGCCCGGCAGCCGCCTGTGGTCGACCCTCTCGGCCAAGAAGGTGCCGGCGAACGCGGTGATCGCGAGTGCGGTGATCGCCGTGGTGCTCACGCTGCCCGCGCTCATCAAGGTCGACATCGGCGGCGCACCCGTGCCGGTGGCGTTCTTCGCCGTCGTGTCGATCGGCGTCATCGGGCTGTACCTGGCCTTCGCGATCCCGATCTACCTGCGGTGGCGCGCCGGCGACGCGTTCACGGTCGGCCGCTGGACGCTCGGGCGCCGGTACCGGTGGATGGCACCCGTCGCGGTCATCGAGATCGGGATCATGTCGATCGTCGCGGTCTTCCCGACCTCGAACCTCGGCGCGCCCTGGGACCCCGGTTTCGGCTGGAAGTACGTCAACTACACGCCGCTCGTGGTCATCGGCCTGTTGCTGCTGCTGTGGCTGGGATGGCACGCCTCGGTCAAGAACTGGTTCACCGGGCCGGTCACCACCGTCGACACTCCCGCCGTCGCCGCGGAAGCGCCACACTGACGCGGTGGCGGTCTTCACCCAGACCCGGAGGGGGCACAGCTACCGCTTCGACGGTCTGGTCGACCTGCTCGCCAAGGCGTCGCCACCGCGGTCGGGTGACGACCTCGCCGGGTGCGCGGCAGCCTCGGCCGGCGAACGTGCGGCGGCGCAGTGGGCGCTCGCCGAGGTGCCGCTCGCGTCGTTCCTCGACGACCTGGTGGTGCCGTACGAGGCCGACGAGGTCACCCGGCTGATCGTCGACACCCTCGACCGCGACGCGTTCGCCCCGGTCGCCGGGCTCACCGTCGGCGGGTTCCGGGAGTGGCTGCTCGAGACGGCTGCGCGCCCGGATGCCGGTGCAACGTTCGCGGAGCTCGCGCCCGGGCTGATGCCGGAGATGGTGGCGGCCGTCAGCAAACTGATGCGCAACCAGGACCTCATCGCCGTCGCCCGCCGGGTCGAGGTGACCACCGCGTTCCGCGACACGCTCGGACTACCCGGCCGGCTGGCGACCCGGCTGCAGCCCAACCACCCGACCGACGACCCGCGGGGCGTCGCGGCGGCCGTGCTCGACGGCCTGCTGCTCGGGTGCGGTGATGCCGTCATCGGCATCAACCCGGCCACCGACTCCCCGCGCGTGACCCGCGACCTGCTCGACCTGCTCGACGACATCCGCTCCCGCTACGCGATCCCCACCCAGACCTGCGTGCTCGCGCACGTGACGACCTCGCTCGAACTCATCGAGGAGGGTGCGCCGGTCGACCTCGTGTTCCAGTCCATCGGCGGCACCGAGGGAACGAACTCCGCGTTCGGCGTCGACGTCGCGCTGCTCGAGCAGGCCCGCGAGGCCGCGCTGTCGTTGCACAGGGGAACGGTCGGCGACAACGTCATGTACTTCGAGACCGGCCAGGGGTCGTCACTGTCGGCCGACGCGCACCGTGGCACCGGTGGCCGGCCGGTGGACCAGCAGACGCTCGAGGCGCGCGCGTACGGGCTCGCCCGCCACCTGCAGCCGCTCCTCGTCAACACGGTCGTCGGCTTCATCGGCCCGGAATACCTCTACGACGGCAAGCAGATCATCCGCGCCGGGCTGGAGGACCATTTCTGCGGCAAGCTGCTCGGCCTGCCGATGGGGGTGGACGTCTGCTACACCAACCACGCCGAGGCCGACCAGGACGACATGGACACGCTGCTGACGCTGCTCGGCGCGGCCGGCGTCAACTACGTGATGGGCGTCCCGGGTGCCGACGACATCATGCTGAACTACCAGAGCACGAGCTTCCACGATGCACTGTACCTGCGCGAGGTGCTGGGCCTGCGGCCGGCCCCCGAGTTCGAGGCCTGGCTGCGGAGCCTCGGGATGGCCGACGAACACGGGGCGATCCTGCCTGTCGACGCCTCCCCGCTGCTGGCGATCGGCCGCTGACCGTGGCCGACCTGTGGGACGAACTGCGCCGCACCACGCAGTCGCGCATCGGGCTGGGCCGGGCCGGCAACGCCCTCCCGACCGCGGCCGAGTTGGAGTTCCGTTCCGCCCACGCCGAGGCGCGTGACGCCGTCCACGACGCCCTCGACGTGGCCGACCTGCGCGCCCAGCTGGCGGCGGCGGGATTCGCCGACCCGCTCGTGGTCGGCTCGCGGGCGGCGACCCGCGACGAGTACCTGCGACGACCCGACCACGGCCGGCTGCTCGCCGAACCGTTGCAGCCGACAACGGATGGTGGGGGACTGGTCGTCGTACTCGCCGACGGCCTGTCGGCCCGCGCGGTCACCGCCCACGCCGTGCCGCTGCTCACCGAGTTCGCCGGGATCGTGCACGACCGGCCCGGGGCCGTCGTCGTCGCCACCCAGGCCCGCGTGGCGCTGGGTGACCAGATCGGCGAATCCCTCGGTGCGACAGCGGTTCTCGTCCTCATCGGTGAGCGGCCGGGGCTGTCGGTCACCGACAGCCTCGGCGCGTACCTCACCTTCGCGCCGCGCACGGGGCGGACCGATGCCGAGCGCAACTGCGTCTCGAACATCCACCCGCCCGACGGCCTCGGCTACCCCCGCGCCGCCCGTGCGATCGCCGGCCTGCTCGCCGCCGCCATCGAGGCGGGCGAGTCCGGCGTCCGCATCAAGGACCGCTCCGACCACGCCCTCCCTGCCGGTGGCCTGGACGCGTTGAGTGGTGCTGAAACGTCTGAGCATCAGTGATGATGGTGGGTGTGATCCCGCAGCGGCCGTTCTGACCCTCTGAGTGGCTGACCTGCGGGTCTTGAATGCGATCTGTCGGACGGTTCGCTGCGGGATCACCTGCACTCACCGGACGAGGGTCGTGACCTCATAGGAGCCTGTGCCAGCAGGCACCCGTCACTGTCTTGTCCGCTCGCCTCGGCTGGTGCGTGCCGTCCCGCATCCCCAGTCACGAGGAGGACGGCGATGACCACCATCGCACGAGACACCGTCGCAGCGCAGCCGTCGGCAGCGGCCAGCCAACCGACCCGACGGCCTGCTGCGGGGGCGGTGGTCGGTGGGGTCGACACCCACCGCGACACCCACACCGCCGCCGTCGTCGACGACACCGGTCGACTGTTGGGTGATCGGCAGTTCGAGGCAACGGGTGACGGCTACCGCCTGTTGCTGCAGTGGCTGCAGTCGTTCGGCACGCTCACCGTGGTCGGGATCGAGGGCACCAGCTCCTACGGCACCGGCCTGGCCGCGCACCTGACCAGCCGACAGGTGCCGGTGGTGGAGGTCGACCGGCCTGACCGCTCCACCCGCCGCCGGGTCGGCAAGTCCGACCCGATCGACGCTGAAGCCGCCGCCCGCGCCGCCTTGGCCGGGGTGCGCACCAGCACCGCCAAGGACCACACCGGGCTGGTCGAGTCGATCCGGGTGCTGCGGGTGGCCCGCCGCACCGCCGTGCAGCACCGCTCCGACGCCCTACGCCAGATCCGCACCCTGATCGTCACCGCCCCCGAACCGCTACGGGCCCGGCTGCGGCACCTGACCCAGCAGCGGCTGCTGAACGCCTGCGCCGGCCTACGACCGGACCTGTCCCGGCTGCACGAACCCGACCAGGCCACCAAAGCCGCGCTGCGGCACCTGGCCCACCGCCACGCCAATCTGAGCGCCGAGATCGCCGACCTCGACGGCCAACTCACCCCGCTGGTCACCGCCGCCAACCCCGGCCTGCTCGACCTGCACGGCGTCGGCACCGACGTCGCCGGGCAACTACTGGTCACCGCCGGCCAACACCCCGACCGGATCGGATCGGAGGCCGCGTTCGCGATGCTCTGCGGTGCCGCACCCATCCCGGCAAGCTCCGGCCGCGTCCACCGCCACCGCCTCAACCGCGGCGGCGACCGACAAGCCAACGCCGCCCTGCACCGCGTCGTCGTGGTCCGCATGAAACGACACCCCGCGACCCGCGCCTACATCGAACGGCGCACCGCAGAAGGCCTCAGCAAGAAAGACATCATGCGCTGCCTCAAACGAGCCGTCGCCCGCGAAGTCTTCCGCGAACTGACCCGCCCACCACGAACCCCTTGACGTCTATAGGAGCATCGCACCGAATCGGGACAAATCCTGCGCCACTGAGAGGTTTGTGCACCACTCAACGAGGTGGTGGTGGTGTGGGGTCAGGTCGCGGAGACGGTGAGCGTGTAGGCCGCGGCGGTCCAGGTCAACGCGATCTGCGAGCCGCCGCGGGCGAGGATCGTGGCGGTGCCGGCGGCGGTGTCGGCGGCGGGGTCACCGGTCGCGGTGCGGCACGTCGTCGGGTCGACCACGGCCTGCTGGGCGCCCGCGACCACCTGGTAGCCGCCCGCGGCGAGGCGGGCGAGCAGTTGCAGGCACGCGGGTGCGCCGGCGGGGACGCTGAACGACTCGGTCAGCGTGGTCCCCGCGAACCGGTGCGCCGTGCGGGTGGCGCCGTCGACCGTGGGAAGCAGGTCGAGCTGGTCCTGGAGCCGTGAGGCGGTCGAGGGCGCCGACGGTGACGCGGTGGCGGCGCTTCCTCCGCTGCAGGCGGTGAGTGCCGTCAGGGCGACGACGGCGAGGGCGGCGCCGCAGCGGGACAGTCGGGACATCGACGCCCAGCATGGTCGACCGGCACCCAACAGGAGAGACGCCGCGGGTGCGGTGTCGTCAGCGGCAGCTCAGGACGTGGTCGGTACGGGGTCGGCGGCCGGCGTCGACGCGGTCGACGTCGACGACGCGCTGGGGCTGACGCTCGAGGTCTGCGACCCACTGCCGGTGGGCGAGCCACGCGGCGGGGTGGGTGTCTGCGTGGCGGGCGGCGGTTGCGGGACCGAGGACTGCTGGGTCGGGGGCTGGCTGCTCGGGCTGGAGGGGGGTGCGGGCGGCGGGGTCGAACCGCCACCGGAACCGCCGCCGTTGGAGCCGTTGCCGTTGGAGCCGGTGCCGTTGGAGCCGTTGCCGCCGGATCCGGACCCGCCCGATCCGTTGCCGTACGAGCCCGCGCCGGAGCCGGCGCCCGAGTTGTCGTTCGCGGGTGCGCCCGCGGCGGGCGGCGTGGTCCGCGGCGCGGGCGGGACGACGCTCGTGGGGGCCGACGTGGGCTTCGCCGCGGAGGTCTTGGCGACCGGCGCGACCGAGACGCTGGCGGTCGGTGTGGCCTCGTGGGTCGACACCGCCTGCGGGGTCTTCGAGCTGCCGCCGGACAGGCCCGCGACCGCGGCCACCGCGACGCCGCCGGTGGCGACGACCGCGACCGCGGCGATGAGGGCGACGCGGGCGACCCCGCTGGGGCGGTGTGAACGCCGGCAGCGAGCGCAGGGGCAGGTGCAGCGCGCCACCCGTGGAGGCCGGGACCGCCGCGGCCGCGGCGGCTGCGGTGGCGGGCACCTCGATCGGGACGAACGCACGGGCGAGAGCGACCAGGCGGCCGACGCGCGCGCGGGCGTCGGCGGCGGTCGTGTCACTGGCCGCGGCGAACGCGGCGTCGAGCATCGCGACCACCCGCTCGGGGGTGGGACGCAGGTGGGGCGCCTTGGCGACGGCCTGGGTGAACACCGACCGGTACGGCTCGGGCAGCGTGCCCAGCCGTGCGGGCACCGTGCGGTGGGCCTGACGCTGCGCGCCGATCCGGATGGTGGTGGGCGCCCGACGCGCGAGCGCCGCGACCGGCACCGGCGCCCCGCCGAGGTACCGGGTCAAGGCCAGGCACGCTGCGGCGTAGACGTCGCTGCTCGCGTCGGGAGCGTCGCCGTCGAACAGTTCCGGCGCCGTCAGCGGCGCGTGCTCGGCATCGACGGAGCGCGGCGCCTCCGGGCCCTCCCGGAGTTCGAACCGGCCGTCGTCGGAGACCGCGACCGCGGCGGCGAGGACGCCGCCGTGCCGACCCGACGCGACGACCGTCGAGGCGGCGAGGTCGCGGAGCAGGAGTGCGGCCACGGGCGCGTCGCCGACGCACGGCGGCAGCGCTTCCAGGGAGGTGAAGTCTTCGTGGCCCGACACGGGCCGGATTGTGCCTGACGCCCGGAGAGCCCGCCAGGCCCGATGTCCGAAACATCCGATACGCCCGGCAGGCCTGCCCGTCCGGCTTCTCGGGGAACTGCCAGGTCGGAGATCATCGACCGCGTTACCGGGCCGACACGGACGTCTCACTAGGGTGCAGCCATGAGCGACACCGGGGCCTTCTCGCTCTCCGCGCTCGCCGCCGCCGCGGCCTCCGGCACCTCGGGTGGCGGATCCGACGCCGGGGCGTTCGACTCCTACAACGGCGAGGCGGCCGCGGGCGCGTGGGACGAGATGTTCGAGGGGCCCGGCCGCCCCCGCGACGCGTACGCCGGCGTGTTCGCCGCGCTGCAGCCGTTGCGACGCAGCGAGATGCGCTACCAGGCCGAGCACCTCGCCCGGGTGTTCACCGAGCGCGGCGTCACGTTCTCCCTGGGCGGCGAGGAACGGCCGTTCCCGCTCGACCTCATCCCGCGCATCGTCGACGCCCACGAGTGGGAGGTGCTGCGCCGCGGCGTGGCCCAGCGGGTCCGGGCCCTCGAGGCGTTCCTCGCCGACGTGTACGACGGCGAGGGGTCGATCTTCGACGACGCCGTCGTGCCCCGCCGGCTGGTCACCACCAGCTCGCACTTCCACCGCGAGGCGGTCGGCTTCTCCCCGCCCAACGGGGTGCGTGTGCACGTCGCGGGCATCGACGTCGTCCGCGACGAGAACGGCCGCTTCGTGGTCCTCGAGGACAACGCGCGCATCCCGTCGGGCGTCAGCTACGTCGTCGAGAACCGACGCGCGATGACCCAGACCATGCCGGGGCTGTTCGCCGACCAGCGCGTGCACCCGGTCGACGGCTACCCCGAGATGCTGCTGCGGGCGTTGAAGGCGGCCGCGCCCCACGGCGTCAAGGACCCGGTCGTCGCCGTCCTCACACCCGGGGTGTTCAACTCGGCGTACTTCGAGCACGCGCTGCTCGCCCGGATGATGGGTGTCGAGCTCGTCGAGGGCCGCGACCTCGTGGTCTCGGGCAACGAGGTGCGGATGCGCACGACCTCCGGTGAGGAGCCCGTGCACGTCATCTACCGCCGGGTGGACGACGACTTCCTCGACCCGGTGCAGTTCCGGGCCGACTCGGTGATCGGCTGCCCCGGGATCATGAACGCCGCCCGCGCCGGGAGCGTCACCATCGCGAACGCGGTCGGCAACGGAATCGCCGACGACAAGCTCGTGTACACCTACGTCCCCGACATGATCGACTACTACCTGTCGGAGAAGCCCATCCTCGACAACGTCGAGACCCACCGGCTCGACGACCGTGACGTGCGCGAGGACGTCATCGAGCACCTCGCCGACCTGGTCGTGAAGCCGACCGACGGCTCCGGCGGCAAGGGCATCGTGATCGGTCCGCGGGCGTCCGAGCGGGAACTGGTCCGGCTGCGACGGCAGATCGAGAACGACCCGCGCGGCTGGATCGCGCAGCGGCCGGTGATGCTGTCGACCTCGCCGACCTTCGTCGGTGACGGGCCGGCGCCGCGCCACGCCGACCTGCGACCGTTCGCCGTGCACGACGGCGACGAGGTGTGGGTGCTGCCGGGCGGACTGACCCGCGTCGCGCTACCGGAGGGCTCGCTGGTGGTGAACTCCTCGCAGGGCGGCGGCACCAAGGACACCTGGGTGCTCGCCGACGCCGCCGACACCGGCGTGCCGGCGGCGGTGCAGACCCCGGCCGAGTTCATCCCGCCGGCCGGCCGCTCGGCCCACGCCGGCGCCGAGCGTGAGCCCGGCCCTGCGGCCGCGATGCACCAACAGCAACAGCAACAGCAACAACAGGCCGGACGACGGATCCCGACGTGCTGAGCCGCATCGCGGAGTCGCTGTTCTGGATCGGCCGGTACGTCGAGCGGGCCGACGACACCGCCCGCATCCTCGACGCCGTGCTCTCGCGCCTGCTCGAGGACCCGTGGGCCGACGAGGACCGTTCGTGCCGGCTGCTGCTCGACAGCCTCGGCGTGCCGGTGCCGGAGGAGACCGAGCGGGTGACCTCGGCCGCGGCGCTCGGCGTGCTCGCATTCGACGAGACCTCGCCCACGGCGATCGCCGGGGCGTGGACCGCTGCACGCGACAACGCTCGCGGCGCGCGCGAAGCGGTGTCGACCGAGATGTGGGAGTGCCTCAACACCACGTGGCAGGCGCTGCCCTCGCGTCGCCGGGCGGCCGAACGCATCGGCTCCTACACCTACGTCGCGTACGTCAGGGAACGGGCGGCCTTGCTGTCCGGTCTCGCGCAGTCGACGATGAGCCACGACGAGGGCTACCAGTTCGTCGTCCTCGGCCGTTCGCTCGAGCGGCTCGACATGACCACCCGGCTGCTGTCGGTGCAGGCGCTGGACCCGGTGCACGGCCCGAGTTGGACCACGCTGCTGCGCGCGGCCGGGGCCGAGGGGGCGTACCTGCGCTCGTTCGGCGCGAACGTCACGGCGCAGACCGCTGCCGAGTTCCTGTTGCTGGACAAGCTGTTCCCCCGTTCCGCGGTGGCGGCGCTCATCGACGCCGAGGACGCCCTGCTCGACATCGCCGGGCTCTCCGGCGCCGAGGGCACCCGTCACTACGCGCGCGGCCCCGTCACCGACCCGGCCCGGCGGTACATCGGCCAGGCGCGCACCCGGTTGGAGTACGCCGACACCGGCAACCTGCTCGCGGAACTGCCCGGCCTCCTGCGTTCGCTGCAGGACGCCGGCGCGCGGAGCTCGCTCGCGGTCACCCGCCGGTTCTTCCAGCACGGCAACACCGTCCAGTGGGTGCACGAGGGAGTTTGAGCCAGACGTGACCGTTGCATCAAGCAACATCCAGACCAATGCGCCGTGGCGGTTGGCGATCGTGCACGAAACCCGTTTCGACTACGAAGGTCCCACCCTGACCTCGTACAACGAGGCCCGGCTGACGCCGCTCACCACGGCCCGGCAGTCGGTCACCGATGCCCTGCTGGAGATCTCGCCCCGGCCGTCGATGGTGCACCGCTACTGGGACTACTGGGGCACGCTGGTCTCGGCGTTCGACCTGTCCGAGCCGCACACCGTGCTCGAGGTGGTGTCGCGCTCGACCGTCGAGACCAACGAGGCGCTGCCCGCGCCCGACAGCGTCGACTGGGACGAGCTGACCTCGACGGCGCGGGCCGACACCTACGCCGAACTCCTTGCTTCCACGCCGCGCACGGCCGTCGACGCCGAGACGGTGGCCGCGCTCGCCGAGGCCGCCCGCGACGTCTCGCCCGCGGTGGCCGCCCGGGCGATCGCCGACCGGGTGCGGGAGAACGTCGAGTACGTGCCGGGATCCACGGAGGTGCAGACCGGCGCGCAGGAGGCCTGGAACCAGCGTTCGGGCGTGTGTCAGGACATCGCGCACCTCACCATCGGCGTCCTGCGCGCGGTGGGCATCCCGGCGCGGTACGTCTCCGGCTACCTGCACCCCGACAGCGACGCCCCGATCGGCCAGGAATCGTCGGGCCAGTCGCACGCCTGGGTGGAGTGGTGGTGCGGGGCGTGGTGGGGTTACGACCCCACCAACCTCGTCCCAGCCGGCCACGGGCACGTCATCGTCGGACGCGGCCGCGACTACACCGACGTCCCGCCGCTCAAGGGCGTCTACAGCGGCCCGCCCTCGACGCACATCGACGTCGGCGTGAAGGTCACCCGCCTGTCCTGAGTCCTGGTGAACGCCGCGCGACACGGCGTTGCGCGTCAGGTACATTCCCCGCGCCGCACTGCACCGCGGTACGTCGACAGGAGTCCCATGCGCATCGTCCGGTGGTTGTCCGCTGCCCTGCCCGCGGTCGCCGCGGTCATCGTCCCCGCCACGGCCCACGCCGCACCGACCGCCCCCGTTGCCCCGTACACCGCGTTGACGATGAACGTGGCCGCGTCGACCAACCCTGACTTCCCCGGCGGTGCGAGCGGCGCCTACGAGTACCAGGGCGTCGCCGTCACACTGGACTGGTTCACGCCGGACAGCCTCAACCTGCGGGGCGGCGACGCCGCCGGCAACACCGGCATCAGCGCGTTCCTCCAGCCCAGGACGGGCACCGAACTCGCGTTGGGAACGCTGCCGATCGGCTACAACGCCAGCCCGACCGTGGGGGGTCTGTCGTTGGGCATCGGCCACGGCGGTTGCCAGGCCAACTCGGGCACGGTGACGATCACCGAGATCACCGGGTCGGGTGACACCGGGACGTTCGCCGCCGACTACGACGTCTCCTGTGCCTTCAACCACTACACCGGCTCGATCCGGTTGCGCACGAACACCGGCTTCCGTGCCGTTGACCTGCAGCCGGGCACGCAGCAGTTCGGCGAGCTGGAACTAGGCCAGAGCCGCGACGTCACCTACACCCTCAGCTCCCACGGCACGACCGACCCGACCCTCGGCGCCGCGTCGCTGGTGACCTCGACCGCGAAGACGTTCAGCATCACCGCGAACACCTGCGAGGGCGTGTCGCTGTCGGACGGCCGCACCTGCTCGATCACGGTGCACACGGTGGCGACGTCGGCGGGCAAGCAAACGGTCACGCTACGGGTCGCGCACGACAACACCGACCCGTACGAAGCCGCGATCCTGCTCACCGGCGTCGACCCGGTGCGCGGCACCTACTACCCGGTGGACCCGCAGCGCACGCTCGACACCCGCTACGGCCTCGGTACCCGGAAGGGTCCGATCGGCCCGGGACAGGCGATCAACTTCTACCCGGTCGACACCGGTCAGCAGAAGGCCAGCGCGGTGGTCCTCAACCTCACGGTCGATCACCCGAGCACGTCGGGGTACCTCACGCTGTACCCGGCGGGCACGCCCCGCCCGCGGACGTCGAGCATCAACTACACCCGCGCGTGGACCGGCGCGAACCTCGTGACAGTGCCGCTACCCGCTGACGGGAGAGTTGCCGTGTACAACAGTGCCGGCACCACCTCGGTGATCGCCGACGTCGTCGGCTGGTACTCGGCCGACAACCCCACGTACCTCGGTAACGGCCGCGGCGGTGGCTACCACCCCACGCTGGTACAGCGCATCTTCGACACCCG
Source organism: Melastoma dodecandrum (assembly GCA_029817715.1). Lineage (NCBI taxonomy): Eukaryota > Viridiplantae > Streptophyta > Magnoliopsida > Myrtales > Melastomataceae > Melastoma > Melastoma dodecandrum. The sequence continues at coordinate 1,663,918 of JARUPY010000535.1, forward strand.
CACCGCGGGCTTCGGGAAGCTGCCCGGTGGCTACTACGTGCGGATCCCGGTGCGCTACCAGAACGACGGCCGGCACATCGGCGCGCTCTCGGTCACCCTCACCGCGGTGAACATGACGGGCACCGGCTACCTCACGACCTGGAACGGTTACTACGACGCACCGAACACCTCGACGCTGAACTACACCAGCGCCTCGGGCGTGGTCTCGAACGCCGCCGTGGTGCCCGCCAGTTACTGCCCGCCGCGCGCCCCGTGCAACGCGAACGCCTACATCGCCGTGCTGAACAGGGGTTCGACGCCCGTCGACGTCCTCGTCGACATCAACGGCTACTACGACGACGGCAACCTGCCGGCGGACGTCCGGTTCCGCGCGCTGGCCTCGCCGACCCGCATCATCGACACCCGCTCGGCCCTGGGGACGACGAGGTTCGGTGCGAACAGCACGCACACCGTGCAGGCGCCCGCCGGCGTCGCGGGTGTCGACACCATCGCACTCGACGCCAACGTCACCGCCGTCGTGCCGACCGAGCGCACGTACCTCACCGTCTGGCCCACGTTCGACAACTACCCGCGTCCGAAGGCGGCGGTGCTGAACCCGTTGCGCGGCCAGACGGTCGCCGACCACGCCGTCGCGGAGGTCGGCTTCGGGAACCGGTTCAACATCTACAACTTCACCGGCTCCACCGACCTCACGATGGATGTCGGCGGCACCTTCGAACTGTTCCCCCCGACCCCGCCCGGCGCAGCGGCGAAGCGGGCGGCGCCGCGTGCGGTCGTCTCGCCGCCGGGCAACCTGGCCACGCCCGCCGGGGCGCTGCGCTACGCCACCGCGGCGTCGGGTCCTGCCGCGGGCTGACCCGCGGTGTCGAGCGTCAGACCGTCGCGTTCGTCGTCCCAGGCCGCGGCGCTGATCCGCCACCCGGCCGGGGTGCGGACGAACTGCAGGGTCTTCGCCCCACGACCCGTGACCGGTTCGCCGTCCTGCGTCCACGCCTTGGCGTAGGAACACCAGTGCGCGGCGACGTCGCCGAACACCTCGGTGCGACCGGCCAGTTCCCACTCGCGGAACCCGGTCAGCGTGCCGCCGGTGAGCAGGGCCAGTCGGGGGGCGATGAAGCCGGCGACGTCGTACACCGTGACCGGCTGCCCGCCGGTCCGCACGATCACGGCCTCCGGCAGGAAGAGCTCCGCCAGGTCGCTCAGGCGGTCGGCGAGGTCGGGCCCGGAGGTGAAGGCGGCGAAGAACTGCGCGACGAGCGCGGCGATCTCGGCGCGGTCGTCGGTCACGCGATGCGCACCTGCCGCCAGAGCGCGGCCACCTCGGGGTCGCCGGTCGCGACGGCGGCCGAGGGCCGGTTCCAGGCCCAGCGGTAGAGATCCGACGACGACCCGGTGACGGTGGCGTCGGCCGGTTCCGGCACCCACCCGCTTGACGGCGACGCGTCCCGCGCCGACCGTGACCAGCCAGTCCTCACCGTCGGTCGCGAGCCACCGCAGCCGGCCGGACCCCTCCACCTCGAACTCGGCCGCGAAGGCGGCGAGTTCGGCCAGGCCGTCCTGCGCGAAATCCGCGTCGAAATCAGGGGTTCCGCACCCGGCGGCGGAGTCGACGTCGGTGCGGTGGATCGCGGTCTCGTGCGCCTGCCGGCGGGCCCAGGCCGGGACCGCGGGGACCAGGCGCCCGAACATCCAGGCCTCGGCGTCTTCGGGGGTCGAGGTGAGGACGGCCAGCAGCGCGTCGAGTCCCTCGCGGTACCAGTCGAGCGCGTCGGAGTCGGCCAGGCCGGGGTGGAACGACGCGCTCCCGCCGGTCTCGTTGGTGCGCAACCGCCGCCGCACGATGTCGGCCGACCAGCGGTGCACGCACCCGGTGTGGACCACGACGTCCCGCAGCGACAGCGTGATGCCCGGCACCGGGGCGTCCCAGTCGGCCCCGGCCGCGGTGTCGGCGATCCGGGCGCCGTCGGCCGCGAGCTGCCGCAGGTGACCGGCCGTGTCCACCGTGGCAGCGTCCCACGGCCGCCCCGCGGTCATCGGGTCCACTCGTAGGGCGTCGTGGTCGACACCGCCACCAGGCCCGATCGTTCGAGGATCGGCCGCGAGAACTCGGTGGAATCGCTGTTGACCAGCGTCTTGCCGGCCCGCAGCGCCGACCGGGCCCGCGCCGCGGTCAGGGCGCGGTAGATGCCGCGACCGCGCCAGGCCGGCCGGGTGGCGCCACCCCAGATGCCCGCGAACTGCGTGCCGGCCACGGGTTCGAGCCGCCCGGCGCTGACGATCTCGTCGCCCGCCTCGGCGATCCACAACTCCATGCCGTCGTCAAGAGCCAACCGGGCCAGCAGTGCGTCGGCCATCCCGGACGACACCGGGTCGCCGAAGACCTCGTCCTGCATCGCGCTCATCGCCCGCACGTCGGCCGGATCGGCGACCCGGCGCAGGGTCACGCCCGCCGGCAAGGGCACGTCGACCGCGAGCAACCGCGCTTCGCCGATCATGATCGACTCGCTCGCCTCGGCGTGGAAACCGTTGTCCAGCAGGGCTTCGTGCAACCCGGGGGCGTGGTCGTGGCCGCGGGTCTTCCACTCGACGCGCGCGATCGAGGGGTCGGCGCGGTAGTGCTCGAGCGCGGCCGCGACGAGGGCCCGGATCGCGGGTTCCCCGGCGCCGTCGAGGTCGCGGTAGGTCACGAACCCGCGACCGCCCGCGAACGTGACCAGGCGCAGCGGTCCGTGGCGCGCCACCGCCACCGCCCCCGGCGTCTCGGCGTCGGTGCGCAGTTGGTCGTCGTACGCCGCGAGCAGCGCCACGGGGTCGGTCACACGCCGACCGTCGCCGATCGGGTCGGGTCGACGCAACCGCATTGCCCGGGCCGCGGACCCCTGGTGCCGCGCACCCCTGCTGCCTCGCACCACTGGTGCACCGACGGGGTCCACACCCCGTGATCGCACCACCGGTGCGGCGCACCCCTGGTGCGGCGGGTCAGTGACCGGGGATCGGGATGAGGTCGCGGGCGTCGTCGGTGATGCGCGACTCCGACAGGGCGGCGTCGAGCACGAGGGACACCCCCATGGAGGTGAGCCAGAGGTCCTTGGCGATGCCGACGCCCTGCGGGGTCGGAGCGATCGAACCCTCCTGGGTCAGACCCGGGGTCTTGAGGTACAGCCCCAGCAGCCCCCCGCCGAAGCCGGTGAGCGCGATCCCGGCGAGGCCCGCCGGCACGATCGGCGCGAGCAGCAGGCCGCCGAGGGCGATCTCGCCGACCGCGAGGCCCTTGACGAACAGCTTCGGGTCGATCTTGGCGAGGAACGGGTAGGTGCCCGCCGCCATGCCGTGCAACTGCCCCGCTGTCGCGTCGTCGGCCTTCAGCTTGCCGAGGCCGGCGTTGAGGATGAACGCGCCGGACGCGAGGCGGAGCGGGGCACGACGGATGTTGGCGGAGAGGCTCATGCGGGGGTCATACCCAGCGGCGACCGCCGCCCCGCCCGGATGCACGGTTGGCCCTCTGACGTTTGCCGTGACACGATGTCCGCCACGAACCGGAGGTGCGCCATGGCCGAGCGGGGTCGGGACGACGGCGTGAGCCGCCTCGACCTGCAGCAGCATGCCGTGGTCTTCGGGTCCGGGCCGTCGTCGCTCGCGGCCACCGCGGTCAAGGTCTTCGACGTCGCCGACGCCGCGTCCGACGCGTTGCTGTACATGGCCGACGAGCCCGACCTCGCGGCTCTCGACGCCCTCCCCGACCGCGACGACATGCTGGCCTCGGGCCGGCTGCAGGTCGTCCGGACCGCCGACGCCTACCCGCACCGCGATCCCGCCCGCCTGCTCGCGGCGTTCGACGACGTCCTGCAGCGCGCGTTGTCCGACGGCTGGACCGGGATCCGTGTCGTGGCCGAGAACACCTCGCTGGTGGCGGGCGGCGACGCCGTGTTCGACGACTGGCTGGCGTGGGAGCAGGTCACCAGCCGGTGGCAGCAGGTCAACCCGGTGGTCGGGGTGTGCTGGTTCGACGTCGGCTCGCTCGACGTCGACCGCGTCGCCCAACTCGCGAGCGTGCACGCGGAGGCCCACGGACTCGAGCAGGCGCCGCCGTTCCGACTGCTGGCGACCGCCGGTGCCGTGCGGCTGGTCGGTGCGATCGACGCCCACGTGGTCACCGACCTGGTCAAGCTCCTGCAAACTCGTCCCGCACGAGCAGGAGTTGGTCGTCGACGTCAGCGAGGCCGACTACGTCCACCACACGGTGTTCTCCGCGCTGGAACTCGCGCCCCTCGAGATCGAACGGATCCGGCTGGTCGGCGCGCGAGACGTCCTGCGCCGGGTCCGCGACGCCGTGGGCCTGCGCGAGGGTCGCGTGGAACTGGCCTGAGGGCCGGTCAGACCCAGCTGGGGAACCACATGTGCGCCTGCCACTGGGCGTAGGTCAGCAGCCCGCCGGTGTAGAGCGGCCACATCCACACGAAGTCGACCACGACCAGCCCGAGGTACCCCGCGGCGATCCCGGCCCCGATCGTGCGACGCCGGCGACGCGCCGCGAGCCACGGATCGGGCGGCCCGTCGTCGTCCGCCGTCCGGGTCGCGGGGACGGCCGGGCCGAGCACCGCACCCAGCGTCTGCGTCAACGCGAGCACGAGGAACGGGACCAGCGGAGCCATGTAGAACAGGAACATCGTGCGGCCGGGGTTCTGGAACCACACCAGCCAGCCGGCGATCATCGCCATCAGCACGACCCCGCCGCGCCAGTCGCGCCGGGTCAGGCCCGACCACAGCACGAACAGCACGGCGGGCACGAACGCCCACCACATCACCGGCGTGCCGATGAGCAGGATCTCGCGGGCACAGGTCGTGCCGGTCGGCCCGCACCCCGTGACGCCGTTCTGTTCGTAGTAGTAGGTGACCGGGCGGCCGAGGATCAGCCACGACCACGGCGTCGACTGGTAGGGGTGGAAGCTGCTGAGTCCCTTGTGGAAGTCGTACGCCTTGAGGTGGTACTGGGCGAGCGCGCCGATCACGCCGAACCACTTGCCGTCGCCATAGTGCCGGTTTCCAGCTGTTCTCGCCGGCGAACCAGCCGGTCCACGTGAAGGCGTAGACGAGGACCGGGGTGAGGCCGAGCGAGCCGACGGCCCAGCCCGCGGAGCGCGTGAGCATGCGCAGGAACGGCGAGCGGGTCCCCGCCGCCTTGAAGGCCTGCCGGTCCCCACCACAGCGAGAGCACCGCGAAGAGGACCCACCAGGACAGCCCGCTCCACTTCACGGCGACGGCCGCGCCGAACATGACGCCCGCGACCAACCGCCACGGCCGTGGACCGAGCGAGGGCAGACCCGCGGACAGGTCGACGCCGTCGCCGATCCAGCCGGCCAGCGTGGCCCGCAGCCGGTCGCGGTCGACGACGAGCGCCGCGAAGCCCGCGAGCACGAACAGTTCGAGGAAGATGTCGAGCAGGGCGACCCGCGACTGCACGAGCGTGACGCCGTCGAGCGCGAGCAGCAGCCCCGCCACCGCGCCGAGGACGTCGGACCGGAACATCCGGCGGGCCACCCGGGCCACGATGACCACGCAGGCGACGCCCGCGAGCGCCGGGGCGATCCGCCAGCCCCACGAGTCGCGGAAGGTCGGTTCGTGGAAGATCGCGCTGGTGGCGGCGATGAGCCACTTCCCGAGCGGCGGGTGCACCACGAACATGTAGCCGCGGTTGTCCTCGTAGCCGAAGCGGAGCAGCTCCTCGGCGTTGGTGGCGTAGTAGACCTCGTCGAAGCTCTTGGTCGAGGGGAAGGCCAGCGCCCAGAAGCGGGTGACGGCCGCGACGGCGACGACGATGCCGAGCAGCACCCACCCCCCCAGCCGCGCGGTCGGCGACCACGGTTCGAGCGAGGCGGGCACGCGGCGCGCGAGCGTGGCGCCGTCGCCGATCGGGCCGTCGTCGACCGGCGCGGTGTTGGGCTCGATCTCGGCCTGGGGATCCCCCGTGCGCAGCTCCGGGAGGGTGGCCGTCACGGCGCTGATCGTAGGGTGCCGCCCATGAGGGCCGTGCTGTGACGGGCCGCCTGCTGCTCGCCGCGACCCCGATCGGCAACGTCGCCGACGCCTCGCCGCGACTGGCCGCCGCGCTCCGCGAGACCGCGGTGGTGGCGGCCGAGGACACCCGGCGGCTCGCGCGGCTCACCGCGGCGCTCGGCGTGACCACCGGCGGCCGCGTCGTGTCGTTCTTCGACGCCAACGAGTCCGGGCGGGTGCCGCAGCTGGTGGCGGCGATGACCGCGGGTGACGACGTCGTGCTCGTGACCGACGCCGGCATGCCGTCGGTGTCCGATCCCGGCTAACCGCCTGGTGGTCGCGGCCATCGAGGCCGGGGTGGAGGTCACCGCGCTGCCCGGCCCGTCGTCGGTCACCACGGCGCTCGCGGTGTCGGGGCTGCCCGTCGACCGGTTCTGCTTCGAGGGGTTCCTGCCGCGCAAGGCCGGCGAGCGGGCGCGGGTGTTCGCCGCCCTGGCCGCGGACCCGCGCACGGCGGTGTTCTTCGAGTCGCCCCGGCGCCTCGCCGACACCCTCGCCGCGATGGCCGACGCGTTCGGCGCCGACCGGCCGGCGGCGGTGTGCCGCGAGCTGACCAAGACCCACGAGGAGATCCGGCGCGGTCCGCTCGTCGACCTCGCGGCGTGGGCGGCGGCGGGCGAACCCCGCGGCGAGATCTGCGTCGTCGTCGGGGGCCGCGCCGACCGCGACGTCGAGCACGACCCCGGGCGGATCGCCGCGTTGGTCGCCGAGCGCGTGGCCGACGGCCGGTCGCGTCGCGACGCCGCCGCCGAGGTCGCGGCCGAGCTCGGCCTGCGGCGCCGGGAGGTCTACGAGGCGTCGCTTCCCGATCGGGGACGTTGACCGCCGCCGATCGCGGTCCAGGTCCGGCCGTCGTCGGCCCCACGAGCGAGCACGCCGCCCCGCCTGCGCCCGACATCCGGCGGCGGCGTCGAGGCGGTGGTGATCGGTTAGCGTGGCGCCCGTGGCGTCGTCGTGGCAGCGGATGCTGAACCGGGCGGTGCGGGCGGCCGTCCGGTCGGGCGTGCGCGTCGGGCAGCGCGAGGTGCAGCGGCGGTTGGAACAACGTGACGGCCCGCGGCCCGGGCCGGCCGCTCCGCCGGCCGACGAGCGCACCCGGGTCACCGTGCGGCGCCCGCCCCGCGAGGCCACGGGCCCGCTCCGGTTCGACTACGCGCCGAAGCGGGACGGCCGGCCCGACCCCGGCGAGGTCGTCTGGGCGTGGGTGCCGTTCGAGGAGAACGACGGCCGCGGCAAGGACCGCCCGGTCCTCGTCGTCTCCCGCGACGGCGACGACCTGCTCGCGCTGATGCTCACCAGCAAGGACCACGACCGCGACGCCGCCGACGAGGCGCGCCACGGCCGGCACTGGCTCGACGTCGGCGCGGGCGGCTGGGACCCGCAGCGCCGGCCCTCGGAGGTGCGTCTGGACCGCGTGCTGCGGCTCGGGGTCGCCGACGTCCGCCGCGAGGGTGCGGCCCTCGACCGCGCCCGGTTCGACGAGGTCGCCGCGGCCGTCCGCCGCCTGCACGCCTGATCGACGCTCCCGGTCCGGGGGTCGGGTCCCTCTGGTGTCGCCGCCCAGGCGGCCCTAGCCTCGCGCTCAACGCGGCCCCGGCCTGCGGCCGCACCGATCGACGGACGACCTCCATGCGCGACATCGAACCTCCGGCACCGCTGCCTCGCCCGCCCGCGCCGACCGGCCCGCCCGACACCGAGAGGCACGCCGCCGACGAGCGACTCGTGCTCGCCCGCACGGCGCTGGAGACCGCGCTCGCGCAGCAGACCGCGAGCCGCACGAACGTGCGCAACCTGGCGATGACCGTGCTCGGCGCCGCGGCGGTGGCCGCGGCCTTCGGCGCCAAGAGCCTCGGCGACCTCACCGTGCACCCGAACGTGAGCGCGGTGGTCGCGGCCGTCGTCGGCCTGCTCGCGTTCGGGGGCATGTGCGCGTGCACCGCACGGATCATCTGGTCGGCCGACCGGTGGACGTTCGGCACCAGCGGCGTGAAGGTCGCCGAGTGGGCGGCCGCGGGCCCGCACGATGGACGAGATCAACCGTCTGGTCGTCGGCGAACTCACCGAGTCCCGCGCGCAGAACGAACGCTCGATCGGTGCTCAGGCGCAGAACTTCAAGGCGTGCGTCGTGCTGTTCCTCGTGGTCGACGCGGCCAGCCTGGTCGTCATCGGGACCGCCCGGCTGTGAGCGCGCGCCGCCGGACGACGACGGCCACGTCTGGTCAGGACGGCCGGCGCGTGACGAGCAGGCGGATCCGCCACAGCGCCTCGCCCAGCACGGCCCGGGCCAGGGCGCCGGGCGGGTCGGGTGGGAGGACGGGATCCTTGCGGGTGTCGGACACGGCGGGCCTCCAGACGCTCAGGGCGTGGAGATCGTCCATCCCACGGCCCGGCCCGGTCAACGGCACCGGCGCGGCCTACGCCGCGAGGTGGAAGGTGGTGGCGAAGCGACCGAGCAGCGCGCGTCGGCCGTGCAGCACCTCGACCTCGCCGGTGGCGATCGCGCGGGCCGCGGGCAGTTCACCGGAGAGGAGCCGGTGCAGGCCGGGGCCCTCGGCCGCGAAGGCGAGGTCGACCGGGCCGTCGCCGCGGCGGACGTCGAGCGTGGCGCCGTCGACGCGCACGAGCAGGTCGGCGGGCCCGAGGTGGGCGCGGTAGCGGGTCGGGGGCAGCGCCGCGGCCGTCTCCGGACGGAACGCGGACCGCAGGGCCATCGTCATCGCGTCCGGGGTGATGACCTGGTTCTCACGGGGTTCGCCCATCGTCTTGAAGCCCCACGCACCGAGCGCCAGCACGACGGGTTCGAGCTCACGGCCGTAGTCGGTGAGCTCGTAGACGATCACGCGAGAGCGCGGGGCGCGGCGGATCACCCCGGCCTCCTGCAACTCCTTGAGCCGGGTGGCGAGGATGTTGCTCGGGATGCGGGGAAGCCCCGCCGCGAGCTCACCGTAGCGGCGCGGCCCGACGAGCAGGTCGCGGACGATCAGCAGCGCCCAGCGCTCGCCGACCAGTTCGAGCGCCTGGGTGATCGCGCACCACTGGCCGTAGTCGCGCGCCGCCACCGTGCCTGCCCGACCGGGCTCAGGCCTGCTGGTCGGCCATGAACGCCTCCGGCCCCTGCTGGGCGGCGACCGGGTCCATCCAGCCGAAGTCGACGATGTTGCCGTCGGGGTCGGTGAGCCCGCGCTGGTACATGAAGCCGTAGTCGGCCGGCGGCCGCGGCTCGGCGGCGCCCGCGGCGAGCGCCGCGGCGAGGACGGCGTCGACCTCCTCGCGGCTGTCGTAGAACACCGACACCGACGAGCACGGGTTCTTCGCCGGGTCGCCGATCGGCAGGTCGGTGAAGGTCTGGAAGAAGTCCCGCACCAGCACCATGACGAAGCTGTGGCCGTCCTCGACGACGACGCAGGCCGCGTTGTGGTCGGTGAAGAGCGGGTTGATCGTGAAGCCGACCGCCTCGTAGAACGCCTTCGCGCGGTCCAGATCGGTGACGGGCAGATTGACGAACATCGCGGGGCATCGGGTGGCTCCTCATCGGGATCGGGACGTCGGATCGGCCGTCCGGACAGACACTTGCAAAAAGCAAGTCGAGCGTCAACCCCTGTCGAGTCGGCGCTGGCAGAGCGCGAACGGTTGTCGCTAGCGTCGGACGTCGAGCAGGAGGTGTGTGCACCGTGCCCGACCGATCCGACGTCGACCGCGTCCTCGCGGCCCTCCGCTACCTCGTCCTCGGCACCGCCGACGAACACGGCCGGCCATGGGTGAGCCCGGTGTTCTTCGCCCCGCTCAACCAAGAGCGGGTGTGCTGGGTCTCCGGCCCCGACCGGCGGCACTCCCGCAACGTCGAGCAGCGGCCGGCCGGTCGCGCTCACCGTCCACGACTCCACCGTCGCGATCGGGGCGGCCGAGGCGGTCTACGCCGACGCCGAGGCCCGGCGCGCGACACCCGCCGAGGAACCCGCGGCGCTGGCGGCGATGAACGCGCGACTGCCGGAGGGCAGGCACCTCGACGGCACCGACCTGCTGCCGCACGGCCCGCTCGCCGTGTACGTGGCCGAGGTCCGCCACTGGTACGTGCTGGTGCGCGGCGGCAACGCCGAGTACGGCAACGACCTCGACATGACGGTCGAGGTCTGAGGCGCCGGGATCAGTCGAGCGCGGCGCTGGCCGCGCGCAACTCCTCGAGCGCCGCGAGGGTGTGTGGCGTCAGGTCGTCGTCGGCGCTGCCCTCGGACCACACGGCGAACCCCCGCTTGAACGCGAGCACGCCCAGTTCGGCGGCGAGGTGCGCGACGGGGTCGGGGACACCGCGCGCCACCAGTGCACCGGTCATCGCCGCGGCCAACCCGACGCTCTTGAGCGCGTCGCGTTCCTGCAGTTCGGTGCTGGCGGCGACCGCGGCCGACAGGCGCGGGCCCAGGTGGTGGTTGACCGGTCCCATCTCGCCCGAGGCACGCGCGAGGCCGCTCGCCACGGCGGCCAGCGGCGAGGAACCCTCGGGCGCGTCGGCGATCCCGTCGGCGAGCAGCCGGCTCAGGGTCTCCTGGCCCGCGACCAGCACCTCGCGCTTGTCGGTGAAGTGACGGAAGAACGTGCTCCTCGTGACGCCCGCCCGTGCGGCGATCTGCGCGACGGTCGTGGCGTCGTACCCCTGCTCGGCGTAGAGGTCGACCGCGGCGAGGACGAGGCGCTCGCGCGCACCGGGCTCCCACCGTGGCATGCCACCATCGTAGTGACGGGACAGGTGTCCCGTCATCGGCGTACAGTGACGGGACACCAGTCCCCATCACCTGTTCCGAGGAGTCACGACCATGCACGTCTTCGTCACCGGCGGCACCGGCCTGATCGGCTCGGCGGTCGTCGCCGAACTGCTCGCCCACGACCACAGCGTCTCCGTGCTCACCCGCTCCGAGCGGTCCGCCGTCCAGGCCGAGGCGGCCGGTGCATCGGCCGTGCGCGGCGACCTCGCCACGCTCGAGGTCCTCGCCGAGAGCGCCGGGAAGGCCGACGGCGTCGTGCACCTGGCCTTCACCCACGACTTCGTCGGACCCGAGGGTCTGGCCCGGGCGCTGGCGGAGGAGAGCGCCGCGATGGCGACGCTCGGCGAGGCGGTGGTGGGCAGCGGCAAGCCGTTCGTCACGGTCTCGGGGACGCCCGCGGTGCCGGGACGCGCCTCGACCGAGGCCGACCCGCTCGCGCTCGACGGCCCGGTCGGCAGTCGCGCGCGGGCGGTCGGCGCGGTGCTCGCCCTGGCCGGGCGGGGCGTGCGCAGTGCGGCCGTCCGTCTGCCCCGCACGGCCCACCGCGACGGCGACGGCGGCTTCGCCGGCATGCTCACGGCCCAGGCCCGGCGCACCGGTGTCGCCGGCTACCCCGGCGACGGCACCCAGCGGTGGCCCGCCGTGCACGCCCTCGACGGCCGCCGTGCTGTTCCGTCTCGTGCTCGAGCACGCCGAGCCGGGCACGGCGTGGCACGCGGTCGACGACGAGGGTGACGCGGTGCGCGACATCGCGGGTGTGATCGGGCGTCGGCTCGGCGTGCCCGTGCAGCAGCTGCCGGAGGAGGCCTTCGGCCCGTTCGGCCCGATCTTCGCCACCGACCAGCCCGCGAGCAGTGCGCGCACCCGGGAGCTGCTCGGGTGGTCACCGTCGCACCCACGCCTGCTCGCCGACCTGGAGAACGTGCGCCCCTGACCGGGTCCGCCTCAACAGGCAGCGCCGGGGCCTCCCGCTGTGCGGTCCCACGTCCTAGGCTGCGGTCCGCGGGTCGTCGTTCACATCACGTGCACATCGGCTCCAACCGGACATCGGGTCCGGCACCGCACCCCGGGAGGAACTGCATGCGAGGACGCCGGACGACCGCCGCCGTGGCGGTCGCGAATCACCTGCGCGGCCACGGCGAGCGCGGCCACGGTGCTGGCGCCCACGGCCGCGGCCGCACCCGGCCTGCCCGCGGGTCTCGTCCCGGTCGTCACGCACCAGTCCCTGCTCGGCACCCACGCCTGGTACCGCCAGACCTTCCGGGGGCTGCCGGTGCTCGACGGCTTCTACGCGGTGCACACCCCGAAGGCCGGCGCCGCCACCGTCGACGACGGCCGGGTGGCCGTGCCCACCAGCCTCGACGTCACGCCGAGCGTGGCCGCGGGCGGCGCGGTGCAGGCGGCGACCTCCGCCGTGGCGGCCAAGGCCGCGGTGGCGTCGAAGGCGAACGTCGGGATCCTGACCAAGAACACGACCCCGGTGCCGTCGTTCGGCACCGCGACCCCCGACCCTCGCGGTGGTCGGAGGTGCCCACCCCGCGCTGGTCTGGGACGTCATCGCGACCGCGGCCAACGGTGAGACCGAGACCCGCGTCGACGCCCACAGTGGCACGGTCCTCGCCACCGTCGTCCGCTCGAAGAACGCGAACGGCAGCGGCAACGTGTTCGACCCCAACCCGGTGGTCAAGCTGCGCAACCAGAGCCTGGTCGACAACAACGACGCCGCGAGCGCCGTGCCGAGCACCGCCTACACGGCGGCCACGCTGCGGCACCTGCTCGGCGGGTCGGCGCTCGCCGGCAGCTTCGCGCGCATCGTCGCGTCGAACGTCCCGGTCGCCACCAACGCCGGCCGTGTCTACAACTACCTGCGCAACGACGGCCGGTTCGAGCAGGTCAACGCCTACTACGGCGTCGACAAGGCGCAGACCTACATCCAGAGCCTCGGGTTCGCCGACATCAACCGCGAGGCCCAGAAGCTGAAGATCAACACCATCCCGACGACAACTCGTTCTACAGCCCGGGCGCCGACACCCTCACCTTCGGTACCGGCGGCGTCGACGACGCCGAGGACCTCGAGGTGGTCTGGCACGAGTACGGCCACGCGATCCAGGACGACCAGGTCCCGGGCTTCGGGTCCTCGGAGCAGGCCGGCGCGATCGGTGAGGGTTTCGGCGACTACTGGGCGGTCAGCCTCTCGCAGACCACCAGCGCCAACTACGGCATCACCTGCGTCATGGAGTGGGACTCCACGGCGTACACCAGCACCGTCCCGCACTGCCTGCGCCGGGTCGACACCAACAAGACCACCGCGGACATCGTCGGCGAGGTGCACGCCGACGGCGAGATCTGGTCGCGGGCGCTGTGGGACATCAGCAAGGCGCTCGGCCGGGTCAAGGCCAACACCGTGGTCCTGGAGTCGCAGTTCAACTACGCCCCGAACACCACGTTCGCGGCCGCGGCGAACAAGGTGGTCGCCGCCGCCACGTCGCTCTACGGTGCCGCGGCCGGTGCCTCGGCCCGGCAGGCGTTCGTGGCCCGACGGATCCTGCGCTGACGCCCGCTCGGCCCGGCGGCGATCAGCGCACCCCGTCGAACACCACGGCCGGGCCGGTCGCGGCGACCACGACCGAGCCGCCCGACGTGGGTGCGTCGGGTCCGGCCGGCGTGGCGAACCGCAGGGTGCGGCCGTCGGCGTCGCGGACCGTGAGGTCGAGCCACTCGCCGCGGTAGTCGACCCGTTCCACGACGGCCGCGAGACCGTCCGCCGCGCCGAGGCGCAACTGGCCGGGACGCAGCAGCACCAGCACCGCGGCCGATCCGGAGCTGTGGTCGGCGCGCACCGGCAGCCGGCCGAACGGCGTGAGCACGACGTCGCCGCTGCGCTCGCCCTCGACCTCGACGACCTCGCCGAGCGCGCGGGCGATGCCGGGGGTCGCGGGCGTCTCGTACACCTCGCGGGCGGAGCCCGCCTGCACGACCCGGCCGTCCTCGACGATCCCGACCACCGTGCCGAACGCCAGCGCCTCGGAGTGGTCGTGCGTGACCAGCACCGTGGTGACCCCGGTCGAGTCGAGCACGTCGGTGACGGCCTCCCGCGTCGACGCCCGCAACGCGGTGTCCAACGCGCTGAACGGTTCGTCGAGCAGGACCACGCGGGGGCGGGGCGCGAGCGCGCGGGCGAGGGCGACGCGTTGCTGCTGGCCGCCGGAGAGCTGGTGCGGGTAGCGGTCGAGCAGGTGGCGCTCGAGCCCGGCCAGTTCGGCCGACTCCTCGACGCGTCGTGACCGGTCGTCACCCCGCCGCAGCCCGAAACCGATGTTGCGCCGGACCGTGCGGTGCGGGAACAGCGCGCCGTCCTGCGCCACGTACCCGATGCCGCGCCGGTGCGCCGGGCGGTGCAGCGCCGGCCCCGAGACGACGTCGTCGCCGACCGCGATGGTGCCGTGGTCGACCCGCTCGAGCCCGGCGACGAGCCGCAGCAGCGTGGTCTTGCCGCTGCCGGACGGGCCCAGCAGCGCCAACCGGCCGCCGCTGGGCACCGCCACCGACAGCTCGCGCAGCACTTCCGTGCGCCCGAGCCGTTTGCTCACGCCCACCACCTCGACCCGGCTCACGCGGGCACCGGGGCGCGCCTGCGGGCGGCGCGGAACATGAGGGCCACCGCGGGCGCCGACAACGCGATGAGCAGCGCCGCGTACGGCGCGGCCTGCACGTAGGCGACCGCCGAACTGGCCGACCAGAACTGGGTCGCGAGCGTGGTGGTGCCGTTCGGGGCGAGCAGCAGGGTCGCGGTGAGCTCGTTGGCGCAGCCCAACCCGACCAGCGCGGCGGACGCCCCGACCGACGACGCGATCATCGGCAGCGTCACCCGCAGCCGGACGGCGGTCCGGGAGCGGCCGAGCGCCTGCGCGGCGTCCTCGAGTTCGGGGGGCACCTGAGCGAGTCCAGCACGCAGGGTGATGACGGCGCGAGGCAGGAACACGATGACGTACGCCACGAGCACGGTCGCGGGGGTCTGGTAGAGCACGGGCACCACCCGCAGCGTCACGGTGACGAGCGCGAGCGCGACGATGATGGTCGGAAGGCTGCTCGCGAGGAACATCGAGCCCTCCAGGGTGCGCACCCCGCGCACCGGGTGCCGCACCCCGAGCCACGCGATCGGCAGCGCGACCACGACGGCCGCCGCGGCGCCGCCGGCCGAGTACGCGGCGGTCTGCACGAACGCGTAGCCGATCTCCGACTGCTGCCAGGCCGCGGCGTGCGACAGCCAGCGGACCAGGCTGACGCCGGGCACGCCGAGCGCGAGGCCGACCACCGCGAACAGGCCGAGGCTCGCGGGCAGCCCCCACCAGCCGATGCGGGCGGGCACGGCCGTCCGGTCGGCGCCCGAGCCCACCCGCGCGTACCGGCCGCGACCGCGCACCCGGGCGTCGGCGACCAGCAGGCCCGCGCACAGCAGGGTGAGCACGAGGCCGAGCGCGTTGGCGGCGGGGCCCGCGAACGTCGACTGGAACTGGGTGACGATGGCGGTGGTGAACGTGTCGAAGCGGATCAGCGAGAACGCCCCGTACTCGCTGAGCAGGTGCAGGGACACGATGAGCGTGCCGCCCGCGACGGCGAGCCGCAGCTGCGGCAGCACCACCCGGAAGAACACGGCGGCCGGACGCATCCCCAGTGCCGAGGCCTGTTCCTCCCACGCGGGGTCCAGCCCGCGCAGCGCCGCCACGACCGGCAGGTAGACCAGCGGGTAGTACGCGAGCACCGCGATGAGCACCCCGCCGTCGAGCCCGCCGATCGAGGGCACCGCGCTGACCCAGCCGTAGCTGCTCACGAACGCGGGGACGGCGAGTGGGGCCGCGAGCAGCACGCCCCACACCCGGCGTCCGGGCAGGGTCGTGCGTTCGACCAGCCAGGCGCCGGCGACGCCGATGACCGCGCACAACGGTGCCGCGATCACCACGAGCAGCACGGTGCTGACCAGCAGCTCGCCCACGCGGGGACGGAAGACCAACGGTTCCAGCACGTTCCAGCCGGTGTCGACCGCGACGTAGACGACGAAGCCGACCGGCACCAGCGCCACCGCGGCGACGACCACCGCGACAGCGACGAGCGCCGGCGGAGTGGCCCGGTGCCCCGAGCCCCTCCGCCGGCGACGAAGCGTTGCTGCGTGCAACGTCAGATCAGACCGGCCTGCGTCATGAGGTCGGTGACCTTCGTGCTGTTGAGCGTCGACGGGTCGATGGTCGGCGCGCCGAGATCGGTCAACGGCTTCAGGGCCGGGTTCGGGGCGACGCCGCTCGCCACCGGGTACTCGAAACTGGTCCCGGTCCGCAGGACGTCCTGACCCTGCTTGGCGGTGATGAAGGCGAGGAACGCCTGCGCCGCGGCCTTGTTCCCGCTCGACTTCAGCACGCCGCCGCCGGAGACGCTGACGAACGCGCCCGGGTCGGTGTTCCCGAAGTACGCGAGCTGGGTGTTCTTGCTGTTCTCCTTGGTGCCGGCCTGGTCGATGAAACCAGTAGTAGTGGTAGATCACGCCGAGCGGGATCTCACCGGCGTTGACGGCCTTCATGACCGTGGTGTTTCCCCTTGTACTGCACGACGTTCGTCTTCATCGCCTTCAGCCAGTCGAGGGTGGCCTGCTCGCCCTTCACCGACAGCAGCGCCGCGACGATCGCCTGGAAGTCGGCGCCGCCGGGCGACGCGCCCCAGCGGCCCTTCCACGCGGGGCTCGCGAGGTCCAGCAGCGACTTCGGCAGCTGGGCCGCGGAGATCTTCGACGGGTTGTAGACCATGACGGTCGCGCGGGCGGCGATGCCGGTCCACGTCCCGGAGCTCGGCCGGTACTGCGTCGGCACCTGGGCGAGCGTGGCGGCGTCGACCTTCTCGAACAGGCCCGCGTTGTCGACCAGCGCCATCGCCGGGGAGTTCTCGGTGAGGAACACGTCGGCGGGCGACTTGCCGCCCTCCTGCACGAGCTGGTTGCCCAGCTCGGAGTCGTCACCGTTGCGCAGCGTCACCTTGACCCCGCTGGTCTTGGTGAACTCGTCGGCCCACACCTGGGTGAGCTCCTGGTGCTGGGCGTTGTACACCGTGATCGACGAGCCGGAGATCGAGCTCGCGGACGAGCCGCTCCCGGCGTTCGAGGTGGTGCCGCCGGACGAGCACGCCGTCAGGGCGACGGCGGCCGCGGCGACGACAGCGGGGATCAACGCTCTGCGCATGGGGTTCCTCTCGGTTAGATGAGGCTTACCTAACCTCAGGGACACGGACGGGCTCCACCCCTGGCTCGACGATGTGGCCCGCGTCTCACCGAGCCGTTCCAGACCCGGGCCCGGACGGCCGGGACGGACGGGTGTGGCGCGGGCCTGCACCGGTCCACGACGGCGATGATGGTCAGCCGATCCAGGAACTGGTCACGACCCAGACCCGCGGCCTCGTCGCAACCGCAGCCGACTACACCTCGCAGGTGCGGGCCTACGGAGGCACCTACGTCATCCGGCCGTCCGCCGCGGTCGCCGCCGGTCGCTGCTGACGCGCGACGGCGCCCACGGTCTCCGTGGGCGCCGTCGACACGCGTCCGGCGAGGGGATCAGCTGCCGTCGGTCGCACTCGGGAGGAAACCGCCCGGCACGTCGGCGGGTGCGTACAACGCGGTGTCACCCGGGTACGGGGTGGACCAGTTCGTGGTCCGGTACCAGGTCCAGCGGTTCATCTGCTCCGGGTTGGCGTAGTCCGGGATCGCCGTCGGTCCGGTCAGGTGCTGCTGGGTCGACCACTGCTGCCACTGCGCCGCGAGTGCCCGCCGCGCGGGCGGCACGACGAGCGCCGCCGCCTGCTGGGCCTGCAGGTCCTTCGCCGCGGCGCCCGTGCGTCCCAGGGTGTCGGTGCCGCAGGCCGGCGGGGGTCGCGACGCCCTCGGTGAGCGGCACCTGGTTCGGGACCGCGGTGAACGGCGTGTAGTCCGGCGTGGTGGTGAACGCCCCGGCCATCGGCGTCGCCGCGGCGAGCTTCTGGTTGAGCGGCTGGGCGCCGAGGATCTGCTCGATGGTGCGGTCCATCGTGATCTGCGTGTAGTAGGTGCTGTCGGTGACGCCGTGCCGCGCCCACGGGCTGATGACCTGGATCGGCGCCCGGTGGCCGTCGACGTGGTCGACACCGTCTTGGCTGTCGTCCTCGACCACAAAGATCGCGGAGTCCTTCCAGTACCGGCTGTGCGAGATCTCGTCGACGATCTTGCCGACCGCGAGGTCGCCGTCGGCGACCTGGGCGCGCGGGTCGGGCGTGCCGCCGGTGTGGTCGCTGGACAGCCAGAACATGTTGAGGTTGGCCGGCCCGTTCTTCTCGAAGTTCTGCTTCCAGATCTGGTAGCGGTAGATGTCGGGGATGTTGGTGTCGTACTTCGGGTAGGTGTGGTCGGTGATCGCGTTCAGCGACGGGATCGGCGACTGCGTGTCCGAGAGGATCGAGGGGTCGGTGAGCGCCGCCGGGTCACCGCCCGCCGCCACGCTCGTCGCTGCGCAGTAGTACTTCTGCCAGGTCGCCGAGGCGGGCTTGGTGAGGAACTGGGTGAACTCCCCGAAGTTGCGCGCGGTGTTGCCGGCCGACATCGCCGCCGTCCAGAGGAAGCCCGAGCGCTGGTGACCGAGGACGTCGTCCTCGGTGTCGTAGCTGCGCGTGTAGGAACCCGCGTTGGACTCGGTGTACTCGGGGTTGTCGCCCTGCATCAGCCAGTTGTGGCCCTCGGCCGAGTTGGTGCCGATGTCGTAGGTGTTGTCGTAGAGGCCGAACTGGGTCGCGAGCGCGTGCTGGTTGGGCGTGACCGTCCGGCCGAACTGGGCGAGCGTCCGGTCACCGTTGCCCTTGGGCATGTCGCCGTACACCTGGTCGTAGGTCCGGTTCTCCTTCACCAGCACGAAGACGTGCTTGATCGTCGAGGGGTCGCCGAGGCGCACCGGCACCGGCACGGGCGCGGCCTTGCGCCCGGTCGACTGCACGACGTCCTGTGCGCTCCACCCGTTCTGCGCGAACACCTGCGAGGTCAGTGCCGCGACCCGCTGGTCGGTCGGGAGGGTGAACCGGGTGAGGGACGCCGTGGTGCTGTGGGTCCCGTAGCCGGTGGCGGGCGCCGTGCCCCGACCCTTGACGATCGTCAGTTCGGGTCCGCGCGCGTCGATGCCCCGGGTGTTGGTCACGTAGACCATGCCGCCGACGGTGTGGATGTCGGTGGGGAAGTAGTCGGTCGGGAGCAGCCCGACGAAGCTCACCGGTGCCTGCGGGTTGCCCTCGTAGCGGTACACCGCGACGGCGTTCGCGCGGCCGAGCGTCACGAGCAGGTGGCCGTCGTCGGTCATGGTGATGCCGTCGGGCTGGTACCCGACCGCGGACACCGGCCAGGGCTGGGTCGCGATGGTCTGGACCACCTTGCGGCTGCCGGTGTTGATCACCGAGACGGTGTCGCTGTTGGTGTTGGCCACGAACAGGGCCGCGCCGTGCAGGTACATCGCGGTCGGGTGCAGTCCAGTGGCGATCGAGGCGACCGGCGCCGTGGGCCGGGCGGTGTCGATGACGCTCACCGTGCCGGTGGTCGAGGTCCCGAGGTAGGGATCGGCGGGCACCTGCGTGCCGTAGGAGTTGATCGTGGTCTCGCCGGGCAGCGCGGCGCGGCCGCCCTCGTTGCTGACGAACAGGCGCGTGCCGACCACGACGATCTGCCGCGGCGCGGTCCCGACGCGCCAGGTGCGCTGCACCGCGCCGGTCGTGGCGTCGAGCGCGACCACGGTGTTCTGGCCGTTGACCGGCACGTAGACGGTGGCGCCGTCGGCGGAGAAGGTCGGGCGGGCGGGCAGCGGAGCCGCGCCGTTCACGGCGGCGAGCGGGACGGCGGTGGGCGTCCCCAACGTGCCGTCGGCGTTCACCGGGAACCGGGTGAGGCCGCTGAGCTGCGACAGCCAGAGGTACTTGCCGTCCGGGGAGTAGACCGGGCCCTCCTGGCCGACGGAGTTGTCGGTGAGCGTCTGGTTGACGAACAACGCCGAGCCCGCGGTCCAGATCAGCTGGTAGCGGTGCAGGTCGAAGATCTGCAGCGTGACCGACTTGTCGGCGCTGCTCGCGGCGAGGTACCGGCCGTCGGGGCTGACGGTCGAGCCCATGAACTTGCCGTACTTGGTCAGCAACCGGGCGCCGAGGGGGCCGAGGGTCTGGTCGGACGAGATCTGCAGGCCGTTGGGGTACTGCGTGCCGACCTGGTGGTCGCCGAACGGCACGGTCGTCGCCGAGGCGAGGCTGGTGCCGACGAAGAACAGTGACGCCGCGGCCACCGTGGTGCGGCGCGTGCGAGCGCTGCGGAAGATCCGCCGGACGGTGCCGGGGCGCGGCTCGGCGCGTCGTCGTGTGACCTGCATGGTCATCCCTTCGAGGGTCGGGTCAGGTCGACGAGGCCGTCGAACTGCCACAGGGGGTTGGGGGTGTCGCCGGCGTCGGTGTGCACGAGGAAGAACCCGTTGACGTCACGGGGTCCGTCGCCGTCGGCGACGTAACGTCCGTCGGGCTTGACGTCGAGTTGGTAGGTGGCGGTGCCGGTCGCGGTGGCACCGGGGATGTGCCAGATGACCGTGCAGCGCCAGTCGTTGCCGGGCCCGCGGTCCTCGACCAGCGAGCCGCCCTTGTCGCACGCGGCGGTGGTGGCGAGGTCGGCCTCGGTGACGTCGGGGCGGTGCAGTTGCGACAGTTGCAGCCGGTAGAGGTGCCCGAACGCCGTGGCCAGCGCGCCCTCGACGCCCGCCCGCTCGACGCCCGATCCGCTCGCCGGCGTCGCCACGGCCACGACCCCGGTGCAGAGCAGCAGGACCGCGACGAAGGGCAGGGTCGCGGCGGCGACGACGCGGCGGCCGAGGCCGTCGTGGGCGTCGCCGGTGAACCCCCGCCGCAGGAACACCGCGCGGGCGATCACCGTGGCGAGCACGGCCCACACGAGGGAGACGGCCGTCCCGGCGACGATCGTTGTCGTCTGCACCGGTTGGGTGAACAGCCCGCGCCAGGCGAGGAATCCGTAGCTGGGCAGCGCGAGGCGGACCACCGCGGGCAGCGGGAGCAGTTGGGCGACGTCGAGCAGCAGCGCGAGCAACGCGGGTGCGAGCAACCCGATCGGCGAGCGTCCGAACAGCACCGACCCGAGCAGGCCCACCGCCGCGAACGCCAGCGTCGGCCCGAGCGCGACCACCCAGGCGAGGACCACCAGGCGGGCGGCGTCGCCGGTCCCGATCACCCGGCCGTCGAACCCGACGAGCGGGTGGTTGCCGATCGCGAGCAGGCCACCGACGATGCCGGACACCGCCAGGCCCAGCACCCAGCGCGCCGAGCACGGTGAGGCTCGCCAGCGCCTTGGCGGCGAAGATCTTGCGGGGGGAGCGGACCGCGACGAGCAGGTGCCGCCAGGTGCCGAGCCGGTCCTCGACCGCGAAGACGTCGCCCGCGACGAGCGCGGTGAGCACCGGCAGCGCCCACGTGCTGCAGAAGGCGAGGACCACGAGCGGCCCGGCCCAGCCGGTCTGGCTCATCCAGCGGCCGAACACGGTGTCGGCGGGCAGCGCGCTCTGCTGACCGACCACGGCCACGAACAGCCCGGGGCCGAGCCAGCACGCGATCACCAGCACGCGGGTGCGCCACTGCGAGGCGAGCTTGGCCAGTTCGAAGCGGTAGGCGCTACGCAGCGGGGTGCCGCGGACGACGCCCGCCCGGGGCAGGGCGACCGCGACGCTCACTTCTCGACCCCGCCGTCTGTGAGTGCGAGGAACGCGGCCTCGAGCGGTGACACGACCGGTGCGAGCTCGCGGACCGCGATGCCGGCCGACACCAACCGGGCCACGACCTCGTCGATCACCGGCACGGCGCCGCGGACGAGCAGGACGTCGGAGTCGCGCGGCCGGGGCTCGCTGTCACGGTCGACGAAGCGGAGGTCGGCCACCTGCGCCGCGATGCGGCGGGCGGCGTCGACGTCGGACGTGCGCAACCGGTAGTCGAGTTCGCCGACCTCGGCGTCGAGCTTCGCGAGCGAACCGGAGAACGCGACCCGGCCGGTGGCGAGGATCGTCACCTCGTCGCACAGGGCGGCGAGGTCGTCCATGCGGTGGCTGGACAGCACGACGGCCGTGCCACCCGCGGCGAGCCCGGCGAGCACCCGGTGGACCTGGCGGGTGCCCATCGGGTCGAGCCCGTTCGCCGGCTCGTCCAGCACGAGCAGGCGCGGCGCGCTGAGCAGGGCGGCGGCGAGGCCCAGGCGCTGCCGCATGCCGAGCGAGAACCCGCGGACGCGGTCGTCGGCGACGTCGACCAGACCGACCTGCTCGAGCGCCTCGTCGACGCCCGCGTCGGTGAACCCGCGCAGCCGGGCCGCCTGCGCCAGGTTCTGGCGGGCGGTGAGCGAGGGGTAGAGGCCGGGGCCGTCGACGAAACCGGCCACACCGTCGGGCAGGTCGAGCGCGCGGTCGACCGGCCGGCCGAGGATCTCCAGGGTGCCGGAGTCGGGCAGCGCCAGCTGCAGCATCAACCCCAGCAGCGTCGTCTTGCCCGCGCCGTTGGGGCCGACCAGGCCGTGGATGCGGCCCGCGGCGATGTCGAGGTCGACGCCGTCGAGCGCGATCACCTCGCCGAAGCGCTTGCTGATGCCGCGGGCCCGGACCGCCGTCGCCGGGGCAACGTCTTCCGGGCGATTCGGCACGGTTGCACCGTAGGCCCGCTTAACCACTGCACAGGTGGTTCAGAGCCGAAATCCAGATGAATGACTGGTGGCCGCCGCGCCCTTCTGCGTCCGGACGGCGTCCGCGTGTGGTGGGGGTCAGCGTCCCTGCCACTCCTCGTGCTGCATCCGGGCCTCGAACAGGTGCCGCACACCGCCGCCCAGTCGCTCGCGGGCGTGGGTCTCGGCCGCGCGGAACGCCGACCAGTACGTCGCGTCGTAGAACTCGACGAGTTGGTAGGTCCAGCCGTCGGGGTTCGTGTCCCGCCCGACCAGCACCTCGTCGACCTCGTCCGCGACGGCCGTGGCCTCGGGGCCGCACCCGCGCAGCGCGGCGAGCGCGTCCTGCACCCCGAGGTCGGCCTCGCCGCTGCGGCGGTGGAAGGCGTAGAGCAACCCGCGGGCCTCCTCGACCACCTCGAGCGCGGCCGAGAGCTGGCCCAGCGCGTCGACCACGGCGGGGTCGGCCGCGGCCGCGGTGCCGGGCGGTGGTGTCCGCTGCAACGGTCGTTCGGGGTGCCGGCCGGGGCCGAACCGGAGCAGCAGGTCGTCGTCACTCATGCCTCACCAGTACCCCGCTGGAACCCGCTCACCAGGCCCGGAACCCGTTGAACCGCCTTCACTAGGCTGGTTGCATGAGTTCCCACATCCTCACCGCCGTCGCGTGGCCCTATGCGAACGGGCCGCGCCACATCGGCCACGTCGCTGGCTTCGGGGTGCCGTCCGACGTGTTCAGCCGGTACCAGCGGATGGCGGGCAACGAGGTGCTGATGGTCTCGGGGACCGACGAGCACGGCACCCCGATCCAGGTGCAGGCCGACAAGGAGGGCGTGCCCGCGGCGCAGCTCGCCGACAAGTACAGCCGGGTGATCGCCGGTGACCTGCAGAAGCTGGGCCTCTCCTACGACCTGTTCACCCGGACCACGACCAAGAACCACTACGCCGTGGTGCAGGAGTTGTTCCGGGGCCTGCTCGACAACGGCTACATCTTCCCGCGCACCGAGCTGGGGGCGATCAGCCCGTCGACCGGCCGGACGCTGCCCGACCGCTACATCGAGGGCACCTGTCCCATCTGCGGGTACCCGTCGGCGCGCGGCGACCAGTGCGACAACTGCGGCAACCAGCTCGACCCGGCCGACCTCATCCAGCCGCGGTCGCGGATCAACGGCGAGACGCCCAAGTTCGTCGACAGCGAGCAGTTCTTCCTCGACCTGCCCGCGTTCATCGCGACGCTGTCGGACTGGCTCGACACCAAGTCGAGCTGGCGGCCGAACGTCCTCAACTTCACCAAGGGCCTGCTGGACGACCTCAAGCCCCGGGCGATCACCCGCGACCTCGACTGGGGCGTGCCGATCCCGCTGCCGGAGTGGGAGAACCGCGCCGACAAGCGGATCTACGTCTGGTTCGACGCGGTGATCGGGTACCTGTCGGCCTCGATCGAGTGGGCGCAGCGCTCCGGGGATCCCGATGCCTGGCGCCCGTTCTGGCAGGGGCCCGACGCCGAGTCCTACTACTTCATGGGCAAGGACAACGTCGTCTTCCACGCCGAGATCTGGCCCGCGATGCTGTTCGGCTACAGCGGGATCGGGGCGAAGGGCGGTGCGCCCGGCGGTCTCGGTGCGCTCGAGCGGCCCAGCGAGGTCGTGAGCTCGGAGTTCCTCACCATGGAGGGTCGGAAGTTCTCCTCCTCGCGGGGCGTGGTCATCTACGTCGGCGACATGCTCTCGCGCTACGACCCCGACGCCCTGCGGTACTACCTCGCCACCGCCGGCCCGGAGAACCAGGACACCGACTTCACCTGGAGCGAGTTCGTCAAGCGCGTCAACACCGAGCTGGTCGCGGGCTGGGGGAACCTCGTCAACCGCACGGTGTCGATGACCGCCAAGAACCTCGGGTCGATCCCGGCCGCCGGTGAGCTGACCGACGGCGACCGTGACCTCCTGCAACGGTCGAAGGATTCCTTCGGTGAGATCGGGGGGTTGTTGGCCCGGTCGCGACAGAAGGCCGCCATCACCGAAGCGATGCGCGTGGTCGCCGACGCCAACCGCTATCTCTCCGACAACGCGCCCTGGGCCCTGAAGAACACCGACCCCGACCGCATGGCGTCGGTGCTGCACGTCACGCTGCAGGTCGTCGACGACGTCAAGACCTTGCTCACGCCGTTCCTGCCGCACTCGTCGAACCAGGTGCACGCCCTGCTGGGCGGCACCGGGACGTGGGCCGGCATGCCGGAACTGCGCGAGGTCGACGAGGAACTCGCGGTCGGCACGCCCTCGTACTCGGTGCTCACCGGCGACTACGACACCGGCGCGCGGTGGGAGTCGACCCCGATCGTGCCCGGCACGCCGCTCGCGCCGCCGACACCGATCTACCGCAAGCTCGACGACTCCGTGGTCGAGGAGGAACTCGCGCGCATGGAAGCCGAGGCGTGAGCCGCTCGGGCGGGAAGGGCAAGCGCGGCCAGCACGATCCGCCCGTCCCGGCCGAGCCGATCGGGGTGCCGCTCGTCGACGCCCAAACCCACCTCGACGCGATCGCCCAGCGCGCCGGGGTGCCGGTCACCGACGAGCACGTCGCCGCGACGATGGCCGCGGCCCACGCCGCCGGTGTCGCCGCGGTGGTGACGGTCGGCGACACCATGGCGGCGTCGCGGTGGGCGGTGGCGACGGCCCGCTCCCGCGACGACGTCTTCGCCGCCGTCGCCGTGCACCCCACCGAGGTCGACGAGCTCGCCGGGCCGGACGTGGAGGAGAGGTACGCCGAGCTCGAGGCGCTCGCGCGCGACCCCCGGTGCGTGGCAGTGGGGGAGACCGGCCTGGACTACCACTGGGACCGCACCACCCCGGCCGACCAGCAGGTGCACTTCCGGCGGCACGTCGCGCTCGCGCACGCGGTCGGCAAGCCGCTGATGATCCACGACCGGGAAGCG
The DNA here is from genome assembly GCA_029817715.1 of Melastoma dodecandrum. Lineage (NCBI taxonomy): Eukaryota > Viridiplantae > Streptophyta > Magnoliopsida > Myrtales > Melastomataceae > Melastoma > Melastoma dodecandrum. The sequence continues at coordinate 1,689,396 of JARUPY010000535.1, forward strand.
CACGACGACGTGCTGCGGATCGTGCTCGAGGAGGGCGTGCCGCCGGCGGGCGTCGTCATGCATTCGTTCTCCGGGGACGTGACTTTCGCACGACGCTGCCTTGATCTGGGTTTCGTCCTGTCCTTCAGCGGAGTGGCGACCTTCACAAACGCTTCCAGTGTGAGGGAGGCGGCGATTTCCTGTCCGACGGACGCGATGGTGATCGAGACCGACGCCCCGTTCCTCACCCCGCACCCGTTCCGCGGACGCCCGAACGCCCCGGATCTGCTGGGGTGGACGGCCCGTGGCATCGCGGCGAGCCGCGGTGTCGACCCGGCCGAGATCGCCACGGCGACCACCGCCACCGCGGCGCGGTTGTTTCCCGGTTTGTCCGGGTTCTGAAACCGTCAACCCCGCCTCGACGGTTGAAGCGGCACCCAGTTCCCGGTTACCGTTTCGAGACCTTGCCGACCGGCAGCCACCTGTTTCGTCCGTTTCCTTCCCCGGAACCGGGTCCGACTCAAGGCCCTGACGGTCGGCTTCGTGCGAATTCAGGAGAGTTGTGCAGCGCAGCGTCGCCTTCGGCCTCTACGGGGTCGTCATCGCCGGTCTGGTGGGCGGGACGATCACCTGGGCCACGGTCGACAAGACCGTCCGACTCGACGTCGACGGCCAGTCCACCACCTTCCACACCCTGTCCGGCACCGTGAAGGGCGCCCTCGCCGACGCCGGGTACAACCCGACCGAGCACGACATCGTGGCGCCCGGGCTCGCGTCGAAGGTCGGTGACAACAGCGAGATCGTGCTCCGCCGCGGCCGACTGCTCGTGCTCACCGTCGACGGCAAGCAGCGCCAGGTGTGGGTCAACGCCCCGACCGTGAGCCAGGCGATGTCCGACCTCGGGTACTCGGTCTCGACGTTCACCTCGGTGTCGCGCAGCAAGCGCCTCCCGCTGACGCCGACCTCGATCGACATCCGCACACCGAAGACCGTCACGTTCGTCCACGACCGGCAGAAGCAGACGCTGCTGACCACCGCGGCGAGCGTCCAGCAGGTCATCACCGACGCCGGCATCAGCGTGGGCCCGATCGACCGGGTCTCGCAGAAGCTCACGGCCGCCCCCACCGAGGGCATGACCATCACCCTCCAGCGGGTCAAGAACGGCCAGATCTCCCAGGACACCCCCGTGCCGTTCGGCACCACGAACCAGCCCGACGCCACGATGGTCCAGGGCCAGACCGTGGTGGTCACCGCCGGCAAGAACGGCGCCAACCGCACCACGTACGCCGTCGTCTACATCGACGGGAAGATCGCCGGCAAGACCCCGATCTCCACGACCGTGCTGAGCGCGCCCACCACGCAGGTGCAGAAGGTCGGCACGGCCACGCCGCCGCCCGCCAGCACCGGCGGCAGCTCGGGTGGCAGCAGTGGCGGCGGCAGTGCCGCTCCGGCCGTCCCGTCCGGCACCGCGCAGGAGATCGCGCACCAGCTGGTCCTCGCCCGCGGTTGGGGCGAAGGCGAGTTCTCCTGCCTGGTCTCGCTGTGGAACAAGGAGAGCGGCTGGAACGTGCACGCCTCCAACGGCGGATCCGGCGCCTACGGCATCCCGCAGGCGCTGCCCGGTGACAAGATGGCCTCCGCCGGCCCGGACTGGCAGAACAACGCCACCACCCAGATCACCTGGGGCCTGGGCTACATCTCCGGCCGCTACGGCACCCCCTGCGGCGCCTGGGGCCACTCGCAGTCCACCGGCTGGTACTAGACAGTCGGAGCCAGCTCCTCGACGCCCCGTCGGCCCTCGTGGCCGGCGGGGCGTCGGCGTTTCCCGCCGGCACCCTGCGGGCACAGTGGGCGCATCACCCGCTCACTCCCCCGAGGTCGGTGGCCGTGCCCGTCGCGTCGAGAGTCCTGTCCCTGCTCGCGGCGGGCCTCGCGCTCGGCACGGTGCTCGTCGCGCCACCGGTGGCGGCTGCGGCACCGGTCCCGGACGCCGTGGCGGCGCGGCCGGTGCCGTCCGGACTGCGCGTCTCGGGCAACCGGCTCGTCGACGGCGGCGGACGCACGGTCGTGCTGCGCGGGGTGAACCGGTCCGGCACCGAGTACGCGTGCATCCAGGGTTGGGGCATCTTCGACGGCCCGAGTGACGCGACGTCGATCCGGGCGATGGCGTCGTGGCGGATCAACGCCGTGCGGGTGCCGCTCAACGAGGACTGCTGGCTCGGCATCAACGGCGCGAACCCCGCGTACTCCGGGGTCAACTACCGCTCCGCGATCCGCGGCTACGTCACCCGCCTGCACGCCGCCGGCCTGGTCGCGATCCTCGACCTGCACTGGACGGCCGCGGGCACCGCGCCGTCGTCGGGCCAGCAGCAGATGCCCGACGCCGACCACGCGCCGGCGTTCTGGCGGTCGGTCGCGACGACGTTCAAGGCCGACACGTCGACCGTCCTCGACCTGTTCAACGAGCCGCACGACGTGTCGTGGACGTGCTGGAAGCGCGGCGGCGACTGCGGGATCGGGTACCAGGTCGCGGGCATGCAGTCACTCGTGAGCGCGGTCCGCGCGACCGGCGCGACCAACCCGATCCTGGTGGCGGGGCTCGCCTACTCCAACGACCTGAGCGCGTGGCTGCGGTACCGGCCGAGCGATCCGACCGGCAACCTCATGGCATCGTGGCACTCCTACAACTTCAATGCCTGCAGCAACGCCTCGTGCTGGGACGCGCAGATCGCGCCGGTCGCGCGCCGGGTGCCGCTGGTGACAGGCGAGGTCGGCGAGAACGACTGCCTCCACGGCTACCTCGACACGCTGTTGCCGTGGCTCGACCAGCACCGCGCGGGCTACCTCGGCTGGGGCTGGAACACCTACGACTGCAGAGGTTTCCCCGCGCTGATCAGCAACTACGACGGCACACCCACGGCGTACGGAGTCGGTCTCCGCACCCACCTGGCGTCGTTGCCCTGACCACGACGACTGGTGCCCGAACTCGCGGTCCGCGACCCGGAACGCGCGAACTCGGGCCCCAGTCGTGGGGTGGACGTGGGGGTCAGCTGCCGCCCTGGGCGCGCTCGGCCACGGGCTGCCACTCGTTCCAGGTGGCGAGGCGGGACTCGTAGTCCTTCGTCGCGATGCCGAGCGGCGCGGAGCCGAAGAACACGCGGAGCGGCGGCGGGGTGGCGTCGACGACCTCGAGCAGCGCGGCACCGCTCGCCTCGGGGTCGCCCGGCGCGTTGGCCGCGCGCTGCTTGTCGCGCGCCGCGCGGACGTTGTCATAGGCATCGATCGTTGCACTGCGCATCGATGACGGCCCGGCCCAGTCGGTCGAGAAACCCCCGGGTTCCACGAGGGTGACGTGGATGCCGAACCCCGCGACCTCCTGCGACAACGACTGGCTGAACGCCTCCAGCGCCCACTTCGACGCGTGGTAGGCCCCGACGTTCGGGAACGCCGAGATCCCGCCGATGCTCGACACCTGCACGATGTGGCCGGAGCCCTGCGCGCGCATGATGGGAAGCGCCGCCTGCGTCACCCAGAGCGCGCCGAAGAGGTTGGTCTCGATCTGGGCGCGGACCTCGTCCTCGGTGAGCTCCTCGATCATCCCGAAGTGGCCGTAGCCGGCGTTGTTGACGACGACGTCGAGCGCCCCGAAGTGCTCGGCAGCCCGCTGCACCGCGTCGATGTCGGCGGCGTGGTCGGTGACGTCGAGCTGCAGCGGGAGGACGGCCTCGCCGTACTTCGTCACGAGGTCGTCGAGGGTCGAGGTGTCGCGGGCGGTGGCGGCGACGCTGTCGCCGCGCTCGAGCGCGGCCTCGGCCCACACGCGGCCGAAGCCCTTCGACGTGCCGGTGATGAACCAGGTCTTCGACATGTCCTCGACGCTACGACTTCGAGCGCGCTCGAACGGCACGGGTCGTGACCGTCGCCTCACCGGCCCCGGCCGCGCTGCGTGCGCGGGCTCAGAGGTCGGTGCGGACGCGGGTGACGATCTCGCGGCGGGCGAGGTCGACGCCCACCGCCCGCCCGCCGTGGGTGTCGAGCACGGTCACGACGTCGCCGTGGACGTGCACGGCGACGTGGTCGGGCGAGCCGGGGCCGCGCACGGCGACCGGCTCGCGGTGTTCGACCGTCACCGCACCGACGAATCCGTCACGGCCGTCGGGGCCGACCGAGAGCAGCGCGTCGGCGTCGACCGCGAGCCGGTGGCCGGGCGGCAGCGACTCCAACCGCGGCGGCGCCCATCCCCGGAAGAGCGCGGCACCGCGGCGCTCGTGGCCGAGCAGGACCGCGCAGCCGGGCAGCACGAGTGCGCCGCTGAACTCCGCCGGCGGGTCGATCCGGCGCCGCAGCCGCAGGGTCATCGACGGCAGGTCCCAGTCGAACAACTCGAACCCGCGCGCGGCCGGCGTCGCCGAGCCGTGCGCCGAGGTGGGTGACGGCGGCGGGGCCACGGCCACCGCGCCGAGCCGCCGGGCGGTGCGGGTCAACGCCAGCAACGGTTTGGTCCGCCGACAACTCGCTCCACACGACGCGGGGCCGCGCCGCCACCGTGTCGACCACGGCGATGCCGTCGTCGACCGCCGTCACGAGCGTGGTGCCGTCGAACGAGCCCGCGAAGCCCCGGGTCCGCAGCGTGGTCCACGGCCGCACCCGCCGGTCGCCGAGGTCGAGCCGGTGGAACTCGGTGAGCTCACCGGCGTCACGCACGAGCAGCGCGCTGCCGCCGTGGTCGGCGACGACGAGGGCGTGCACGGGCAGCGACCACTGCGCCCTGACGTGACCCGCGGCCGTGAGCCACCGCAATCCGAGTTCGCCGAGCGCGGTGAGGACCGAACCGTCGGCGAGCACGACCGCGTCGTACAGCGCCACGAGGCCGGGTGGACCACCGAGGTCGACCTCGATCGGACCGGTCGGCACCGCCGGCGGTGCCCACGGCGGGAGGTCGGCGGCGAGCAGCGGATCCGCCCGCCGCCGCAACGCGCTGACCACCGCCGTCGCCTCCCGCGCCGGCAGACCGGCCAGCGCCGTGGGCGCGCGCAGGGTCGCGAGCGCGGCCGCGGAGGCCAGCCGTCGGTCGAGGGGGCGGTCGGCCGCCGGGAGGTCCGCGAACGCGGTGAGGAAACCGGAGCGCAACGCGACCTCCGCCGGCGCCGCGGCCGACGCCAGGTCGAGGGCGACGCCGGCGAGCGGTCGGGTGTCCCAGTCGCCGGCGAGGAAGCGGGCGAGCAGCCGGCCCGCGGCCGGGCCGCCGGCCTCGAGACCCGCCCGCAGGTCCGCCAGCGACGCCCGCCGCAGCTCCGGATCGGGCCACGCGGCGTCGACCGCGGTGACGTGGTCGCCCGCCGTGCGGGCGGAGCGGATCCACTCCGCCCGCAACTCCCGAGCGAGCGCGGGGTCGACCCGCTCGAGCCGGACCACCGCGGCGGCGAACGCGCCGCGGGCGCGGGCCACCGCCACCGCCCGGTCCCGGTCACCCGCCTGCCACCACAGCCGCACGACGAGGGCCGGGTCGAGGTGACGGGCCTCGGCGATGCGGGCGGCGAGCGCGGGGTCACCGCTGCGTTCGAGCAGCGCGACGGCGGCGGCCGGATCCCGCAGGAGCACGGCGTGGACGAACGCCGCCCGTTCGACACTGCCCTCGGTCTCCAGCCGCTCGGCCGCCCGGACGTACAGCTCGCGCAGGTGCTGCTCGACCGTCGCCCCCCAGGGGAAGGTGCGCGCACCGGCGCCGCCACCCAACGGCGACAGGGACTCGCGGCGTCGGGGCAGCCGCAACGACAGCACCCCGGTGCCGCCGCCGAGGCCGATCGCCGCCGGGAGGGCGTCGTCCCAGCGGCCACGTTCCAGGTCCTGCGCGAGCCGGTCGAGGTAGCGGGCGTGGCGGCGTCCGATGACGCCGCCGGCGGGCGTGCCCAGGACGCGGCGGGTGACGGCCTCACGCCACCGCCGTGGCCGCGGCGCCCGGCCCGGCCCGGATCGCGCGGCGTCACCCGCCGCCGCGCCGGGTCGGCTCCCGCGTCGCGCGCGGACCGCCGCGACGACGATCGCCACCGCGAGGAACCCCAGCGGCCAGATGAGCCCGAGCCACGACGGCGCGCCGGAGGACGTGGCCGGGGCCTCGAGGGCTCTGACGGTGGGCGGCGGTGTCCGCACCTCGGTCGGGCCGGCCGACGGCACCGCGGCGGAGGGATCGGCCGGCGTGGGAGTCGGCACGACGGCGACGGTCTGCGGCGCGGCCGGTGGCGGGGTCGCGTCGCCGCCGGCGAACAGCGCCACACCCGCGGCGACGAGCCCCGCCACCACGACGAGCGCGACCAGCGCGAGGACGACGCGGCGCGGCAGCGAGCCGGCACCGTCGGCGAGGGCCCGGACCCGACGCGACGGCTCGCCGACGCCGGCCAGGCTCCGCAGGTCGGGATCGTCGTCGACGGCCGGCGGCGGATCCGGTTCGGTGACGACCATCGCGCCCTCGACCGGCAGCAGGGCCACCGGGGCGAGGTCGGCGCGCGCGAGCCAGCCACTGACGTCGACCGCGGCGAGGTCGGCGAGCGGGACCGACACGGTCGTGTCGCCGCGGGGGACCCGGACCGATCCGGGGGTCACGGGTTCGCACGGGGTCGCGAGGCCGTGGGGCCGCCGACCAGCGGCAGGCCGGGCGCGCGCTCGGCCAGCACCGTCTCGGGTCGGCCGAGCACCAGCAGCCACCGGCCGTCCGGCCACCGCAGCAGCCGCGTGCCGGCGGTCCAGCGGGCGAGAACCCGTTGCCGCGCCTCGGTTTCGCCGATCGTCAGCCGGTCGATCAGGAACGCCGCGGCCGTCACCTCGCCGCGGAACGCCGCCCGCGCCGGGCGGGTCATTCGTGCACCCGCAGCAGGACCTCGTCGGTGTCGAGGTCCATGACGTAGGTCCCCTGGTGCCGCCCGATCACCAGCCACGGCCGGGTCGGGTGCAGCGCGCGGTGCGTGGCGGCGCCGGCGCCGGAGAGCCGGGTGTACGTGCGGGTGCCGCCCGCGCTGCGGAAGCGGACGACCGCGCCCGACGCCGACTCCGTGACCAGCCCGGTGCGACCGCCGACCACCGCGAGCCCGAGCGGCGACTCGCCGTCGTCGAGGGTGACGGCGTTCCCCTCGACGGCGCCGATCGACCACACCCGACCGTCCCGGGTCCACGCGGCGCTGCGGTGCGGGCCGAGCAGCAGGCCCCGCGCTCGGCGGGCTCCGGCCGGGATGTCGGTGGGCCACGGGTCGGTGCGGACCACGCGGGGGGTGGACACGCCCTCCGGGTACGCGACGCCCACCACGGCGTCGTCGACGGCCATGCCCTCCGGGGTGATCAGCCGCCAGACCGCGGGGGCCCGGTGGTGCCACAACAGCGAGCGGCCGACCAGGTACAGCGGGTCGGTCGGCCCGTCGGTGTCGAGGGGTCCCGCGACGTTCGGCAGCCGCAGCCGGTGCAGGGCCGCCAGGGGCCGCCCCACGACGTGCACCTCGAGGCCGTCGCCGTGGTCGACCACCGCGATCAACCGACCCCCGCCGGTGCCGGCTGCGCGTACGGGGGCCGGGAAGCCGTGCCGCCGGGGACGCGGGCGTTGGTGCGGGTCGACGGACAGCGTGAACAGCGTGCGCGCGTCGTAGCCCCGTCCGACCAGGCGTCGGCCGGCGCCGGGGAAGACCGGCCAGCGCAGGCCCGGCGTGGCCGCCGTCGCGCGGGTGCCGGTGACGGCCGTCGGCGTGACGGCGAACCCGGTGCCGCGCAGGGTCCGCACGCTCACCGCCGCCGCGGGCAGCGGCACGGAGACCACCCGGTGCTCGACCCGCACCCGGACGGTGCGTACGCCGTCGTCGTCCCAGTCGCCGGGCTCGCTGACCACCGTGCGGGCGTGCCCGCGCACCTGCGCCGCGAGCTCCGGTCCGCAGAACATCCAGATCTCGTCGGGTCGCGCGGGCGTCTCGTCCGGACCGGGGACGTCGAGCTCGGCCCGGACCGTCGCCGGGTCGGGCGGGTGCGCGCTCCGGGCGCGGGAGCCAGTGCTTGGCCACCACGTCGAAAGGGCCGTCGAGCCAGGTCACCGTCGCGCCGCTGGTGACCCCGACCCGCAGCTCGGTGCCGAGGGCGTCCGCGCGTCGCAGCAGCACGATCATCGCGGCCAGCTGCACGAGACGTCCGGCGCCGAGTTGGTCGGGCCCGACGTCGACGAGGCAGACGATCCGCCCGCGCGACACGTCGTCGCGGAAGGCGGGTTCGAGGTAGATCAGTTCCGCCGACGCCGCGCGGCGCAGGAACTCGTCGGGGATCTCGTCGGCGAGCAGCCACTCGGAGACCAGCAGCCGGTCGGGGTCGCCCCGCCGGGTGAGGCCGCCCCAGCCGTCGCGTTCGCCCGTGGGTGCGGCGGCACCGGAACGGGCGCCGAGCAGCGATTCCATCGAGCGGACCAGCGGGCCGAGACCGATCGCGACGGCGACGTCGAACACGCCGAGGGCAGCGGCCCAGGGTTGCAGCTCCGGCGGGAGGGTCGGAGCGCTCATCGACACCGCGCGAGCTGCACCGGGTCGGGCGGTCGCGCCGGCAACGGTGCACTGAGCAACCGTCCGGGCAGCACCGCCCGCAGCGGTGCCGGGGCGAGCGCTGCGGCGAGGAATGCCGCTCCTGGCTCGGGTCGTGTGGTCGTGGGCACGAGCAGGCCGTCCTCGCGCCCGAGGTACACCGCGCCGTCGGCCCACGGGAGCTCGTCGGCCGATCCCAGGACCAGCAGCCATCCCGGTGCGTGCGCCACCAGCAGGGCGGCTCCGCGCTCGAGCCGGATCCCGGCGTCAGCGGCGAGCGCGGGCACGACCGCGCCCGCTCCGATCACTGCTGCAGGATGCAACGGTTCTTCGCGGACCGCCCAGCGCAGGGTGAGCGGGGGAGCGGTCACGAGGCCGGTTGCAGCGCGGTGAGGAGTTCGTGCCGCACCCGCCGGAGGTCCTCTGGCAGTTGCTCGAGGGCGAACGCGGCGTCGATCTCGCGGAGGGTGGCCTCGACGCGCAGTCGGCTGTCGCGGTCGGGTCCGACCGGACCCGACTGCAACAGTGCGGCGCCGCTCCTGACCAGCCGGTCGGCCCGGGCCGCCCGGCCGCGCGCGAACTCCTCGGCCGCGTGCAGCAGCGTGCGGTTGCGGCCCGGCGCGACGAGGTCGGCGAGGACCTCGCGGACCACGGGCTGGGCGTCGGCCGACGGTGCGGTCAGCGGCAGCACCCACAGGTCGGAGGCGTCGGCGACCGTGCGACCGTCGAGCACCGCTGCCGCCGCCACCAACCGTTGCGAGCGCACGGCGCGGCGGTCGGTGAGGTCGACCCCGGCCTGCCGGACCCGGCGCACGCACGTGGCCACCAGCGGCCGGACGGCGGCGAGGTCGACCCGGGCCGCGGCGTCGGTCAGGGTCGTCACCGCCGCGCCCACCTCGGCCGGGGCGGGCGCGGGAACCGGTGTCGCGTCGACGACGAGCAGGAGTTCCTCGAGGCGGGCGTCGGCGACCGGTTCGACGAACAGGCGGGCCAGGAACCGATCGCCGAACGCGGCGAGGGCAGGGTCGTCCGGGAGGTGGTTGCACGCGCCGACGCACACGCGCAGGTCGCAGTGCCGCACCGTGCTGCCGCGACGGAAGACGCGTTCGTTGAGCAGGCCGAGCAGTGTGTTGAGGATGGCGGTGGAGCCCAGGAAGATCTCGTCGAGGAAGGCCACCTCGGCGTCGGGCAGCATGCCGGTGGTGTCGAACGCGACCGTGCCCTCGCGCAGTCGCCGCAGGTCGACCGGCCCGAAGATCTCGTTGGGCTCGGTGAACCGCCCCAGCAGGTACTCGAAGTAGCGACCGCCGATGCCCGCCGCCATCCGTCGGACCGCCTCGGACTTCGCCGTGCCGGGCGGGCCGACGATGAGCAGGTGCTCGCCCGCGACGGCACAGAGGATCACGCTCTCGGCGACGACCTCGCGGTCGACGAGGCCCACGTTCGCGGCGGACACGGCGGATCGGACGGTCGCGGCGGCGTCAGCGACCGCGCTCTGCTGCGACACCGGATCATTCGACACCGGCGCAGTATCCCTGGCGCGTGGTGGATCCGGCGGGACGGTGGCGCCGGTAGCGTCGTCGCGGTGACAGCCGGGTTCGGGACGCGCGGCCCGGTGCTGACGTGGGGCACCCCCGGGTGAGCGTGGCGCTCCTCGGGCCGGCCGAGATCCGTGCCCTCGCCGCGGACCTGGGTGTGCGGCCGAGCAAGACCCGCGGCCAGAACTTCGTCCACGACGCCAACACGGTGCGCCGCATCGTCGCCGCGGCGGAACTGGTCGCCGGCGAACGGGTGCTGGAGGTCGGCCCCGGGCTCGGGTCGCTGACCCTCGCCCTGCTCGACACCGGCGTGGACGTCACCGCGGTCGAGATCGAACCGGCCTTCGCACAAAGGCTTTCCGTCACAGCGGCCGCACGCGGGGTCGACGCCGAACGGCTCGCGGTGGTGGAGGCCGACGCGCTGCGGGTGACGACGCTGCCCGGGCCCGCCCCGACCGCGCTGGTGGCGAACCTGCCCTACAACGTCGCCGTGCCGATCACCCTGCACCTGCTCGACACCGTCGCTTCCCTGCGGCACGGGCTGGTCATGGTGCAGGCCGAGGTCGCCGACCGGATGGCCGCGCCACCCGGGTCGAAGGTCTACGGCGTGCCCAGCGTCAAGATCGCCTGGTACGCGGCCGCCGCCCGCGCGGGCACCGTGCCGCGCGGGGTGTTCTGGCCGGTGCCGAACGTCGACTCCGCGCTGGTCCGGTTCGACCGTCGCGACCCGCCCGTGACCACCGCGACCCGCCGTCAGGTGTTCGCCGTCGTCGACGCCGCGTTCGCGCAGCGCCGCAAGACCCTGCGCGCGGCCCTCGCCGGACTGGCCGGATCGGCCGCGCGCGCCGAGGACGCTCTACGCGCCGCCGGCGTCGACCCGCAGCGACGCGGCGAGACCCTCGACGTCACCGAGTTCGCCCGCCTCGCCGAGGCCTTGTACCCGCGCCAGGGATCCGCGAGTGGCGACCTACCGCACTGAGTGGTCACGTACGAGCGACCACTCGTCGCCCGAACTCGCCACTCGCGGGGTGTGGGAGAGACGGGTGGAGGCGAGCGCTCGGAGCCCGGGAGTCAGGCGCCGGGACGCCCCGCGGCGGCGAGTTGCCGCTGGTCGCGGTCGTAGAGGGTCTGGGTGATCGCGGCGGCCACACCGGTCCACGCCCGCTTGGAGCTCTCGGACAGTTCGTCCCAGCGGATCGGGCCGCCCTCGGCGATGTGGGGGTCGTACGGGACCTCGACGACCGCGCGGGTGCGGGCGCCGAAGTGCTTCACCAACTCGCCCTGCACCACCTGGTCGACCGTCGGTTCCGCCGCGGTGAGCACGGTGATGGCGTCGCGGGCGAGTTCGTCGCGACCGGTCTGGGCGAGGTGGTCGAGCACCCACGACCCCGAGTAGCCGACGTCGCGCTGGTAGGTCGACACCACGACGATCTGGTCGGCGTGGTCGACCGCCGCCTGCCAGTTCGTCGACCGCACGTTGTTGCCGGTGTCGATGATGATCATCCGGTAGAAGCGCTCCAACACCTTGTGGATGCGCTTGAACTCCACCTCGCCGATCTGGGCCATGTTGCCGGGGTTGTCGTCGGAGACGAGGGCGTCGAACTGGGCGTCGCCCTGCGCGCGCATGTAGTAGCCGAGGTCGCCGACCCGCGCCTCGGAGCGCTCGAACTCGTCGAGGCGGCCGAGCAGGTCCCAGGCGGTGGTGCGCTGGTTGTCGTCGTTGGTGGTGCGGACCGCGAGCGTGCCGCGGGTCTCGTTGTTGTCCCACCCGACGATGTAGCCGCCTCGCCGCACGCCGAGCGCCGAGGACACGCAGATCGTGGTGGGCGTCTTGCCCGCGCCGCCCTTGGGCTGGATCACGACGACGGTCATCGGCCGCGAGAAACCCCGCTGGGCGTTGAGCTTCGCCTGTCGGTCGGCGAGTTCGGCCGCCGACGGCTTGGGCTTGTAGAGGCCGCCGGACATCCGGGCGAGCCGGCCCCGCCAGCCCCACGTCGCGGGCTTCTCCAACGTGCGCGGACGGCTGCTGACCAGCAGGTCCTCCGGACGCGGCATCGCCGCCGGCGGCGGCGTGCCACCCGCGGCGTGCACCGGACCTTGGGGCGCGTTCGGCCAACCGGCGGGAGCCCCGCCCGGGCCGGGGTCGGCGAACGGCGGCTGGGCGTTCGGCGGGACCCAGCCGGCGGGCGGCCCGCTCGGCGCGCCGTTCGGCGGCGCTGCGGCGTCGGGCAGGGGTGCCGCGGCGAGCCGTGCCGCGTACTGCGGTACGCCCGACATCGACTCCGGCAGTTCCGGCTGCGGCGGGCGGGGGGTCGGCGGTGCCTCGGCCGGGGTGTAGACCTCGGCCGCCGACGGCGCCGGTGACGCCGGGGGGCCTGGCGGCGGCCCGGCGGGTGGCGCGGCGGGCGGCGGTACCTGCTGCGATACCGGCTGACCCGCGGTGGGGGGGACGGCGTCGGCGCGGAGCGGGCGGAAGGGCTCGCCGCCCGGCGCGACCTGACCGGGACCCGGCTGCAGCGGCCCGGGCTGCGACGCGCCGGGCTGGGGAGCGCCGGGGAGGGGCTGGCCGGGCACGCCGCCCGGCACCGTCAGCCCCGGGACAGGAGCGCCGGGAGCGGGGAAGGTCGGCTGCGCCGGCGGGGTGGCGAAGGCGGGTTCCCCGACGGCCGGTCCGGCGGACGGGCCGGCCGGGTCGCCGTAGCTGGGCGGGCCGTAGCCCGGCGTGCCGGCCGCGGGCGGCACCGCGCCCGTGGTCCACGGCAGCGGCGCGGCCGGCTCGGTGGCCGGCGGGGCGACCGCGGGTTGCGGTGCAGGAGCGGGCGGTGCCGGTTCGGCGACACCCGTGGCGGCCGGAGGTGTGGCACCCGGGACCGGGAACGCCGGGCCGGAGTCGTCGCCCGCGGGCTCACCCGACCACGCGCCCTTCGCGCCGGCCCACGGATCGGTGCTGCTGTTGCTGGCCCACGGCTGGTCGGCTCCGCCGCTCCAGGGACCCGGCGTGCCGGGTCCGCCCCACAGGTCGTCGGCGGGCGGGGTGGCGGCGTCGTCGGCCGTGCTGTGGGCACCGCGGTACGCGACCTCCTCCTCCGCCGCGTCCCCGCCCGAGGGCTGCGGGATCCACGGGGGTTGACTCAACTCAGCTCCTGCCGTCGAACAGACTCGTGACCGATCCGTCCTCGAATACTTCCCTGATCGCACGCGCGATCAACGGCGCGACCGACAGAACGGTCAACTTGTCGAAGGCCTGCTCGGACGACACGGGCAGCGTGTTGGTCACGACCACCTCGCTGACCCGGCTGTTCTTGAGCCGGTCGGTGGCGGGCGGGGAGAGTTCGCCGTGGGTCGCGGCGATGACGACCTCCCGGGCGCCGGCGTCGAACAACTGCTCGGCGGCGGCGACGATCGTTCCGCCGGTGGCGATCATGTCGTCGATGAGCAGGCACGCCTGCCCCTCGACGTCACCGACCACGCGGTGGGAGACCACCTTGTTCGGCACGAGCGGGTCGCGGGTCTTGTGGATGAACGCGATCGGGGCGCCGCCGATGCGGTCGGCCCACTGCTCGGCCATCCGCACGCGGCCGGTGTCGGGGGAGACGACGACGAACTCGGTGCCCGCGTACTTGGTCATGATGTGCTCGGCCAGCACCGGCATCGCGAACAGGTGGTCGACGGGGCCGTCGAAGAAGCCCTGGATCTGCGCGGTGTGCAGGTCGACCGCCATCAGCCGGTCGGCGCCGGCGGCCTTGAACAGGTCGGCCATCAGCCGGGCGGAGATCGGCTCGCGACCGCGGTGCTTCTTGTCCTGCCGCGCGTACGGGTAGAACGGCATGATCACGGTGATCCGCTTGGCGCTGGCCCGCTTCAGCGCGTCCACCATGATCAGCTGCTCCATCACCCACTGGTTGGGGCGGTCGTGGATCGACTGCACCACGAACGCGTCGCACCCCCGGACCGATTCGTTCGGGGCGATGAAGATCTCGCCGTTCGCGAACTCGTAGGCGCGGGTCGGGGTGACGGTGACACCGAGGTGCCCCGAGATCTCGTCGGCCAGTTCGGGGAACGACCGGCCCGAGAACAACATCAGGCTCTTGCGGCCCGCGGTCTGCAGTGTGCTCATCGGGCGTCGTCTCCGTGTCTCTGGAGTGCAGGGCTCGGGGCGGTGGGCGGCGTGGACAGCCTACGGACCGACCTACTCGTCCGCCGCATGGGCGGTGCCACGGCCGTCGGTCGGGAGGGTGTCCTTCGCCCGGGCGGCGCTCTCGGCGGCCGGGGTGCCGGCCCGGCGGCGCTCGACCCAGCCGTCGATGTTGTGCTGCTGGGCGCGGGCGACCCCGAGCGCGCCGGGCGGGACGTCGGCGGTGATGACCGACCCGGCCGCGGTGTACGCGCCGTCGCCGACGCTCACCGGCGCCACGAACATGTTGTCCGCGCCCGTGCGCGCGTGGTTGCCGATCGTGCTCCGGTGCTTGTTCACGCCGTCGTAGTTGACGAAGACGGTGGCCGCCCCGATGTTGCTGCGCTGCCCGATCGAGGCGTCACCGACGTAGGTCAGGTGCGGCACCTTGCTGCCGTCGCCGATCTCGCTGTTCTTCACCTCGACGAACGTGCCGACCTTCGCGCGCGAGCCGAGGCGCGCGCCCGGTCGGAGGTACGCGTACGGGCCGACCGTGGTGCCCGCCCCGATCACCGCCTCGACGCACACCGACCGGGTGACCACGGCGTCCTCGCCCACGTGGGTCGCGGTGAGCGTGACGTCGGGCCCGACCTCGGCGCGCGCGCTCACGCTGCTGCCGGCCGCCAGCGTGGTGCCCGGGAGGACGACGCAGTCGGGCGCGAGGTCGACGTCGGCGTCGAGCCAGGTGGTCGCGGGATCGACGATCCGCACCCCCGCCCGCATGAACGCCGCGGTGAGGCGGTCGTTGAAGACGCGGTGCACGGCCGCGAGTTGCGCGCGGTCGTTGACGCCGGGCACCTCGGTGGCGTCGGCGACGACGGCCCCGACGCGTCCGCCCGCCGCCCGCACGATCGGGACGGTGTCGGGGAGGTACTGCTCGCCCTGCGCGTTGTCGTTGCCGACCTCCGCCAGCGCCGCGCGCAGCGGGCCGACCGCGAAGACGTAGACGCCCGACGCGCCTTCGCGGACCTCCTTCTCCGCCGCGGTGGCGTCGAGCTGTTCCACGACCCGGTCGACGGTGCCGTCGGGATCGCGCAGCACCCGGCCGTACCCGGTCGGGTCGTCGAACATCGCCGACAGCAGCGTGACGGCGTTGCCCTCGGTGAGGTGCGTCGCGTGCAGTCGCAGCAGCGTCTCCGCGGTGAGCAGCGGGGTGTCGCCGAGCAGCACCATGACGGTGGCGTCGGGCGCGAGGTCGGGGAGCGCCTCGAGGGCCGTCGCCACCGCGTGCCCCGTGCCGAGTTGGGGTTCCTGGACGACCGTGCGTGCGGGTGGGCAGATCTCGGTGAGGTGCGCCGCGACCTCGGAGCGGCCCTTGCCGACGACGACGGCGATGCGGCCCGGCTCGAGCGGCATGGCCGCGGCCAGGACGTGGCCGAGCAGGCTGCGGCCGGCGAACGTGTGCAGCACCTTGGGCCGCGCGGAGCGCATCCGCGAGCCCATTCCGGCGGCCAGGACGACCAGCGCGGCCGGGGGGACGTGAGCGACCGGCACCCCGGCACTCTATGACAGAGCGGGCGCCCGGCGTGAAGTCGCAGCGGACGCTCCGTGCGGAGCCGGAGCGCGCGGCCCGCGTGACTGTGCTGGGGGACCCGGATTCGAACCGGGACTGCAAGGCTCCAAAGGCCCGCGGGCTGCCGTTACCCCATCCCCCACTCGGCCCCGAGACTAGTGGCGGTGTGGAGCCGGATCCGGCGGCACCGGTCCGGCCGTGCGGTTCTCCCGGGTCGTCGGCGGACGTCCGCCCACCGTTCTCGACGTGGTGCGGTCGGCGCGACCGGTGCGTCACCGAACGGTCGCAGTCGACGCCATAGAGTCGACGACGTGCCCGATCCGTCCGCGTCCCCCGAGCGATCCGAGCCACACCGCTGGTTGCTGCTGACCTATCGGATCCCGTCCGAACCGACCCGGCTGCGGGCCGGCGTGTGGCGTCGGTTGAAGTCGTTGGGCGCGGTGTACCTGCAGAACTCGGCGGCGGTGCTCCCCGCCGACGAGGCGTCGGAGCGGGCGTTGCGTCGGTTGCGGCGCGACATCCTCGACATGCAGGGCACGGCCGTGCTGCTGTCGTGCAACGCGATCGCGGGCGACCAGGACGTCGTGACGCTGTTCCAGGACGCGCGGGACAGCGAGTACGACGAGATCCTCGACAAGTGCAACGACTTCCACGCGGGCCTGGACAAGGAGTACGAGGCGAACCACTTCACCTACGGCGAGCTTGAGGAGAACGAGGTCGACCTGGTCAAGCTGCGCAACTGGTTCGCCAAGGTCGAGAAGCGCGACGCGTTCGGTGCCCCCGCACGCACGCGCGCGGCGGAGGCACTCGACGCCTGTGAACAGGCGCTCGAGGCCTACGCCGCGCGGGTGTACGAGGAGGAGGCGGAAGGGGACTGAGGGTGGGCGTCAGCCGCGGGTGGCGCGCGCCGCCCGTCGGATGCTGACGGGCAGCAGGATCACCACGGCGAGCGGGACGATCCACCACATCGCGGCGCTGGTGGCGGCGGTGGCGATCGCGGTGACCGCGAGGGCGGCCACGACGCCGAGCGCGACCCGCCAGTCGTCACCGACGATGAAGTCGTACCAGAACAGCCCGAAGGCACGCAGGCGCGCGAGCATCAGTGGACACCTCCCGAGGTCGCCGCGGCGACGGGTGCGGACGTGGTGGACGGACGGCGGCGGAAGGCCGCCACGAGGACCAGCGCGTAGACCAGCACGGCCGGCACGATCACGAGCAGCGACAGGTCGGCGCCCGGCCAGATCGCGCCGGCGCCCTCCGCGCCCCAGAACAGCCCGAACCCGGTGAGCATCACGCCGACCACGAACTTCAGGGTGTTCTCGGGCACACGGGCGAGCGGCGCGCGCACGGCCACACCGACCACGACGACGAGCACGACCGCCGACACCGCACCGAGCGCGGCGAGCGGGATGTCGTGCTGGTTGCTGCCGAAGGTGAGCGCGATGAACACCACCTCGAGCCCTTCCAGCAGGACGCCCTTGAACGACAGGGTGAACGCGTACCAGTCGGTGACGAACCCACGCCGCTGCGCCGAGGCGTCGCGGGCGGCGGCCAGTTCGGTCTGGAAGATCGCGTCCTCGTCGTGCAGCGCCTTGTGCCCGCTGGCCCGCAGGATCGCCTTGCGCAGCCACTGCAGGCCGAACACCAGCAGCAGGCCACCGACGAACAACCGCAACCAGCTCAGCGGGATCGCCGAGATGGCCGGGCCGAGCGCCGCGATGATGACGCCGAGCACGACCAACCCGGCCACGACACCGGTGGTGGCCGAGCGCCAGTTCCGTGCCGTGCCGGCCGCGAGGACGATGGTCAGTGCCTCGACCGCCTCGACGAGGCAGGCGAGGAACACCGCGATGAACAGGGCAGATCCGGTCACGAAGCCCTCCTGGAGCTCTCTTGCGCAGCGCCGTGTCCGGCGTCGGTGCGGTCTTCGTCGAGTGTAACAGTGGTTAGCCTTGGAGTTGAACCGTCGTTCTCTCCGATCGGCTCGTCGGAGCCGTACGCGAGCGACTGGTCCGGGTCGAGCGCCACGGCGACCCGGGACCCGCGCGCGTGCGGGGCGGCGTCGTGGACGGCGGTGAGCAGGGCGCCACCGGTCGTCGCCACGACGTGGTCGTAGCCCCGGCCGCGGTAGGCGACGTCGACGACCTCACCCGACAGCAGGTCGCCCCCTACCAGTGGGGAACCGCCTGCGGCGTCGACGATCCTGGTGGCCGCGGGCCGCACGAGCACCTCGACCCGGTCCCCGGCTCGGACCGGCGCGATCGCCCGCGCGACGACCACGGCGTCGCCGCACCGGACGCGGGTCGATCCGTTGTGCACGTCGAGCACGACGCCGGGCAGCTCCCCGGCGACGCCCGTGAACCGCGCGACGAACGGCGTCGCCGGTCGCCGGTACACCGACTCGGGATCGGCCAGCTGCCGCAACCGGCCGTGGTCGAGGACGCCGATGCGGTCGGCGAGCGCGAACGCCTCGGACTGGTCGTGGGTGATGTACACGGCGGTCGCGCCGCTCTCGCGGGTCAGCGTCGAGATCTCCACGCGCAACCGCTCACGCAGGTCGGCGTCGAGGTTCGACAGCGGCTCGTCGAAGATCAGCAGTTGCGGCCGGCCGACCACGGCGCGGGCGATGGCGACGCGCTGCTGCTCGCCGCCGGACAGCTCGTGCGGGTACCGGTCGGCCAGATGCGCGAGGCCGACCCGCTCGAGCGCGGCCGACACCTGCCGCTGCGCGTCGGCCGAGTCGAGGCGACGCCGACGGATCGCGTAGCCGACGTTGCCGCGCACGGTGAGGTGCGGCCACAGCGCGTAGTCCTGGAAGACCATGGCGAGGTTGCGCCGCTCCGGCGGCAGGTGTCGGCGGCGGTCGCTCACCACGGTGTCGCCGAGGTGGATGCGGCCGTCGTCGACCCGCTCGATGCCGGCCAGGCAGCGGGCCAGTGTCGACTTCCCCGATCCGGACGGGCCGAGCAGCACGACGAACCGGCCGGGCGGGATGTCGAGGTCGACGCCGTGCAGCGCTGTCGCACTCCCGTAGCGCTTGACCGCCGCCTCGACACGGACGCGGTGGCCGACGGCGCCGGCTCCCGGTGCGGTCATCGGGCCACTCCCACGCGGCGCCAGCCGGCGGGCGCGAGCAGCAGGAACAACCCCCACACGAGCCCGACCACCACCAGCGCGAACGCGATCGCGAGCACCTCCATGGCGGTCCCTCCTCCGAAGTCGTAGTTGGACAGGGCCTTCTCGATGCCGACCGAGACGGGCGGGTTGCCCGGCGGGTACAGCAGTTGTGACACCGGCAGTTCGAGCAGGGTCGCCGAGAACGTCAGCACCCACGCGCCGATGAGCGGCCGGGCGAGCAGCGGCAGCACGGTGCGGCACCACGAGGTCAGGGCCCCAGCGCCGTGCACCCGGCCGGCCTCGCGCAACGAGTCCTGCACCTGCCCGACGCTGCCGAGCAGCACCCGCGAGGTCGACGGCAGGGCGGTGGCGAGGTAGCCGACCAACAGCAACGCCGAGGTGCCGTACAGGTGGATGCCGAGCGTGTTCATGATCGGCAGGTTGTAGGTGAAGATGTAGCCCGCGGCGAACACGATCCCGGGCAGGGCGACGGCGGTGAGCAGCAGCAGGTCGAGGACCCGCCCGGTCAGCCGGCGTCCGCTGGTCGTCATGATGCGGGCGGCCACGACCCCCGCCACGACGGTGAAGGTGGCGGTGATGGCGCCCATCTCCGCCGAGAACGTCAACGGACTGCGCAGATCCGGGCTCTGCAGCACGCGGGTGTAGTTGGCGAAGGTCAGGTTGTGGCTCGAGGCCAGCGACCCGAGCCCGTTGATGAGGGAGGCGGACAGGGCGCCGAACGAGGGCACCCCGAGGCCGATGATCATCAACAACGCCAGCACGGTGACGGCCACGACCTGCGACGGTGCCGAGAGCTTGCGGCGCTTGACCGGCCGGGTGCGGCCGCCGAGCACGCGGTAGCTGCGCCCGCGCAGGGCGCGGGTCTGTGCGAGCAGAGCGAGCCCGGCCAGCCCCATGAGGACCCAGCCCACCGCCGCGGCCACGGGGAAGCGGACCGGGAAGTTGTTGATGGCGCTGTAGAGCGTGTACGTCGCGACCCGGAAATGGGCGTCGTTGGCCAGCGTCGAGGAAACCCCGAAATCGCTGACGGATTCGGCGAACACGATGGCGAAGGCCGACCAGCACGCGGGTGCCACGAGCGCGACGACCACACGGGCGGCGCCGACGCGTCCGGCGCCGTGGACCCGCGCCGCGGCCTCGAACTCCTCGCCCAGCCCACGCAGCGCGCCCGACACCGCGAGGTACGCGAACGGCAGGCCCTTCACCGCGAGGACGAGGGTCACGCCGATCGGCCCGTAGAGCAGGTTGCGCATCGTGAGCGTGCCCGGCACCCTCAGCAGGTCGAACACCCCCGCGGGCTCCATGAGCCGTTCCCAGCCCAGCGCCACGAGGAACGACGGTGCGAGGAGCAGCGCGAACATGGCGCCGGCCCAGAGCCCGCGGCCGACGACGTTCGTGCGCACGACCAGCCACGCCACGCCGCCGCCGACCGCGGTGGCCGCAGCTGCTGCGGCCACCGCGACGACGACGGTGTTGATCGTTCCCTGGAGCAACGGTCCGGTGAATGCGTCACGGAACGGTTGCACCGTGAACCATTCGCTGCCCTGCGACAGCAGCCGGGGGCTGAAGGCCGTCACCAGGAACAGCAGGATCGGCAGCACCAGGATGGCCACGATCAACAGCCAGAACAGCAACCACGGACCCGTGCGGAACCGCGAGAGGGTCCACCGGATCCGGTCGGTCCCGGAGAGGTCGACGCCCGCGTGCACCGCTGCCCGCGGTGCGACGACGCTCACGACGGCTACTTGATGTTCGAGTCGAAGAACGTGTTGACCGCGGTCTCGCGCGGGCCCCACACGTACGGGTCGAGCTTCTGGTACTTGGTCGGGAACGCGGGCACCCCGGACAACGGCGAGACACCCTTCACGATCGGCCAGTACAGCGAGTCACCCGTGGGGTCGCCGGCGAGCATCGCCTGCTGGCCCGCGGGCGAGAGGGCGAAGTCCACGAACTTCTTCGCCTGCGCCTGCATCGCGGCGGGGGCGGCCTTGTCGATGCCGATGCAGCCCGGCAGCAGCGTGGAGGTCGGCAGCAGCACCAGCTTGGGGTCGAACTGGGCCGTCTTCGGCTTGGTCGCGATCTCACCCGCCGCCGCGGAACTCTGGACGATGCCGTAGTCGATCTGACCGGTCTCGAGCGCGTGGAGGGTGTCGCCGTTCGTCGGGTACACCTTCAGGCCGTTGGCCTTCAGCGACTTCAGGTAGGTCTCGCCCGCGGCCACACCGCCCATCTGGTTCATGATCCCGGCGATGAGCGGGTACGTCGGACCCGACTGGGCCGGGTCGTTCATGCCGACCTTGCCCTGGTAGGCGGCGGTCAACAGGTCCTGGTACGAGGTCGGCACGTTGCTCGCGGCCGCCGCGTTGTAGATGAGGCCGGGCACGACGGTGGTGCTGACCGGCGAGTAGCTGTGGTCGGCGGGGTACAGCGCCTGCCCGGCCGCGGTGAGCGACGCCTGGGGCGTGTACGGCAGCAACTGGCCCTGCTGGTCGAGTGCGGCGAAGGCCTGGTCGCCGTCGACCCAGAGCATCGACCACTGCGGGTTGCTCTTCTCGGCGCCGACCTTGGTCAGCAGCGGCCCGGTGCTGTCGTCGTCGAGCTTGACCTGGATCCCGGTGGCCTTGGTGAACGCGTCGACGACGGGCTTGTCGTACCCCTGGGCGGAGTAGATGACCAACGCCGACGACGACGACCCGGACGCCGCGGCCGCGACCCCGCTGGTGGCGACGGTGCCGGAACCGGACGACGAGCACGCGGCCACCAGGCTGGCGACCACGACGGCCGTGGCTGCGGCCAGCAGCCCGCGGCGGGCAGGAACGGACATGCGGAGACTCCTCATCGACTGATGTCACGGGTGAGTCGTTCAAGAACTAACGACTGTTAGCGATGCTCGATGACGACCGTTGACTGTCAGTGACCGGACGGTGACCCGCGGGCGAACAGCGGTACCGGGTCGCGTCTGCGTCGTGCACGGATCAGCGTCGTGCGACGGCGCCCACGGAAACTGTTGCACCCGGATACTTTCCGAGGACAACGACCATGGGATGCGCGTCACCTCGCCGCTGTGATCGCGTTGTAGCTGACGTACCGCTCGCGCCGCCGGCGCTCGCAGTCCACCGACCGGACCGCCGTTCCGACCCCCGTGGCGGCGTCCGACGCCGGCCGGTGACCATGCCCCCCGACGTGGTCACCGGCCAGGGCGTACCCCGGCCGTCAGGTGACGACGCCCTCGCCGGGATCGACGAACTCGCCGCTCACGAGGACCTCGGTCAGCACGGCCATCGCGCGGTCGACGTCGTCGACCGACACGTAGAGCGGCGTGAACCCGAGGCGCAGCACGTCGGGCGCGCGGAAGTCGCCGATCACGCCGCGCGCGACGAGCGTGGCGCAGACCGCACGGGCGTCAGGCATCCGGAGCGCCACCTGTGACCCGCGCCGGTCGTGCTCGCGCGGCGTGACCACCTCGACGCCGTACGGCTGCAGGTGCTCGTCGGCGAACGCGATCGCCCGGTCGGTGAGCGCGAGCGACGCCGCGCGCAGGTCGTCGAGGTCGACACCGTCGAACGCGGACAACGCCGCGGCGAGGGCGGTCATGCCGAGCAGCGGCGGGGTGCCGAGGCGCGCCCGCCCGATCCCCGGTGCCGGCGCGTACGTCGGCGCGAGGGTGAAGGGGTCGGCCGCGCCCTGCCATCCGGTCAGCGGGAGATCGGCGCCGGCCTTGTGGCGCGCGGCGAGGTAGATCCACGCCGGTGCGCCGGGTCCGCCGTTGAGGTACTTGTAGCCGCAGCCGACGGCCGCGTCGGCGCCGAGGTCGTCGAGGGCGATCGGCAGCGCGCCCGCCGCGTGCGCGAGATCCCAGACCACCAGCGCGCCGGCGGCGTGGACGGCGGCCGTGATCGCCGCGACGTCGTGCAGTTCGCCGGTGCGGTAGTCGACGACCGACAGCGACACCACCGCGATCTCGTCGCCGCGTGCGGCGAGCAGCGCCGGCGCTTCGGCCGGTGCGCTCCTGACCGTTTCCCGCTGCAACAGTCGCCCGAGCGTGTCGGCGACGTACTGGTCGGTGGGGAAGTTCGCGCCGTCGGTGACGATCACGCCGCGGTCGGGTCGCAGGCGCGCCATCGCGCCGACCGCCTGGGTGAGCTGGATCGTCGTGGAGTCGCCGCAGAGCACCTGACCCGGTGCGGCGCCGACGAGTGCGCCGATGCGGTCGCCCACGGCCGTCGGCAGCTCCCACCAGCCCTCGTTCCACGACCGGATCAACCGCTCGCCCCACTGCCGCCGGACGAGGTCGTCGACCGCCGCCGGCACGGCCTTCGGGAGCGCTCCGAGCGAGTTGCCGTCGAGGTAGACGACGCCCGCGGGCAGGTCGAACAGGTGGGCGCGCTCGCCGGGCGTGAAGGCCATGCGCTGGAATCTAGAGCTTCGCCCGGACCCGCCAGATCTCCGGGAACACCGGGGAGTCGACCGCGCGCTTCAGCCAGGCCAGGCCGGACGACCCGGCCGTGCCGGTGCGGTCGCCGAGGATGCGCCGGACCGCCTGGTAATGCACGAACCGCCACCGGGAGTGGTGGTCCGCGACGGCGGCGAGGACCTCGGCCAGCTCCGCGAGCCCGGGGTCGGCGTAGGCGGCGACCCACGCCTCGACCGGGTCGGCCCGGCCGGTGCGCCGGCTGACCAGCGCGGTACCGACCTCGAACAGGCTCGGGGCGTCGAGGGTGGCCTGCAGCGACGCCGCGACCTCGGGCATGCCGCGGTGCGGACGGACCAGGTTGGGGTCGCGGACGCCGAGCAGGAACTCCAGGTTGCGGTAGCCGAAGGACTGGAACCCCGAGGCGTTGCCGAGGCGTTCGCGGAACCGGTTGTACTGCACCGGCGACATCGGGTCGAGCATCGCCCAGCTCGCGAGCAGTGACTGCTGGTTCGCGACGCTGCGTCGCGCCGCCGCGACCGCGGTGACGACGTCATCGTTGCTCAGTGCATCGATCGTCACGCGCCACTCGTGCGCGATGAGCACGAAGTGCAGCTCCATGATCTGGGTGACCACCACGAACGTCGTCTCGAGCGGCTCGTCGGTCTGCGGGTGGATCGACGCCCGCAGCACGTCGACCTCGGTGTACGCCACGAACGGCGTGCGGCCGTCCGCGACGGCGTGGTCGAGATCGGGATCGTCGTGCTCGGCGGCGGTGTCGGTCACGATGTCATAGTGCCGCGTGTCCCGACCGGCCCGGCGTGACCTCCGGCGTCAGCGGTGGATCACGCCGTCACGACCCGCCGGTCGGCCCGGGGCGCGCGACCCCGCAGCGCGAGCACGCCCGCGACCGCGGTGGCGCCCACCACGAGGTGCGCGACCGCGAGTGCGACGGTGCTGGCCCGGTCGAAGTCGGCCGCGACCGGCATCGCGGGGATCGACGCGACCGCGAGCACCGGGGCCGCGACGAGGGCCGCGACGCCGACCCACCGCCAGCGCGGCGCCAGCAGGGCGACGGCCGTCATCGCGACCAGCAGCGGGACCGCCGTGAAGCCGGCAAGGGTCAGGGCGTCGACGTGTGCCGGTCGGTCGCCGGAGGTGAAGTCGTACGTCCCGCCGGCCGCCGCGCCGAGCCCGTAGACCACGAGACCGAGGACGACGCCGACGACGACGACGGTCGCGAGCACGACAACGGCGCGGCGACCCGGACCCGCGTTCACGCGTTCGTCCGTGCGAGGTATGCGGCGATCCGGTCGAAGGCACCGGTCCAGACCTCGCCGACGAAGAAGTCGCGCAGCTCCGGCACCGGGAAGCCCGACTGCACCACACGCATCAGCGTCGCGCCGTCCTGGTCCTCGAACGTCACGGTGATCCGGGTGGTCATGGTCATGCCGTCCGGGCTGGTGCCGGTCGACTCGGTCACCAGCCGGTGCGGCCGGTCGATCTCGAGGAACGTCTGCACCTCGCGGATCGCCGACTGCTCGTCCGGACCCCAGACCGCGACCTGCTGGCCACCCACCCGCAGGTCGGTCGTGATCTCGACGATGCCGGGTTCGGTGTCGAGGATCGAGAACCAGATCTTCTGCTTCTCGGGATCGGTGTAGGCGTCGAAGACCACCTCCGGTGACGCGGGCAGCACCCGCTCCACCCGGAGTTCGAGATCGCCGCTGGTGACGTCGCTCATTCCTGCTCTCCGTTCGTGAGGGTGAGGAAGGCATCCAGACCGTCCAGACGCCGTTGCCAGAGCCGTTGGTAGAAGCCGATCCAGGCCATCGCGTCGTCCAGTCGCTCGGCGCCGAGGCGGCACTGCCGGGTCCGCCCCACCTTCTCGGTGACGACGAGGCCGGCGTCCTCGAGCACGCGCACGTGCTTGGCCATCCCCGTGATCGAGATCCCGGCGGGTTCCGCCAGTTCGCCGATGCTGGCCGAGCCGCCCCGGCCGAGGCGCAGCAGGACGTCACGCCGGGTGGGGTCGGCCAGCGCCGCGAACTCGCGGTCCAACAGCTGACTGTGAACCATGTGGTTCAGCATCGCACAATGAACCGCTGAGTTCAACGTCGCGCGGCCCCAGATCGTTGATTGGTGCACAAACGACTGAGTGGCAGTGATGATGGTGGGTGTGATCCCGCAGCGGCCGTTCTGACCCTCTGAGTGGCTGACCTGCGGGTCTTGAATGCGATCTGTCGGACGGTTCGCTGCGGGATCACCTGCACTCACCGGACGAGGGTCGTGACCTCATAGGAGCCTGTGCCAGCAGGCACCCGTCACTGTCTTGTCCGCTCGCCTCGGCTGGTGCGTGCCGTCCCGCATCCCCAGTCACGAGGAGGACGGCGATGACCACCATCGCACGAGACACCGTCGCAGCGCAGCCGTCGGCAGCGGCCAGCCAACCGACCCGACGGCCTGCTGCGGGGGCGGTGGTCGGTGGGGTCGACACCCACCGCGACACCCACACCGCCGCCGTCGTCGACGACACCGGTCGACTGTTGGGTGATCGGCAGTTCGAGGCAACGGGTGACGGCTACCGCCTGTTGCTGCAGTGGCTGCAGTCGTTCGGCACGCTCACCGTGGTCGGGATCGAGGGCACCAGCTCCTACGGCACCGGCCTGGCCGCGCACCTGACCAGCCGACAGGTGCCGGTGGTGGAGGTCGACCGGCCTGACCGCTCCACCCGCCGCCGGGTCGGCAAGTCCGACCCGATCGACGCTGAAGCCGCCGCCCGCGCCGCCTTGGCCGGGGTGCGCACCAGCACCGCCAAGGACCACACCGGGCTGGTCGAGTCGATCCGGGTGCTGCGGGTGGCCCGCCGCACCGCCGTGCAGCACCGCTCCGACGCCCTACGCCAGATCCGCACCCTGATCGTCACCGCCCCCGAACCGCTACGGGCCCGGCTGCGGCACCTGACCCAGCAGCGGCTGCTGAACGCCTGCGCCGGCCTACGACCGGACCTGTCCCGGCTGCACGAACCCGACCAGGCCACCAAAGCCGCGCTGCGGCACCTGGCCCACCGCCACGCCAATCTGAGCGCCGAGATCGCCGACCTCGACGGCCAACTCACCCCGCTGGTCACCGCCGCCAACCCCGGCCTGCTCGACCTGCACGGCGTCGGCACCGACGTCGCCGGGCAACTACTGGTCACCGCCGGCCAACACCCCGACCGGATCGGATCGGAGGCCGCGTTCGCGATGCTCTGCGGTGCCGCACCCATCCCGGCAAGCTCCGGCCGCGTCCACCGCCACCGCCTCAACCGCGGCGGCGACCGACAAGCCAACGCCGCCCTGCACCGCGTCGTCGTGGTCCGCATGAAACGACACCCCGCGACCCGCGCCTACATCGAACGGCGCACCGCAGAAGGCCTCAGCAAGAAAGACATCATGCGCTGCCTCAAACGAGCCGTCGCCCGCGAAGTCTTCCGCGAACTGACCCGCCCACCACGAACCCCTTGACGTCTATAGGAGCATCGCACCGAATCGGGACAAATCCTGCGCCACTCATCGCTGAAACGCACCACTCAAACGGCTGAAGCGCACGGACGTTCGACCAGAAACCCCCTGTGGACGACGGTCATCCACAGGCACGCGGATTCGTCATCCTCCGGGGATGACGAATCCACCGGGCTCCGAGGCCGCCGATGACGCCCTCGACGGGGCCATCGTCGAGGCGCTGCTCGACCTGCCGCCTGATGCCGTCACGAGTCACCTGACCGCTGCCCAGCGTCACGGGCTGTGGTTGCCGCCCGGTGTCACCGTGACCCGTGTCGAGGCCTGCGTGCCCGGCGTGGGACGCCTCCCGCGATCGCGACCGCACACCCGGGTGACGGCGGTCCGGCACCGACGTCGCGACCTCCGTCCGGACGAGATCGTCGTCCTGAACGGGATCCCGACGACGTCCCTCGCCCGCACCTGGCTCGATCTCGCGGAGCGGTTGTCGCTGCCGAACCTCGTGGCCGCCGGCGACAGTGCACTGCGCGCGGGTGTGACGGAGGAGGAACTGGACGAGGTCGTCGCGCGGGCGACCCACCGGCGCGGGGTGGTCCGTGCGCGCCAGGCGGTGCGCATGCTCGATGCCCGGTCGCGTTCGCACCCCGAGAGTTGTGCGCGGGTCGAGTTGGTGCTCGCCGGGTTGCCGAAGCCGGAGGTCAACCGGGCGGTGATCATCGACGGCGAGTGGATCGGCGAACCCGATCTGCACTACAAGGAGGCGCGCCTGGCCATCGAGTACCAGGGTGGCTACCACTCCGACGACGAGCAGATGAGGGCCGACATCACCCGCGGCCTCGACTTCACCGGCCGTGACTGGCTGGTCATTCCCGCCGGACCGCGCCAGATCTACCGGTTCCCCGCGCCGTTCACGAGCCTGGTCCGCTTCGAGTACACCCGCCGTCGTCGAGGTTGAGTGGTGCACAAACGGCTGAGTGGCGCGCCGAACCGGGACAAATCGCGCGCCACTCAGGGCTTTGCGCGCCACTCACCGGATTCGGGGGCGGGCACGCCGTCAGCCGGCGAGTTCGAGCCAGGCTTCCTCGGCGGCCTCGCGGCGGGCGACGACGTCGCGCAGGCGGGCGTCGAGTTCGGCGACCTTCTCGAAGTCGGTGGCGTGCTCGGCGAGTTGGGTGTGCAGCGCCGCCTCCTCCGCCTCGAGCTTCGCGACCGCCCGTTCGAGGCGCTGGAGTTCCTTGCGCGACTCACGGGTGACGACGGCGGGCGGGGGAGCGGAGGGTCCCGGCGTCGGGGGCGCGGCGACGGCGGCCGGGCCGGAGGTCGCCGCGGCGAGCGACTGCGCCCGGCGGCGCAGGTACTCCTCGACCCCGCCGGGGAGGGTCGCGAGCGAACCGTCGCCGAGCAGGGCGACGGTCGAGGTGCAGACCCGTTCGAGCAGGTAGCGGTCGTGCGACACCACCAGGAGCGTGCCGGGCCAAGTGTCCAGCAGGTCCTCCATCGCGGCGAGCATGTCGGTGTCCAGGTCGTTCGTCGGCTCGTCGAGGATCAGCACGTTGGGTTCAGCGAGCAGGACCCGCAACAGTTGCAGGCGGCGACGTTCGCCGCCGGACAGGTCCGAGACCGGCGTCCAGTGCTGGGCGGGGTCGAAGCCGAAGCGCTCGGCCAACTGCGCCGCGGTCTGCTCGACACCGCCGATGACGGCGCGATCGGCGATCTCGCGCACCGCCTCGAGGATGCGGAGCGAGCCGGGCAGTTCGCCGACGTCCTGCGACAGGTAGCCCACGGCGACGGTCTGGCCGACCTTCACCACACCGGATGACGGTGCAACGGTCCCGACCAGGAGCTTCAGCAGGTGCGTCTTGCCCGAACCGTTCACCCCGACGATGCCGACGCGTTCGCCCGGGCCGACCCGCCACGTCACGTGGTCGAGCAGCAGTTTCGAGCCGGCGCGCAGGGTCACGTCCTCGACGTCGTAGACCGCCCGACCCAACCGGCGGCGCGCGATGGTGACGAGTTCGACGTCGCGCCGGACCTCGGGGACGTCGGCGATGAGCGCCTCGGCCGCCGCGATGCGGAACTGCGGCTTGGACGTGCGCGCGGGCGGCCCGCGTCGCAGCCAGGCCAACTCCTTGCGCATGAGGTTCTGCCGCCGGGCCTCGCGGGCGTCGGCCTCGCGCGACCGCTCAGCCCGGGCCAGCACGTACGCGGCGTACCCGCCGTCGTGCGGGTGCACCGCGCCGTCGGCGACCTCCCACGTGCGGGTGACCACCGCGTCCAGGAACCAGCGGTCGTGGGTGACGACCAGCAGCGCCTCGCGCCGGGCCGCGAGATGCGACGCCAGCCAGGCGATGCCCTCGACGTCGAGGTGGTTGGTCGGCTCGTCGAGGACGAGGAGGTCGGCGGGCTGCACCAGCGCCCGGGCCAGGTCGACGCGGCGTCGTTCGCCACCGGACATGGTGTCGACCGGCGTGTCGAGGTCGATCGTGCTGGCCGCCGACGTCACGCCGAGGCCGTACAGGATGTCGCGGATCGCGGCGTCGCCGGCCCACTCGTGCTCGGCGCCGTCCCCGACGACCTCCATCCGGACCGTGGCACCGGCCGCCGATCCGCCCCGCTGCGAGACGGTCTGTACCCGGAGATCCGACGTCCGCGACACCCGGCCGGAGTCGGGAGCGAGTTCGCCGGTGACGATCTTGAGCAGCGTCGACTTGCCGTCGCCGTTGCGGCCGACCACGCCGATGCGTTCGCCCGCGCCGAGGCCGAGCGAGACGTCGTCGAGGACGGCGCGGGTGCCGAACGAGATCGACACCCGCTCGAGGTTGACGAGGTTGCGGGCGGCGGGCATCTACGACACCCGCGCCGCGCCGGCGACGGGGCCGCTCGCCACGCCGGCGTAAGGGAACGAAGCGGCGAGATCCCACGCGGCGTCCTCGGACGCCGCGAGGAACACGCAGGTCGGGCCGGACCCACTCACCAGACCCGCCAGCGCGCCGTGCTCGAGACCGTGGTCGAGCACCCCGCGCAACGACGGCATCAGGCTGACCGCCGCGTCCTGGAGATCGTTGCACAGTGCACCGGCGAGCTGCGTCGCCGAACCCGCCTCGCACGCCGCCACCACGTCGGCGACCGATGCGGCGTCCGGCACCGTGGCGTCCGGCCGCAGCCGGTCGTACTCGGCGTACACGGCCGGCGTCGACAGGCCGGGCCCGGTCGACGGCACCACGACCCAGTGGAAGCGGCCGTGCCCGAAGACCGTCGTGAGCTGCTCGCCCCTCCCGGTGCCGACGGCCGTGCCGCCCCGCAGCAGGAACGGCACGTCGCTGCCCAACCCCGCGGCCAACCGCTCGAGCACCCGCGCCGGGGTGCGCAGCCCCCACAGCGCGTCACACGCCACGAGCGTGGCCGCGGCGTCGGCCGAACCGCCCGCCATCCCGCCCGCCACCGGGATCACCTTGTCGACGGTCAGCGCGACGTCGGCGGCGACGCCCGCGTGGGTGGCCAATGCCGTCGCCGCTCGCCAGGCGAGGTTCGACGCGTCGGTCGGCACCGATCCCGCGTCGGGGCCCAGCACGGCCACCGAGACGCCGTCGCCGGGCGCGGCGTGCACGTAGTCGTCGATCCCGACGGCGTGGAACACGGTCGCGAGGTCGTGGAAGCCGTCCGGCCGGCGGGGGCCGACGCGCAGCGCCAGGTTCACCTTGGCGGGAACCCGCACCCTGACCCCGCCGCTCACGGGGCCCGAGCGTAGCCAGGGCGAGGGGTACGCCCGCGAGGTCACCTTGTACGCTGGCGAGGTTGCCCCGGCGAGGGACCACGCAGCCAGCGCGCACCGGCGAGCTGGCGGACGTCCGTGATCGACGGCGCTGTGCTCGAGCGGCCATGACGGCCTCGAGCATCGCCGCCCGTCGCGCGCGGTCGACCTCCACGTGGTCCCGAGCCCCGGCAGCGCTGTCCGCCCGCACCCTGACGATGGAGCAGAACGCTGTGCCCGAGATCCGCCTGACCGTCGACGCCCGCACCGATTTCGGCAAGGGCGGCGCCCGCCGTACCCGCCGCGCCGGCAAGATCCCTGCCGTCATCTACGGCCACGGTGGCGAGACCCGCCACGTCGCGCTCCCCGCGCACGACTTCGCCAACGCCATCCGCAAGAACGGCGTCAACGCGCTGCTCACGCTGAGCCTCGACGGCGCCGACGAGCTCGCCATCGCCAAGGCCATCCAGCGTCACCCGATCAAGCCGGAGATCGAGCACGTCGACCTGCTGGCCGTGCGCCGCGGTGAGAAGGTCACCGTCGAGGTCCCGCTCACCCTCACCGGCGAAGCGGTGGCGGGCGGGCTCATCACGCAGGAGTTCACCAGCGTCGGCATCGAGGCCGAGGCCACCGCCATCCCCGCCGAGATCGTCGTGTCGATCGAGGGCAAGGAGATCGGCACCCAGATCACCGCCGGCGACCTCGACCTGCCCGCGGGTTCGTCGCTCACCGGCGAGGCCGACCAGGTCCTCGTCGTCGTCTCGCCGGCGCCCACCGCCGAGGAGATCGAGGCCGACGTCGCGGAGGCCGCCGACGAACTCGGCATCGTCGAGGACGCCCCGGAGACCGCCGAGGGCGAGTCCCCCGCCGAGGGCGACGCGTCGGCCGAGAGCTGACACCGCTCCGGCCTCCCGCTCTCCCACGCCGTGTCCGACGAACGCGTCCTGGTCGTCGGCCTCGGCAACCCCGGCGAGAAGTACGCCGCCACCCGGCACAACGTCGGCGCGATGACGCTCGACCTGTTGGCCGAGCGCGTCGGCGGCCGGTGGAAGGCCCACAAGTCGCGGTGTGAGGTCGTCGAGGGGCGGCTCGCGGGCGTCCCCGCCGTGTTGGCGAAGCCGACCACGTACATGAACGAGTCCGGCGGGCCGGTCGCGAACGCGGCCAAGTTCTTCTCCGTGCCGCTGGAGCGCGTCGTGGTCGTCCACGACGAACTCGACCTGCCGTTCGCCACCGTCCGCGTCAAGCGGGGTGGCGGCGACGGCGGGCACAACGGGTTGCGGTCGGTCACGTCGTCGCTGCACGGCAAGGACTACCTGCGGGTGCGGATCGGCATCGGTCGCCCGCCGGGACGGCAGGACCCGGCCGACTTCGTCCTCAAGCCGTTCGCCGCCGCCGAGCGCAAGGACCTGGACTGGCTGGTCGACCGGGCCGCGGACGCCGCCGAGTCACTGCTCACCGTCGGGCTCGAGGCCACCCAGAACGCCTTCCACTGACCGACGTTCAGGGCAGCCGTGCGAGCACGACCGCCCACAGGTGGTGGGTGACGTACGAGCGCCACGGCGCCCAGCGGTCGGAGTCGTGGAGGTCGAGGCCGAGTTCGTCCGCGATCCGCCGCACCGCGAGATCCGACGCGAGCAGCACGTCGGGGTCGCGGAACACCCGCATCCGCAGGTAGTTCGCGGTCCACGGCCCGATCCCGGGTAGCGCGAGCAGCGCGGCCGTCGCGGTGTCGGGGTCGGCGTCCGCGCGCAGACCCACCCGGCCGTCGACGGCCGCGGCGGCGAGACCGACCAGCGCCCGGCTACGCGCGCGGGGGAGCGGCAGGACGTCGGGATCGAGGCCCGCGAGCGTGGCGGGCGACGGGAACAGCCGGTCCGGCGCGTCGGCGTCGAACACGTCGCGGTCGAGCACCTCGCCGTGGGCCGCGGCGATCCGGCCGAGCACGGTGCGGGCGCCGGCGAGCGACACCTGCTGGCCGACGACCGTGCGCACGCCCAACTCCACGCCGTCGGCCGCGCCGGGTGAGCGCAGGCCCGGCCGCCCGGTGACCAGTGGCGCCAGCGCCGGATCGACCGCGAGCGCGGTGTCGACCGGCGCCGGGTCACGGTCGAGGTCGAGCAGGTCGCGGACGGTCGTGAGCGCGCCGGGCAGATCGGCCGGATCGGTGAGCTCCGCGGTCACCTCGACCGTTCCCGGCCCCGACGCCCGCAGTGCGATCCGGCCGGGGCCGCCGGGCAGACGCAGGGTGCGGCGGTAGATCTCGCCGTCCCACGTCTCGACACCCGGCACGGCGTGCAGGCCGTGGAAGCGCAACGTCGTCGCGACGTCGTGCGGGAGGGGACCGGTCAGCCGCGCGGACCGCACCCGCGCACGTGTGACTCCGCTGACGGACATGTCGCCCAGTGTGGTGGTCATGCCGCGACACGCCGGGAGATCACCCTGAGAGGTGCTGGACTCGCGCAACGATGCGAGTGACAATCGGTTGCATTTTCCAGAACAGTCCACGCCGCCCGGCGCGGGCTTCCAGATGCCTCCGTTCCGTCGCAGATCATGACAAGGTGCGACATCGCGGACCACAGTGGCTCCACGAGGAGCGCAGGCACAGTCGGAGTCCGCGGTGAGCGGCACACGAGGGGAGAACGACCATGGCGGCTGCCGGGAGACGGCGTCGCGCGGCGGATCAACGTCGCGAGGAGACGGTGACGATGCTCGGTGAGCGCGGGGTCATGAGCCCCAGCGAGCTCGCGCAGCACTTCGGTGTGAGCGTCATGACGATCCACCGCGACCTCAACGAGTTGCAGCGTCGCGGCATCATCCTCAAGTCCCACGGCGGGGTCACCCCTCAGCCCGCAGGGACCTTCGAATCGACCCTGGCCTTCCGTGAGGGCCACATGGTCGAGGCCAAGCAGGCCATCGCGGCGAACGCCGCGGAGCTGATCGGGACGGGTGGCAGCGTGCTGCTCGACGACTCCACCACCGCGGCGCAGCTGGTGCCGCATCTGTTGCAGCGTGCACCGGTCACGGTGGCGACCAACTTCCTGCCGAACCTGCGTCCGCTCGCGGTCGCCGACGGCGTGTCGCTCATCGCGCTGGGCGGCGACCACGACCCGGTGAGCGACGCGTTCACCGGCATGGTCTGCCTCCGCGACATCGCCGCGGTCCGCGTCGACGTCGTGTTCCTCTCGGCGGCGGGTGTCGACGGTGGAGCGGCCTGGCACGGCGACCCCCAGGTCGTCGCGGTGAAGCAGGCGATGCTGGAGTCGGCCGAGCGGGCCTACCTGCTCGCCGACCACACCAAGCTCGGCCGCACGGCCCTGCACGAGATCGCCCAGCTCGACCGGTTCGACGCCGTCATCACCGACTCCGGTGCGCCGGCCGACGCGCTGGCCGAACTGCACGCCGCGGGTGTCGAGGTCGTCGTCGTCGACGTCTGACCGCCCGCACCGCTCCACGACGACTGGGGCCCGAGATCGCGCCCGGCACCGGCCGGACCGCGAACCCGGGCCCCAGTCGTCGTGTGGGCGTCAGCCGGTGTTGCGCAGCCCGGCGGCGACGCCGTTGATCGTCAACAGCAGGGCACGCTGCAACGCCGGGTCGAGATCCTCACCCGCCGCCTCCGCGCCGCGCACCCTCGCCAGCAGGTCGACCTGCAGGTAGCTGATCGGGTCCAGGTACGCGTCGCGGACGGCGAAGGTGCGGCGCAGCACCGGCTGCCGGTCCAGCAGTTCGCTCTCGCCGGTGACGGCCAGCAGCTCCGCGACGGTGAGCGCGTGCTCCTCGCGGACGGCGTCGAACAGGTGCCGCAGGTCGTCGGGCACCAGCGCGTCGACGTACTGCGCGGCGATGGCGAGATCGGTCTTGGCGAGGGTCATCTCGACGTTGCTGATGAAGACCCGGAAGAAGTGCCACTCCTGGTGCATGTCGGCGAGCACGTCGCCGAGGCCCGCCTCGCGCGCGGCCCGCAGACCGGAGCCGACCCCGAACCAGCCGGGGACGATCTGCCGCGACTGGGTCCACCCGAACACCCACGGGATGGCCCGCAGCCCGCCGATGCCGCCGCCGGAGTCGGGTCGCCGCGAGGGCCGTGAGCCGATGTTGAGCGATCCGAGCTGTTCGACCGGGGTCGACGCGAGGAAGTACGCCGGCAGGTCGTCGTCGTCGACCAGCGTGCGGTAGCGCGCGAACGCGGCGTCGCTCACCTGCTCCATCGCGGCGTCCCACTGTTCGAGCTGGTCACCGCTCTGCCGTGGTGCACGGTGCAACGACGACGCCCGCAGCACCGCCGACACCGTGAGCTCGAGGTTCTCGCGGGCGAGCTCGGGCAGCAGGTACTTGTCACTGATCACCTCGCCCTGCTCGGTCACCTTGATCTCGCCGTCGAGGACGCCGTAGGGCTGGGCCAGGATCGAATCGTAGGTCGGGCCGCCACCGCGTCCGACGGTGCCGCCACGGCCGTGGAACAGCCGAAGGCGAACTCCGTGCCGGGCAGTGACATCGCGCAGGGTCCGCTGGGTCTTGTGGATCTCCCACTGTGAGGTCGTGATGCCGGCGTCCTTGTTGGAGTCGCTGTAACCGAGCATCACCTCCTGCACGTCGCCGCGCAGCCGGACCAGCTCGCGGTAGGACGGGTCGGACAGCAGGTCCTCGAGCACGTCGCCCGACTTCCGCAACTCGCCGACCGTCTCCAGCAGCGGCACGAACCCGATCTGCGCGTAGGGCTCCGGTCCGCGCAGCGACACGAGCCCTGCCTCGCGCGCGAGGACGACGGCCGCGAAGACGTCGTCGGCGCCCATCGTCATCGAGATGATGTAGCTCTCGATGACCTCCGGCCCGTACGACGCGATGGCCTCGCGGATCGCGGTGAACACGGAGAACGTCCGGGCGCCGTCGGCGTCGAGCGGCGGCGGGAACGGCGCGAGCGGCCGGCGGGAGGTCAGCTCGCGCGAGAGCAACTTGTGCCGGTAGTCGCGCGGGACGTCCCCGTACAGCCAGGTCTCCTCGACCAGCCGGTCGATCAACTGCCCGACCGCGTGGTGGTGGGCCTCGGCGTGCTCGCGGACGTCCATCGTGGCGAGCGTCAGTCCGAAGCCGTTCACCAGCCGCTGCACCCGGGCGACCGCGCCGTCGGCCACGAGTCCGCCCGCGTGCTCGCGCAGGGACCGGGTGACGACGTCGAGGTCGGCGAGCAGTTCGGCCGTGCCGAGGTAGTCGAAGCCCGGCTCGTGCCGACCGTCGGACTCGATGCGGGCTGTGGTGTGACGCAGCTTGGACTGCATGCAGGTCAGCTTCAGCCGGTACGGCTCGGTGGCGTTGAGCTCGCGCAACCGGGCGTCGACGCCGGGCAGCAGCTCGAGGTCGGCCGCGAGCGACGACGCGAGCTCGTCGGAGACCGCCACCACCGTGGTCGACGCCGACAGTTCCCCGATCAGCCGGTCCAGCGCCTGGTGGATCACCCGCGCGGCCGTGACGTGCTGCACCCGCAGGATCGCGGTGGTGACCTCGGCGGTGACGTTGGGGTTGCCGTCGCGGTCGCCGCCGATCCAGGTGCCGAACGTGAGCGGCCGCAGCGACGGGTCGAGGTCGAGGCCGCGGTCGGCGAGTTCGGCCGCGAGGTCCGCGAGCAGGTCGGGGAGCGTGTCGCCCGCGATCCGCGACAGGTAGTACAGCGCCCACCGGGCCTCGTCGACCGGGGTAGGCCGCACCTGGTTGAGCTCGTCGGTCTGCCAGACCAGGTCGACGATCTCGGCGAGGGCGCGGTCCTGCCGGCGCCGGGCCGCGCTGCCGTCGTCGGTCGGTTCGCCGAGGATCGCCGCGATGTCCTGCAGCTTGGACAGCACGGCCCGCCGGCTCGCCTCGGTGGGGTGGGCCGTGAGCACCGGACGGACCGCGAGGCCCCGCAGCGCGTCCAACAGGGCGTCGTCGCCGAGTTCGTCCGCGACGTCGGTGACCGCGCCGACCAGCCAGCCCTCGGTGGCCGGCCGGCGACGCAGCGCCCGCACCCGGTGGACCTGCTCGGCGATGTTGGCCAGCTGGAAGTAGGTGGAGAAGGCGCGGACCAGGGCGATGGCCCGGTCGAGCGGGAGTCCCGCGAGCAGCGCCCGGGCGTCGGCCAGTTCGCCGCTGCGGGCGTCGGTGCCGTGCTCCTTGCCCTGCTTGACCAGCGTCCGGACGGTCTCGACGAGGTCGAGCAGGTCCTCGCCGTCCTGCCGGACCAGCGACTCGCCGAGCAGCCGGCCGACCCGGCGGACGTCGGCGCGCAGTTCGACGTCGTCACCCGGGGCGGCGAACGGCAGCAGGTCGTCGTCGACGGAACCCGCCGGGGCGGCGCCGCCGGCGACAGGAGCGGGGGGCGGTGGCGCCGGTGGCGCCGAGGAGGAGGTCGTCGGACACGGGCAGCACACTCCGGAGGTCGGTGCGCGGCGGGTCCGGGGCGACGGTGCGCCGGGTTGCCACCGACTGCGGTCGGACCCCATGAGTAAAGCCCACGACGACCGCAGGCCCGCCGGGCAGCCTCGGGAGCCTCGACGAACACTCCCAAACCATCACAAACGTCTCGAACCTCACGACACACGCGAGCGACATCTTGCGCGTTAACTACGTTTTGACAAGAGCTTCCCGTGGGACACTCCTCCTGTGTCAGCCTGGTGTGAGGTGGACACTGTTGTGAAATAGGTGCGAGCTCTGATATCAATACGATGTTAGCTGTCGAGGGAACGTTCTCATCGGAAGAGAACTTTAACCTGCGGCACACGGGGGACTGACAGCCGCGCGAGGCGCGGCGGAGGCGAGGATCGTGACGATGCGTGCTGGAGTCCGGCACACAACGCCGTCGCGGCCCGCCGAGGGGCATCGATGAAGATCGCAATGGTGGGCACCCGTGGTGTTCCTGCACGTTACGGCGGCTTCGAGACCTGTGTCGAGGAGGTCGGCCGTCGCCTGGTCGAGCGTGGGCACGAGATCGTCGTCTACTGCCGCACCCCCCTCGCCGACAGCGCCGCCAGTGCGGGCCGCGCCCCGTCGCTGCCGCAGGAGCACCTCGGCATGAAGCTGGTCCACCTGCCGGCCGTCCACCACAAGGTGCTCGAGACCCTCAGCCACACCGGCCTGTCGACCGGTCACCTGTTCGCGCGCCGCACCGACGTCGCGCTGGTGTTCAACGCCGCCAACTCGGTCTTCCTGCCGGTCCTGCGGGCCGCGGGCATCCCGGTCGCCACCCACGTCGACGGCCTGGAGTGGCGTCGGGCCAAGTGGGGCGGCGCGGGCCGCGCGTTCTACCGCCGCGCCGAGGCGCTGGCCGTGCGCTGGTCCGACGCCCTCATCGCCGACGCCGAGGGCATCGCCGACTACTACCGCGACGAGTTCGACGCCGACACCGTGCGCATCGCCTACGGCGCCCCGATCATCTCCGCGCAGCAGATCGGTCACGAGGGCATCGCCGGCCTCGGCCTGCAGCCGCAGGGCTACCACCTCGCGGTCGCCCGCTTCGAGCCGGAGAACCACGTCGACCTCATCGTCGACGGCTACGTCCGGTCCGAGGCGACCAAGCCGCTCGTCGTCGTCGGCTCCGCGCCCTACTCCGACCAGTACACGGCACGGGTCCGCGCCCTCGGCGACGACCGGGTCCGTTTCCTCGGCGGCGTCTGGGACCAGAACCTGCTCGACGAGCTCTACGCGAACTCCGCGACCTACCTGCACGGGCACTCGGTCGGCGGCACCAACCCGTCACTGCTGCGCGCGATCGGTGCCGGAGCGCCCTCGATCTGCTTCGACGTCGAGTTCAACCGCGAGGTCACCCGGGCCGCCGGCCGGTACTTCCGCGGCGCCGACGACGTCGCGCGGCTGGTGGAGGCCGCCGAGGCCGATCCCGTCGCCACCGCCACGCGCGGCCGGGCCGGTCAGCAGCGCGCCCGCGACTACGACTGGGACGACGTCGCCGGCCGCTACGAGCAGCTGTGCGCCGAACTGCCGGCGCGCCGCGCGGCCTACGCCGCCGGACCCCGCCCGACCGGTGAGCGCCGCGCCTCGCGCTCGACCGTCACCGCGCCGGCCCCGGTCGCACCCGCGACCGTCTTCACCGGCCGCCGCGCACTCGTCCTGGGCACGTTCGACGTCCTGCGCGCCTCGCAACTGGACCTGCTCGCCCGCGCCAACCGCGAGTGCGACCGGGTGACCGTCGGCGTGCTCGACCGCACGGCGTCCGACCCCGTCGCGCCGCGTGGCGAGGTCGTCAACACCCTCACCGACCGCCTGCTGCTCGCCCAGCACCTGCGCGGTGTCGACGAGGTCATCGACGTCGACGACCTCGACCCGGTGGCGCTCGCCGCCCGCTTCGACGTCGTCTACCTCGACGACACCGTCGGCCTCGAGTCGAGTGACCAGGGCTTCGCCGACGCCCTCGAGATCGTCGACATGCCGCGCGACGCCGCGCCCCCACCTGCGGGTCGTCACGGCCGACGAGCGCGACCAGCGCACCGGCGAGGTCGTGGGCTACATCCCCGGCGCGTGGGACGCCCTGCACGCCGGCCACATCGCGATCCTCGACCGCGCCCGGCAGATGTGCGACCGCCTCGTCGTCGGTGTCGCCGACGACGAGACCCTGCTCGCCGTCAAGGGCCGGCTCCCGCTGGTGCCGCACGAGGAGCGGATGGCCATCGTCGCGTCGCTCTCGATGGCCGACGAGGTCGTCGCCGACCGCAGCTCCGACAAGCGGCTGGCCTGGGCCGACGTCCACTTCGACGTGCTGTTCAAGGGCACCGACTGGCAGAACACGCCCAAGGGCCGTCGGCTCGAGTCCGAGATGGCCGAAGTCGGCGCACGCCTGGAGTACCTGCCCTACACCTGGCGGATCTCCACCACCCGCATCCGCAAGCGTCTGGACGCACTCACCGCGTGACCCCTCCGACCCGGCCGGGTTTCCTCACGCGCGTCCTCGACGCGCGGATCAGCCGGTTGAAGGGCGCCGACTACCGGCTGGACCCGGCGCTGACCCCGGGCGTCCTGGTCGTCGAGGCCGGCCGCCGGGCCGCGATGCGCGTGCGGGGTCTCGTGCTGTTCCCCGGCCGCCCGCACGCGCCCTTCGTCGGTCCGGGCGCCAGCTTCGCCCACCGGCGCTCGCTGCGCTTCGGCCGCGGGGTCACCTTCGGGCGCGGCTGTCACGTCGACGCGCTCTCACGGGGCGGCGTGCGCCTGGGCGACAACGTGAGCGTCGGAACCCGCACCCGGATCGAGGCCACCGGTCAGTTGCGCCACCTCGGCGTCGGCCTCACCGTCGGCGACGACGTCGGCCTCGGCACCGACTGCTTCTACGGCTGCGCCGGCGGCATCGAGATCGGGTCGGACACCATCGTCGGCAACTGGGTCGGCATGCACAGCGAGAACCACCGCTTCGAGCGCCGTGACGTCCCGATCCGCGAGCAGGGGGTCACGCACCAGGGCATCGTGGTCGGCCGCGACTGCTGGATCGGCGCCAAGGCGACGCTGCTCGACGGCGTCCGCCTGGGCGACGGCGCGGTGGTCGCCGCCGGTGCCGTGCTGGTGGCGGGGGAGTACCCGGGTCACGCCGTGTACGGCGGGGTGCCGGCGCGACGGATCGCCGACCGGTGAGCAGCAGCGTCCGGCCCGACGCGCCGTCCCGGTGCGAGACTGGCGCCGTGGCCGCCCCCGGGTTCCGCGAGGCGTTCGCACGGACCAAGTCGTCGCAGAAGTCCCACGTCGGCGCGCCCGGCTGGTCGCGGTGGGTCAACCGGCCGCTCGGCCGTGTGTTCGCCGCCGCCGCGTTCCGGCTCGGCGCCACCCCCAACCAGGTGACGGTGCTGAGCACCGTCGTCACGCTCGTGGGTGTCGTCGGCATCGCCGTGGTCCGCCCGACCTGGGGGACCGCCGCGGGCGTCGCAGTGGCGCTCGTGCTCGGGTACGCGCTGGACTCCGCCGATGGTCAGCTGGCGCGCCTGCGCGGTGGGGGCAGCGTGGCGGGTGAGTGGCTCGACCACGTCACCGACGCCGTGAAGAACACCGGGATCCACCTCGCGGTGCTGGTGTGCTGGTACCGGTTCTACGACGTCCCGGAGGCGTGGTTGCTCGTCCCGGTCGGGTTCACCTTGGTGTCGTCGGTGTTCTTCTTCAGCGTGATCCTGTCCGAGCAGCTGCGGAAGGCGCAGGGCAAGGGATCGGCCCGCCGCGCGGTCGCCACCCCCGGCGGCCGGGCGCCGGTGCTGCGTTCGCTGCTGGTGCTGCCGGCCGACTACGGCATCCTCTGCGTCAGCCTGCTGCTGCTGCCGGCGACGACGGTCTTCCTGTCCGTGTACACGGTCCTGTTCGCCTGCGCGGTGGTCTTCCTGCTGGGCGGCTGGCGCAACTGGTTCCGGGAGATGACCGGCTTCGCGCGGTGAGCTCGCGCGCGTGAGTGGGGTTCCCACGTCGGACGCCGATCGGGCAACGGCCCTTCTCGACAAAGGTCACGCGAACGGACAAATGCGGCAGGAAGTTGTCAACCTGTCACGGAGATCGGTGATGTGATGCTGGTGTTGGGTATTGTCTTCCTCGGGATCGACTTCTCGGCGCGTAGTTCACGCCGACGTGGCAGCCTCCGTGAGGAATCAGCGCCGGCTGCATCATCCACACCCCATCCCGTGAAACGTCCTGTCGAGTCTCCCCCGGAGCCGGTGGTCGAGGAGGTCCGTGTGCGCGAGTCAGCGATCCGACGCGCCCGCCCGGCCGCCCGCGCGTGGCTGCTGCCGGGGGGCGGCGTCCTGCTGGCCGCCGCCCTGACCGCCTGCGGGGGCTCGTCACCCGCTCCGGCTCCCAGCACCTCGGCGTCCACGTCGTCGTCGTCCGCGTCGTCGGCCGCGCCGACCAGCGCCGCCCCGACCGTCGCGTCGCCCACGACGTCCGCCGCCACACCGAGCGTGGTGCCGCCGGCCACCGGCCTGGGCACCCGCCCGCCGGTCCCGGTGGCGTCGGCGGCGACGTTCGCCCCGGGCATCACCGCCACCGTCATCACGATCGAGCCGATCACGGCCACGGCGAGCCTGCCCGGCGAGATCGGCGGGCCCGCCGTCCGCCTCACCGTGGCTCTGCAGAACCGGTCGTCGTCGCCGCTGGATCTCGGCAACGTCACCGTCGACCTGCAGAACCGCGCGAAGTCGTCCGCGACCCCGCTGTCCGGCAACGGGTCCAAGCCGTTCACCGGCACCGCCGCCGCAGGCGGATCGGCCACGGGCGTCTACGTGTTCGCGCTGCCGGTCGCCGAGCGGACCGGCGTCAGCTTGTACGTCACCTGCAACACCGCGCTCCCGGTGGTCGTGTTCACCGGCGACCTGGGCCAGTGAAACGAGGAACCCCATGACCGTCCGAACACGCCGCGCCGTCCGACCGCTGGTCGTCGCGTCCGCGGTCGTGACCGTGCTCGCGGCCTCGCTGTCGACCGCGCCCGGCGCGCAGGCGGCCGTCCCGCCGCTGCGGGGCATCGGCCCGGGGGTGGTCTCCACCGACGGCCTGCCCACCGCGCAGATCGACGGTGTCGGGTGGACCCAGGCCATCCAGGGCGACACCGTGTACGTGGGCGGCGACTTCGCCACGGCCCGGCCCGCCGGCGCCGCCGCGGGCCAGCAGACGGTGCCGCGCGGCAACCTCATGGCCTACAGCCTGTCCACCGGCCAGATGACCAACTGGGCGCCCTCGGCCGACGCGCAGGTGTTCGCCATCGCGGTGAGCCCCGACGGCAAACGGCTCTACGTCGGCGGCCAGTTCACGAGCATCACCGAGCGGGTCGGCGGCACCACCACCACGCTGAACCGCTACCGCCTCGCGGCGTTCGACACCGCGACCGGGCGACTGGTGGCGGGGTTCCAGCCGAGCATCAACTACAACGTCAAGTCGATCGTCGCGACCGACACCACCGTGTACATCGGCGGTGCCTTCGCCAGTGTCGACAAGGTCGCGCGCAACCGGGTCGCCGCCCTGCGGGCGAGTGACGGTCGGTTGCTGGCCTGGAACCCGGGCGCCGACGGCCAGGTCAACGCGATGGTGATGACGCCCGACCGCACCAAGATCATCCTCGGCGGGGCGTTCCAGAACGTCGCCGGCGGGGCGGCCTACGGTCTCGCCGCGGTCGACTCCCGTAACGGTCTGCTGCGGCCGTGGCAGGCCAACCAGCTCGTCCGCAACGCCGGCAAGAACTCGGCGATCACGGCGTTGTCGACCGACGGCACCTCGATCTACGGCTCGGGCTACGTGTTCGGAGCGGGCGGGAACCTCGAAGGTGCGTTCTCCGCGAGGCAGGACACCGGCGCGCTCAACTGGATCGAGGACTGCCACGGCGACACGTACGGCGTGTGGGCGTCGAAGGCCGCGGTCTACACGGTCGGACACGCGCACTACTGCGGGAACATCGGGGGTTTCCCGCAGAAGAGCAGCTTCTGGAAGCGCGCGATCGCGTTCACGAAGACCGCCGCCGGGACCATCAACCACGACCCGACCAACGGCGCCTACCACGACTGGTACGGCCAACCGGCGCCCTCGCTGCTCAACTGGTACCCCGACCTCGCGCCGGGATCGTTCACCGGTATCAGGCAGGCGGCGTGGTCGGTCACCGGCA
The DNA here is from genome assembly GCA_029817715.1 of Melastoma dodecandrum. Taxonomy (NCBI): domain Eukaryota; kingdom Viridiplantae; phylum Streptophyta; class Magnoliopsida; order Myrtales; family Melastomataceae; genus Melastoma; species Melastoma dodecandrum. Next base: position 1,732,538 of record JARUPY010000535.1, read on the forward strand.
CCGACCGGTACGTCGTGATGGCCGGTGAGTTCCCCACCGTCAACGGCGTCGGGCAGCAGGGTCTGGTCCGCCTCGCGATACCCGCGGTCGCCCCGAACAAGATCGGCCCCCAGCTGACCGGGGCCCGGTTCGTCTCGACCCTGCGTTCGACCGTGCCCGGTCAGGTCGCGGTGACGTGGACGGCCAACTGGGATCCCGACGACATCCGCCTGACCTACACCGTCTACCGCGACGGCACGTCCGGCGGCCCGATCGCGACCCTGTCGGCGAACTCGACGTTCTGGTTGCAGCCGACGTTCACGATCACCGACCGGCACGCACCGCCCGGGCGTCACGGGTACCGCGTGTTCGCCACCGACGCCCACGGCAACCAGGCCAGGGGCGACACCGTCACCGTCGACGTGGCGCAGTGACCGCCCACCGTTGCTCTGTGCAGCGGTGAGGTGGGTGGCGCGACCCGCGCCACCCCGGCGCGCGGCCGGGTGACCGGAACGGCAGAGTGGGCGCCGTGAGCGGGTCGACGGTCCTGGTCGCCCACCCCTCGAGCGAGTTGTACGGGTCGGACCGCGTCATGGTCGAGACGGCCGTCGGCCTGCGCGAGCACGGGTTCCGCGTGCTCGTCACGCTCCCCGGGCCGGGGCCGCTCACCGATCACCTGGCCGAGTTCGGCATCGAGGTCGTCACCGCCCCCACCCCCGTGCTGCGCAAGAGCGCGGCCACCCCGCGCGGGTTGGTGCGGCTGGTCGTGGACGCGGCCCGGGCCACCCGCCCGGGTGTGGCGATCCTGCGGGGGCACCGGGTCGACGTCGTCGTCGTCAACACCATCACCGCGCCGTGGTGGCTCGTGCTCGCCCGGTGGTCGCCGGGCGGCGCGCGTCCGGCGCTGTGCCACGTGCACGAGGCCGAGCGGTCGGCGCCGCGGCTGGTGCGGCGTGCGCTCACGGTGCCGCTGCTGCTGGCCCGTCGGGTCGTGACCAACAGCCGGTTCAGCCGTGACGTCATCGCCGACGTCGCCCCGCGCCTGGCCGCCCGCACCGAGGTGGTCCCGAACGCGGTGCCGGGACCGGCGGAGGTGGTGCCGGCGCGTGACGTGCTCGACGGCCCGGTGCGCCTGCTGTACGTCGGCCGGCTCTCACCGCGCAAGGGCCCCGACGTCGCGGTCGCCGCGCTGGCCGCGCTCGCCGCCGCGGGCGTCGACGCCCGGCTCGACCTGTTGGGCGCGGTGTTCCCGGGCTACGAGTCGTTCGAGGCCGACCTGCGGGCGGCGGTCGAGCGGCACGGGTTGCAGGAGCGGGTCGGGTTCCTCGGCTTCGAGGCCGACGTGTGGCCGCGGCTGGCCGCCTGCGACATCGCGGTGGTGCCCTCGACCGTCGACGAACCGTTCGGGAACACGGCGGTCGAGGCCGTCCTCGCCGGCCGGCCCGCGGTCGTGAGCGAGACCAGCGGGCTCGTCGAGGCGGCCGAGGGCTACCGCAGTGTCGTGCGCGTGCCGCCCGCCGATCCGGCCGCGCTCGCCGCCGCGGTGCGGACCGTCGTCGACGACTGGGCCACCTTCCGCGCGGCGGCGCAGGCCGACGCCGTGACGGCCGCCGAACGCCACGGCCCGGCCCGCTACCACGCGCGGATCGCCGCCGTGGTCGACGACCTCGCCGCGAGCTCCGCCCGCCGATCGCGCCGGATCCGCGGATGACCGGCGAGGCCGCCGAGGTGGTCGTCGCCGTGGTGAGCTACCGACGCCCGGACGATCTCCGCGCGGCGCTGACCACGGTGCTGCCCGAAGCGGGCACGCTGACCCCGCCGGCCGACGTGCTCGTGGTCGACAACGACCCGGCGGCCTCCGCGCGTCCGGTCGTCGACGGGTTCGCCTCGGCCGGGGTGCGATACGCCGTCGAACCGACACCCGGTATCGCCGCCGCCCGCAACCGGGCTCTGAGCGAGACGGTCGACACCCCGCTCGTGGTGTTCATCGACGACGACGAGCAGCCCGAGCCCGGGTGGCTCGCCGCGCTCGTCGCGACCGCCCGCGCGACGGGCGCCGCCGCCGTGGCGGGCCCGGTGGTGTCGGTCTTCGACGTCGACCCCGATCCCTGGGTGCAGGCCGGGCACTTCTTCGACCGCCGGCGGCTGCCCACCGGCACGGCGATCGACCAGGCCGCCACGAACAACCTGCTGCTCGACCGCCGGCAGACGGACGGTCTGCGTTTCGACGAGGCCTTCGGCCTCACCGGCGGCTCGGACACGCTGTTCACCCGCACGTTGGCGCGGCGGGGCCGGGCGCTCGTCTGGTGCGACGAAGCCGTGGTCCTCGACCGGGTGCCGGCGGCGCGGACCACCCGCGCGTGGGTGCTGCGGCGCGCGTTCCGCATGAGCAACACAGGCGTGCGCGTCGACCTGGTGCTGGCGGCGAGTCCGGCCGACCGGCTGCGGGTGCGGGCGCGTGACGCCGCCCGTGGCGCCACCCGGATCGCGGGTGGCAGCGCCCGGATGCTGCTCGGCGCCGTCACCCGTTCGTCGGGGCAGCGGGTCCGCGGGCTGCGCACGGTGGTGCGCGGCGCCGGGATGGTCACGGCGGCCGCGGGTTACGTCTACGCCGAGTACCGCCGCGATCCGGGCCGGCGGCGATGGCGGCGGTGACGCCCCGGGCCGGGTTCGCCGTCGTGGTCGTGAACTACGGCGCCGCCCACCTGGTCGAACCCAACCTCTCCCACGTGGCGCCCGCCGCGCAGACCGTGGTGGTGGTCGACAACCTCGCCTCGCCCGCCGACCGCGCGGCGATGGTCGCCGCGGCCGACCGGCACGGCTGGGACCTGCTGCTCTCGCCGGGCAACGTCGGGTTCGGCGCCGCCGTGAACGCCGGGGTCGCGCGGGCGGCCGAGGCGGGCTGCTCCCGGTTCCTCGTCCTCAACCCCGACGCCACGGCCGACCCCGAGGTCGCGGCGGCGCTCGCCGATCACGTCGCCGACCACCCGCATGCGCTGGTCAGCCCGCGGATCGAACGGCCGGGCCGGACGAAGGCCTGGTTCGTCGGCAACGTGGTCGACCCGCGGACGGGCGACGTGCGGCGCGACCCCGGTCTCGGCAGCGACGGCCACGGATGGGGGTGGTTGACCGGTGCGTGCCTGGCGGTCCACCTCGACCTGTGGCGCGCGGTGGGCGGTTTCGACGAGCGGTACTTCCTCTACTGGGAGGACGTCGACCTCAGCCGCCGGGTGGTCGAGACCGGTGGTGAGCTCGTGGTGCGGCAGGATCTCGTGGCCTGGCACGACGTCGGCGGCACGCAGCACCAGTCCACCGCAACCGCGCACTCCCCCGGAACCCCGCCGTCGTCAGGGAAATCTCCCGTCTACGCCTACTACAACTGTTGCAACCGGCTGCGGTTCGCGGCCTACCACCTCACCGGGCGCGACCGGTTGCGGTGGTTGCTCCGCACGCCGGTCGCCAGTGCACGCATCGTGCTGCGCTCCGGTCCGCGCGTCGCGTTGCGGTCACCGCGGACCGCCTGGGCCGCGCTGCGAGGATCGTTGGCGGGTGCAACGATCGTGGTGACGTCGTGGTGGTCGGCGGCGCGGCGGACGCATCGCCGGGACCGCGGGACCACTGCCTGAAACGGACATGTCGGGCGCCGTGCTCGCGCGGTGACGTACCTCCGCGACGACTACGGCATTGCTCGCACCGGTGCGAGCAATGCCGTAGCGGTTTCGACGAAGGTGTCACCCCGCCGGGAGGAGTCGGCGCTGTCGGTTCAGGTGCGCGAGAACCGGTAGACGACGTCGGTGGGTCCGCGCCACACCTCGGCACCGTGGAAACCGGCCCGCTGGAGCGTCGCGTCCTCCGACGCGATCGCGGCGGCGGACTCGTCGAGGCGGCGCAGCACCCACACGACGTCGACCCCCGCGAGCCGGGCGCCCGCCGCGTCGAGGCGCAGCGAGGTACCCCACAACGTCCCGGCGTCGGCGCCGGTCGTCTCGGTGGTGAGGTCGACCAGGCCGCGGAAGTCGTCGGGGTAGGCGGTCGCGACGGTCCGCATGGTCGTGGTCACCGGCCGGTCGGCCGGTACGTCGCCGCGCGGTGAGTAGTAGACGCCGTCGCCCGCGGCGGCATGAGCGCCGACGTACCGCGCGAGCGCCGACCAGTCGGTGCTGTTCTTCGCGAACTCGGTGCGCTGCGACACGTAGACGGGCGCGGCGAGCACGGCGGCCAGCACGAGCGCCGCCACGGCGCCGGCGCGGGTGCGCGCCGCCACGAGCGCGGCCCCCCGCGCGATGAGGATCGCCAGGGCGGGGGTGGCGAAGGTGAGGTAGCGCGGCACGTACATCGGGGCGACGAGCACCGAGTACAGCCCGATCACCAGCGCGGGCACGGCGATCCAGCCGACCAACCACCAGCGCAGGTCGAGGGTGCCGCGGGTCCCGCGGGTGAGCGCCGTGAGGGCGAGCAGCCAGCCCACGAGCGCGAGCGCCACCGCGGCCACGCTCCAGGTCACCGTGAACGCCGAGGGCGACGCCGGCCGCAACGCCGCCGACACCGGTGTGGGGGTGTCGCCGAGGAACCACTCGGTGACGGCCAGCGACCGGGCGAGCTCCGACCACGACAGCAGCGACGAGATCCCCAGCTGCGAGGTCTGCCCGGAGGAGCGCAGCACCACCGGCGCCGCGAGGAGGGCGCCGACGACCGCGGCGGCGAACCACTCGAGCCCGACCCGCAGGCGGGCCACCCGCACCGCCGCGCCCCGGCCGAACACCAGGACCGCTCCGTGCACCGCGACCAGCAGGCCGAGGTACACGAACAGCGAGACGCCGAACCCCGCGAGCACCGCGTACGCGGACCACCCGAGCACGCGCTGCCGGCGCGAGGTCCAGGCTCCGTCCGCTGCGGCGACCGCGAGCACGGTGAGCCACACACCCACCGCCGCGGTCATGGCGTAGGGGCGCGCCTCGATGCCGGCCCAGGTGACCCGGGGCAGCAGGGCGAAGACCCCGCCCGCGAGCAGCGCGGTCGACGTGCCGTACGACCGGCGGGCGAGGACGGCCACCCCCACCGCGGCCAGGCCGATCGCCACCGCGCTCGGCGCGCGGAGCGCCGTCGGCGAGGCGCCGGCGACGGCCGTCCAGACGTGGAGGAGCAGGTAGTAGACGCCCTGCGCCGCGTTCGTGTTGCGCGTGAGGTCCCAGAGCTGTCCGAGCGACCGGCGGGCGGCCGAGACGGTCGCCGCCTCGTCGTACCAGAGCGAGACGTACCAGGCGGGCACGAGCGCGACCACCGTGGCGAGCAGGAACAGGGCCAGCAGCGAGGTGCGGAACCGGCCGGCGGCGATGCCCGGCGTCGGGTCCTCGCGCACTGGTGGCTCCCGCCCTGCAGGTCGTCGGCCGACGCCGTCGGCACCGCGCGCCGGAGGTGGGCGCGAGCAGGACGCGACCTTAGCAACGCGGGGTGGTGCGGTCCGGGTGGTCGAGGCCTGCTCGTCGCGGGACGCCCTTGAGGATCGGAGGGTCGTCGACGGCCGCAGCCGGTTGAAGCAGGCTCTTTCTCAAGACCGCAAGGATTCTCAAGAATATCACGCGTGAGATTCGTCCGCACTACGTCCCGGTACGTCCGTTTTCACTGGGATTTGCGCGACCGAATGTTCAATCAATGTGAGGACGACACGAGTAAAAACTTGATTCTTGCGGGCATCTAGAGCTCGCTGCCTTCCCCCGAGGCGATTTCCCCCGATCGTCAGCACAAGGAGTTCCTCCGATGTCCGAGCCCCGTCGTATCTCGCAGGCCCCTCTCGCAGCCGCGGCCACCACCGCCCCCCTGGTGTTCCGCCACCGCAATCGCGCTCTCGCCGTCATCAGCGGCGTCGCCGCCTCCGCCGTCGTCGCGGGCGTCGCGTTCGCCGTGTCCGCCCACGCCGCCGACGCCACCACGATCCGCATGGGCACCGCCGCCACCCCGACCGTGGACTCGCGCGGTGTGACCTGGGCGAAGGGCTCGGGCTTCGACGGCGGTCGCCTCGCCTCGGCTCCGCCCGCCGGCACCGTCATCAAGGGCACCGACGACCAGGCGCTCTACCGCTCGTCGATGTTCCTCATGACCGGCTGGAGCGCTCCGGTGGTCAACGGCTCCTACGACGTGACCCTGCGGATGGTCGACACCTGGTACGGCAAGCCCTACCACCGCATCTTCTCCGTCACGGCGGAAGGTCGTCCGGCGCTGACGAACGTCGACATCGCCGGCGCGGTCGGCATGTACGCCGCGTACGACCGCACCTTCCGGGTGACCGTCACCGACGGCACCCTGAACCTCGGCTTCGCCGCCTTCCGGAGCGCCGCGACGGTCAGCGCGATCGCCGTGCTCCCGGTCGACCAGCCGACCCCGCCGTCGACCCCGCCGAGCACCCCGCCCTCCACCCCGCCGAGCACGCCGCCGAGCACCCCGCCGAGCACCCCGCCGACCTCCGAGCCGACCGGCACCATCGACAACCCGGGCTCCACCCCCCCGAGCACCCCGCCGTCGACCCCGCCGAGCACGCCGCCCTCCACCCCGCCGAGCACCCCGCCCTCGACGCCGCCGAGCACCCCGCCCGGCAGCGACGCGATGCCCGGCCCGACCAACACCGGCGTGCCGGACGGCACCGTGCTCACCCGCCTCGACGGCTTCGTGGCGCTGACCGTGCCGGGTGCGACCTACCAGAACCTCGACATCCACGGCCGGGTGCGGGTCATGGCCCCGAACATCACGCTCAAGAACTCGATCATCCGCGGTGACCGCTCCACCACGATCGGCTCGATCATCGACGTCAACTACCCGGGCGTCGACCACTCCGGCTTCGTGCTCCAGGACAGCGAGCTGGTCCCCGAGTTCCCGTCGTGGAAGCAGGACGGCATCCTCGGCAGCGGCTACACCGTGCTCCGCAGCAACATCCACGGCACCACCGACGCCGTCAAGATCACCGGCAACGACGTGACCGTCCGTGACTCCTGGCTGCACGACACCCTGTACTGGTCGGCGGCCGACCCCAACGGCAGCTACTCCGACACCCACAACGACGGCATCCAGGCCGTGGGTGGCAGCAACTTCACGTTCGTCCACAACACCATCACCGGCAACAAGAACTCGGCCGTGATGCTGGGCCAGAACAACTCGACGATCACCAACGTGACGTTCTCCGGCAACTACGTCGGTGGCGGCGCCTGCTCGGTGAACACCGCGGCGCAGGGCCGGACCTCGATGGGCCCGCTCACCTTCACCGACAACGTGTTCCTCGCCGACCAGACCAACCGTGGCTGCGCGATCATCGGCAACGCGTCGACGACCCGCTTCATCATGTCGGGCAACGTCTGGGCGAACGGCACCCCCGTCGTCCTCTCCCGCGGCGCCTGACGCCCGGGCCAGCACACGAGCCAGCGGCCGCGACCTCGCGCGGACCGGCTGGAACGGCGGGGATCTGCCTCCCGCCGGTCACATCGGGGGCGGAGCCCGGCGACACCTCACGGTGTCGTCGGGCTCCGGCTTTTCCGCCTTCCGGCCTCCCGTCCAGCACCGCCGTGGGGCGGCGGGCCGGCACGCAAGGTTTCCTCAAGAACATTGTTTGACGAGGAAGCTTCCAGTACGGTTTCTGTTAGGTCGCGAGCGATCAGTCATCGTTCGACTACACACACGGGGGGCAGGTCCGGGCGTCACCCGGACGGCGGAGACGACCTTGCGCGCGCTGCGAGCAGCATGCTCTCCACGTCCGACAGGAAACCGTACGTGACCCTCACCGCGCCGTCCGCCCATCCCCGCCGTCTCCGGCGCGTCCTGCTGCGCGGCCTCACCGCCGCCGTGGTCGCGGCGACGGCGGGCGCGGGCTTCGTCGCCATCGCGGCACCGGCCGCGGCCGACCCGTCGCCGGTCGTCACACCGGGCGCGGGCACCGTCACGGCCGACGCCCTGCCCACCGCCCAGATCGACGGCGTCGCGTGGACCCAGACGATGGTCGGCGACACGGTCTACGTCGGCGGCAGCTTCACCACCGCGCGTCCGGCCGGCGTCGCCGCGGGCGGGGCCGGCACGGTCGCACGTCCGAACCTCATGTCCTACGACGTCACGACCGGCGTCATGACCTCGTGGGCCCCGAACGTCAACAACCAGGTGTACGCGGTCGCGGCGTCGCCGGACGGCAAGCGCCTCTACGTGGGCGGGCAGTTCACCACCGTCAACGGCCAGACCCGCAACCGCATCGCCGCGTTCGACACCGCGACCGGCGCCCTGCTCACGAGCTTCGTGCCGCGGCTCAACTACACCGTCAAGGCCCTGGCCGTCACGAACACCACCGTCTACGCGGGCGGCGCGTTCGGCAACAACGGCTCCGTCACCCGCAACCGGTTGGCCGCCTTCGACGCCACGACCGGCGCGCTGCTGCCGTGGGACCCCAACGCCGACGCCACGGTCCAGGCCATGGTCGTCACCCCCGACGGCTCCAAGGTGGTCGTCGGCGGCGCGTTCCAGAACATCGGCGGCCAGCCCGCGTACGGGCTCGCCGCGCTCGACCCGACCAGCGGCGCGCTGGTGCCGTGGGTCGCGAACCAGACCGTCCGCAACGCGGGCACCCAGTCGGCGATCCTGAGCCTCACCACCGACGGCACCGCGATCTACGGCACCGGCTACACGTACGGGAGGGGCGGCAACCTCGAGGGCGCGTTCTCGGCGAACCCCGACACCGGCGCGATCAACTGGATCGAGGACTGCCACGGCGACACCTACGGCGTGTTCTCCACCGGCGCCACGGTCTACACCGCGAGCCACGCCCACTACTGCGGCAACCTCGGCGGTTTCCCGCAGACCAACCCGTGGACGTACTCCCGCGCGATGGCGTGGACGCCCCAGGCCACCGGCACCATCGGCCACGACCCGATGGGTTACTTCGACTGGTTCGGCAAGCCCAGCCCGTCGATCGTCAACTGGTTCCCCGACCTCGCGGCGGGGTCCTACACCGGCATCACGCAGGCCGCGTGGAGCGTCGCGGGTGACAGCCGGTACGTCGTGCTCGGTGGGGAGTTCCCGACCGTGAACGGCATCGCCCAGCAGGGTCTCGTGCGGTTCGCCGTCCCCGGCATCGCGCCCGGCAAGGAAGGGCCACGGGTGTCCGGCGCGAACTGGACCCCGAGTGCGGTCGCGTTGTCCGGCGGTGCCGTCCGGGTGTCCTTCCCGGCCAACTGGGACCGCGACGACACCACGCTGACCTACACCGTCATCCGCAACAGCAACACCGCGGCACCGGTCTACCGCGTCACCGCCGCGTCGACGTTCTGGCAGCGGCCCAACCTCGGGTTCGTCGACACGTCGGTCACGCCGGGTGCGACCGTCACCTACCGGGTGACGGCCTCCGACCCACGCGGCAACCAGGTCAGCAGCGCGACCATCTCCGTGACCGCCGCCGGCGGCACCGCCATGGGCTCCTACGGCCGCGCGGTCGTCGCCGACGGCGCGAGCCACTACTGGCGTCTCGGTGAGACCTCGGGCAGTACCGCCTACGACCAGGCCGGTTTCGACGACCTCACCACCTCGGGCGGCGTGAGCCGCGGCGCCACCGGGGCCCTCGCCGGCGACTCCGACACGGCCTCGTCGTTCAACGGTTCGAGCAACGGGTTCGCCGCGACCGCGACCGCCGTGCCCGCACCCGACACCTTCACCGAGGAGGCGTGGTTCAAGACCACGTCCACCGCGGGCGGCAAGATCGTCGGCTTCGGCAGCTCCAGCACCGGTACCTCGAGCAGCTACGACCGTCACGTGTACATGGACGCCAGCGGACGGCTGTGGTTCGGCGTCTACAACAACGGTTCGTACACCGTGCGGACGGCCGGGGCCTACAACGACGGCCAGTGGCACCACGTCGCCGCCAGCCTCGACTCCACCGGGATGGCCTTCTACGTCGACGGTGTGCGGGTCGGCCGTAACGCCAACACCACCATCGGCCAGCCGTACTCCGGGTACTGGCGGGTCGGCGGCGACTCCTCGTGGAGCGGCAACGCCTTCCTCGCCGGCACCATCGACGAGGTCGCGATCTACCCGACCGCGCTGACCGGCGCGCAGATCGGCAACCACTACGCGCTGTCCGGCCGCACGCTCCCCGGCGGACCGGCGCCGACCGACCGGTACGGCACGGCCGTCGTGGCCAACAACCCCGACAGTTACGTGCGCCTCGACGACACCGGCGGGACCAACGCCCTCGACTCGTCGGGCAACGGCGCCAACGGCGCCTACTCCGGCGGCGTGACGTTCGGTGTCGCCAGTCCGGTCACCGGTACGGGCGGCCGCGCGGTCCGGTTCGACGGGAACGAGGGCAGCACGCTCGCCATCGGGCCGGTCGCGAACCCCACCACGTACTCCGAGGAGTTGTGGTTCTCCACCACGACCACCCGCGGCGGCAAGCTCATCGGGTTCGGCAGTGCGCCGAGCGGGCGCAGCGGCACCTACGACCGTCACGTCTACATGCAGCCGAACGGGCAGTTGGTGTTCGGCACCTACACCGGCACGCAGAACCTCGTGACCTCGCCGGGCTCGTACAACGACGGCGGATGGCACCACCTGGTCGCGACCCAGGGTGCCGACGGCATGAAGCTCTACGTCGACGACCAGCTGGTCGGCACCAACCCGCAGCGGTCGGCGCAGAACTACGACGGTTACTGGCGGATCGGCGGCGACACCGCGTGGAACGGGACGGCCTTCTTCGCCGGCACGATCGACGAGGTCGCGGTCTACTCCAGCGTCCTCACCCCCGCCCAGATCGACGCGCACTACCACTCCTCGCCGGTCGGCGGCCTGCTCAACCAGCCCCCGCAGGCGTCGTTCACCTCGTCGGCCGCCGACCTCACGGCGAGCTTCGACGGCACCGGTTCGTCCGACCCCGACGGCACGATCGCCTCGTACGCCTGGGCTTTCGGCGACGGCACCACGGGGACCGGCGCGACCGTCTCCCACCCGTACGCGGCGGGCGGCACCTACCAGGTCACGCTGACCGTCACCGACAACGCCGGGGCGACCGCGACCAGCAGCAGCACGGTCACGGTCGTCGCACCGAACCAGCCGCCGCTGGCGGCGTTCACGTCGAGCACGTCCGATCTCACCGCGTCGTTCGACGGGACCGGCTCGTCCGACCCGGACGGCACGGTCGCGTCGTACCTCTGGTCGTTCGGTGACGGCACCACCGGCAGCGGTCCGACCGCCTCGCACACCTACGCCACCGGCGGCACCTACCCGGTGACCCTCACCGTCACCGACAACCGCGGCGCCGCCGCGACCGGCAGCGGTCAGGTCACGGTCACCGCGCCGGTGGTCACCACCCTCGCCGCCGACGCGTTCAACCGCACCACCACACGCGGGTGGGGCAGTGCCGACACCGGCGGTGCCTGGACCCTCAAGGGCCCGGGCGCGCAGAACTGGTCGGTGAACCCCGGCCGTGGCAGCACGATCCTGGTGCCCGGCAGCACCGCCCAGGCGGAACTGCCGGCGGTGTCCGCCACGGACACCGACTCCCGGGTCGACATCACCCTCGACGCCGTCCCGAACGGCGGCGGCGCCATGCTCTGGCTCGGCGCCCGGCACACCGCCACGGGCGATTACCGCATCCGCGCCAAGGTGCTCGCCACCGGCGCCGTGCAGGTCTCGCTGAGCAAGATGGTCGCCGGTGTCGACACCGTCCTCGCGATGTCGAACCTCACCGGCCTCACCTACCGCCCCGGCATGACCCTCACGATGCGCCTCGCCACCGTCGGCTCGGCGTCGGTCGCATTGAGCGGCAAGGTCTGGGACGCCGCGACGACCGAGCCCGCGGCGTGGCAACTGACCGCCACCGACGCCGTGGCGCCGTTCGGCGCGGGCGACCCCTGGCTCTCGGCGTACCTGTCGGGCTCGGCGACCAACGGCCCGGTGACGTGGAGCGTCGCGAACCTCGCGGTGGTGCGCGCCGCTCCGTGACGTCCGACCGCTTTGCCGCCCCGTCAGCCCTCCGGGACACTGACGGGGTGGCGGGGCAGCGGGGTGACGCCGCCGTCCGCGGTGTGCTGCGCAGCGGGGGCGCCCGCCTCGCGGTGCTGCCCGTCAGCGCGGTGCTCGGGATCGTCTGTACGCGCCTGATCATCGACCACTACGGCACCGCGGCGTACGCGCAGTACACGCTGCTCGTCGCCATCATCAACGTGCTGCCGTTCGCCGATCTCGGCATGTCGGCCGCGATCATGAACGCCGTCGGTGCGTCCCGCGATCCGGCGCACGACCCCGCGGTGCACCGGGTGCTGGTCACGTCGATCCGCGTCCTGGTCGCGTCGATGGTGGTCTTCGTCCTCGTCGCGCTGGTGTTCCTCGCCGCGCGGGTGTGGCCGGCGTTGCTCGGCGACGGCCTGCTGCCCGGGAGCGGCCCGATCGCCGCGACCCTGTGCCTGGTGGTCATCGGCGTCTCGCTCCCGGTCGGGTTCGGGCAGCGGGTGCTGTCAGGGCTGGGCCGCAACCACGTCGCCGTGCTCCTGCTCGGTCTGCAGACCCCGGTGGTCCTCGTCGTCCTGGTGGTGATGACCACCGCGGACCTCCCGGGCGGGGCCTACCTCGCGGTCGTGGCCTACCTGGTCACGTTCGCCATCTCGGCCGTCACGTGCTGGAACGCCGCCCGGCGGATCCGCCCCGCCGTCGGCATCGCGGTCCGCGCCGCCCCGCGGCTGCGCACCGAACCCGGGGCGCGGGTGATGTCCACGGCGTGGCCGACGCTCGTCCAGTTGATCGCGCTGCCGATCGCGATCCAGACCGACCGCATCGTCCTCTCCCACGTGTCGACCCCGGACCAGCTCGCGCAGTACAGCCTCGCCTCGCAGATGTTCACGCCCGTCGGGGCCGTCGTGGCCGCCGCCGGTGTCGCGCTCTGGCCGGTGTTCGCGCGGGCCCGGGCGGAGGGCTCGTCCACGGTCTCGCCCGGTCGGCTCGCGCTGTGGTTCGGTGCGGTCGCCGCCGTGGTGTGTGCCGTCATCGCGGTGGCGTCACCGTGGCTCGCCGAGCTCGCGTCCGGCGGGGCGATCTCGCTGTCCGTGCCGCTGGTGGTGACCTTCGCCGCGTTCATGACCGGGCAGGCGTTGAAGAACCCGCTGGGCACCTACATGACCGATCCGGCGGGCCTGCGGTTCCAGGCCTTCGTCATCCTGTTCGTGCTGGTGCCGGCGAACCTCGCCGCGTCGATCGTGCTGGCGCGGGTCATGGGCGCGCCCGGCCCGGTGCTCGCGTCGGCCGTGGCCGTCCTGCTGTGCCAGGTGCTGCCGAACTGGTGGTGGGTGCGGCGCGACCAGCGGCGCCGCGCCGCCGGGCGGGTGCCGGTCGCCACCCACCCGGCCCCCGACGCCGGGGTCGACCTCCAGCGCGAGGGTCAGGACCGCTGACCCGGGTCCGCGGGCACCGCGGCGCGCGGCGGCCGGGCCCGGACGGGCTCGGGATCCCCACGGGTGTCGGCCATCCTGAGCGGGACGAGCACGGCGAGGGCGAAGCAGACGTCACGCCAGTTGGTGTAGATCGGGCCGAACGCCAGCACCCACAGGGCGACCAACCCGGAGTAGAGACCGAGGCCGCCGATCGTGCGGTCGGCGAGTCCGCGGCTCTGGAACGCCACGATGAGACCGAACGACAGCAAGCCCATCGCCAGCCCGACGAGCCCGAACTCGGCCCAGAGGTCGGCGACGACCGAGTGCAGGTTGAGGCTGTCGCCGAACATGTAGTGGTCGACGTACCCGTTGTGCGTGACGTCGAGGCCGACGCCCTGCAGGCCTTGTTTCGCCTCGACGATCTCGACCCACGTCGGGAGCACGTCCGGCCCGTACCCGCTCGGGTGCAGGCGCATCAGCTGCAGGGTCGCGGCCCACTCGGGGCGGCCGCCGACGATGAGCGATCCGGCGGCGTCGACCTGGGTGATCGACTCGGTCTGCAGCTTCGCCCCGAGCAGGCCGTTGGTGAGGGCGAACGTGGCCAGCCAGTAGGTCGCCGCAGCGAGTGCGGCGATGAGGATGGCGGGGGCGGCGCGGTTCATGCGGCGCCGGCCGGATCCGCGCATCGCCATCCACAGCAGCAGGACGGCCGTGAGCACGCAGTAGCCCATGTAGCTGCGGGCGTCGTCGACGATGCCCGCGAGGCCGAGCAGCACGGCCGCGACCGCAGCCGCGACCTTGCGTTCCCGGCGGTCGGCCCACGACAGCACGATGATCGCCACGGGACCGGCGAAGAAGTACTTGTACCCGGTCGGCCCGAAGGCACCGGCGGTGTTGGCGGCCGCCACGAGCATGCCGACGCCGTAGGCGACGCCCACCCGCCAGAGCGGCAGCACCGTGCGCGCCCACACCACCAGCAGCAGCACCGCGACGCCGGTCGCGAACACGAGCACCTGGCCCCAGGCCAGCCCGCTGGTGGCACCCAGCGGCAGTTCGGCCGTCGAGCGCAGGAAGTACGCGGAGATCAGGGCGGCCACGCCCAACCCCGCCCACAGCATCACCGTCCGGCTGCGACGCAGGGCCGGGAACACGACCGGCGAGAGCGCCACCAGCAGCACCAGGGTCGCCGAGACGTACTTGGTGAGCATCACCTGGTAGCCCGCGGCCACCAGCGCCAGTTGGGCGATGACCGGCTCGGCGACGGCGAAGGCCGAGGTGTCGGGTCGGACGCCCGCGCGGCGACCCAGCGCGCCGCGCACCGCCGCCGCGGCGCGCGGCGGCGCCGGCGTCAGGCGGTCGGTCACGACACGGGAATCTACGGTCTCGTCGGTGTGGACGCGCGGCGCGACCTCCCACGCCGGCGCTCGCGCGCCAGCAGGAACGACTCGCGGTGCGCCAGCGCCGCATCGGTCCAGCGTCGTGCCGTGAGGTCGGGCTCGCCGGGCGGCACGCCCGCGTCGAGGGCCGCCTGCAGGTCGGGCGCGGTGAGGGGTGGCGTGAACCGTCGCACCCACACCTCGCCGACCTCGGCGGCGAGGGCGCGGGTGGTCGGGGTGTCGGGGACGAGCACGGGGCGCCCGAGCGACAGCGCGGTCACCGCCGCGGCGGAGTTGTGCAGCTGCGAGTACGGCAGGGCGACGAGGGTGGCCGCGGTGACCTCGTGCACGAACTCGGCGTCGTCGACGTGCCGCAGCAGCAGCAGGGTCACCCGGGGATCGTCGTCCGCGGCCGTCACGACCCGCCGGGCCACACCCGGATCGGGCGCCGCACCCACCACGTGCAGCGACGATCCGGGCAGGTCGGCGCGCCGGAACACCTCGACGAGGGTGTCGACCTGCTTGTACGGACGGATCAGCCCGGCGGTGACCACCCGTCCGGGGTCCGGCGTGGCACGGGGGTGGGCGGCGTACCAGTCGCGGTAGTCGCCGAGGAGCACCAGCCGGTGCGGGACGCCGCCGTCCGGGGTCTCGGGGTTGAGGTGGATCCGCACCGTCGTCAGGGCGTCGAGGCGGTGCAGCAGCCGGAGCGCGACCGGGCCGGTGTCCTCGTGCGGACGCAGGTTGTGGACCGTGCGCACCACGGGTGTCCGCAACGCCCACCAGCGCAGCAGCAGCAGCCCGAAACGGACCTGTGCGAGCGCCGCCCGCGCCGGGGTCCGGCCGCTGACCAGGATCTCGGGCCAGTGCACGTGGACGACGTCGTAGCGGCCGAGCAGTGCCACCCGCCAGTCGAAGGTCCGGACCTCGACGTCGTCGAGCGCCGCGAGCCCGCGGGCCAGTTGCACGATGTACGGGTTGGTGGTCGGGCGGGGCGCGCGGAACGACTCCAGCACCACCAGCACCGGCCGGGAGCCCGTCAGTCGCACCCGGTCAGCTTGCCGTTCCAGCCAAGAACCCGCCGAGCCGGGAGCGCGACGATGTGCCCGTACGGCCCGCGGCGGATACGATCCGCAGCGCCATGACCTCACCTTCGTCACGTCGGGACCCCCGGCCGACCCCCCGGCCCACCCGCGCGCGGCAGGCGCCGTGAACCTGCGGACCTACCTGCGGGCGATCCGCAAGCGCTGGTGGTGGGTGCTGTCCCTCACCGCGGTCGGCGCGATCCTCGGCGTCGGCGCCGTGATCGCCACGACCCCCATCTACGTCAGCACCGTGACGTTCTTCGTGTCGACCTCGCCCGGCGGCAGCAGCAGCAACTCGGCGGTGTCGGCCGACCAGTTCGCCCAGTTGCGGGCGACCTCGTACGCCCAGCTCCTGAGCTCGGACCGCGCGGCCCAACAGGTCATCGACCAGTCGCACGTCGCGCTGTCGCCGAAGGAGGTCGCCGGCCGGATCACCGGGTCGGTCACCCTCAACACCGTCCTGCTCACCGCCACGATCCAGGACGACAACAAGGCCCGGGCGCTGGTCATCGCGCAAGCGCTCGCCGACACCTTCCCGGCGCTCGTGCAGAGCCTCGACGCCAAACTCACGGCGTCCACCACCACCACGGTCTCGCTGGAACCGGTCACCGGCCCGTCGGTGAGCAACTCGCCGGTGTCGCCGAAGCCCACGCTGTACGTGGGGTTCGGCGTGATCGCGGGCCTGGTGCTCGGCCTGTTCGCCGCCGCCGCGCGCGCGACCGCTTCGACACCGCCGTGCGGTCCACCGACAGCCTCACCGGCGTCACCGACGCGCCTCTGCTCTCCGCGGTGCCGCAGGACAACGCCGCGCGGGTCGCGCCGCTGGTGTGGGGGAGCCGGGCCGTGTCGCAACGCGCCGAGGCGTACCGGCGGCTGCGGACCAACCTGCAGTTCGCCGACGTCGACAACCCGGTGCGGGTCATCGTGGTCACCTCGTCGGTCGCCGCCGAGGGCAAGTCGTCGACCTCGGCGAACCTCGCGCTGTCGTTCGCCGACTCCGGCCGCAAGACCGTGGTGATCGAGGCCGACCTGCGCCGCCCGAAGCTCGCCGACTACTTCGAGGTCGACCGGTCGCTGGGTCTCACCGACGTCCTCGCCGGCCGGGCCGACCTCAGCCACGTGCTGCAGCCGTGGGGCGGCACCGGCCTGTCGATCCTGCCGAGCGGGTCCATCCCGCCGAACCCGTCGGAACTGCTGGGCAGCCGCAACCTGCGGGCGCTCATCGCCCGGCTCCGCGAGCAGTTCGACATCGTCATCATCGACACCCCGCCGGTCCTGCCGGTCACCGACGCCGCGGTCGCCGCCGCGGCCCCGGGGGTCGACGGCGTGGTGTTCGTCATCGCGTACGGCGACACCAAGCGCGCGCAGGTCGCCGCGGCGGTCGACTCGCTCGAGGCGGTCGGCGGCCGGGTGCTCGGCCTGGTGCTCAACATGAGCCCGTCGAACCGCAAGGGCGGATACGGCACGTACGGCAGCTACAGCGCCTACGAGAGCGGCGCCGGCCTGACCGACGCCATCGACGTCAACGCCGACCAGTACGCGGCCGCGCCGCGCGGGCGGTTGCGGCAGGAGCCTCGGTCGGTCAACGGGTCGCACAGCGACGCCGCGGCCTCGCGCCTCAGCGGGGGAGCAGAAGGGCCGAGCTGACCACGCCCGCCGCGGCGGCGATGTCCGCCGCGGTCTGCCGGTAGGCCTGCGGCGGCCCGCCGATCGGGTCGGTGAGGTCGTCGGCGTCGGGGCGCTCCGGGGTCGACAACCCGCGAGCCGCCATCGCCGCCCGCACGAGCAGGTCGCCCGGGTGCTGCTCCTCGTCGACGTCGATGCGTTCGGGAGTGCTCGCGAGCAGGCGCGCGAACTGACGCAGGGTGAAGATCCGGCCGGACGCCGTGGGTGCCATCGCCACCGCGGCCCCCCGGTGCTCACGCGTGGCGGCGAGGACGAGATCGGCGCGGGCGACCAGTTCGGGCGTCAGCCGCCGCGAGTGCCAGCCGTCGGGCAACGCGAGACCGCGTTCGGCCATGGCCTCCCGCGTGCGGGGGTGGGCCTCGAGGCCGTCACGGGCGCGCACGCCCGCCGATCCGACCGCCCACGCCCCCGGCAGTGCCGCGAGGTCGGCGCGCAGTTGCGCCTCCATGTCCGGCGACCGGCACAGGTTCGCGGTGCACACGGCGAGGATCTCGAACCGGCGGTGACGGCCGGAGCGGACACGGGTCCGCTGCACCGTCAACCCTGCCGTCACCTCTCCAGTGTCACCCGACGGCCGTTCGCCCGCGAATCGACCGCGCCGGAGCCCAGGGTTCCCTCACCTGCGTGGCGCCGCGGGCGGGCACGGCGGGCCGGCCGCGCGGCCCGCGCGCACGGGTCCTCCCGCCGGTCTCGTACCGTGGACGACACCACCCGCGTACCGGCCCGTCCCGGTGTTCGGGTGCCCGTCGTCGTGCCCGCGCGGCGTGCTCTGCGCCGTGCCGGGCGCGTCCGTGCGGCACGTCCGTGCAGCACGTCCGTTCCAGGATGAGCCCGTTCAGGAAGACCCGTTCAGGAAGAAGGCCCCGCCGTGAGCGGACTGCTCGATCTCGTCGCCGCCGATCCCGCGCTCGGCCGGTTGCGCGACGGCGCGGGTACCGCGTCGCTCACCGTCACGGCGCCGGCGGCGTGGCGGCCGTTCGCGCTGGCCGAACTCGCGCGCACCACCGGCCGGCCGGTCTTCGCCGTCACGAGCACGGCCGCCGAGGCCGACGAACTGGTGGCCGCGGTCGGCACGCTCCTGCCCGCGGACGCCGTCGCCCTCTACCCGGGCTGGGAGACGCTCCCGCACGAGCGGCTCTCGCCGCGCGCCGACACCGTGGGGCGCCGCCTCGCGGTGCTGCGGCGGCTCGCGCACCCCGACACCCGGCCTGACGCCGACCCCGCCGCCGGACCGCTCGCCGTGGTGGTCGCGCCCGTGCGCTCGCTGCTGCAGCCGCAGGTGCCCGGGCTGGGCGATCTCGTCCCGGTCGAACTGCACGCCGGTGACAGCGGCAAGGAACTCACCGACGTCGTCGAGGCGCTGGTGCGTGCCGGCTACTCGCGGGTCGAGCTGGTCGAGCGGCGTGGCGAGCTCGCGGTGCGCGGCGGCATCCTCGACGTCTTCCCGCCGACCGAGGAACACCCGCTGCGGGTCGAGTTCTGGGGCGATGAGATCGAGGAGATCCGCTACTTCAAGGTGGCCGATCAGCGTTCGCTCGAGATCGCCCCGAACGGGGTCTGGGCCCCGCCGTGTCGCGAGTTGCTGCTGACCGACGACGTCCGCGCGCGCGCCGCCGCGTTGTCGGCCGAGCACCCGGAGCTCGCCGAACTGCTCGACCCGATCAGCCGCGGCGAGGCCGTCGAGGGCATGGAATCCCTGGCCCCGGCGCTGGTTCCCGATCTGCGGCTGGTGGTCTCCGAGTTGCCCGCCGGGACCCACGTGGTGATCTGCGACCCGGAGCGGGTGCGGTCGCGCGCGGCCGACCTGGTGGCGACCTCGGCCGAGTTCCTGGCCGCCTCGTGGGCGGCCGCCGCCGGTGGCGGGCAGAGCCCGGTCGACCTCGAGGCGGCGTCGCTGCGCTCGGTCGAGGAAGCGGCGGCCGTGGCGCGCGACGCCGGTGTCCCGTGGTGGTCGTTCACGCCGTTCGACGTCGACGACGAGACCGCGGGTGTCGGCGAGGTCATCCGGTCGGCGTTCGAGCCGGCGTCCGTCTACAACGGCGACATCGATGCACTGGGCAACGATCTGCAGCGCTGGGTGTCCGGCAGCTGGCGGGTCGCGATGGTGTTCGAGGGCGTCGGGACGGCCAACCGCGGGCAGGAACGCCTTTCCGGAGCGGGGATCGCGGCCCGGTTGGGCGCACGCTCCGACACGGTCGAACCGTCCGTCGTCGCGGTCACCACCGGCTGCCTCACGGGCGGGATGGTGTCGTCGTCGCTGTCGGTGGCGGTGCTCGCCGAGCCCGACGTCACCGGCCAACGGGGTTCGGTGACGCGCGGGAAGATGCCGGCGCGGCGGCGCAACGTGGTCGACCCGCTGCAGTTGCAGCCCGGCGACTACGTGGTGCACGAGCAGCACGGCGTCGGCCGCTACGTCGAGATGGTGCGCCGCACCGTCAACGGCGGTGAGCGCGAGTACCTGATCATCGAGTACGCGCCGTCACGGAAGAACCAGCCGCCGGACCGGTTGTTCGTCCCGACCGACGCGCTCGACCAACTCACCCGGTACGTCGGCGGGGAACAGCCGTCGCTGTCGCGGATGGGTGGCAGCGACTGGGCCAAGACGAAGGGTCGCGCGCGCAAGGCGGTCAAGGAGATCGCGGCCGAACTGATCCGGCTCTACAGCGCGCGGATGGCGACCCAGGGTCACGCCTTCGGCCCCGACACCCCGTGGCAGCGCGAGCTCGAAGAGGCGTTCCCCTTTGCCGAGACGCCCGACCAGTTGGCCGCCATCGAGGAGGTCAAGGCCGACATGGAGCGGACCGTCCCGATGGACCGGCTCATCTGCGGCGACGTCGGCTATGGCAAGACCGAGGTCGCCGTCCGCGCGGCGTTCAAGGCGGTGCAGGACGGCAAGCAGGTCGCGATGCTGGTGCCCACCACCCTGCTCGCCCACCAGCACCACGCGACGTTCACCGAGCGGATGTCGCAGTTCCCGGTGACGATCCGGGAGCTCTCGCGGTTCACCCACGGCAAGGACGCCGAGGCGATCATGGCCGGCGTGCGCGAGGGCAGCGTGGACATCGTCATCGGCACGCACCGCATCCTCCAGCAGAGCGTGCGGTTCAAGGACATCGGCCTGGTCATCATCGACGAGGAACAGCGCTTCGGCGTCGAGCACAAGGAGTACCTGAAGTCGCTGCGCACCGCGGTGGACGTGCTGACGATGTCGGCGACCCCCATCCCGCGCACCCTGGAGATGTCGCTGACCGGCATCCGCGAGATGACCACCATCCTGACCCCGCCGGAGGACCGGCACCCGATCCTCACCTTCGTCGGGGCGCACGACAATCGGCAGATCGCTGCCGCTATCCGCCGCGAACTGCTGCGCGACGGTCAGGTCTTCTACATCCACAACCGGGTCGAATCCATCGACCGGGCCGCGTCGAAGTTGCACGACCTGGTGCCCGAGGCGCGCATCGGGGTGGCCCATGGCCAGATGGCCGAGGGCGCGCTCGAGGAGATCATGGTCGGGTTCTGGGAGCGGAAGTACGACGTGCTCGTGGCCACCACGATCGTCGAGTCCGGGCTGGACATCCCGAACGCGAACACGCTGATCGTGGATCGGGCCGACACGTTCGGCCTGTCGCAGCTGCACCAGATGCGTGGCCGGGTCGGCCGGGCCCGCGAACGCGGCTATGCCTACTTCCTCTACCCGCCGGAGAAGCCGCTCACCGAACTGGCGCACGACCGGCTCGCAACCATCGCCCAGAACTCCGACCTCGGCGGCGGCATGGCCGTGGCGATGAAGGACCTGGAGATCCGCGGGGCGGGCAACCTGCTCGGCGGCGAGCAGTCCGGCCACATCGCCGGCGTCGGCTTCGACCTGTACGTCCGCCTCGTGGGCGAGGCCGTCGCCGAGTTCCGCGGCGACTCCGCCGACGAGCAGCCGCTCGAGGTCAAGGTCGACCTCCCGGTCGACGCCAACCTCCCGCACGACTACCTGCCCGGTGAGCAGCTCCGCCTGCAGGCCTACCGATCGTTGGCCTCTGCAACGACCGACGAAGCCGTCGACCTCGTCCGCGCCGAACTGGTCGACCGCTTCGGCCCGGTGCCCCCGGAGGTCGAGAACCTCCTCGCCGTCGCGCGTTTCCGCGTGATCTGCCGCCACTACGGCGTCAGCGAGGTCTCCCTCGCCGGCCAGACCATCCGGTTCTCACCCGTCGACCTCCCGGAGTCCGCGCAGCTGCGCCTCAAGCGTCTCTACGACCGGGCCCTCTACAAGCAGGCCGTCGCCACCGTGTCGGTGCAACGCCCCAAGGGCGTCGTCAAGCCCGACGGCACGGTGCAGACCGCCGCCTTCGGCGGCGAGCCGATCCGCGACGTCGCGTTGTTGCGGTGGTGCGCGAAGGTGCTGTCGGACCTGCTCGACTGAGTCACTCCTCCGCGGTGACTTCTCGCCGCTGAGGTAGCTGGAGGGTGCTTTGTCGAGATCATGCCGATCCGAGATCTCGATCATGACCAACCTCTGCTGAAAGCCTTTCCTGGATCGAAATCGTGAGGTAGCTTCCGCGGCCGACGGTGTTGATTTCACGGCGGGGAGTGTCTCGTGCATTGCGTCCTGAAGCGTTGCGGCTCGCTAGCTATTGGTCTGCTTCTCGCCGCGAGCGTGTTGTCGGTCAATGCGACATCGGCCAAAGCGAGCGGCACGACGGACGCAGTTGCAACATGGGCGCGTTCGCAGACCGGGTCGACGGCGTGGCGATATCAATGTCTGGCCTTCGTATACCAGGCCTACATCGCTGCAGGATTGTCGCGCGCCACGATCGACGCCCGCGCGGGCTACTCGCCGAACGCGAACACTTACCCAATCGACGAGTGGAACTACTGGGTGTCGGGTCACCCGCCAGCCGGACAGTTCCATCAAGGAGCCGACGGTGCTCCTCCCGCAGGCGCGATCATCTACTTCAGCAACCGACTCGGTCACGATTACAGCCACGCCACGATCAGCCTCGGCGGCGGCCAACAGATATCCCCGGACACCACGTCCGTGAGTGGTCCGCAACCCGTCACCACCAACACCTATCGCACGATGCTGGGCTGGTGGATCCCCGAGGATGCATCGACGCCACCGGACACTGACCGCGACCACGACGGCGTTCCGAACGAGTCGGACCGGTGCCCCGACGTGGCTGGCCCCTCGTGGAACGGAGGGTGTCCGGTCGACCGCCCGTCGCAGGTTCTCCGTAACGGATCCTTCGAATCGGGCTGGGACTACTGGCGCGCGATCAATGAGTCTTCGTCCGTAGCGTTCGCTCCCTACGAGAACCGCAGCCGCTCGCACGATGGCGCCTGGTTCATGGAGATGAACTCCTCGGTCACCAACGGGTCGGTGGGCCAGGATGTGTCAGCGCCGATTTCAGCGGGTGACAGCTACTCGTTCTCGGCCTGGTTGCGTGCCGCCCCGGGCGTCGGTTCCTTCTCGGGTGTGCTGAAGCTGCATGGTCTCGGTGTGTCGACGAATGAAGGGGCCGGAACCGTCTTCACGGTCACGGAGCAATGGACATTGGTGACCGCACCGTTGGACGCCAAGTCGGCGCACGACACGCTGAGAGCCGAGATCTACATGGCCAGCCCGGGAAATCTGAACGTCGACGGTGCCCAAGTGGTGAAAAGTGTTGCTAGGAACGGGTCGTTCGAGACAGGTTGGGACAACTGGCGGGCGATCAACGAGTCGCCATCGGTGGCCTTCGTGCCGTATGAGGACCGAGCGCGTGCGCACGACGGTACGTGGTTCATGGAGATGAACGCCTCGACGGTGAATGCGTCGATGGGTCAGGACATCTCGATACCAGTGGCGGCCGGCGACGGCTACACGTTCTCCGCGTGGTTGCGTGCGGCGCCCGGTTTCGGGTCGTACTCGGGTGCCCTGTCTCTGCACGGGCTCGGCGTATCGGCCAACGAGAGCCCGCGGACGCCATTCGTTGTCGGCGAGACCTGGACACTCGTGACCGTCCCGCTCGACGCTCGTGCAGCGCACGACACACTGCGGGCAGAGATCTACATGAACAGCTCGGGGAATCTGAACGTCGACGGAGTTCAGGTCGTGCGGAACATTCTCCGGAACGCATCGTTCGAGTCTGGCTGGGACAACTGGCGCGCCATCAACGCGGCGTCGTCAGTGGCCTTCGTGCCGTACGAGAATCGCGATCGCTCGCATGACGGATCCTGGTTCATGGAGATGAACTCCTCGGCCCCGAACGGATCGGTGGGTCAGGACGTGTCGGTCCCGGTGGCTCCGGGTGACAGCTACGCGTTCTCGGCGTGGATGCGCGCGGCGCCCGGTTTCGGATCCTTTTCGGGTCACCTCACGCTGTACGGGCTCGGCGTGACCGGCAACGAAGGGATGGACACCTACTTCACCGTGAATGAGCAATGGACGCTGGTCACGGCACCGCTGGATGCGCGGTCGGCACATGACACGCTGCGCGCCGAGATCTACATGGACAGTCCGGGAAACCTGAACGTCGACAGCACGTCACTCGTAGCGGGAAGTGGCCGCACAGCTGTCCCCACCCTCGTGGCGACGAACGAGGGGTTGCAGCCTGCAGTCCTCGGTTCCCCGTGGTCGACCACATTGGCCTCATCCGGAGGCATCGCGCCGTACACCTGGAGTCTGCAGTCCGGCGTGTTGCCCGCGGGCATGTCATTGACGCCCGCCGGCATCCTCAGCGGAACCCCCACGGAAGTCGGGATCTCCGAAGTTGTCGTGGCTGTGGCCGACACGAACGTGCCGCGGGCTGTGGCGACGCGCACGATGCGGATCGTGGTGGGCGACCCGCTACGGGTCGCCACCACAAGCCTCGGCGGCGGCGTGCTCTCGGTGCCGTACTCGGCAAGCCTCACCGCGCTCGGCGCTTCAGGAGGCACGACCTGGCGTGTCACGTCCGGGTCGTTGCCAGGCGGCTTGCGCCTGTCGAGTGCCGGTGTCCTCTCGGGTCGGCCGACGTCCGCAGGCCTCTTCCGTTTCGCGGTATCCGTCACTGACAGCGCATCGCCTGTACAGAGTGCGACGAAGGCATTCCTGCTGAGGGTGGACGGCGTCGCCATCACGACGCCATCTGTTCCTGGGGGCACCGTCGGCAAGCCGTACAACACGGCACTCGTTGCCCAGGGCGGTGTCCCGGGTCGTGCGTGGGCGATCAGTTCGGGCGGCTTGCCGCCCGGGGTCAGCTTGTCGAGCGCTGGGCGCCTGGCAGGCACGCCGACGGTGGCGGGCACGTTCCGATTCGTCGTCACCGTCAGTGACTCCGCGACACCGGCCAACTCCATGAGTCGGTCGATGACGATCGTGGTCGCTCCGATCGAGGTACGGACGACCTCGCTGCGTCCAGGCACGGTGGGTGCGAGCTACGCCGCCACGCTTGCTACCTGGGGAGGCACGGGTCCAGTGACGTGGCGGCTCAGCGATGGCGCCCTGCCACCTGGTCTCACCCTCGGCACGAACGGAACGCTCTACGGTAAGCCGACGACGGCGGGCAGCTATGCGTTCGCGATCCGGGTCGCCGACGCACAGCGCAAGTCCGCAACGGCGACGTTGACCATCGTGATCAACTGAGTCGTCCTAGGCTGCGCGAATGCAGCACGATGCCGAAGGCCGCGTCATCGATGCGACCCCGGAGGCGGCGGACGCGTTGCGGCGGCTGACCGCGTCGCACGGACAGTTGGTCTTCCACGTCATGGACGGTGCCGACATGGCCGGCTCGCCCGTGTGCCTGCCGGTCGCGGAGATGTCGATCGGCGCGAGCGACCGGCTGCTCGGAACGGTCGAGGGTGTCGACGTCTTCCGCATGGCGCGGCGCCCCGGCGGACTCGACGCCGGGCAGCGTGACCTGCTGTCACTGACCGACGCGTTCCCCGCCGGTTTCTCGCTGAGTCCTGCGCCCGGCAAGGCGTTTCGCCTCTTCGAGGTGCCGGTCGATCACCGTGACGGGTGACGCCGGGTTCACGATCACCCACGAGTGGAAGGAACTGGTCCACTACCGCGAAGGTCATCTCGACGTCGTCCTCGACGCGGGCTGGGGCGTCACGCCGGGGTGCTCTATGTCCCGGACGCGTCGATCTGGGACAGCGTCGTGCCGGAGTGGCTCGTCGGGCGCTTCGACGAGGTGTCGGCGCGACCGCGCGAGCACAGCGGGCACCGGGTCGAGCTCACGACCGTCGGCTACCCGCCACGCCGGTGAGCGCGTTCAGCTGAACGCGGGTCAGACCAGGACGACGCCACCCTCGTGGGTGCGGTGGGCGACCTCGGGGTCGTCGAACCAGACGCCGCCGGCGCCGAGGTAGCGGAAGGTCACCGGTTCGCCGGGCGCGACGGCCACCGACACGCTGCGGGTGCCGTTGCTGCGCCGGACGAGCCGGTGCTTGGCCGGGTCCCAGCCGTTGAACGTGCCGACGGCCGACACCGGTCCGTCGTGGACGTCATCGGGGAGGACGAACTGCACCTTCGCTGCCCCGGTCCTGCGGTCGTGCGTGATGCGGATGGACATGCGCCGCAGGCTAGATCCGCATCCGCCTCGCGAGGATCACGACACGAGCGGGTGAAACGTGATCGTCACGCGGCGGGCGGCACCCACGCGACGAACCCGCGTCCGATCGCGGTAGCTCCGTCCAACTCCGCCACGTGGCGCCATCCGTCGACGCCGCCGTCCCCGGCGCGGTCCCACACCGCGCCGTCGGGGGTGAGCACCCGGAGCTGCGACAGGTACGTGCCGGCGCCGCTGCTGACGTCCAGGTCGGCCGCCACGATGGTCTTCGCGATCACCCCGTCGAGCACGACGTCGACCGGTCGGCCACCCGAAGTCGAGATCCGGTGCACAACGCCGGCGCGGTCGACCGCGAAACAGCCGTTGACGTAGGCGGGGGCCAGCACGACGGCGTCGATGCCGGGCAGGGTGAGGTAGGGCGACCCCGGGTCGAGGCGGACCTCGACGCTGCCGTCCCGGTACGCCCGGCAGGTGCTGCGTGAGCCTGACATGGCGATCGCCTGCGCCGGGCCGGCGACCTCGGTGACGACCGTCGGGCGCGGCGAACGGGAACCTCCCCACGCCACGATGCTGCCGTCCGACCGGATGGCCTGCGCACGGTCGTGGTCGATCGCAACGGACACGACGTTGCTCAGGCCGGCGACCTGGCCGAACGTCGAGACGCTTCCGGGAACGCCGTGCATCCCCGGCTGACGGTCGTCGGTCCAGACCGTGCCGTCCCGCTTGACGAGGTAGACACCCGTGGACGAGGCGCTCAGGTGCGCGCCGCCACTGGCGACCACGGCGCCAGCATCGGGCTCCGCCCACGTGACCACCGTGCCGTCACGCAGGAGCGTCGTGTACCCGGCGACCTCGACGACGTCACCGGTGACACCGGGCACCCGGCGGTTCCACACGTCGGGCGCGTTGCCGAACGCGAACTGGGCGCGCCCCTGCCACCACAGACCCGCTGCCGGCTGCGGGATCTGGACGAACACACCGGAGACGTCGACGACGAGGTCGGGATCCGCGGCGCCACCCGGTCCGGTCAGCAGGTCGGAGGTGGTACTCGTCATGCCGCCGTCGCCGAGCGTGGCGAGCACGGCGTTGGGGGTGACCCCCGCGCCGAAGTTGACGTCCGACGAACCCGACGCCGGCTGCGGATCATCCACCGAGCCGCGGGTCGGACCGAGCGCGAGCCACCCCCGCGACCGGGGCGACACGACCGTGACGGTGAGCCACGTCGCCACGGGTCGGATCAGGGCGTCGACGGGCGGGAGCACGAACGCCGAGCCCACGGGCTGTTCACCGGCGACCGTCACCGTCGTCAGCAACGGGTAGTAGGCGTTCTGGCGGATCGAGCCGAGGGCGTCGCGAGGCCCGCGGGTGTCGCCGAGACGACCGGGGTCGAGCGGGACGAAGCGCGACCCGCCGGCCGCGCCGGCGCCGGCGGTGAACCAGCCGGACAGGTCGACGACGAGGTCGGCGCGGCCGGCGCTGAGGAAGACCATGACGGAGCGGTCCGGTGCGATCGGAACGATCGCACGGTTCGACCGCACATCGCCCTTCGCCACGTTCATCGACGACGTTCCCGGGCGCGCGCCGGACCCCCAGGCCGTCACGTAGACGTTGCCGGAGGGCCGGACGGTCGTGAGGTTGACGGCGACGGCGGTGGCACCTGCGGGTACCGAGGTCAGCGGCAGGCGTCGGGCGGTCCCGCCCACCAACTGACCGCCGGCGCCGGCCGCGCGGGAGTCGTACAGCCGGCGCGGGGTGGCCGGTCGGTACGTCGCGCCGTCGGCCGCGTGGGCGGGGTCGGTGAACCAGCCGACGACGTCGGCGACCATCTGTACCGGCGACGACGACACCAGCACGACCCGGCCGGAACCGTCGACCTTGCTGGTGGCCAGTTGGGCGACGTCGCGACGCGCGGCGTAGTTGACGTTCGAACTGGTCGTGCTGCCACCGGGTGACACCGCGAGGAAGCCCGACCCGGTGGCGCCCGTGACCGTGACGTTGAGGACCACCGCGGCGACCCCGCTCGCAGGGACGCCCCCGCGGCCGGCGACGGTGAGCGTGACCCGGGTCGCCGCGCCGCGCGTGCCGCCGAGGCCCGACCGGGTGTCGAGCAACCGGGCCGGGGCCACCGCGACGTACGTGCCGCCGGGCAGGGCCGTGTCGACGGGGGCAGCGTGCGCGGGTGCCACGCCGACACCGACGAGGACACCCAGGACCACGACCAGGACGGACCCGATCGACACACCGCGACGCACCACCGACGAACCCCCGCCACCCGCTGCCGGAACGCCGTCCGAACCCGGCGGCAGCGGGAAGTCTCACATGACCCGGTGACAATCCGAACATCGAATGCCCGGAACGCCGGTCATGTCGGGAAGATCAGGGCGTCGCCTGCGCCACGCGACTGTTCTTCGCCGCGTCCCGGCCGCAAAAGTTCCACTTCTGCACCCTGTCGGCCGTCCGGCGCGACCAAACGTTGCACTTCTGCACTCTGCGGCCGTCCCAAGGCGACCAAACGTTGCACTTTTGCGCCCACACGAACGCGCGACACCACCCGCCGGACGGAGCGCGCCGGGACACCACGCGCCGGACGGAGCGAGCGGGCTAGCTGTCGTGACCCGAGAGGTTGTTGACGGCGCGCCTGCTTGAAACAGGGAGGACCTCCTGTCGGAGTGGATGTGTCTAAGGCATTCACTTCACAGGAGGTCCTCTGATGGTTCACGCTAATGCCCGAACGAACGTGTTCGCCCGCAGGCTGATGGTCGAGCGTGTCGCGGCCGGCTGGCCGGCCGCGCATGTGGCTGAGCAGCTCGGGGTGTCACGCGCGACGGTGCACAAGTGGCTGCGCCGGCACGCCGAAGGCGGCGACGCCGCCCTCGAAGACCGGTCCTCACGGCCAATCCGGATGCCGAACCGAACCTCGAAGAAGATCGAGCAGAAGATCCTCGCCGCTCGAGCACGGCGCAAGCGAGGAGCAGTCGAACTGGCCACGCACCTCGGCCTGAACCCCTCCACCGTCGGTCGCATCCTCGCCCGTCACGGCGTGCCGCACCTGGCGGTCATCGACCCGATCACCGGCGAACGGATCCGGTCGTCTCGGCGCAGCGAGAACCGCTACGAGCACCGCCGGCCCGGCGACATGATCCACGTCGATGTCAAGAAACTCGGGCGGATCCCCGCCGGCGGTGGCTGGCGGCTGCACGGACGCAGCGAAGCCGTCCGCGGCCGCGGCAACGGCTACGACTACGTCCACACCGCCATCGACGACCACACCCGCCTGGCCTACTCCGAGATCCACACCGACGAGAAAGACACCACCAGCGCGCAGTTCCTGCACCGCGCCCTGGCCTGGTTCGCCGACCACGGCGTCACCGTCCGACGCGTGCTGACCGACAACGCCTGGGTCTACCGACGCGGCACCGACTGGGGCTGGGTCTGCACCGCCTGGCAACTCAAACGCCGCTTCACCAAACCCGGCTGCCCCTGGACCAACGGCAAAGCCGAACGGTTCAACCGCACCCTGCTCAACGAATGGGCCTACGCCCGACCCTGGACCAGCAACCACCTGCGCCGACACGGCCTTGACCGCTTCCTGTACCGCTACAACACTCGACGCGGCCACTCCGCCCTCGCAGGTCGCCCACCGATCAGCAGGCTCGCCGCCTGACAACAACGTGTCAGGTCACGACAGCTAGCGCGGCGCCCAGGCGTCGTCGGCGGTCACCATCGCGGCGACGGGGGCGGGGAGGGAACCCGAGAGCACGTCGGCGACGCTCGTCTCGTCGAGGACCTCGCGCAGCGCGTGGCGGACCGCCACCCACACCTCGGGCAGGTGCTCGGCGGCGCCGGAGTACGACGTCTCGTGCGGGCGCAAACCGCGGACCTCGGCGAGCGGGCCGTCGACGGCGCGCAGGACCGCGCCCAGGGTGATCTCCGCGGCCGGTCGGGCCAGCCCGTAGCCGCCGTTGCCACCCCGCCGGGTGCGGACGATGCCGGCACGCCGCAGGTCGCCGAGGATGCCCTCGAGGAACTTGCGGGGGAGTCCCTGCTCCTCGCAGATGACGCCGATCTTCACCACCGGGTCGTCGTCGCCCGCCGACCGTGCGGCCGACGCGCCGAGCAACGCCTCGTGGTGGGCCAGGCTCAGCACGGCCCGCACCGCGTAGTCGGACTTGGCGGTGATGTGCACCGCGTCATCCTCGCAGACCGGCGCGCGAACCCCGGGTGGCTGCGCGCAGAACCCGGACGTACCCGTCCGAAATCGTTCCCGGCCTCCGTGACGAGCCTGACCGAAGGGGCTCCCAGGCGGCGCTGCGTCGTCTACTATTCCGACCGGCTTCACCAGTCAGACCGAGTTGACTGTTTCGATCGACATGATCACGTACCGCGGCTGCGCAGCCGCCGAGCCTCTGGAGCTACCCGTGCCCCTCCACCGCACCCGCCTCCGCGTCCTCGTCGCGGTCGCCACCGCGACCGTCGCCGCCACCACGCTCGCCGCGTGCGGCGGCAGCTCGAGCAGCAGCGGCAGCGGCGGATCGCTGTCGATCGTCGGGTACTCGATCGCCAAGGGCTCCTACGACGCCCTCGAGAAGGGCTTCCAGGCCACCGACAAGGGCAAGGGCGTCAGCTTCACCAGTTCGTTCGGTGCGAGCGGCGACCAGAGCCGCGCCGTGAAGAACGGCCAGAAGGCCGACATCGTCAACTTCTCGATCGAGCCGGACATGACGCGGCTGGTGCCGTCACTGGTCGACAGCACCTGGAACGCCGGCAGCACCAAGGGGATCGTCTCCAAGACCGTCGTGGTCATGGTCGTGCGGTCCGGCAACCCCAAGGGCATCAAGGGGTGGGACGACCTCACCAAGAGCGGCGTCCAGGTCGTCACCCCCGACCCCGGCTCCTCGGGCTCGGCGAAGTGGAACATCCTCGCGGGCTACGCCCACGCCGCGCTGGCGAGCGGCTCGGAGAACCAGACCGCGGGCGAGGACTACCTCAAGAAGCTCTACGCCAACATCGTCAGCAAGCCCGAGTCCGGGTCGAAGGCCACGCAGACGTTCCTCTCGGGCACCGGTGACGTGCTGCTCTCCTACGAGGCCGAGGCCATCGCCACCAAGGCCAAGGGCCAGGACCTCCAGTACGTCGTCCCGAGCGACACGCTGTCGATCGCGACACCGGCCGCCGTCACCAAGAGCGCGTCGCAGACCGCGAAGGACTTCCTCGCCTACTGCGAGTCGGCCGACGGCCAGAAGATCTTCGGCCAGAACGGGTTCCGCCCCACGGACGGCAGCAACCCCGGCCAGGTCAAGGGCGCCAACGACCCGGCGAACCCGTACCCGGCGGTCGCCACGCTGCACACCGTTGACGACCTCGGCGGCTGGTCCACCGTCGACTCGAAGTTCTTCGGCGACTCCGGCATCGTCACCAAGATTGCCGCGTCCTCCTCGTGACGACAGCGGCACCCAGCAGCGCGATCGCCGCCGCGCCGACCCCACGCCGGGGTCGGCGCGGCGGTGGCGTGGGTCCCGACGAGTCGGGCGCGACCCGGCTGACCCCCTGGGCCGGCACCGGCCTCGGCGTCGCGGTGATCTGGCTGAGCCTGCTCGTGCTCATCCCGCTCGCCGCCGTGGTCGCGAAGTCCGCGGGGCTCGGGTTCGGCGGATTCTGGGACGCCGTCACCAGCAGCCAGGCCGTCTCCGCGATCACGCTGACGGTCGTGGCGTCGGCCGCCGTGACGATCGTCAACGCGGTGCTCGGCACCCTCATCGCCTGGGTGCTCGCGCGCGATGACTTCTTCGGCAAGCGGGTGCTCGAGACCGTCATCGACGTGCCGTTCGCGCTGCCGACGATCGTCGCGGGCCTGGTGATGCTCACCCTGTACGGCCGCACGAGTCCCGTCGGTCTCGACCTCGCCGGCACCCGCCCCGGCATCGTCGTCGCGTTGCTGTTCGTGACGCTGCCGTTCGTCGTCCGCACCGTCCAGCCGGTGCTCGAGGTGCTCGACCGCGAGGCCGAACTCGCCGCGACCTCCCTGGGTGCCGGCAGTTTCACCGTGTTCCGCAAGGTCGTTCTTCCCGCGATCCTGCCCGCGGTGCTGTCCGGCTCCGCGCTCGCGTTCGCCCGTGCGATCGGCGAGTACGGCTCGGTCGTGCTCATCGCCGCGGGCGTCGAGAAGACCCAGGTCGCGTCGATGTACGTCTACAACCGCATCCAGGTCGACAAGCTCGGCGAGGCGGCCTCGGTCTCGACCGTGCTGCTGCTCATCGCGGTGCTCGTCATCCTCGGCATGGGTCTGCTGCAGCGGTGGGCGGCCCGACGTGGCTGACACGCAGATCGCGCTGGAGAAGGACCGCGGCACGCCGCCACCGGTCACCGGTGCGCGCGGCACGGGCGGCCGGCCCGCGCCCGCCCGCAAGCCCCGGGCGCCCTGGCGCGCCCGCGTCACGTTGCGCACCGTCGCCGTGCTGTACGTGGCGGCGTTGGTGATCGTGCCGCTCGTGGTGGTCGTGTACCGCACGGTGCAGCAGGGGCTCGGCGAGTTCGTCACCCTGTTCCAGGACCCCGCGGCCGTGCACGCGTTCACGCTCACCGGCGAGGTCGCCGGTCTCGCCGTCGTCATCAACCTGGTCTTCGGGCTGGGGGTGTCGATGCTGCTCGCGCGCTACCGCTTCCCCGGACGACGGCTGCTGGACGTCCTCATCGACGTGCCCGTGTCGATCTCGCCGATCATCGTGGGGCTCTCGCTGATCCTGGTCTACGGCAGCACGACCGGCTGGTTCGGCCCGGCGCTGTCGTCGATCGGGTTCCAGGTCATCTTCGCGACCCCCGGCATGGTCATGGCGACCGCCTTCGTGTCGCTGCCGCTGGTGGTGCGCGAGGTGCTGCCGGTGCTCAAGGAACTCGGCGTCGACCAGGAACAGGCGGCCCGCTCGCTCGGCGCGAACGCGCTGCAGATCTTCACCCGGATCACCCTGCCGGGCATCCGCGCGGCGTTGCTCTACGGCATCGTGCTGTCCATCGCCCGCAGCCTCGGCG
The DNA here is from genome assembly GCA_029817715.1 of Melastoma dodecandrum. Classification (NCBI taxonomy): domain Eukaryota; kingdom Viridiplantae; phylum Streptophyta; class Magnoliopsida; order Myrtales; family Melastomataceae; genus Melastoma; species Melastoma dodecandrum. The sequence continues at coordinate 1,765,597 of JARUPY010000535.1, forward strand.
AGTTCGGGGCCGTCCGCGTCGTCTCCGGCAGCATCGTCGGCCAGACCCAGACCGTCACGCTCTTCGTCGAGGAGCGCGCCGAGCAGTTCGAGCCGGGCGCCTACCAGGCGTCGCTGCTGCTCATCGCCGTCGCCGTGCTCGCGATGGTGGTCGTCGGCTACTTCCAGCACCGCGGCAAGAAGCCCTCCCGAGGAGAAAAGTGATGGGTGTCGAGGCCCGCAACATCGTCAAGACGTTCGGCGATTTCACCGCGCTCGACGACGTCAGCATCTCCGTCGGCGACGGCAAGCTCACCGCGTTGCTCGGGCCCAGCGGGGGCGGCAAGTCCACTCTGCTGCGCATCATCGGCGGTCTCGACCAGGCAGACTCCGGAGTGGTCGAGATCCACGGGGTCGACTCGACGAACGTGCCGGCCCGCCGGCGCAACGTCGGCTTCGTGTTCCAGCACTACGCCGCCTTCAAACACCTGTCGGTGCGCAAGAACGTCGCGTTCGGCCTCGAGGTGCGCAAGCGCCCCAAGGCCGAGGTGCGCGCGAAGGTCGACGAACTGCTCGCGCTCGTGCACCTCGAGCAGTTCGCCGACCGGCTGCCCTCGCAGCTCTCCGGCGGCCAGCGCCAGCGCGTGGCGCTCGCGCGCGCGCTGGCGGTCGAACCGCGCATCCTGCTGCTCGACGAGCCGTTCGGCGCGCTCGACGCCAAGGTCCGCAAGGATCTGCGCCGCTGGCTGCGCCGCCTGCACGACGAGGTGCACGTGACCACCGTCTTCGTCACCCACGACCAGGAGGAGGCGATGGAGGTCTCCGACGAACTCGTGGTCGTCAACGGCGGACGGGTCGAGCAGGTCGGCGGTCCCAGTGCGCTGTACGACAACCCGAGCAACGAGTTCGTCATGCGGTTCCTCGGTCCGGTCACGAAGCTCGGCGACCGGCTGGTGCGCCCGCACGACCTCGTCCTCTCGCCGACACCGATCGAGGGCGCGCGCGACGGCGTCGTCTCCCGCGTCCAGCGCATCGGCCACGAGGTGCGGCTCGACGTCGAGGTCGGGGCCGACACCGTCACCGTCCGCATGACCCGGGGCCGGTCCGAGGGCCTGCAGCTCGAGCCCGGGGCGCGGCTGTGGGTGCGTCCGACCGAGGGCGCCTCGACGCTGCTGGCGGCCTGATCCGGGCGTCCCGGTAACCTGCGGGTCGTGAAGCTTCAGGCGCCCACGCGGTCGCTGCTGCGGGTCGTCGTCGCGCTCGTGGCGAGCTGCGGCGTCGCGCTCGGCGTGACGGCCTGTGAGGTCAAGCCGGGTGCGGCGGCGTTCGTCGGTGACACCAAGATCAGCGAGGCCGAGCTCGGCCAGTACCTCACCCCCACCGCGCCGCCGTCGGCGACGTCCGGCAGCACCAACCCCCGCTCGCTGGCGTTGTCGACCCTCATCCGCGCGAACCTGTGGATCGACTACCTGGCCGCCCACAGTGGCGTGCCGAGTGATGCGGTGCTGGCCGCCAGCCGCGACGCCGCGCTCACGCAGGCGTTCCAGTCCGGTTCGGCACCGACCCAGCAGCAGCTGGAGTCCGCGCTCGCGGGGGTCGGTCTCACGGCGTCGTTCGCGCCCGTGTTCACGCGCGAGGCCGAACTGCTCTACGTCGCGGTGCAGGAGATCACCAAGGCCGACGCGAAGGCCGACGTCGCGAAGGTCGTCACCACGGGCACGCCGCGGGTCAGCGTGTCGCCGCGGTACGGGACGTGGAACACCACGACCCTCAACCTCGCCAGCTCGACTCCTCCCTACCTCCAGCTCGCCACGTCGACCGGAGCGTGAGCGGCCCGGCTCGGCCCGGCGACGCGTTGCTCGCCGCCGCGGCCGTGATGGACCGCCTGCGGTCGCCGGGTGGTTGCCCGTGGGACGCGCAGCAGACCCACGCCTCGCTCGCGCCGTACCTCGTCGAGGAGACGTACGAGACGCTCGACGCCATCGAGTCCGGCGATCTCGAGGCCCTGCGGGAGGAACTCGGCGACGTCCTGCTCCAGGTGCTGTTCCACGCGCGCATCGCCAGCGAAACACCCGCCGCGGCCGGCGGATTCGACGTCGACGATGTCGCGCAGGGCCTGGTCGACAAGATGACCCGCCGGCATCCGCACGTGTTCGGCGACGTCGTGGCCGCCACCGCCGACGACGTCGCCCAGAACTGGGAGCAGCTCAAGCAGGCCGAGAAGAAGCGCGGTTCGGTCACCGAGGGCATCGGCTCCGGTCAGCCGGCGCTGGCGTGGGCGGCGGCCCTGCGGCGCCGGTCCGGCCGCACGGCCGCCACCGCCGCCGTCCCGGTTCCGGCGCCGGCCGAGGGTGACACCGCGGCCGCGATCGGCGCCGACCTGTTCGAGGTGGTCGGTCGCGCTGTTGCACAAGGCATCGATCCTGAGTCCGCCCTGCGCCACACCGCGCGCGCGTACCGCGAGGCCCTGTTGGCGGCCGAGGCCGACGCGTAAAGCGGTTGCCGCCCGTGCTGCAGGCGGGGGAGCGTGAGCCGCATGAGCCGTCCTGATCTGTTCGCCGGCGACGTCGCCGCGCACTACGACGCCGACAGTGCCGACGTGTCGACCCCCGAGGTGCTGGGCCCGATGGTCGAGGTCCTCGCCGACCTCGCGGGCCCGGGTCCGGTGCTGGAGTTCGCGATCGGCACGGGGCGGGTCGCGCTCCCGCTCTCCCGGCGGCTCGACGTCCACGGCATCGAGTACTCGCCCGACATGCTCGCGCAGTTGTCCGCCAAACCCGGCGCCGACCGGATCACGGCGGTGCAGGGCGACATGGCCACCACCCGCGTGCCGGGTGAGTTCTCCCTGGTGTTCCTGGTGTTCAACACGATCGGCAACCTCACCACCCAGGACGACCAGGTCGCGTGTTTCGCCAACGCCGCCGCGCACCTCGCCCCCGGCGGCCGGTTCGTGGTCGAGGTCGGCGTGCCCGCACTGCAACGTCTGCCGTACGGCGAGCGGTACGTCCCGTTCGACGTCAGTGCGGGCCACCTCGGGTTCGACGAGTACGACCTCGTCGAGCAGGGCCTGATCTCGCACCACGTGACCTTCGACGCCGACGGCACCGTCCGCCGGGGGTCGCCGCGGTTCCGCTACGTGTGGCCCGCCGAACTCGACCTCATGGCCCGCCTGGCCGGCCTGACCCGCGAGCACCGCTGGGCCGACTTCCACCGCGCGCCGTTCACCGCGACCAGTCGCTCCCACGTCTCGGTGTGGCGGAAGGGCGCGGCCTCCGGACCGCCCGAGGCGGGCCGATAGGCTCGTTGACGATCTCTGCCCGCTCCCGAGAGGACGTCACCGTGGCCATCATCGAGGCCGTCGCCGCCCGCGAGATCCTGGACTCCCGCGGCAACCCCACCGTCGAGGTCGAGATCGGGCTCGACGACGGCACCGCCGCCCGCGCCGCCGTCCCGAGCGGAGCGTCCACCGGTGCGTTCGAGGCTGTCGAGATGCGCGACGGCGGCGACCGCTACGGCGGCAAGGGCGTGCAGAAGGCCGTCGACGCCGTGGTCGAGGCGATCGCGCCGGAACTGGTCGGCTACGAGGCGTCGGAGCAGCGGCTCGTCGACGCCCGGCTCATCGAACTCGACGGCACCCCCGACAAGAGCCAGTTCGGCGCGAACGCCATCCTCGGCGTCAGCCTCGCCGTCGCGAAGGCCGCCGCTGCCTCCGCCGAGCTGCCGCTCTTCCGCTACATCGGCGGCCCGAACGCGCACGTCCTGCCGGTCCCGATGATGAACGTCATCAACGGCGGCTCGCACGCCGAGTCGAACGTCGACATCCAGGAGTTCATGATCGCCCCGATCGGTGCGGCCACGTTCGCCGACGCCCTGCGCTGTGGCTCCGAGGTCTACCAGTCGTTGAAGTCGGTGCTGAAGAAGAAGGGCCTCTCGACCGGTCTCGGTGACGAGGGCGGCTTTGCGCCGAACCTCGAGGGCACCAAGGCGGCGCTCGACCTGATCGCCGAGGCGATCGCCGGCGCGGGCTACGAGACCGGCGTCGACGTCGCGCTCGCGCTCGACGTCGCGTCCACAGAGTTCTTCGCGGACGGCGCCTACACGTTCGAGGGCCAGAAGAAGACCGCCGCCGAGATGTCCGCGTACTACGCCGACCTCGTCGCGAGCTACCCGCTCGTCTCCATCGAGGACCCGCTGGCGGAGGACGACTGGGATTCCTGGGTCGAGCTCACGATGGCCCTCGACGACAAGGTGCAGCTGGTCGGCGACGACCTGTTCGTCACCAACCCGGAACGCCTGCGCCTGGGCATCGAACGCCGCAGCGCCAACGCGCTGCTGGTGAAGGTCAACCAGATCGGCACGCTGACCGAGACCTTGGACGCGGTCGACATCGCCCACCGCCACGGCTACCGCTGCATGATGAGCCACCGCTCCGGCGAGACCGAGGACACCACGATCGCCGACCTGGCCGTGGCCACGAACTGCGGGCAGATCAAGACCGGGGCGCCGGCACGCAGCGAGCGGGTCGCGAAGTACAACCAGCTGCTGCGCATCGAGGACGAGCTCGACGACGCCGCGCGCTACGCCGGGGCGACCGCCTTCCCACGGTTCACCGTCCCGAGCTGAGACGATCGGGGGCGTGTCCGTCGCGCGTCTGTTCCGTCGTCGCCGGGTCGCGGCCGGAGGTCTCACCGGCCGGGCCCTGATGCTCGGCCTGGTCGTCCTGTTCGCGGTCGTGGTCCTGGCCTCGCCGCTGCACCGGTACCTGGTGGCGCGCGGTGACCTCGCGCAGGCCAAGGCCGATCGCGCGGCGAGCCAGTCCGAGCTCGCCCGGCTGCAGGCCGAGCGGGCCCGGTGGAACGACCCGGCGTACGTCGAGCAGCAGGCTCGTCAGCGGCTGCAGTACGCGAAGCCCGGGGAGACGGTGTACGTCGTCATCCGCCCGGGCCAGGAGGACAAGGGCACCCGCGCGGCCACCCCCTCGACCTCGACCGTGGTCGGCGGCTCGTGGAGCATCAAGATGTGGAACAGCATCCAGGCGGCCGACAACAGCTCGTGACCTCGTCCTCCGAGGCGCGCAGCGGGTCGGCCACCGACCACGACCGCGCCGTCGTCGCCGAGCAGCTCGGCCGCACCCCCCGGGCCATGCGCGCCGTGGCGCACCGGTGCCCGTGCGGGTTGCCCGACGTCGTCGAGTCCAACCCGCGCACGGTCGACGGCGTGCCGTTCCCTACGACCTTCTACCTCACCTGCCCCACCGCCGCGTCGGAGATCGGCCGGCTGGAGTCCACCGGGATCATGCGGGAGATGACCGAGCGGGTGCAGGAGGATCCGGACCTGGGCGCGGCGTACGCCGCCGCGCACGAGGCGTACCTGGCGCGCCGCGCCACCCTGGGCGTCGTCCCCGAGATCGAGGGGGTCAGCGCCGGCGGCATGCCGAACCGGGTCAAGTGCCTGCACGCGCTGGTCGGCCACGCCCTCGCCGTGGGCCCCGGTGTCAACCCGATCGGTGACCAAGCCCTCGCGGTGCTCACGCCGTGGTGGACGAACGGGCCGTGCGTGGAGGTCGCGGAGTGACCGTTGCAGCAGGCATCGATTGCGGCACCAACTCGATCCGACTGCTGGTGGCCGACGTCGCCGCCGACGGCTCGCTGGTCGACCTGACCCGCGAGATGCAGATCGTGCGGTTGGGGCAGGGGGTCGACGCCACCGGTCGCCTCGCGCCCGAGGCCATCGAACGCACCCGGGTGGCCCTGGCCGGGTACCGCGCGCAGATCGACCGGTTCGGCGCGCAGGCCGTGCGGATGGTGGCGACCTCGGCGACCCGTGACGCCTCGAACCGGTCCGACTTCGTCGACATGGTGCTGGCCACCCTCGGTTCCGAGCCCGAGGTGATCAGCGGCCTGGAGGAGGCGTCGCTGTCGTTCCGCGGCGGCGCCGCCGGGCTCGGCACCCGGGTGGGCCGGCCCGCCCTCGACACCCCCGACACCGACCTGCTGGTGATCGACCTCGGCGGCGGCTCGACCGAACTCGTCCGCGGCCTCGTCGGCTCTCCCGCCGACGTCCGCGCGCACTCGATGGACGTCGGCTGCGTGCGGATGACCGAGCGGCACCTGGTCTCCGACCCGCCGACCGCGGCCGAGGTCGCCGCGGTCGAGGTCGACGTCGCCGCGGCGCTCGACCGGGCGGCCGCCGACGTCGACCTCGCCGGCGCCGGCGCCGTGGTCGGGGTGGCCGGCACCGTCACCACCGTCGCCGCCATCGCACTCGACCTGCCGCGCTACGACCCCGACGTCCTCGACGGCGCCGTGATCTCCGCCGCCGAGGTCGACCAGGTCACCGAGCAGTTGCTCGCCATGACCCGCGAACAGCGCGCGGCCATCCCGTCGATGCACCCCGGCCGCGTCGACGTCATCGGCGCCGGCGCCCTCGTGCTCCGTTGCATCATGCAACGCATCGGCGCCGGCGAGTTGATCGCCAGCGAGCACGACATCCTCGACGGCATCACCGTCTCCGCCGCACGTCGTTAGGAGACGTCGCCCGGCTCGTTGCGGCCGACGATCCGTTCGTGCACCACCGACGTCCAGTACAACAATGCGACGCACCCGGCCGCGAGCCACGTGAACGGCCACACCACCGACATCCGCCGCCGGTCCTCGAAGCAGACCATGGCGAAGAACTCGACGTTGGCCGTCAGCCACAGGGTCGCGACGATGCCCGCTCCGTAGAGCAGCAGCCCGACCAGCCACGCCATCCCGACACGCTAACCCGATTTCGTGTGCTCCGGCGTCGTCACGACGCCTGGATACACACGATCGGATTCAGACGACCTCGCGGCGGCGCAGGAAGTCCGTGACGATCTCGGCGAACCGCTCCGGGTGCGATCGGTGGGGGGCGTGCCCCGCGCCCTCGATCACCGCGACCTCGCCGCCGGCGAGTTCGGCCGCGCGGTGGGCGTGGTCGACCGGGATGATCGGGTCGTCGGCGCCCCACACCAGCAGGGTCGGCATCTCGCGGGCCAGGTGCAGCTTGCCGAGCGCGATGTTGCGCTGGCCGGTGTGGTCGATGACGCCGCGCAGGGTGTTCTTGAACGCGTCGCGCGCACCGGGCTGACCGAGATCACCCAGCACGCGTCGGGTGTTGCCGAGCACCCACGCCCGTCGCTGGTCGCCGTGACGCTCGGCCTGCCGGCGCGCGAGGTCGATCGTTCCGAGCACGGGGCGCGAGGTCGCGAGGCCCATCGCCGGCACCACCCCGGGCAGCGACGCCGCCCGCAGCCACGGCGAGATCCGCCGGCCCAGCCCGCCCGCCGCGACCAGCACCATCGCGTCGCACCGTCCCGGGTACTGGTACTGGAACGCCATCGCCACGCCGCCGCCGAGGGAATGGCCGACCAGCACGATGCGGTCGTGCCCGCGGGCGTCGAGCAGGTCGCGCAGGTGGTTGGTGTGGGCACCGACGGAGTAGTCGGTGCGCGGCTTGTCGGAGCGACCGTGGCCGAGCAGGTCGGGCGCGATGACGTCGGCGTACTGCGCGAACGCCGGCATGACCGGCTCCCAGCTCACCGAGGAATCGATGATGCCGTGCATCAACACCATCGTCGGTGCGTGCGCGACGTGCGCGGGGCGCATGCGGCGGAGGTGGAAGTGGTACCGGTCGAGCTGGACGTCCTCGTGCTCGAGGCGCGGGGCCGTCACCGCGAGGCGAAGGTCTTGACCCGGTCCTTGTTCGCGCGCGCGTAGGCGGCGGCGTCCTTCTTGCGGACCGCTGCGGCCTTCTGGCGCGGCGAGAGCTTCTCGGTCTTCGCGGCTTCCTTCTCGGCCGTGACGCGCAGCTTGCGCTGGTCGGGCGTCTCGCCGCCCCCGAACGTCCGCCAGATCTCCGCGGCACCGCGCTGGGCGACGAGGTCGCCGACCGCGAACCCGATGCCGGTGAGCCCGGAGTAGATGATCGCGTCGAGCCACTTCGCGTCGGGGTCGGACGCCGTGCGCGGCGGGTTGCCGGGGCGGCTCTTCGCCCACACGGTCTCGACGGCGTCGCGCACGGTCGAGGCCACCGGTCGGCTGATCACCAGCACCAGCAGCTTCCAGACGATGTTCCCCACGACCTTGGGCATGCCTCCATCTCACCACGCACGGCCCGGGCGGTGGCAGGCTCGGTCCCGTGACGGTGGGCGACGCGGAACCGTGGGCCCGACCGGGAACCGGGTGGCCCGGCGATCCGGCCACCGCGCGCACGCCGGTGGCGCACGACGCCGAGCAGGTGACCCGCCTCGCCGCACGCCCCGGACTCCCGCTCCTGCAAGCCGCCGTGAGCGTGTGCCGGGCGTGCCCGCGGCTGGTGGCGTGGCGCGAGGAGGTCGCCCGCACGCGTCGGCGCGCCTACGCCGACCAGCCGTACTGGGGCCGCCCGGTCCCCGCCTTTGGTGTCGACGATCCCGCCGTGCTGGTCGTCGGCCTCGCCCCCGCCGCCCACGGCGGCAACCGCACCGGCCGGATGTTCACCGGCGACCGCTCCGGCGACTGGCTCTACGCCGCGCTGTTCCGTGCCGGGCTCGCGAACCAGCCGACCTCGGTCGCGGCGGACGACGGCCTCACGCTGCACCGCACCCGGATCGTCGCCGCGGTCCGCTGTGCGCCACCCGCGAACAAGCCCACGCCGGCCGAGCGCGACGCCTGCCGGCCGTGGCTCGCCGCCGACCTGCGCGAGACCTGGGCGGGCGTGCGGGCCGTCGTCGTGCTCGGCGGTTTCGGGTGGGACGCCCTGTGGCCGGCGCTCGCCGCGGCCGGCATCGACACCCCCGCGCGGCGTCCCGCGTTCGGTCACGGCGTCGAGGTGCCGCTCCCGGACGGCCGGGTGGTGCTGGGCTGCTACCACGTCAGCCAGCAGAACACCTTCACCGGCCGGCTCACCGAGCCGATGCTCGACGCCGTGTTCGCCCGCGCGCTCGAGGTCGCGGCGACACCGGTACCCCCGGTCGGGTTCGAACCGACACTGTGACGCTTTTAAGGCGTCTGTCTCTGCCAGTTGGACTACGGGGGCGCGCCGTCGTGGTGGCGTGCTGCACATCCTCCCAGCCGCACAGCATCCGCCCAGCCGGACCGCGTTCACTGTGAGAGTCTGATCAGGTCATCGTCCAGATTGCATTGACAGGAGCTTCACCGGTGTCGAACCCCGTGCTGACCAAGTTCGAGAAGGACACGCGTCGCGCGCAGGTCCGCCAGGCGCCTCCGCCCTCGCCCGCCGACCTGCAGCGTATGTACGACCAGGGCTCGGCCACGCCGCCCGGCTACGCGCCGCCGGCGTACCAGCAGCCGCAGCCCGGTACCGGGTTCCCGCCCGGCGGCGGTGGCGTCGGCGGCGGCTGGGGAGGCGGCGGTGGCGGCGACGGCACCCCGGCCTCGCGGCCCATGACCGTCGACGACGTCGTCACCCGCTCGGTCGCGATGTGGGCGGTCCTGTTCGTGTCGGCCGCGGCCACCTGGTTCCTCGTCGGCGCACAGAGCGCGGCCGTGCTGCCGCTGCTGCTCGCGTCGTTCGTCGTCACCCTCGGGCTGTCGTTCTACGTGTCGTTCCGCCAGACGGCGAACGCGCCGCTCGCGCTGATCTTCGCCGTCGCCGAGGGCGTGCTGGTCGGGGCGATCAGTCGCATCTTCAACGACGCGTACCCGGGCATCGTGGTCCAGGCCATCCTCGCCACGCTCGTGGTGTCGGGCGTGACCTTCGCGGCCTTCAAGATCACCGGGTTCCGCGCCTCGCCGAAGTTCACCAAGTGGGTCGTCATCGGCACGTTCAGCGTGCTCGGCATCGCGCTCGTCAACATCGTCGTCGGGCTGTTCGTCCCCGGCGGCCTCGGTGTCCGGTCCGGCGGCGTGCTCGCGATCGTCTTCAGCCTGGTGTGCATCGCGCTCGCGATCTCCAACCTGCTGCTCGACTTCGACCTCGTCCAGCGTGCGGTCGAGCAGGGCGCCCCGGAGAAGATGGCGTGGGTCGCCTCGCTCGGGCTCATGACCACCGTCGTGTGGCTCTACGTCGAGATCCTGCGCCTGCTCTCCTACTTCAGGAACTAGCGCCCCCGACTCTCCCCGACGCCCGCGTCACCGCTCCGGTGACGCGGGCGTCGTCGTGTCCGGGCCGCCGCACGTCCGGCGGGCCCGACCGGTTCGTCCGGTATGCAGGTGTTTGGATTCGGGAACCTTTGCCCGATCCGTACCTGTGCCCCATCGGCCTCTTCCATCTCGCAGCGCTGCCCTTTACGTTTCCGTTCGCTGACGCCGTTTCCGGGAGAGCGTCCGGCGAGAGGGCAACACGTGTCACGTCGATACCTGCGCGCGAGCGCATCGATCACCGCGGTCCTGGCGACGCTGGGACTGGCCGCGGGAGCACTGGCGAATCCGGCCGCGGCCGACCAACGACCGACCGTCTCCGCGGGCGACATCGTGGTCACCGAGACCGACACCGGCACCACCGCCGCGGTCTTCACCCTGACCCTCACCCAGCCGAGCCCCAACCGGATCACGGTCGCCTACTCGACCTCGGACGGCACGGCCAAGGCGCCGGGCGACTACACCGACGTCGCGGGGCAGGTGGTCTTCCCGGCGGGCGTCACCACCCGCACGGTGAGCGTCGACGTCGTCGGTGACACCCGCTTCGAGGGCAACGAGTACTTCAACCTCGGCATCTCCAGCCCCAACGCCATCGTGTCGTCGAACGACGCCACCGCCACGATCCTCGACGACGACCCGCTGCCCTGGGTGACCGTCGGCAACTCCACCGTGGTCGAGGGCAACAGCGGCACCAGGACGATGCAGTTCCCGGTCACGCTCGACCGGCCGTCGGCCAACCCGGTGAAGGTGCGCTACGAGGCGGGCGACGGCAACGCGATCGGCGGCTACGACTACGTCAACACCCGCGGCGTCGTCACCATCCCGGCGGGTCAGACCACGGCGACGATCTCCGTCTCGATCATCGGCGACACCTACGACGAAGGCCGCTCGGAGTACATGTACATGTACCTCGGCGATCCGAGCGGTGCCCGCATGATCACCACCGAGGCGATCGGCGTCATCGTCGACGACGACAGCACCGTGCTGCTGTCGATCACCGACAGTGCCGTCGTCGAGGGCAACAGCGGCACCACCTCCATGGTGTTCAAGGTCAACCTGTCCTCGGCGAGCCCGAACACCGTGATCGCCTCGTACAGCACGAGCGACGGCAACGCCATCGCGAACGAGGACTACCGGCCGCGCTACGGCACGCTGGTCTTCGCGCCGGGTGAGACGAGCAAGACGATCAGCATCCCGGTCATCGGCGACACCGTCGACGAAGGCAACTCGCAGTACTTCAACGTCGGGTTGTCGAACGTCTCCGGCGCCGACACCGTCGACGGGTCGGCGTACGGCGAGATCATCGACGACGACCCGACGCTGAGCTCGACGACCTTCCTCACCGTCGACAGCGCGAGCGTCACCGAGACCGACACCGGGCGCGTCAACCTGACGTTCTCGGTGCTCTTGCAGCCGGCGTCGACCTCGGCCGTCACCGTGAACTACGCGACCGTCGACAACAGCGCGGTGGCCGGCACCGACTACGTGGCGCGCAACGGCACGCTCACCATCCCCGCCGGCCAGACCCGCGGCCTGGTCACGATCCAGGTCAACGGCGACCAACTCATCGAGGACACCGAGGCCTTCCGGCTCGACCTGTCGGGCGCGGTCAACGCGAGCATCGACGACGGCTCCGCCTACGGCTACATCTTCGACGACGACGTGCTGCCCATCGTGGCGGTGTCGGACACCACCGTCGTCGAGGGCGACACCGGCACCGCCGACGCCACCTTCGAGATCACGCTGTCCGAACCGACCGACGTCGTGGCGAGCGTCGTCTACACGACCAACAACAACGGCGCCGTCGCGGGTTCGGACTACACCGCCGTGTCGGCCACCGCGGTGTTCCAACCGGGCGAGACCAGCAAGACCATCCACGTCCCGATCCTCAGCGACACCGCCGACGAGAACGACGAGGGCTTCTACGTCTACCTCACCTCGGGCGTGAACGCCGCCGTCAACAGCAACTACGGCTACGGCGTGATCATCGACGACGACAACAGCCCCACCGTGCGGGTCGGTGACACCTCGGTCTACGAGGGCACGGCCGGTGCCGTGAACGCCGAGTTCACCGTGCAGTTGTCGGCGCCGTCGGTGAACACCGTCACCGTCAACTACGGCACCGCGAACGGCTCGGCCACGGCGCCGGCCGACTACACGACCGTGAACGGCACTCTCACGTTCGCCCCGGGCGAGACCGCGAAGACCGTGCTGGTCCCGATCGTCAGCGACACGATCGCCGAGAACACCGAGTACCTGAACCTGAACCTCGGCGGCGCCGTGAACGCGACGATCCCCGACACCGACGGCGTGCTGCACATCCTCGACGACGACACGACGCCGGGGATCGCGGTCAACGAGGTCAGCCTGCCCGAACCCGACTCCGGTACCGCGAACATGGTCTTCCAGGTGACGCTCGGCCAGGCCACCGCCAACGTGGTGACCGTCAACTACTCCACCTCCGACGGCAACGCGTTCGCGCCGGGCGACTACACCGCGGTGAACGGCACGCTCACGTTCAACCCCGGCGAGACGTCGAAGGACGTCGCCGTGCCGATCGTCGGCGACACCATCCGCGAGAACAACGAGTACCTGAACTTCAACCTCGGTGCACCGACCAACGCCTACCTGCGCGACAGCTTCACGTACGGCACGATCATCAACACCGATCCGGCGAGCTACGTCAGCGTCACCGACATCGGCGTCAACGAGGGCAACAGCGGCGTCCGGAACGCGACGTTCACCGTCACCCTCAGCCCGCCGAGCGTCAACACCGTCACCGTCGACTACGCCACCACCGACGAGACGGCCACCACGGCCAGCGGCGACTACGTCGCGACCAGCGGCACCCTGACCTTCGCGCCGGGCCAGCGGACCAAGACCGTGCCGGTACGGGTCAACGGCGACACCATCGACGAGAACAACGAGTCCTTCCGTCTCGAGCTCAGCGGCCCGACCAACGCCGGCTTCCTCGACCCCGTCGCGTTCGCCACGATCTTCGACGACGACCCGACCGGCGGCGGTTCGCTGCTCTCGCTCGACGACGTCGCGGTGGTCGAGACCAACAGCGGTACGACCAACGCGGTGGTGACCGTGACGATGCTGCCCGCCGCGACCAGCACGGTCACCGTGAACTACCGCACCGTCAACAACAGTGCCGTGGGCGACTTCGACTACGTGCCGCAGTCGGACACCCTGACGTTCGCGCCGGGCGAGACGAGCAAGACGATCACCGTCGCGGTCAAGGGCGACACCGTCGACGAAGCCGACGAGTCGTTCCGGATAGACCTGTTCTCGTGGACCGGGCCGGTGACGCCGGGTGACTACATCACCTACGTCTCCATCCTCAACGACGACCGGTCCCCGCTCATCGGGGTCAACGACGTCACGGTCTCCGAGGGTGGGCCCGGCCGCACGGTCGACGCCGTGTTCACGGTGCGCCTGTTCGAGCCGAGCCCGCAGCCGGTCACGGTCGACTGGGCCACCCGCGACGGATCCGCCGTGGCGCCCGGCGACTACCTCGACAACATCGGCACGGTCTCCTTCGCGCCCGGCGAGACGACCAAGACGGTGGCGATCACCGTGCGCGGCGACAACATCGTCGAGGGTGACGAGGCGTTCTACCTCGACCTGAGTCGCGGACGCGGCGGCACGGTCGCCTCCCAGGGCACGACGGGTGTGGCCGTCATCCTCGACACCGACGCCTACGGGGTGCTCGGCAGTGTCACGAGCCCGACCGGAGCGGGCGTCGCCGGCGCCACGCTCACCCTCGCTGGTAACCGGCAGCCGACCCGCACCACGACCACCGTCACCGGCGGGACGTTCGGGTTCGACGACGTCCCCGACGGGCGGTACACGCTCACCCCCACCGCGCCGGGACGGATCTTCGCGCCGGCGTCGTACACCGTGTACGTGCGCGGCGGCGCGGTCACCGGCCAGACGTTCATCGCGCTGGTGAACCCGTCGATCAGCGGCCAGGTGGTCGACAGCACCGGGCAGCCGGTGCCGGGCGTGACGGTGTCGCGCATCGGCAACGGCCAACCGACGGTCACCGTCACGACCAACGGCCAGGGCTACTACGGATTCTCCAACAACGCCGCCGGTAGCTACACCGTCCGGCCGACGCTCACCGGGGCGACCTTCAGCCCGGCCCAGCGCGCGGTCACCCAGACGGCGGCCAACGCCCTCACCGCCAACTTCGCGAAGAACTGAGTGTCATGAGGCGATCCCTCCTCCGCGGGCTCCTGCTCATCGGGTTCCCGCTCGCCACCCTGCTCACCGTCGCGGTCGCGCTCGCGGGCGACAGCAACTCGTCCCGGCTCCGGGCGCCCGATGCGAACGCCGCGGCGATCGCGACCAACCTCGCGGGCTTCGCGGGCACGCTCGACCAGATCGGGTTGGTCGACCAGATCTCGGCCGCGCTGCCGTTGCAGGCCCGCAGTCAGGTCACCCAGGTCGTCCAACGGATGCAGGCGTTCGGCGACGCCGCGGCGGCCGAGCTCGCCGGCGTGGCGACCGAGACCAACCTGACCCTCACCTCGTTCGACCAACGCCTCGACGACCTCGACGGCGACGGCAACAGCGCCAGCGACGTGTCGCTGCCGGGCGTCACGGTCGACATCCAGGGCACGGTGACGCCGAAGACCGCGGCGGCGCAGTACGCCGTGACGCTGACCTGGTCGGTGCAGACCGCCGCCGACGGTCCGGTGTCACTCGTCGCCGACGGCCTTCCGGTCACCGGTCAACCGCTCGCCGGGAACCTCACCGTGACCGGGCAGGCGACGTTCCGCTACACGCCGGCCGCCGCGGCAGCGCGCAAGTTCGTCATCACCAGCGTGGCGACGCCGCTCGCGCAGGTGCGGGTCGCGCTCGGCGCCGACTTCGGCAACACCGACCCGGCCCACGGGGGCGACACACCGCCGCTGGCCGTGAACGTCGGCATCCTCGGCGCCGCCGCCACCGGCACGGCCGACGCCGACATCACCGTCGCCGTCAACCTCCGCGACGCCAACTCCGACGGCGTCATCGACCTCACCGAACTCGCCAGTCCGTCGACGCTGTTCACCGCGGGCTGCGGGAGCGGTCAGGTCCACGCCCACCTTGCGCTCAGCGCGTCGGTGAGCGGACTGGCCGGAACGGTCGGCACGATCGACCTCGACGACACCAACGTCTGCAACGGCATCCCCGTGCCGACCGTTGCACTGGGCAACCTCGCCGACTTCCGCAACGTCTCCGCTGCCGACGTCATCAACGGCCTCGCCCAGCTGACCAACGCGCTCAACGCGCTGCAGGCCGGCAGCGACCTCGACCTTCCGTTCGTCAAGGAAGGCCTGTCCAAGGCCGTCTCGTTCAACGAGAAGTTGGTGAAGTTCTTCGTCGACAACGGGTTCACCGACCCCGCGTCACCGATGGCACTCATCACCGTCGACCCGCCCACGCTGCCGAGTGTCGACACCCTGCAGGAGGTCCTGCCCAAGCTCGCGACCGCCCTGGGTCTGCCGTCGGCCGACTCGCTCGGCCTCACCTACGCCAACCACGTCGTCTCGTTCACGCTGCACGTCGGCGCCGACCCGGCGCCGGTGGCGAACGCCGGCACGCTCGACTTCGGCGACCAGCTGGGCGGCGTGGGGCTCACCGGCCTCACCGGCACGGCCAAGGCGACGATCGACCCGGTCTACAACCTCGACCTCGGCATGGGCATCGACCTGCGCCCGGACCTCGACGCGACCGACCGGTTCTTCTTCGCCGCGGGCAGCACCCCGCAGATCACCGCGGACGCCACGGTCAGCGCCGACATCGACCTCACCGGTTCGGTGGCGCTGCTCGCGGCGACGGTGAAGGACGGCAACACCGGCGGCCCCGTGCCGCTGCTGCAGCGCCGCGACTCGTCCCGGCCGATGCTCGCCGTGCAGCTCAACGGCCGCGGGGACGACAAGCTCACCCTGCACGAGATCGCCACCGCCGTGGCCGCCGCCCAGTTGCCGTTCCAGGTCACGGTGAACGCCGCGGTCCCCACCACGACCCTCACCGTGGCGTCGACGATCGCGGGGACCCCGATCGCGGCCGGCAGCGTGACCGTCGGCTGGGCCGACGTCACCGTGCCGTCGCAGCTGTCGGTGACCGCCGACGCCACCTTCCAGCGCACCGTGCTGCCCTTCGCGTACGACCCGAACAACCCGGTCGCGTCGATCAGCCAGATCATGAAGGGGGCCCGTGACGCGGTCGTCAGCCTGCGCGGCCTGGTCGCGGGCAACGGCACCACCGTCGCGGACCTGCCGCTGGTCGGTCGCAGTGCCGCGGACTTCGACCCGATCCTCAAGCAATTGCAGGACAAACTCGACGACATCGTGGCTGCGACCAGTTCGCTGACCCTCGAGCAGGCCCGTGCGGAGCTCGCGCACGTCATCGCCGACGCCCTGGGTCTGCCGCCGGCGGCCGAGCCGAACCTGCTGACGCTCGAGTACCAGCCCGCCACGTCGACGGCGCGCGCCGCGGTGGTCGCCCACCTGCGGCTGGGGATCTGCACCACCGACCGCCCGGGCAGCGGGTGCAGCAAGACCGTGGCCCGGCCGTCGTTCCCACTCAACCTGCAGCTGGGCACCACCGCCGACGCCGTCGGCCTCGCCGGCCTGACCACCAACGGCACGCTCGCGGCGAGCTTCGACGCCGTGCTGGCGCTCGACTTCGGCGTGGAGCTGCCGACGGTCGTCCCCGGCACCGGCACCGGGCTGCCGACGATCTCCGGCGGCCCTCCGAGCCCGTTCGTGCTGGACAGCTCGACGTTCTCGCTCGGCGTGGGCGTGGCCGGCACGGGCACGCTGCAGGCCACGCTCGGCCCGGCGACCATCGAACTGCGCGCGGTGAACGTCAAGCTGGCCGCCCGGTTCCGGCTCGGCCTGGCGTCGCCGGCGAACACCCGGCTGGCGATCGGTTCGGGTGCGTTCACCTCGTGGCTGTCGGCGATCGTGCCGTCGAACCTGCACGACACGACCTACCCGTCCGGTTGCGGCGGCACCACCGACGCCTGCGCCACCCTGCCCGTGTTCCTCAACAACACCGCGCTCGGCACGCTGACCTTCACCGCTCCCGACCTGCTCAGCCCCGGCGGGTGGACGCTCACCGGCGTCGACCAGGTGCTCGCCTCGGTGCAGTCGTCGGACATCGTGTTCGGCATCCTCGCCGACGGCCTGAAGACCCTCGTCGAACGGCTCTCCTCGGCGTTGAAGGCCGTCCCGACCGGGACGACCATCCCGTTGCTGGGCGTCGACATCACTGCGGGCGTCAACGTCGTCACGGCCATCACCGACGGCATCGTCACGCCCGCGATCGACCTCGCGAACAGCCTGCGCACCGCGGCGACCGCGGGGAACGCGCGCACCAGGATCCGGGCCTTCTTCGTCGACCACGTCGGGCCGGCCAGCCCGGTGCCGTTGCTCAAGGACGCGAACGGCAACGGCACGGTCGACGGCAACGACGTCACCGTCACCCTGACCTGCCAGTCCGGCGGCGGTGCCGCGGCGGCCTGCGCCGACGCCGCGAGCCTCACGACGCTCGTGGCGATGGAGGTGCGCGCGCCGCTCGGCGCGGACGTCGCCGGTGGCACGCCGAAGTTCGACATCGGCTTCCCCGGCTTCCGGTTGGCGAGCAAGGGCAGCCTCACCGGGCACGCCGGCTTCACCTACAACCTGGCGTTCGGCATCGACAAGGAGCGGGGTTTCTACATCCCGACCAACCAGGCGGTGCCCGAACTGCAGGTCACCGCGGGTGCGGCCCTGCCGAACGTGAGCGGCGCCGACAACGACGTCACCGGCGACATCGCCTTCATCCCGGTCAGCGCCGAGGACCAGCACGCGGGCGACGACGTCCAGGTCACCGCGGGCATCGACATCACCGGCGGCGACGCCGACGGCCACCTCGGCTTGCAGCAACTCGGCACCGTGTCGGTCACACCGGTGCTGTCGGTCTGCGCCAACGTGAGCATGAAGCTCGCCACCGCACTCGACAACGTCACCGGCGGCGGCATGCCGAAGCTGACCGGCACGCTCAACATCCGGGGCGGGATCTCCTGCAACGGCGCGCTCGGTGCTCCCAACGGCACCGGCTTCAGCATCGGCATCGACAACGTCGCGGTCGACGTCGGCTCGTTCGTCGGGAAGTTCATCCAGCCGATCGTCCACGACGTCCGCAAGGTGACGGCTCCGCTCGAGCCGGTCGTCGACGCCATCCGCTCGCCGATCCCGGGTGTCGCCGAGGCCGCGAAGCTCGCGGGTCTCCCGCCGCCCACCTGGTACGGCGTGTTCAAGACCTTCAGCGACCTGTCCGGCGGCGGCAGCAGCCTGGAGATGGTCGACCGGATCATCACGGTGATCGACGTCGTCCGGCAGATCGACTCCAACCCCACCGGGAGCGGGACGATCCCCATCGGGTCGTTCAGCCTCAACGCCGCGGCGGCGTCGACCCCGTTGCCGACCGACCGGCTCAGTGAACTGCTCGGTGGGACGAACCTGCCCGACGCCCGCTCGATCATCGACCGGCTCGGCGACGCCGGCATCAGCGTGCCCGCGCTCAGCGCCATCCTCGAGGCCAAGTCCGCGGGCGGTTTCACCTTCCCGGTCTGGGACAACCCGGCGTCACTGTTCGGGCTGCTGATCGGCAAGGACGTCACCCTCGCCCACTTCGACGCCGGCCGCCTGCACGTCGAGGCGTCGTTCCAGGCCGCGTTCAACATCGGCCCGGTGGTCCTCACCATCGGCGGTGGCGCGGGCATCGACGGCCACCTCGCGGTCGGCTACGACACCGCGGGCTTCCGCTACGCCTACAAGCTGCTCACCGACGACGACCCCACCAACAACGGGGTCTTCGACCTCACCGCCGGCCTCATCCAGGGCTTCTACATCGACGACCTCGACGCGAGCGGCAAGGACGTCCCCGAGATCAAGTTCACCGGGCGGCTCACCGTCGGTGCCGGGGTCGGGATACCCGGCTTCAACGTGAGAGTCGAGGGCGGGGTCAACGGTGAACTCGCCTTCGACCTCAAGGACCCCGACAAGGACGGCAAGGTCCACTTCGGGGAGTTCGTCGACGAACTGCGCATCAACCCGAACCCGATCTGTCTGTTCACCGCCGGCGCGAAGATCGGCGCGTTCATCCAGGTCGTCTTCGAGGCGCTGTTCATCTCGTGGACCATCCCGATCGCCGACGTCGTGCTCTACGAGCAACCCGACGTGCTGTCGTTCTGTCAGGCACCCGATCCAGGGCTCGCGACCAGGTACGGCGACGGCACCCTCGCGCTCAAGACCACCGACCAACCCGACCAGTTCGTCGTCGACGTCACGGCGCCGGGCAAGGTGAGGGTCAGCGCCCGCGGCAACACCCAGGAGTTCACCGGCATCACCCGCGTGTTCGCCGACGGCGGCGCCGGGGCCGACCAGATCCAGATGACCTCGCACACCACCAGTCGACTTCCCGCCACGTTCTGCGGTGGTCCCGGCAGTGACCGGCTGTCCAGTTCCGCCGGTCCCGCGAACCTGTACGGCGACGACGGACCGGGGATCACCGTGTCCGGAGGACCCACGCTGACGTGTACAGCGGCGGGAGCCGGGGGTGGTGACACCCTCACCGGCGACGCCGACGTCGACACCCTCGACGGCGGGCCGGGCAACGACGTCCTGGTCGGCGGCGGCGGGAACGACACGCTGTCCGGCGGCAACGGCAACGACACGTTGCGCGGTGGCTACGGCAACGACTGGCTCAACGGCGGCGCGGGCGACGACACCAGTGACTACGCCGACCACACCGGCGGCGTCACCGCGGTCGCGGCCAGTGGAGGCGGCCAGACCGGTACGACCGAGCGCGACACCGCACCGGGCGTCGAGAGCATCATCGGCAGCAACTTCGACGACATCCTCACCGGCCCGCCGGACGGCGGCGCGCACTTCGACGGCCTCGGCGGCAACGACACGATCATCGGCTCGGGCGCGTCGGACATCATGCTGGGCGGCGACGGCAACGACACCTTCCGGCCCGGCGGCGGCGCCAACCAGATCGTGGGCGGACCCGGCGACGACACCTTCGTCAACGGCGCCGGTGGCATCGACACCTTCACCGGTGACGCCGGCTTCGACACGGCCGACTACTCGGCCGCGACCACCACGGTCAACCTGTCGATCGACGGCGTGCAGAACGACGGTCCCGGCGACCAGCCCGACAACATCACCGGTGCGGAACACCTCATCGGTGGCTCGGGCAACGACGTCATCTCCGCGGCCAGCACGAACGACACCCTCGAGGGCGGCGACGGCAACGACAACCTGATCGGTGGCGGAGGCAACGATCTGCTGCTCGGCCAGAACAACGACGACCGGCTCGAGGGCGGTGAGGGCGCCGACGACATGCGCGGCGGCGCGGGCAACGACACCGTCTACTACTCCAACCGCACCGACGCGCTCACGATCTCGGTGAACGACGTCGCCGACGACGGTTCACCCGCCGACGCCCGGGCCGACAACGTGCGCACCGACAACGAACACCTGATCGGTGGCTCGGGCAACGATCTGATCAACGCCCGGGTGAACGCCGATGACGTGGTCGAGGCCGGGCCCGGCGACGACACCGTGGTGGGCAACGGGGGTACAGACACGCTCAAGGGCGGAACCGGCGACGACAACCTCATCGGCGGATCCGGGGTCGACCTGTTGCAGGGTGAGGACGGCAACGACCAACTCAGCGGGCGGGCGGGCGACGACCGGCTCGAGGGCGGAACCGGCAACAACGCCATGGACGGCGGCGCGGGAACCGACGTCCTGGTCGGCGGTTCCGGCAGCGACGTCATGAAGGGCGGCCCCGGCGACGACAACCTCAACGGGGGAACCGGCAACGACCGCCTCTTCGGTGACGGCGCGACCGTGCGTCCCGACGACGGCAACGACACCCTCAACGGGTCGACGGGCAACGACCTGATCCTCGGTGGCAACGGTGTCGACACCATCGACGGCGGCGCGGGCAATGACACGGTGTCCGGCGAGGGCGGCAACGACATCGTCCGCGGCGGCGCCGACAACGACAGCGTGCGCGGCGGCGACGGCAACGACACCGTCGACGGCGGGGCCGGCAACGACACGGTCAGCGGCGACGCCGGCAACGACGTCGTCACCGGTGACGTCGGCAACGACACGCTGCAGGGCGGCGACGGCAAACGACTCCCTCGACGGCGGCGCGGGTGACGACGTCCTCGACGGCGGGGCCGGCAACGACACGCTCGACGGCGGCACGAACGCCGACCAGCTGGCCGGCGGCCTGGGCGTCGACACCGTGACCTACGCGAGCCGGACCGAGGTGCTCGACCTGTCGCTCGACGACCTCCCCGACGACGGCGGGGCCTCGGACGCGCCGGTGGCCGGTGGTTCCGACGCGGCGGACGCGATCGGCTCCGACGTGGAGCGGGTGATCAGCGGATCCGGCGCCGACACGTTGAGCGTCGCGGTCGACCAGTCGTTCACCCTCGACGGCGGCGCCGGTGACGACGTCCTCACCGTCGCGGCCTTCGTGGTGCGGCCGCAGACGCTGCTGGGGTCGGCGGGCCGGGACCAGCTCAGCGGCGGCTCGGGTGACGACGTGCTCAACGGCGGTGCCGACGACGACGTCGAGCGCGGCAACAAGGGCGACGACGTGTTCGTGCAGGGCAGCGCGGCCAACGGTGCCGACACGCTCTACGGCGGCGCCGGCTTCGACCGGGTCGACTACTCCGCGCGCACGGGCACGGTCGCGGTGACCTTCGACAACGTCGCCAACGACGGCGCGACCGGTGAGCGCGACAACGCCCGCAGCGACGTCGAGGGCAAGCTGGTCCCGTAGCCGATCCAGGAGTTCTTCGCGAGTACTGTACTTCGGCTTGACCTTCACCTCGTGCAAGGCTAAATTCTCGGCTGCCGCTGGCGAACGGGCAGGCTTCCCTCCTCATCCCATGGGTGGCGTTGATGCAGCGAGTTCGATGCGCGACTGGCGAGCGTTGGCCGCAGGTGAAGGCGCGGCGCCGAGTCCGGCACCTGTTGTTGATCATGGGGGTTGTTGCAGCGTGGCTGGCCGCCGCCGTTCCACGCGCGCATGCGTCCACCGGTTGTCAATTTGCGGCCGATGCGACCACGTATCATGACGGCTACTATATGGTCCCGAGTCAGTATCCGTCGGTCAATTATGAAGGCGTCTCAGGATATCTCACGGTTCGTCCTACGACGCTTTGTACTGGCGTCACCGGATATGCCAACTTCTCCCACGCATACTACATGATTGCGGGCGTGGGCGGATTCAAGTGGGGGCAGGTCGGCTATGAACTCACTTCCGGCTACCCCTATCGCTGGTTCTCGCAGTTCAGTCCTGGAAACGGCGGACCGGTCGATACCAATTACAGCCGGAACGATCACGTTAATGCCCAGCTCAACACCAGGCACACTTTTCGGGTGCTCTATTTCGCTACGTGCGATTGCCTCCGGGCGTACATAGACACAACCCTGTGGGCTACATCGGCGTTCAGTCCGTTCGCCGCATGGGGCTATGGCGGTCACTTTTCTCCCCAGTTCGATGGTGAGGCGGGTGATCCGTATACCAATATGCCTGGCAGTGCTGCCGTGAAAACAAGCTTCACGGCCCTAGGCGGGCAACTGTTCAGCAACGATCAACTCGAGCCTTTGCAGTGCGTGCTCACGGCAGGCAACGACGTACCATCGCGATGGAAGTATGACGGTATCAATTGCCAAAACTTCGACATCTGGAATCAGTGAAATGAGGTTGATGGTGTGGTCGGCCGCATGAAGAACGTTGCCGCATCGGTCTCCAACCTGGTCTGCTTGGGCGTGTGCGTCGGCGTCGTGCTCGCGACGTCGGGATGCGCAGAGCGGGGGTCCCCCGCAGCGGCGCCAGCAACGAGCAGCACCTCGCTGCATTCACCGTTGCAGCGACTCTCGGACCCGAACGCACCGGGAACTCTGGATTATGGATCCCGGATCTTGTCGTCGCCGACCACGGTGACCGCGTCCGGCGTTGCGGTGAGCGCGACGGAAGCACTGTCCATCGCGTCGAAGGATTTCGACCCTACGGTGCAGCCAGGCACACCTACGGTCACCTTGCGTGACGTGAGGCTTTCGACGAATCCGACCGGCACTCTCGACGACCCGAGCCTCCCGGCGACCGATTACGGACCCACGTGGTTGCTGGTGTGGTGGGGGTCGCCGGCCATCATCAGGGGACCGCGGATGACAGAATCCGAGCGGGCCGCCGCTGGCCGCTTCGTTGGCCTGCGTGTACGTGATCGGTGTCGCGGCCAATTCTGGTGAGGAGATCGATTCTCATCAACACTGCGAGCACGTGCAGTAGCGGTCTCCGGTCGTGGCGGGCCAGGGCCGTTCGGCTACGTGCTGCGTGCGATCAGGTGGCGGGCGTGGCGGGCCAGGGCCGTTCGGCTACGTGCTGCGTGCGATCAGGTGGCGGGCGTGGCGGGCCCGTCGCGGTCGTCGTCGGGCAGCTTGCGCCAGTTCGTGATGCGGCGCCCGATGTCGGAGGCGAAGTTGCCGACGTTCTCGGCTACGGTGTCGACCGCCGAGCCGAGGTCGCTGCCGACGTCGCGCAGGGTCTTCATGACCGGGTCCTGCGAGGCGTCGAAGTTCGCCTTGTAGCCCTTGGCGGCGGCGCGGGCTTCGTCGGCGATCGACGCGGTGGCGTCGTCGGCCCGCCGCGGGTACTCGCCCGCGAGAACCGCGCCGTACTCGCCGCTGCCGATCCACCGGGTGAGTTCGGCCGCCCGCAGCACCGAGAACGGGTGCGACTGCAGTTCGAGGTTGAGCAGCTTGAGCACGCCGTCGCGCAGGTCGCCGGTGGCGTCGTACTCCGCGGCCTGGGCGAGGAAGGCCTCGACGTTCATCTCCTCGACGTGTGAGCCGCCGGCGAGCTTGAGCTGCACGCGGATCGCGGCGTCGACGTCCTGGCTGCAGAGCAGGCCCGCGCGGTCGCCGGAGAGTTCGGACTTGCGCTGCCACTCCATCAGCGCCGCGATCACCGCCCGCAGCGCCCAGCCCCCGACCGCACCCACCCGACCGTGCCCGCCAGCCGCATCAGGTGCATGAGGATCGTGCGGTACACCGCGTGCCCGGACAACGCGTGCCCGAGTTCGTGGCCGATCACGAACCGGAGTTCGTCGAGGTCGAGCAGCCCGAGCAGGCCGGTGGTCACCACGATGAACGGCCGGTCCATCCCGATGGTCATCGCGTTGACCTTCGGGTCCTGCACGACGAACAGCTCGGGCGTGCTGCCGCTGTCGAGGGTCTCGACGCACTCGGCGCGCAGCCGGTGCAGCTCGCGGAACTGGTCCTCCCCGACCCGGACGGCGGTGGCGAGGTACATCAGCCGGTGCTGCCGTTCGCGCAACAGCCCCGACAGCGTCTTGAGCACGGTGTCGAAGCCCTGCAGTTTGCGGAGCGTCACCAGCGCCGTGCGGTCGGCGGGGTGCTCCCACGCCCGTGACGAGATCTCCGGGAAGGTGAGCCGGTCGCCGCGCGCGTGCGTCATGCCGATGACTTTAACGTGATTCGAACCGATCGGTACCGCTCGCGCATGGTGCTTCACCGGAGCCCGGCGTACCAACGGCCGGCCGCGGCGGCGCCACGTCGGGCGCGTTCGAACAGGATGCCGAGGGCGAGCAGCAGCACCCCGGCGAGGGCCAGCGTGACCCAGCGCGGAGCGCCGACGGCGTACGGCGCGAGCTGCGAGATCGCGAGCACGGCCTCGGTCGCCGCGCCCAGCAGCAGCGGCGCGGCGAGCCGGAAGCGGAGCCCGGCGGCCGTGACCGCCGCGGCGCGAACGTGGCGGTGGCGACCAGCCGCGTGACCCCGGGGTCGGAGAGGGCGAGCGCGGCCGACGGCACCACCGCGACGAGCAAACGCGGGGGCGGTCCACGCCCAGCTCGACAGGGCCGGACGCGTGTGACGGCCGAGCACCCCCGGCCACGAGCGCGACCGCGGCGATCGGCAGCGTGTACGCCTCGACGAACGTCACCCGCGCCACGGCCGCGAGGTCCATCGACGCCAGGGCGATGCCCGAACTGCCGAGCAGGACCGCCGCGGGCGAGGTCCGCACGGCGCCGTGCACCAGCGCCGCAGCACCCAGGCCGAGCAGGACCACCGCGAGCGCCGGCGACCGGGTGTCGAGCGCCTGGCCGACCAGTCCGGCGATGCCGGCGAGGAAGCCGACGGTCGCGCCCGCCGCCAGCAGCGGGTCGCGGCCGCGCGTCACGAAGGCCGAGGTCACCACGAGGCCCACGGCGATCGCGGTCCACGAGGCGGCGAGCCACAGCGCGGGGTCGGCGCGGTCGACCGCGAGCAGCCCGCACCCGAGGACGGCTGCCACGACGGCACCGGCACCGCCGGCCCAGCGTGCGACGGCGCGGCCGTGCACCGCGGCGGCCGCGGCCGCCGCGCCGAGCAGCAGCACCAGGGCGCCGGCGACGTCGGTGCCCTCGCCGCGCGACAGCGTCGCGGGCACCAGGACCGCGCCGAGCACGAGCGCTCCGAGGCCGAGCGGGCGACCCGCGGGCGTCGAGGTCCACGGCACCGCCCAGAGCCCGGCGATGACCGCGACGGCGGCGAGGGTCGCACCGGCGCCGAGCGACGTGACGGCACCGGCGAGCACCGTGACGGCCGGCAGCGCGGCGAGCGGCCCCGCGACCGACACGATGATGCGGGTGTTGCCGGTGCGTCCGGCGGCCACGACACGTCCGGTCGCCACGAGCAACCCGCCGGCGACGACGGCCCAGCCCAGACCGGCGGGCAGGACGTCGGCGAGCGGTCGGGCCGACCACCCCGCGGCCGTGCCGGCGGCGCCTGCCGCGAGCCACCACGCGGTCGCGCCGAGGGTGGCGACGGCGGTGGCCGCGGCGTCGTGGCGAACGACGCCGACCGCGACGGCGAGCAGACCGGCGGACACCGCGAGGAACACGAGCGTCGCGCCCCCGGCCGTCAGACCCAGACCGGCCCGCTCGGCGGCCAGCAGGCCCGTGGCGGGCAGCACGGCGAGCGCGGCCACCGCGGTCGTGCGGTAGGTGGAGAGCCGGTCGACCATTGCGAGCGAACCGGTGGCGCCGAGGACGACCGCGCTCGCGATCGTGAGCCAGAGCCACCACTCGAGCCCGGCCGCGCCGAGGACGTCGAGGTGGTGGGCGCCGGCGAGATCCAGAGCCAGCAGGCCGGACGCCACCAGCGCGAGCGCCTCGGCGCTCGTCCGCAACCCGCGGCGCGCCAGCAGGTGCGCGGCGCCCGCGGCCAGCGCGGTGACGGCGAGCGCGAAGCCCGCCTGGCCCGCGGTGCCGATCCGGTGCCAGGACACCGCGACGTAGATGGCGCCCGCCACCAGCACGCACAACGCCCCGGCTCCGAGCAGGACCCGCTGGATCAGCGGGCCGCGGTCGGGCCGGGGTGTCGACGTGGTGTCAGGCATGTCGTGGTGGGGACGGGACTGCTGCGGGGCGACCGGTGCGGTCACGGGTGACTCCTCGGGTGGGCCGGTGGTGTGCCCTCCAGCCTTCTGCGGGCCGGTGCCCCGCCGCGCCGGTCCGGTTACTCGACCGCCGCTGAGCAGATGTGCTCAGATGGCGCCGTGGCTGCCACGCGACCGCCGGTCGAACCGGTGCGGGTGGTGGGCGAGGGCGTCGTGTTGCGCGGCTACCGCGAGGCCGACGAACCGTTGCTCGCTGCAGCGTTCGGTGATCGCGAACCTCCAGCTGTGGAACCCGCCGCCTCGCGACCTCACGGTGTCCGACTGGTGGCGCCGACGCGCCGACTGGTCCGAGGGCGGGCACGCGTCGTGGGCGGTGGCCGACCCCGACGACGACCGCCTCCTGGGCGACGTCTCCCTGCACGACCTCGATCTCGAGCACGGCGAGGCCGAGATCGGCTACACCGTCCTCCCGGAGCAGCGTGGCCGCGGCGTAGCTCGGCGGGCGATCGCGGCGGCCACCCGCTACGCCTTCGACGATTTGGGGTTGTTCCGTATCCGCCTGCTCCACGCCGTCGGGAACGTTGCATCCTGCAACGCGGCCCTCGCCGCCGGCTACCAGCTCGAGGGCACGACCCGGCTCTCGTACCGCTACGGCGACGGCCTCCGCCACGACGAGCACCTGCACGCCCGCCTCGCCAGCGACTGAAACCCGCGATTTTGTGTACTGAGGCGTCGCCACGACGCCTGAGTACACAAAATCGGGAGACTCACTCGCCGGTCGCGCCGTCGACGGCCTCGCGGAGCAGGTCGGCGTGGCCGTTGTGGCGCGCGACCTCCTCGATCATGTGGCCGACGATCCACCGCAACGTCGGGAACTGCCCGGTGCGCGTGGGGTTGACCGCGGGCTCGTCGGCACGACGGCCGGCGACGACGGCGCGGCTGCGGTCGCAGGCGGCGGCGTACACCGCGCGCAACTCGTCGCCGGGTTGCTCGAGCGCCGTGCGGAACTCCCACTCGGGGTCGGCGTCGAAGTCGACGGCCGACCACGGCGGGAGTTCGGGGATGCCCGCGAACCGGTGGCTGAACCACCAGTCCTCGTTGAGCGCGCCGTGCTTGAGCAGGCCGGCGAGCGTCAGTGACGACGACGGCAGCCGTACCCGCAACTGGTCGTCGCTGAGGCCCTCGCACTTGCCGAGCAGCGTGGCGCGTTGGAAGTCGAGGAACCCGAGGAACGTGGGGAGTTCGTCGGCGACGTACGGCGGATCGTCACGGTGCACCCGGCAACGTTCTCACGAGAGACGTTCGATCACCATGGCCATGCCCTGGCCGCCGCCGACGCACATGGTCTCCAGCCCGAACTGCTTGTCATGGGTCTGCAGCGAGTTGATCAGGGTGGTGGTGATCCGGGCGCCGGTCATCCCGAACGGGTGGCCGACCGCGATCGCGCCGCCGTTGACGTTGAGCTTCTCGACGTCGATGCCCAGTTCGCGGTACGACGGGATCACCTGGGCGGCGAAGGCCTCGTTGATCTCGACCAGGTCGATGTCGTCGATGGTCATGCCCGCCCGCTTCAACGCCTGCTCCGACGCCTGCACCGGGCCCAGGCCCATGATCTCCGGCGACAGGCCGGTGACGCCGGTCGAGACGATCCGCGCGAGCGGGGTCAGGCCGAGCTCCTTCGCCTTCGTGTCCGACATGATCACCACCGCCGCGGCGCCGTCGTTGAGCGGGCAGCAGTTTCCGGCGGTGATGCGACCGTCGGGCCGGAACACCGGCTTCAGTCCGGCGACACCGTCGAGCGTGACGCCGGCCCGCGGTCCGTCGTCGGTGCTCACCAGGCCGTCGGGCGTGACGACCGGCGTGATCTCGCGGGCCCAGAAACCGTCCGCGATCGCCTTCTCGGCGAGGTTCTGCGACCGCACACCGAACTCGTCCATCTCCTCGCGCGAAACCCCTTTGAGCAACGCGAGGTTCTCGGCGGTCTGCCCCATCGGGATGTAGACGTCGGGCAGCGCGGCGGTGCCCTCGTGGTGGCCGAGTCGCGGGTCGCGCCAGTACTCGGCGCCGTTCGCGGCGACCTCCGCGGTCCGTTCCTGGGCCTCGTCGAAGAGCGGGTTCATGGTGTCGGGCAGGCCGTCGGACGACCCCTTGACGAACCGCGACACCGTCTCGACCCCGGCGCTGATGAACACGTCGCCCTCGCCGGCCTTGATGGCGTGCAGCGCCATGCGCGAGGTCTGCAGCGACGACGAGCAGTACCGGGTGATCGTGGTGCCCGGCAGGTGGTCGTGGCCGAGCAGCACCGCCACCACGCGTCCGATGTTGTAGCCCTGCTCGCCGCCGGGCAGGCCGCAGCCCATCATCAGGTCGTCGATGTCGCCGGGATCGAGCGCGGGGACCTTGTCCAGCGCGGTCTTGACGATCTGGGCCGCGAGGTCGTCGGGGCGCAGGTGGCGCAGCGATCCCTTGCCCGCCCGGCCGATCGGGGTGCGGGCGGTGGCGACGATGACGGCTTCGGGCACTGGTGACCTCCGGGGTCGGGGTAGGGGTGGTGTCAGTGGGAACGCGACGGCGCGAGGGTGCCGTCGACCGGGTCGGTGTCGTCGGCGGGCGGAGCCGGGATCTCGTCGGTGGTCTGCCGCCGCATGATCCGCGCCCAGCGGCCACGGCGGCCGCCCGGTGAGCCCGCGACCTCGGCCGGCAGCACCTCGGTGCCCGGGTTGTTCGCCGCGCGCGCCGCGGCCTTGGCCACCGGGCGCGCGCGGACGCCGGTGAACAGCGTCGCGGGTTCGGTCGAGGGTCGCCAGGCCGAGCGCGTCGACCGCCGAGGGCAGGACGGCCTCGACGGCCGCGCGGTAGCCCTCGGCCGAGGGGTGGAACTGGTCGGCCGCGAACCAGTCGCGGTTCTTCGCGAACCCGGGGCCCGATCATGTCGCCGAGCGACACGGTCCGGCCGCCGTTCTCGACCACGGCGATGGTCTGGGCCGCCGCCAGGGTGCGCGAGAGCCGCCGTGCGATCAGCCGCAGCGGTTGGGCGATCGGCCGGATCGTGCCGAGGTCGGGGCACGTGCCCACGACGACCTCGGTGCCCGCCGCCCGCAGTTCGCGCACGGCGTCGGACAGGTGCCGGATGGAGTCGGCGGGCCGGATGCGGTGGGTGACGTCGTTGGCGCCGACCATGATCACCGCGAGGTCCGGCTGACGGGGGAGTGCGCGGGCGATTCTGCTCGGTGAGCCCCGACGACTCCGCGCCGACCACGGCCACGGACGTGAGCTGGACCGGCCGGCCGGAGACCGCCGAGAGCCGCATGGCCAACTGCACGCCGGGCGTCTCGACGTCGCGGTGCACGCCGTAGCCCGCGGCCGTCGAGTCGCCGAGCATCGCGATGCGCAGGGGGTCACCGCCCCGGCCGCGGTTGCCGCGCGAACGCCGAGGGGGCGGTCCAGGTCGTGCCGTCGGCACTGGGCGGATCGCCCCTCCGCAGCCGGGATGCGCCGCCGCGCGAGCTTGGTCTCGCCGATGATGACGCCGTAGAAGGCCGCACCGAGCGCGCCCAGGGCACCGAGCGACCCACCGCCGTAGGCCGCCGCGATCGCGACACGGCGGGCGCGCGACGCCCTGCTCACGTGTGGTGGTCCCCCCTCCGTACCGGACACCCACGCTAACGGGCGGGCCTCGCACGCGCCCGTGGGAATGCCCACAGCCGTCGGCGGGGCACGATCGCACCGTCCGGTCGCCTGGTCCAACGGCGACGGACCTCGGCGAGTTCCGCCGCGCCCGCCGGGGCGAGCGCGCCGTGACGTTCGAGGTGCTCGGCGAACTCCCACCCCTCGGCGAACGCCGTGCTGCGCGGGCCGGTGGCGGGCCCACGCCCGGAACCGCTCCCGGTGCTCCGACGAGCCGAGCAGTGCGGGCCACCGCCAGGCCACCTCGCCGGTCCGCTTGCGCAGCAGGGCGTCGGCGGCGACGTCGACGCGGTGCGGGTCGACGCCCGCCGGCGTGTCGCCACCGGTCACCAGCGCCGCGACCAGGTCGGCCTGGCGTCGCGCCAGCGCCGCGCGGGGGCCGGGGGCCGGGGCGTTCACGTGATGCGCGGGCGACCCGCGCGGCCTGCGATGGCGTCGAGTTCGGCGGTGATGACGTCGGCGGCGGGGTAGTGGTCGTCGCGTTCGAGCAGGACGGCGGGGTCGCAGCCCCGCGCCCGGCACAGGTCGAGCGTCCACCCCGAGCAACTCCAGCACCTCCGGCCGGACCGCCGCGCCGTGGGTGTCGTGGTAGAGGCCCTCGTGGTCGATCTCGCCGCCCGCGACGTGGCAGTAGGCCACACGGTCGAGGGGCATCGCGTGCAGTTCGGCCACGGCGTCGGTGCCGCGGTTCACCGCGTTGGCGTGCACGTTCGCGACGTCGAGCAGCAGCCACGCCCCCGGTGCGGTCGAGCAGTTCGGGTGAGGAAGGCGCCCTCGTCGAGGTCCTGCGCGGGCCACTCCAGCAGCGTGGCGATCGGCTCCAACGCGAGCGGGACGGGGAGGTGGTCCTGTGCGAGCCGGACGTTCTCGACGAGGACCTCGAGCATGTCGCGACTGCGTTCGACCGGGAGCAGGTGCCCGGCCTTCAGCCCGCCGGCGCGGACGAACGCGACGTGGTCGCTGACCAGGGGCGCGTCGAACGCCTCCGCCACGGCGGCCAGGTGGCGCACCCGCGCGAGATCGAGCGGTTCGGCGCCGCCCAGCGACAGCGAGATCCCGTGCGGCACGACGGTGACGCCCCGCGCGGCGAGATCGGTGAGCGGAGTCGGGAGGTGCTGGGGGTCGAGGTTCTCGGCCACGACCTCGCAGAACTGCAGTCCGGGCAGTGTGCCGACCACACCAGCAATCTCCGGCCGCCACCCGATGCCGATCGTTGCTGGCAGCAACGGTGTCGTGGTGGTCATCCGCCGCACCCGCCCCCGCCGCCGCCGCCGCAACCGCCGCCCGCCGCCGCCACAGCCGCCGCCCGACCCGCCGCCGCAGCTCGTCCCGTACCCGCCGGCGCCGCTCGACCCGCCGCCACCCCCGCTGCCGCTCCCGAGCCCGAGCCCGAGCCCGCCGAGCGGCGTCAGCTCCGCGGCGAGCGCGGGCTCGGCGACGGCGAGAGCCCCGGCGCCCCACAGGGCGACCGAGAGACCCGCGGCGGCCGGTCCGTACGTCGACCACGACGGCCGCAGCTGCGGGTCGAGGTGGCGGTTGTCGTCCTGCATCCGGCGCAGGGCGCGGCGTGCGGCCGGGGCGGGCGGCACGACGCCCCGCAGCGTGACCCAGCCGGCGACGACGACCGCGGCCAGTGTCTCGAGCACCACGAAGCCGACCGGGCGGTCGTTCCGGGCGCCGGCGACGATCCGCGCGATCCCGAGCACGACGACCGCCCACACCAGCAGCGGCACGGCCTGCACCTGTTCGCAGCTGACGGTGGCTGCGCAGCCAACCACGGCCCACGAGGTCGGCGCGGATGCCGGCGAGACCGTCGCGCACCTCGGGCCAGGTGACGATGCGGTCGATCTGGCGGGTCACGCGACGGTCGGCGAGTTCCCCGAGCAGGATCGCGTTGAACGGATCGCCGACCACCCCGCGGGTGACGGCCCGGGTCGGCGAGGCGTCGTCGTCGATGAGGCCGGCGGCCCGCAGCTGCCCCAGCGCCGCGTACACCGCGAGCCGGTCGCCGCCGCGCACCATGCCGGCCTCGACGGGCCGCAACGGCGGCCCGACCACGTCACGCGGGCCGATGAGGCCACGCACCGGCCGGACCGCGAGCACCGCGACGACGAGCAGGACGGGGGAAGCGGCGAGGAACAACCGGCCCCGGGATCCCCCAGGTGTCGCCCGGGGTCGTCATCCACCGCACCCGCCTCCGCCGCAGCCGCCTCCGCCGCCACCGCAGCTGCTCCCGCCGCTGCCACCGTCGCCCGACCCGAGGGCGCTCGGCGTGACCTGCCGGGCGGCCACCGAGTCGGCGAACACCGGCTCGGCGAGCACCAGCGCACCGGCACCGAACAGGGCGATCGACATGCCCGCTCCGCCCGCGCCGTAGGTGGCCCACGACGGTTGCATCCGCGGGTCCAGATGGCGGTGGGACTGCGTGGCCTGCGCGAGCGCCGCACGCGCGGCGGGGTTCTTGCCGAGGGTGCGACGCGAGGTCGCCACGCCCGCGACGACGACCGCCACGAAGGTCTCCAGCACGACGAAGGTCGTGGGCTTGTGGTTCGCCCCACCGGCGACCACCCGCGCGATCCCGAGCGCGACGACGGCCCACAGCAGCAGCGACCACGAGCGGGCGCTCCGGACCTGGGCACCGCTCCGGATCAGACCCGCGCGACTGCAGGTGGGCCCGCAGGCCCGCGAGGGTCGCCCGCACGCCGGGCTGCGTCGCCAGGCTGGACACGTGCCGGTCGGCCGGCCGGGTCGTGCCCTGCAGGGCGCCGACCACCGCCATGTCGAGCGGGTCCTTCGACATCGGCGCCGCGACCGGTCGGGCGGCGTGGTCGAGCGTGCCCGCGGCCCGCAACTGGCCGAGTGACGTCGCGACGGCGAGGGTGTCGCCGCCGCGCAGGTACGCCACCTCGACGGACGTGAGCAGCGGCCCGGTGAGCGGTGTCGCGGAGCCGGTGCGGCGGCGGCCGGTGAACACCACGATCGCCACGGCGATCAGCAGCACCGGGTACAGGGCGGCGAAGGCCGGCCCGGGGATGCCCCAGGTCTCAGCGGCAACCGTCGTCATGCCTCGCAGTGTGTCCATTCCCGAGGTCCTCCGCACACGGCGCCGACCGGATCGTGACGTGACGTTCGCATCCCGTTCCCGTCACGGACGAGCGACCGTTGAGGCGCCCTCGAGTCGCGGGTCGTCGGCGTCGGGTCGCGGGAAGGGGCGGTGGAGCGTGAACGCCTGCGGGCCCGGGCCGGACGCGCGGAGCAGGTCGATGCGCGCCATCGCCTCGGCCATGGTCGGCCGGGTGCCGGCGGCGATCCACCAGGCGGCGGAGATCGCCTCGCGCATCGGCACGAACCACTGCCGCCGTTGCCGTAGCACCTCGGCGTGGGCCGACCGGAACACGAAGTCGGCAAGGGTCTCGACCGACTCCCACACGCTCATGTTGATGAGCAGGTCGGGATCGTCGTCCGAGGGACGCAACGCGGTCGCGTCGCCGTCCTCGGTCTGCAACCGCCACACGAACCCGGGCGCGGTGTCGGCGAGCGCGTTGACCGGCTCGAGCATGTCGACGAACCCGCGCAACCGCTCGGAGTCCAGCGGCTCCAGCGGCACGCCGATGTTGACCTGCGCGAGGTGGTAGCCGCCCGGCGGGTGCTGCATGCGCCGAACGGTAACGGGGCGGGCGTCAGTGCGCGACGGTCACGCAGAACGGCAGATCCGAGCCCGAGCGTT
Organism: Melastoma dodecandrum; assembly: GCA_029817715.1. Lineage (NCBI taxonomy): Eukaryota > Viridiplantae > Streptophyta > Magnoliopsida > Myrtales > Melastomataceae > Melastoma > Melastoma dodecandrum. The sequence goes on from JARUPY010000535.1 coordinate 1,799,571, forward strand.
CGGCCAGGTCGACCAGTTCGACGGCGAGGTCCGCGCGACTGATCCGGCCGGCCCGCGCCAGTGGGGTGTCCTCGGCGCGCCGGTGTCCCGACGCCGGACCGCCGACCAGGCGCGGAGGGCGGACGACCGTCGCGGCGACGTCCGTCCGGGCGGCGAGCAGCGACTCCATCCGGGCCATGTCGCGGTACGAGCCGCCGAACGCGGCGTACAGGAGCCGGCGGAGCATCCGGTCGGCGATGCCGGCGGGCGGCCCGACCGGCACGGCGCTGACCACCACGAGCCGGCCTACGCCGGCCGACCACATCGCGTCGGCGATCTGCTCGGTGCCCCGTGAGTACAGGTCCGTCTCCTGGCGCTCGTTGCCGGCGCCGAGAGCTGACACCACGGCGTCGGCGCCGACCATCGCCGCGGCGAGGTCCGACGTCGCCTCCAGGGCTGCGACCACGCGGGTGACCCCGGATGGCGGTGGGCTGTCGCCGTGCCGACGGGCGACGGCCACGACCTCGTGGTCGCGGCGCGCCGCCTCGGCCACGACGAGGCGGCCGGTCCGGCCGGTGCTTCCGAAGACGACGATCCGCATGACGACCTCCACGTGGTGAGTGAGCGCTCACCAACCTAGTGAGTGAGTGCTCACCTGTCCACCTCGGCCGTCATACTGGCTGCGTGACCGCCCGCGACCGCATCCTCGACGGCGCCGCCGACGTGCTACGGACCAGGGGATTCGTCGGTGCCACGACCAAGGAGATCGCGCGCGCTGCCGGGCTCTCGGAGGCCATGATCTACAAGGTCTTCGCCGACAAGACCGATCTGTTCCTGGGGGTGCTCGAGGAGCGGAACCCGTCGCTCGGCGTGTTGGCGGATCTCGAGGCCAGGTCGGGTCGGGACCTGCGCGCGACCCTGCGGAGGCTCGCCGCCGACCTGCTGGCGTTCTACCTCGAGACGTTCCCGATGGGCGCCTCGGTGTTCTCCGACCCCGAACTGCTCGCACGCCACCGCGAGGCGCTTCGTCAGCGTGGCGCCGGTCCGGCCTCTGTGACCGTCACGGTGACCCGCTGGCTCGACGCCGAACGTCGTGCCGGCCGGGTCGCCCCGGTGGTGCCGGTCGCGACGATCGCGGACCTGCTCGTCGGGGCGTGTTTTCCACCGTGCGTTCCTGGCGCGGTTCGCAGGCGACGTCGTGACGGCGGCGGCGACCCGGCGCTTCGCGTCCGACACCGCACGGGCGGGCCGAGGCGCTGCTGGTACCCGAGCCCTAAGGTTCCGGGCATGGACTCGTCGGACATCGAGTACGTCCGGAACACGATCGAACTGGTCGGCGACACGCCACTCGTGCAACTGGACTCCGTCATCGACGCCGACCCGGCGAGCGGCCCGCTGCTGCTGGCCAAGGTCGAGTACGTGAACCCCGGCGGATCGGTGAAGGACCGCATCGCGGTGCGGATGGTCGACGCCGCCGAGGAATCCGGCCAGCTCCGGCCCGGCGGCACCATCATCGAGCCCACCTCCGGCAACACCGGCATCGCGCTCGCGTTGGTCGCGCAGCAACGCGGCTACAAGTGCGTGTTCATCTGCCCCGACAAGGTGTCCAAGGACAAGATCGACACGCTGCGGGCCTACGGCGCCGAGGTCGTCGTGTGCCCCACGGCCGTCGACCCGAAGGACCCGCGTTCGTACTACTCGGTGAGCGACCGCCTGGCCCGCGAGACGCCGGGCGCGTGGAAGCCCGACCAGTACTCCAACCCCAACAACCCGCGCTCGCACTACGAGACCACCGGGCCGGAGCTGTGGCGGCAGACGGCCGGCCGGATCACGCACTTCGTGGCGGGGGTCGGCACGGGCGGCACCATCAGCGGCGCCGGCCGGTTCCTCAAGGAGGCGAGCGACGACCGCGTGCAGATCATCGGCGCCGATCCCGAGGGTTCGGTCTACTCCGGCGGCACCGGCCGCCCCTACCTGGTCGAGGGCGTCGGCGAGGACTTCTGGCCGAGCGCGTACGACCCCTCGGTGGTCGACGAGATCATCGCCGTGTCCGACGCGGACTCCTTCGCCATGACCCGCCGCCTGGCGCGCGAGGAGGGGCTGCTGGTCGGCGGCTCGTGCGGCATGGCCACCGCGGCCGCGGTGCGGTTGTGGCACCGCCTCGCCGCGGCCGGCCGCACCGACGACGTCGTGGTGGTGTTGCTGCCCGACGGCGGACGCGGCTACCTGAGCAAGATCTTCAACGACACCTGGATGAGCGACTACGGGTTCCTCGGCGGCGTCGCGGGTGTCACCGTCGGCGACCTGCTGGCCGAGAAGGGCAGCGAGGGGCACCTGCCGCCGCTGGTGCACACCCACCCGAACGAGACCATCCGCGACGCCATCGACATCCTGCGCGAGTACGGGGTGTCCCAGCTGCCCGTCGTCAAGGCGGAACCACCGGTCACCGCGGGCGAGGTCGTCGGCTCTGTGCAGGAGCGCGCGCTGCTCGACGCCGTGTTCACCGGCGCCGCCTCGCTCGCCGACGCCCTCGAGCCGCACATGAGCGAGCCGCTGCCGATCGTCGGCTCCCGTGAGCCGGTGGCCGCGGCCATCGACGCCCTCCAGGGCGCCGACGCCCTGCTGGTGCACGTCGACGGCAAGCCCGCGGGTGTCCTGACCCGTCAGGACGTGCTGGGCCACCTCGCCGACGAGCGCTGACGCCCGCAACAGTCAGGCGGTGAGGCCCATGAGCCGCGCGCCGTTGTGCCAGAGCACGGCGCGCAGCCAGTCGTCCCCGAGCCCGAGCCGGTCGAGCGCCTCCAGTTGGTGGGCGTAGGCGTACGGGATGTTGGGGAAGTCCGAGCCCAGCACCACCCGGTCGCCGAGGTCGGCGAGCCGGCTGACGTATCCGGGCGGCATCGGCGTGGTGGCCTCGACGAAGTCGGTGCCCGCCATGGTGGTGTCGAGGTGCACGTTCCGGTAGCGCTCGGCGAGGTCGGCGAAGGCCTCGTACTCCGACATGCCCAGGTGCGCGATCACCAGCGTCAGCCGGGGGAATCGCCGGAGGACGTCGTCGACCGCACCCGGCCCGGTGTATGCGCCCCGCAACGGCGCGGATCCTGCGTGGAGGACGACCGGGACTGCTGCATCCTGCAACGCTCCCCACGCCGGGTCGAGCAGTGGGTCCGACGGCGAGTACTCCCCGACCTGCACGTGCGCCTTGAACAGGCGGGCACCGTTGCTCAGTGCATCGGTCACGTAGTCACCCACGTCGGGCTCGGGAAACAGCGTCGCCGAGTGCACGGCGTCGGGGACGCGGAGCGCGAACTCGTCGCACCAGCCGTTGAGGGTAGCGCGCCATCCCCGGCTTGTGCGGATAGCACAGCGACGGGATCCCGCGCAGGCCGAAGCCGCGCGCGAGGTCGAGGCGGGTCGCCTCGTCGAGCTTGTAGTGCACCGGCCAGGCCCGGCCGTAGTGCTCCTCGGCCGCGTCGAAGTACGCCCAGACCTTGGCCAGCATCCGGTCCGGGAGGAAGTGCACGTGGATGTCGGCGAGGCCGGGTAGTCCGAGCGCCTGCCAGTAGGCCGGGACGTCGGAGTCGGCGAGCGGGGGATTCACGCGTGCCGGCCGGCGGGATCGGCGCGCACCGGTCGCGGGGAGGGCCGGGCCGCCTGCCACGGCGCTACGGTCACGCGATGGACGCCGAACCACCCGCCGGTCCCGTCGCCTCGTGGGGTCGGCGCCGGCAGGACGCCGTGTACCGCGCAGGCATCGCCGGGATCCGCCCGAAGGTCCCGACCTCGCCGGCGGCGCTCGAGCGGGCCGCCCGCCGCACGCTCTCGCGGCGCGCGTGGGCGTACCTCGCCGGCAGTGCGGGGGCGGAGGCCACCACGGCGGCGAACCGGGCCGCGCTCGACCGCTGGCGGCTGGTCCCGCGCGTCCTGCGCGACGTCGGTGTCCGTGACCTCACGACCACGTTGTTCGGTGAGCGGTGGCCCGCTCCGGTGGCGCTCGCACCGGTCGGGGTGCTGTCGCTCGCGCACCGTCACGCCGACCTGGCGGTCGCCCGGGCCGCCGCGGCGCGGGGGGTGCCGATGGTGCTGTCGCACCAGGCGTCCGTGCCGATGGAGGAAGTCTCGGCCGCGCTCGGGGTCACGCCCCGATGGTTTCAGATGTACTGGTCGACCTCGGACGAACTGGTGGAGTCGGTGCTCACGCGGGCGGCGGCGATCCGGGCGTCGGCGCTCGTGGTCACGCTCGACACCACCATGCTCGGGTGGCGCCCCCGCGACCTCGACCTCGGCTCGCTGCCGTTCGCGCGCGGGGAGGGGATCGCGCAGTACACGTCCGACCCGGTGTTCCGCCGGTTGGCGCAGGAGGCGGCCGACGCCGCCGCGCTCGGCCCGGCCGAACGCCCGCGCATCACCCCGGCCACGCTGCGCACACTCGTCGCGCTCACCGCGAACCACCCGGGCCGGTTCCTCGACAACCTGCGTTCGCCGTTGCCGCGCGCCGCGGTCGAGACGTTCCTGCGGATCTACTCGCGGCCGACGCTCACGTGGGACGACGTCGCGGCGCTGCGCGCCCGGACCGACCTACCCGTCGTGCTCAAGGGCGTCCTGCATCCCGACGACGCACGGCGCGCGGTCGACGTGGGCGTGGCCGGGATCGTGGTGTCGACCCACGGTGGCCGGCAGGTCGACGGCTCGATCGGCGCGGCCGACGCGCTCCCGGGCGTGGTCGAGGCCGTCGACGGCGCCGTGCCGGTCCTGCTCGACAGCGGGGTGCGCGGCGGGGCCGACGTCGTCAAGGCCGTCGCGCTCGGCGCGGCGGCCGTCCTGCTCGGGCGCCCCTACGTGTACGGCCTGGCGATCGCGGGCGAAGCGGGTGTCGGCGAGGTGGTCGACGACGTCCTCGCCGAACTCGACCTGACGCTCGGCCTCATCGGTGCGACGTCGCTGGCCGACCTAGGCCCCGACGTCCTCCTGCGCGGGTGAGCCGCACCGGGCCGCGCGGATAGGTTGGGCCCGTGACCGGCATCGAGACCCTCGCCATCCACGCGGGCCAGGAGCCCGACCCCACGACCGGTGCCGTGGTGGTGCCGATCTACGCGACGTCGACCTACGCGCAGGACGGCGTGGGCGGACTGCGCGGCGGCTACGAGTACAGCCGCAGCGGCAACCCGACCCGCACCGCGCTCGAGACCGCGCTCGCCGCGCTGGAGAACGGCACCCGTGGGCTCGCGTTCGCCTCGGGCCTCGCCGCCGAGGACACCCTCATCCGCACGGTGTGCCGTCCGGGCTCGCACGTGGTCCTGCCGAACGACGCGTACGGCGGCACCTACCGGCTGTTCTCGAAGGTGGCGGCCAACTGGGGCGTGACGATCACGCCGGTGCCGTTGGGGGATCTGGACGCCGTCCGGGCGGCGATGCGCCCGGAGACGGTGCTGGTGTGGTGCGAGACCCCCACCAACCCGCTGCTGTCGATCGGTGACATCGCCGGTCTGGCTTCCGTTGCACATGACAACGGAGCTCGGCTCGTCGTCGACAACACGTTCGCGACGCCGCTGCTCCAGCAGCCGCTGGCGCTCGGCGCCGACGTCGTCGTGCACTCGACGACCAAGTACCTCGGCGGGCACTCCGACGTGGTCGGCGGCGCGTTGGTGGTCGCCGACCCCGCGCTCGCCGACGACCTCGTGTTCCACCAGAACGCGATCGGCGCGGTCGCCGGTCCGTTCGACGCGTGGTTGACCCTGCGCGGCATCAAGACCCTCGGCGTGCGGATGCGTCAGCACGAGGCGAACGCGCGGCTGGTGGTCGACATGCTGACGACCCACCCGGCCGTCGCCTCGGTGCTCTACCCCGGGCTCCCGTCGCACCCGCACCACGAGGTGGCGGCGCGCCAGATGCGCGCCTTCGGCGGCATGATCTCGTTCCGCCCCACCGGGGGCGTCGACGCCGCACTGGAGATCTGCCGTCGGACGCAGTGGTTCACGCTCGCCGAATCCCTCGGTGGCGTCGAGTCCCTCATCGAACTCCCGGCGCAGATGACCCACGCGTCGGTGGCCGGGTCGGAGCTCGAGGTGCCGGCCGACCTGGTGCGGCTGTCGGTCGGCATCGAGGACGGCGCCGACCTAGTCGAGGACCTACGCGCCGCGTTGGGGTGAGCGGTCGCCGGCCGGGCGCTACTGGCCGGCGCAGATGCACGACCGCGAGCTCGCCGCGGCCATGGTCGCGGCGCAGTACCGCCGCGAGATGGTGTCGTGCGTGGCGTCGAGGTGCGGGCAGGCGTCGCAGACCGCGGTCTGTCCGGTCGGGGTGTCGAGGGTGAGCGGTTCAGTGGACACGAGCGGTCCCCGTACTGGCCCGGTGGGCCGGTTGACGTTCGCCGGTGGGCTCGCTCGGGTTTCGGCGGTCACCACGTCTCGGCGCCCTCGACGGTACGCCGCGAGCGCGCCGGGTCACGCGCCCGGGAACAGGCCTGCGCGCGAGAGCTGCCCGGGCACCGTCTGGTCGAGGTGCTTGCCGATCCAGGTCGCGGTGTCCAGCAGCGGTTCGAGCTGCACGCCGGTGTCGACGCCCGCACGGTGCAGGAGGTAGACCAGGTCCTCGGTGGCGATGTTGCCGGTGGCGCCGGGCGCGAACGGGCAGCCGCCGATGCCGCCGCAGCTGGCGTCGAGCGCGAGCGGGACCTCCGGGTCGGACGCGAGGACCGCCGCCCACGCGTTGGCGTAGCCGGTGTTGCGCGTGTTGTGGAAGTGCCACCGCAACGGCCGGCCGGGCAACACGCTCGACGCGACCTCGGTGAGCGCGTCGACCTGGGGCGGCACACCGACCCCGATCGTGTCCGCGATCGCGATCTCGTCGGGTGGCACGTCGGCGCAGGCCGTCATGACCTCGCGTACCCGGGCCGTCGACACCTCGCCCTCGAACGGGCAGCCGAACGAGGCGCCGAGCGTCAGGGTGACCCGCCGACCCGCTTCCCGGGCACGGGGGGCGAGACGCTTCCACACCTCGACGCCGCCCGCGGTGCCGACCCCCTGGTTGCGCCGGCTGAACGTGTCGGTGCAGACCACCACGACGTTGACCTCGTCGACACCCGCGGCGAGCGCGCGGTCGAGCCCACGGTCGTTGAGGACCAGACCCGTCCACGCCGCCCCGGAGTCCGCGGGCAGCCGGGCGCAGAGCTCGTCGGCGTCGGCGAGCTGGGGCACCTTGGCGGGGTTCACGAACGAGGTCACCTCGACGCGCGAGAGCCCGCTCGCGAGCAGCTGGCCGACCAGCTCGAGCTTGTCGTCGGTCGCCAGCGTGACACTCTCGTTCTGCAGCCCGTCGCGGGGCGACACCTCGACGATGGTCACCGATCTGTGCATGAGGTATACCTACTCCCAGAACTGATTGCATGCAATCCTTGAACTCAGTCGGCCGAGATGCTTGTGTGAGGGCCTCTGTTACGGCATGTTCCATGCAATCTCGTCCGACGATCGAGGAGTGTCAGGGTGGCGGAAGCGGTCGACCCAGGGGCTGACGGGCCGTGACGGCCGAGGCGTTCCCGCTCGGTGACCTGCGCGTCGTCGAGTTCGGTCAGTTGCTCGCGGGGCCCTTCTGCGGCCAACTGCTCGGCGACTTCGGGGCCGAGGTGATCAAGGTCGAGGACCCGGGTCGGGGCGACCCGATGCGGCAGTGGGGCCGGGAGAAGCCGCACGGCCGGTCGTTGTGGTGGCCTGTGGTCGCCCGCAACAAGCGGTCGGTCACGCTCAATCTGCGCGACCCCGAGGGGCAGGCGATGGCCCGCCGCCTGCTCGACACCGCCGACGTCCTCGTCGAGAACTTCCGCCCCGGCACGCTCGAACGGTGGGGTCTCGCGCCGGAGACGCTCTGGGAGTCCAACCCCGGCCTCATCGTCACGCGGGTGACCGGCTACGGCCAGACCGGGCCGTACGCCCCGCGCGCGGGCTTCGGCGCGATCGGCGAGGCGATGGGCGGCATCCGCTACGTCATGGGCGAACCCGACGCACCCCCGGTGCGCGCCGGGATCTCGCTCGGGGACTCGCTCGCCGCGACCTTCGCGTGCCTCGGCACGCTCGTGGCGTTGCACGCCCGCGTCCGCACCGGCCGCGGCCAGGTGGTTGACTCCGCGATCTACGAGGCGGTGCTGGCGTTCATGGAGAGCCTGGTGCCGGAGTGGGCGGTGGCGGGCTACCAGCGCGAGCGGACCGGGGCCACCCTGCCCAACGTCTCCCCGAGCAACGTCTACCCGACCGCCGACGGCGACCTCGTGCTCATCGCGGCCAACCAGGACTCGGTGTTCGGCCGGCTCGCCGACGCGATGGGCGAACCCGATCTCGCCCGTGACGAGCGGTACGCGACCCACAGCGCCCGCGGCGCCAACATGGCCGAACTCGACGACCACATCGCCACCTGGACGACCAGGCTGGACTCCGGTCCGCTGCTGGAACTCCTGCACGGATCCGGTGTGCCGGCTGGCCAGATCTTCCGCGCCAAGGACATGCTGACTGACCCGCACTTCGCCGCGCGCGAGGCGATCGTCCGGATCGCCCACCCCGATTTCGGCGAGGTGCCCATGCAGGGGGTCGCGCCGAAGCTGTCGAGCACACCCGGCGCGGTCCGCACAGCAGGTCCTGAGCTCGGGGAGCACAACGACGCGGTGTGGGGTGGTCTACTCGGCATCGCGCCGGACGACCTGCGCCACCTGCACGAACGCGGCGTGGTCTGACGCCGCACGGCATCGGATGGAGGGCGGGGCCATGACCTACCGACTCGGCGTCGATGTGGGCGGGACGTTCACCGACGTGCTGCTGGTGGACGAGGACTCCGGCGACACCTGGCGGGCGAAGACGTCCTCGACCCCGCAGGACCAGTCGGTCGGCGTGCTCGCCGGCGTCGACCAGGTGTGCCGGCAGGCGGGGATCGACCGGTCTGAGGTCGGTTCCGTGTTGCATGGGACAACGGTCGCCACCAACGCCATCCTTGAGGGGAAGGGCGCCCGTGTCGGCCTGGTGACGACCCAGGGCTTCCGCCAGGTCCTGCAGATCGCCCGCTCCTACGTCCCCGGCGGCCTGGCCGGCTGGATCATCTGGCCCAAGCCCGAGCCGCTGGCCGCCCTCGAGAACACCGTCGAGGTGCCCGGTCGCATCGCGAGCGACGGCAGCGTCGTCACCGAACTCGATGAGGACGCGGCGCGGGCGGTGTTGCGGACGCTCGCCGACTCCGGCATCGAGGCGTTGGCCATCTCGCTCATCAACGCCTTCGCCAACGACGTCCACGAACGACGACTGGCCGAACTCGCCGCGGAGATCCTGCCGGGAGTGGCGGTGTCGTTGTCGAGCGTCGTGCTGCCCGAACTCCGCGAGTACGAACGGGCGCTGACGACGGTGGCCAACGGCTACGTGCAGCCGCAGGTGGCGCGCTACGTCGGGAACCTCGCTCGGCAGTTGGACGAGCAGGGTGTCGGCGCCCGGTTGTCGATCCTGCGCAGCGACGGTGGTCTCTCGGCCGCCGGCGCCGCGGTCGCCGCCCCGGTGACGATGCTGCTGTCCGGGCCGGCGGGCGGCGTCACCGGCGCCGTGTGGGTCGCCGAGCAGTGCGGCCACCGGGGCCTCATCACGTTCGACATGGGCGGAACGTCGACCGATGTCGCGCTCGTGCAGGGACTCGTCCCGAGCATCGGTCGCGAGACGAAGGTCGGCGACCTCACCGTGCGGGCCTCGGCCGTCGACGTCCGCACCGTCGGCGCGGGCGGCGGTTCGATCGCCCACGTGCCGCAGCTGACCCGGGCGCTGCGGGTCGGCCCGCAGTCGGCGGGCGCCGACCCCGGCCCGGCCGCCTACGGCAAGGGCGGCACCGAGCCGACCGTGACCGATGCGAACGTCGTGCTGGGGTACCTGCCCGGCACGCTCGCGGGCGGCGAGATCACCCTGGACGTCGAGGCGTCCCGCGCGGCCGTGCAGACGGTGGCCGACGCCATGGGGTTGTCGCTGGAGCAGGCGGCGGCGGGCATCGTCGACATCGTCAACGAGAACATGCTCGGCGGCCTGCGCCTCGTCAGCGTCCAGCAGGGGTTCGACCCGCGCGACTTCGCGCTGGTCGCGTTCGGCGGCGCCGGCCCGCTGCACGCCAACGCGATCGGCAGGCTGACCGGTGCGTGGCCGGTGATCGTGCCGCCGTCGCCGGGTGTGCTGTGCGCGTTGGGCGACGCCACGACGTCCGTGCGTGACGAAGCCGCCCGCACGCTGCTGCGGCGGTTCGCGGACGTGTCCGCCGACGAGCTGCGCGAGATCCTCGGTGGGTTGTCCTCCCAAGCGGCGGAACGGCTCACACAGCAGGGGATTCCCGCTGCGGAACAGACCATCGGCTACCAGGTCGACGTCCGCTACTTCGGCCAGGGCAACGACATCCCGGTGTCGGTGCCCGCCGACGTGCTCGACGCCGCTGACCCGATGGCCGAACTCGGCTCCCGGTTCGACGCCGAGCACCAACGGTTGTTCTCGTTCACGCTCGACGTCGACCACGAGTTCGTGAACGCCCGCGCGACGGTCACGGGCCCGCGGCCGAAGGTGTCGACCACCGCGCTGCCCGAGGGCGACGGCGATCCGGCCGGCGCGCTGTCGAGTACCACACGCATCTACGTCGGCGGGGAGTTCGTGGACGCCGGGGTGTACGACCGCGCGAAACTGCGGGCGAAGGACGTGGTCGCCGGCCCGGCGATCGTCACCGAGATGGACTCGACGACGCTGGTGCTGCCGTTGCATGCCGCAACGGTCCATCCCAGTGGCAGTCTCCTGATCGAACCGGTGGAGGGGAACTGACATGGCGAACATCGTCGAGACCAACACCGTGCCGGTCGAGTCGGTCGACGTCGACCCCGTCACCCTCGACCTCATCGAGAACGGTCTGCGCAACGCCCGGTACGAGATGGACGAGGTGCTCTTCCGGACCGCGCTGTCCCCCGGCATCCGCGAGCAGCACGACGAGTTCCCGCTCATCGCCGACCCGAGCGGGAAGATGGTCGTGGGCCAGTTCGGCCTGTCCATCCCCGACTTCCTCGACGGTTTCGCCGGCGACATCGGCGAGGGTGACGTCCTGTTGACCTCCGACCCGTACGCGTGTGGCGCGGCGATCAGCCACGCCAACGACTGGCTGGTGGTGCTGCCGATCTACGTCGACGGTCGCGTCGTCGGCTGGTCGTCGATGTTCGGTCACATGTCCGACGTCGGCGGCAAGACGCCGAGTTCGATGCCGACCGACGCCAAGACGATCTTCGAGGAAGGCGTGGTGATCCCGCCTTTCCGGCTGTACAGCGCCGGCACGCTGAACGAGGACGCCCTTCGGATCATCCTCAACCAGGTGCGCGTTCCCGACTGGAACCGCGCCGACCTCAACGGCATCGTCGCTGCATGCCGTACCGCTGCGCGCCGGGTGCAGGAGATGTGTTCGCGCTTCGGTGTGGAGACGTACCTGTCAGCGCTCGACGCACTCCTGCAGCGCAACCACGACGCCATGAAAGCCCTGCTGGCCATGGTGTTCGAGGAAGGCAAGACGCTCTCGTTCACCGACTACATCTGCGACGACGGCGTCGGCTACGGGCCGTACGAACTGAAGATGGCGCTGACGCGCACCGGCGACAAGGTCCACCTGGACCTCTCGGGGAGTTCGCCGCAGGCCGTCGGCCCGATCAACTACTACATCAACGAGAACCTCACCCGGATGTTCTTCGGGATCTACATGATCACCGTCGCCGACCCGCAGATCCTGTGGAACGACGGCTTCTACCCGCTCGTCGACGTGACGATCCCGGACGGCTGCTACTGGAAGCCGAAGCCCCCGGCGGCGCTGTCGGGCCGCAACCACGGCATCGGCCGGGTCTTCGACCTCTTCGGTGGCCTGCTCGGGCAGACCAACCCGGCCCTGCTCAACGCGGCGGGCTTCTCGTCGTCGCCTCACTTCATGTACTCCGGCAACTACAGCGAGGGCGACCGCAAGGGGGAGTGGTTCCAGCTCTACTCGATCGGGTTCGGCGGAATCCCCGGCCGCCCGCTCGGCGACGGCCCCGACGGCCACTCGCTGTGGCCGAGCTTCGTCAACATCCCGTGCGAGTTCCTCGAGTCCTATTACCCGTTGCGGATCGAGAAGTGGGAGACGATCGCCGACACCGGCGGAGCGGGTCTCCACCGCGGCGGCAACGGCATCCACATGGCCTATCGTTTCCTGGAGCCCGGCACGATCGCCATCCACGACGACCGTTGGCTCACCTACCCGTGGGGCGTCAACGGTGGCCGGCCCGGCGCCCGCGGCACGAAGTGGGTCGAGCGCGCCGACGGCACGCACGAGGTGCTGCCGAGCAAGATCCACGACGTCGTGGTGCTGCCGGGCGACGCCCTGCATTTCATCACCTGGGGCGGCGGCGGCTGGGGAGACCCGCTGGCGCGCGATCCGGAGCTGGTGGCGCTGGAGGTCCGCCGCGGGTTGGTCACGGCCCAGGGCGCGCGGCGGTACGGGGTGGCGCTGGCGGACGACGGCACGGTCGACGACACCGCGACGGCGGCGCTGCGCGACGAACTGCGTGCCGGTCGTCCGGCGGAACTTCCCGTGTTCGACATGGGCCCGCCGCTGGAGGAGATCCTCGCGAACGCCGAGGCGGAGACGGGGCTGCCGGCCCCGCACCCGCCGATCGCCCGGTGAGCACGCACGCCGACGGCTTCGGCGGATCGTTGCAGTGGGGTACGAAGCCGGCGCTGCTGGTCATCGACATGATGCGGGCCTACTTCACCGCCGGCTCGCCGCTGTGTCTGCCGGATCGTGCTGCGGTCACCGGGTGTGTGACGCTGCTCGCCGCTGCCCGCTCGCACAGCGTGCCGGTCATCCACACCCGCGTCGCCTACGCCCCCGACCTCACCGACGGCGGCCTGTTCGTCCGCAAGGTCCCGGCCCTGGCCGCGCTCGCCGGCGACCACGCGCCGATGGGCGAGTTCGAACCGGACGTCGCGCCGTCTCCGTCCGAACCGGTGGTGGTGAAGCAGTACGCGTCGGCGTTCTTCGGCACGTCGCTCGCCTCCACCCTCACAGCGGCCCGCGTCGACAGTGTGGTCGTCGCGGGCGTGTCGACGTCGGGCTGTGTGCGCGCCACCGCCACCGACGCGATGCAGCACGGCTTCGCTCCGGTCGTCCCCGCCGACGCCTGCGACGACCGCACCCCCGACGTCCACGAGGCGAACCTGTTCGACCTCGACGCGAAGTACGCCGACGTCGTCGACGTGTCCCGTGTCGTGGCCTGGTGGTCGTCCCTCGCCCGCTGAGCGGGCCGGATTCGCGGATCCGCGATCGAGCGTGCGGCGTGAGCGGCGCTACGTCCACGTTCTTCTGATCCCCTGACGGCCGGGGCCGAGGTGCGTCGAGGACGATGGTGTCGTGACCGATCCCGCCTGCACCGGAGCGACGCGGTGACGACGGTCGACGACGTCCGTCGGCGTCCGGGGATGTGGGGTCGGCTCGACGAGTCCTCGAGGCCTGACCCAACTCGTTCTCGAGTTGCTGTCGAACAGCGTCGACCAGGTCATCGCCGGGCGTGCCAGCACGATCGACGTCGATCTCCTGCCAGATGGCAGTGTGCGCGTCGCGGACGACGGGCCGGGGATCGGCACTCATCTGGCCGCGTCCGGCAGGTCTTTCGTCGAAGAGGTCTTCACGGCCGTCCGGGACACCGCGACAGCCGACGGTCACGCGCCGCACGTCCATCTCGCGATCGGCTGTGGGTTGGCGCCGGTCTCCGCGCTGTCGAGTCGACTGAGTGTGCGGATCGACGATGGCCGGCAGCGGTTCTCGCAGCGATACGAACGTGGCCGCGCTGTCAGCGAACTCGAGGTGTGGGGACCCAGTGTCGGCAGCACCGGGACCGTCATCGAGTTGCTTCCTGACGCTGAGCTGTTCGGCGACTCGGAGTTCGACGGCCCCGCCCTGAGCAGCGCCGTCCGCGACATCGCCTGGCTCACTCCCGGAGTGGTGACGTCGTTCAACGGCGTCACGTTCGGGCCGGTCGGCGACCTCACCGACATGTTCGACACGATCAGGCCGCGCTTCGCGACCCTCGCCCAGGACGGGCCCTTCCTCCTCTACCGGAAGCAAGGAACCTCGCGCGTCCGGATGGCGATCGGCTGGACCACCAACGCCGGTACGTCGACCGTCCGTGCGTTCTGCAACTACCGTCAGACCCAGGAGAACGGAGTCGACCGGCTCGGCCTCGAAGAGGGGTTGCGGCTGGTGTTCGGTCAGGCCCCGGTCAGAGCCGTCTTCAACGGGTTGGTGTGCGCCTTGGACCTCACCATGCTGGACCCGACGTTCGGTGACCCGACCCGGCATCGCCTGGACAGCCCGGAGGCCATCTGGTTGATCGCGGATGCGATCGCATCGGAACTCCCGGCCTGTCTGGACCGAAAACCTGCGCTTCGCGCGGAGCTATCCCGGCGGGTCCCGCGACGGTAGCCGGGGTCGAGGAGGCTGGGTTCGGCGACGTCGCCGTGCCCTGACCGCTCGCGCGTACCGGGCGATGTCGAGACGGGCGGGACGGCTCCGTCCCCCTACGACAGCGTCGACCAGCAGGAGGTTCCCGTGCCCATCGAGTTCCAGAACGTCGGCATCGCCGTGCGCGACATCGAGGAGACCATCGCGTTCTTCACCGACCTCGGGATGACCGTCGCCGGGCGGGACACCGTGCAAGGCGAGTGGGCCGACACCGCCGTCGGTCTCGACGGGAACCACGCGAAGATCGCCGTGCTCAGCACACCGGATGGCAACGCGTGTCTGGAGTTGTTCGAGTACCTCCACCCCGATGCGATCGAGACCGACCCGACCCGGCCGAACGAGATCGGCATGCACCGGGTCGCGTTCTCGGTCGACGACCTCGACGCGGCCCTCGAGATCGCGGCGCGGCACGGATGTGAGCCGGTGCGCGGCGTGGCGACGTACGGCGACGTCTACAAGCTCACCTACCTGCGCGGGCCCAGCGGGATCCTGGTGATGCTCGCCCAGAAGCTGGCGTGATCGCGACCATCCGTCATCGGCTCGCGGTGGTGTGCGCTCAACGCACGGTGAGTGTGCTCGACGTCGACGACGACCCGATGCCTGGCTGGGAGCGACACGTCGCGATGAACATCGACGAGCACCGTGCGGAGCGTGGAACGATGCCGCGATGAGCACGCTCGAGGACGACATCGAGACATCAGCGGGGCGAATCGCCGACGCGCTCACGTCGTCTGGCTATCAGGCGGACTTCACTCCAGCCAGCCTCTGGGAGATCGACCGGTTCATCGAGGACCACACGTCTCGCGGTAGGCCGCGTCCTCGAGGGCTGCTGGCGAGTGACGTCGGCGCCCGCGTGTTCGGCCTCGGCGCATACGTCGGCCAGGTCATCAGGAGTGAACTGGGTGGCACATGGCAGACCGACGACAACGACCCCGAGGGCGAGGTCAACGTGGCAGTCGTCGTCGGCGGTGTCACCGTCTTCCCGGTGCTTCGTGTCATCAACCGGATCAAGAACGGCGCCGAGGACGGCATCGCTCCGTACGCGAGCGTGATCGGCCTGCCGGTCGGGCCGCGCCCTGAACCCGAACGTCATCGGCGACGACTCTGGGGCTGACCCGAGACCACCTCTCGACGATCCATCGCGGTCGCGGAGAGCTGGTCGACGTGCGGCAACCACGACGGGAGTCAGGGGTGCTCGGTGTTCCGCAGGTGGTCGAACACAGCAGGAGTCAGCTCCCACTCGGCGAGCACGTCGAGCAACGCCTGCTCTCCGCAGACTTCCGCTCCGCGGACACTCACCATTCCGACGTCGTAGTCGTAGCCGTCGAGATGCTCGGTTCGGAACTCGTCGTGCCGCAGCCGGAACGTCCTGGCTGCGTCTGACCGCTTCCAGCCCTCGGCTTCGGCCGACCTGTCGCCCTCGGTGAGCTCTGGTCGGATCGAGACGAACGCTCGACGGTGCGGATCGGTCGTCGGCACCTCCGCTGCGAGCGACTGGCCCAGGCGCAGAGCAGCAAGGCGACCGTCCCGGAAGTCGCCGTTGCCATCCCGTGCCACGGCGCGAGCATCGCGCCAGACCCTCGGCATCCGCAACCGATTCGCGCTCGAGAAGGACCGACGGTGCGATCGAGTTCGGCCCTAGGGTGGCGCGGGTGACCATCGTGCAGGTCGTGAGCTACCTGCGGAACGACGACGGGACGTTCCGTGACGTCCGAGATCTGCGTTCGTACGTGGGCCGGTGCGACCACGTCTCGGGTGCGATCAGTCTGGTCGTCGACGGCGTGGAGGTGCTCGGTCAGGACTTGTGGGACGACGTCAACTGGCTGTGGCCTTCCCTGGTCCGCGTACTCGACGACTGCCGCCTGACCGGCACCGGTCGGACGCTCTTCCCGGACCAGCCGATCGCGATCCACGCGGCCCGCGACCGCGGGAGGTCGGGCCACACCCTGCTGCGGACGATCGGCGAGGACATCCGCCGTGGCGCGGTCGCACGTGACGACGAACTGTTTCCCGCCGTCGGTGCCGCCGGACTGGCGTTCGACGACAGCATGAGCAGGTTCTGCCCACCGCTGGACGCCGAAGCAACCCAGATCATGCGGACCTGGATGTCCGAGATCCCACTGCCAACGCGGCAGGAGGACTCGCGGCGTCCACGCCTTCGCGCGTCGATGACGACGGCGCGGGCCGACGGCGCGGGCCGACGACGCAGCGGCGATCGTCGCCAGCGCCGGGGCTGTCCGCGCCCGGCGCAAGGCGGACGCAAGGCGGGCGGGTCAGGATGTCGCCATGACCACCGAACCCGATGCGGCGGTCCTGCTCGCGCAGGCCCTCGGCACCGCGTCCACCGAACCCGACCCCGACCGGCCGGCCGCCGACCGCGACGCTGCGCCGACGGCCGACGACGGGGACGAACCCGCAGGCAGCGACCCCTCAGCCGACGCGTGACCACCGGCGCACCGGCCCGTGCCGACGAGGTCGAGGTCTACGTCCTCGGCCCGTTGCTCGTGCAGAGCGGTGGCCGCCCGGTGGAGGTGGGTCCGTTGCGCCGCCGTGCGACGCTCGCCGCGCTCGTGCTCGACACCGACCACGCCGTGCCGCTCGACACCCTGCTCGACCGGGTCTGGGACGGCTCGCCGCCGGATTCGGCGGTCAACCGCCGTGCAGGCGTACCTGTCGCGGCTGCGTGCCGCGTTCCGCCGCGCGGGTGGCGACGAAGCCGGGTCGCCCATCGTCACCGAACACCCGGGGTACCGCCTCGCGGTGCCCGGAACCCACGTCGACGCCGAACGGTTCGCCACCGCGGTGGTCGAGGCCCGGGTCGCCCGCGATGCCGGTGACCTCGCCGGCGCGGCCCGGCTCGTCCGGGCGGGCCTCGCGCTGTGGCGCGGAGAGGCCTACGCCGACGTCGCCACCGCGGCCGCCCGGCGCGAGGCCGAACGGCTGACCGCTCTGCGGCACAGCGCGACCGCGCTCGCGCTCGAACTCGACGTCGCGCTCGGCCGGCACGAGGACGTCCTCGACGAACTGCGGGATCTGCTCGACCACACACCGCTCGCGGAGTCCGTGCACGGGCTCTACATGACCGCCCTGCACCGCTCGGGTCGGCAGGCCGAGGCGCTCGAACACTTCGCCCGCGTCCGCGACCTGCTCGCCGACGAACTCGGCGTCGACCCCGGCCGCGACCTCCAGGACCTCCACGCCCGCATGCTGCGGGTCGACCCCGAGCTCGACCGCGTCCCGTCGACCGCGGTGCGGCCGTCGACGCCTGACGGGGCGTCCACGGCGACGTCCACGGCTACGCCGGCGACGCTCGACACCACTCCCGACGCGCCACGGCTGATCGGCCGCGCGGCGGAGGCCGCCACCCTCCGCGAGGCCGTCGAGACCGCCGCTTCGCACGGCTTCCGCGCGGTGGCCGTGGTCGGCGAGGCGGGGATCGGCAAGACGCGCCTGCTCGAGGAGGCGGCCGCGCACGCCCGCGGGCGCGGCGCGGTGGTGGCGTGGGGCCGGAGTTGGCAGCACGACGGCGCGCCGCGCATGTGGCCGTTCGCGCAGGCGTTGCGCGGCCTCGCCGCGGAGGTGGAGCCCGCGGTCTTCGCGGCGGCCGCCCGCCCGTACGCCGCCGCGCTCGCGGCGATCGTGCCGGAGATCGTGGGCGATCTCGTGACCGACGTCGACGACCAGGCCGCGGAGGTCGACCTCGAGGGCTCGGAACTGCGCCTGCTCGACGCCGTCACCTCCGTCCTCGCCCGCGTGGGTCGGCAGCGCCCGGTCGTGCTCGTCCTGGAGGACATGCACTGGGCCGACGCGACGAGCCGCCGCACGACCGAGTACCTCGTCACCCACCTCACCGCGCCGGGCGTCGCCCTGGTCGTCAGCGTCCGCTGGCCGAGCGACGAGGCCAGCGCCACGACCGGCGCGCTGCTCGCCGGTCTCGCGCGCGGGCAACTGGTCCGCATCGACCTCGCCGGGTTCGGCGCCGACGACATCCGCGCGTACGTCGCGGAACGCACCGGGTCGGTCATCGACGCGCCGACCACGGCCGCGCTGCTCGAACGGACCGACGGGAACCCCTTCTTCGTCGGGGAGATCGTCCGCCTCGTGGTGACCGATTCCGGCTTGGCCGCGTCGTCGTCGGCCGCCGACGGCCAGGTCCCCGACAGCATCCGCGCGGTCGTCCTCGCGCGGTTGGACCGGCTCGACCGCGCCGACCGTGCGGTGCTCGACGCGGCCGCGGTCGTCGGGCGCAGCTTCGACCTCGACCTGCTGGTCGCGGTGAGCGGTGAGGACGAGGACGTCGTCGACGAGGCCGTCGACCGGGCGACGGCCGGTGGCGTCGTCGGGACCGAACCCGGGCACCCGGGCATCCACCGGTTCAGCCACGCGCTCGTGCAGCAGACGCTGCTGGAGTCGCTCGGGCCGGCCCGGCGGCGACGCATCCACGGCCGGGTGGCGGCCGCCCTGCGCTTGCGGGTCGGGCCGGACGGCGTCCCGCGGGACGCCGACCAACTCGTCCACCACCTCGCGGCGGCCGGCAGTGACGCGGCGCTGGTGGAGGCGGTCGACCTGTCGGTCCTCGCGGCCGAGAACGCCCGCCGCCGCCGCGACTGGGCGCAGACCGAGTCGCTGCTGCTGCAGGGCGTCGACCTCGCCGCGCGCATCCACGGGCCGGAGTCCGCCGCCGCGGAACTCTCGGCACGGCTGGGCCTCGCGTCGCTCTACAGCCTCGCGAACCCCACGGCGGAACGGACCGATCTCCAGCGCGACCGCGTCGTCGACCTCGCCCGGCGTGTCGGCGACGGGTCCGCGCTGGTGACCGCACTGGCCGGCGTGCAGGCCTACTGGTCGACGCAGGGTCAGCTCGCGCGGATGGAGGCCAACAGCGCCGAGGTCGCGGCGTTCGCCGAACGCATGGACGACGACGTCCTGCGGCTGACCCGCCACGGCATCGACGTGCAGACGCGCGCCCAGCGGGGCCACGCGCTGGCCGCCGTCGAGTCCGCGGACGCGGCGCTGGATCTGCTGGCCCGGCCGGGCCTCACGATCCCGTTCGGCGCGTTCCCGCTCGAACCGCGTTGCGCCATCCGGTTCTGGAAGATGTTCGCGCTGTGGCTGCTGGGCCGTGACGACGACGCCACCGTCCTGCGGCAGGAACTCGCCGACACGATGGTCGACACCGACGTCCACACCCGTCTCTACATCCACACGCTCTGCATGGAGTTCGACGCGTGGCGCGATGCTCCGGGATCTGCTGCCGTCGAGGCGCTCGCGACCCGCGCTGCCGAGCGCGACGCGGGTCTGGTCGGGCAGGCACTGCACTGGATCGACCCCGTCGACGCGTGGGTGCGCGAACGGACCTCGCCGGGCTCGGCGATCGTGGACTTCGTCGACGCGGTCCGCGCCACCGAGGTGCTGCCGACGATGTCGCAGCGGCCCTACATCCGGATGCTGCTCGCGGAGTCGTTGCTGCGGCTGGGCCGAACGGCCGAGGCCCACACCCAGGTCGAGGCCGGGCTCGCCGAGATCGGTGTGACGGGTGAACGCTCGGCTGAGCCCGCGCTGCTGCACCTGGCCGCGGCGGTGGCCGACGCCACGGGCGACGCCGATCGCGCCGGCGGCTGCCGTCAGCGGGCGCGCGAGGCGGCCGCGGAACTGGGCATCCGCGGCCAGGAGCGGCGCCCCTGAGACCTTCGGCTACGGTCGGCCGGTGGGTGACGTGGACTGCCGCGCGGTCGCGGTGTGGAGCGAGGACTACCTCCACTACGACTTCGGCGACCACCCGATGTCGCCGGTGCGCCTCGACCTCACGATGCGCCTCGCCCGCGAGGCCGGCGTGCTGGACCGGCTCGAGGTCACCGCGCCGGTTGCCGCGTCGGACGCGGAGTTGCTGACCATCCACGACGCCGACTACCTCGCGGCGCTGCGCCAGGCGTCGTCGGAGCCGGGCTACGTGGGGTTCGGCCTGGGCGGTGACGACAACCCGGTGTTCGCCGGGATGTACGCCGCGGCCGCGCTCATCGCGGGCGGAACCCGCACCGCCGCGTCGGCGCTGGCCGAGGGCCGGGCCACGCACGCGGTGAACCTGGCGGGTGGGCTGCACCACGCGATGCGCGGCGCCGCCTCGGGATTCTGCCTCGTCAACGACGTCGTGCTCGGCATCAACCACCTGCTCGACGCGGGGTTCACCCGGATCGCGTACGTCGACGTCGACGTGCACCACGGCGACGGCGTGCAGGCGGCCTACTTCGACGACCCCCGCGTGCTCACGGTGAGCCTGCACGAGGACCCGCGGTTCCTGTTCCCCGGTACCGGCCTGCCGACCGAGATCGGCCGGGGCGACGCGGTGGGGAGCGCTGTCAAACGTCGCGCTCCCCCCGGGCACGGGCGACGCCGGGTGGCTGCGGGCCTTCGGCGCCGTCGTGCCCGGCGCAGTGCGGGCGTTCGCCCCGCAGGTGCTCGTCACCCAGGGAGGCTGCGACACCCACCGCGACGACCCGTTGGCCAACCTGGGACTGACGGTCGACGGCCAGGCCCGGGCTGTTGCACTGTGCCACGATCTTGCGCACGAGCTCACCGAGGGCCGGTGGCTCGCGGTCGGCGGCGGGGGTTACAACATCGTGCGCTGCGTCCCGCGCACCTGGACCCAGGT
Organism: Melastoma dodecandrum; assembly: GCA_029817715.1. Lineage (NCBI taxonomy): Eukaryota > Viridiplantae > Streptophyta > Magnoliopsida > Myrtales > Melastomataceae > Melastoma > Melastoma dodecandrum. The sequence goes on from JARUPY010000535.1 coordinate 1,820,719, forward strand.
GTTGGCCGCTGCGAGCGGCGCGCTGGTGCCGCTCGAGACCGAGATCCCCTCGGCGTGGACGGCCGATCTTCGCTCGCGCGGCGTCACGGCCGACCTGCCCGAACGGTTCGGGGAGCTGCCACCCGGACACGCGCACCTGACCGTCGAGAGCTGGATGCCCGGCGGCGACACCTGGCTCGACCGCTCGATCGGCGCGACCCGCAACGCCGTCTACCCCCTGCTCGGTCTCGACCCCGACGACCCCCGCGACTGACATGACCGCTGCCCCCGACGCGCCCGAGTACCCGCCGGACTGGGAGGCCGACGTCGTCGTCGCCGACGGCGGGGTGTTGCACCTGCGTCCGATCCGTCCGAGCGACGCCGATGCGATCGTCTCGTTCCACGGCGGCCTGTCGGCGCGCACCCGCTACTTCCGCTACTTCTCGGCGTATCCCACGATCCCGCCGCGTGATCTGCACCGGTTCGCCAACGTCGACCACGACCGTCGGGTCGCCTTCGGGGCGTGGCAGGGCGACCGGTTGGTTGCGGTCGGGCGGTACGAGGGGGAGGCGGGGTCGACCTCGGCCGAGGTCGCGTTCGTCGTCGCCGACGACCAGCAGGGTCGCGGGATCGGCTCGATCCTGCTCGAGCACCTGGCCGCCGCCGGCCGGGAGCGGGGGATGACCCGCTTCACCGCGCTCGTGCTCGCCGAGAACCGCGCCATGCTGCGGGTGTTCATCGACGCCGGGTACTCACCCGACCGGCACTTCGACGGCTCCGAGATCGAGCTGGCGTTCGACATCGGCGAGACCGCAAGCACCGAATCCGTGGCCCGCGACCGGGAACGGCGCTCCGAGGCCGCGTCGATCCGCCGACTGTTGCGTCCGGCGTCGATCGCGGTGATCGGCGCGAGCGGCGACCCGAACAAGATCGGCGGCGCCGTCTTCCGCAACCTGCTGCGCAACGGGTTCCAAGGGCCGCTCTACCCGGTGCACCCCACCCGCCGGCACATCGGCGGCGTGCCTGCCCACGCCTCGGTGCTCGACATCCCCGACGTCGTCGACCTCGCCGTGATCGCCGTGCCCGCGGCGTCGGTCGGCGGGATCGTCGAACAGTGCGGCGAACGTGGCGTGAAGAGCCTCGTCGTCATCTCCGGCGGGTTCGGCGAACGCGGCGACGACGAAGGCCGCGCGGCGCAGCGGGACCTGGTGCAGGCGGCGCGCCGCGACGGCATGCGGGTGGTCGGCCCGAACTGCCTCGGTGTGGTGAACACCGACGTGTCGGTGTCGCTCAACGCGTCGCTCGCGCCGCTGCCGCCGCTGCACGGCCGGGCGGGGTTCTTCTCGCAGTCGGGGGCGCTCGGCGTCGCGGTGCTCGGGGAGGCGGCGCGCCGGGGTCTGGGCGTCTCCACGTTCGTGTCTGCAGGCAACCGAGCAGACGTGTCGGGCAACGACATGCTGCAGTACTGGGAGGGCGATCCCGACACCGAGATCGCCCTGCTCTACCTGGAGAGTTTCGGCAACCCGCGCAAGTTCGCCCGGCTCGCGCGGCGGTTCGGCCGTACCAAGCCGCTGGTCGCGGTGAAGAGCGGGCGCCAGGGCGTGGTCGCCGGTCTGCAGCACACGTCGGTCGAGGTGCCGGAACAGTCGGTGGCGGCGCTGTTCGAGCAGTCCGGGGTCATCAGGGTCGACAACACCGGCGACATGTTCGACGTCGCGTTGCTGCTGCTCACCCAGCCCCGGCCGGCGGGTCCGCGGGTGAGCGTGGTCGGCAACTCCACCGCGTTGGCGTTGCTCGTCGCCGACGCGCTCGACGGTGCCGGGCTCACGCTCGGGCGGGTGGTCGACATCGGCACCGAGGCCGGGCCGACCGAGTTCCGCGCCGGCCTCGACGACGCGTTGACCGGTGACGGGTGCGACGCCGTCATCGCGGTGTTCGTGCCGCCGCTCGCGACCACCTCGGCCGACGTCTTCGCCGCGCAACTGCGCGAAGCCGCTGCCGGCAGCGAGAAGCCGGTGCTCTCGACGTTCCTGGGCTTCGACGGGGTGCCCGAGGTGCTCGCGCACCCGGGCGCGGCGGCGCCTGCGTACGGGTCGGTGCCGAGTTACCCCTCGCCGGAGCGGGCGGTGGCCGCGCTGGCCCGCGCCGTGCGGTACTCGGCGTGGCGCGACGAGCCGGTCGGGACCCCGGTGCAGTTGGCCGACGTCGACCCGCTGCCGGCGCGCGAACTGGTCGGTCAGGTCCTGCACGACGCCGCGGGCGGCCGATCGTTGCAGGCTGCGGAGGTGACGCGCCTGCTCGCCGCCTTCGGCATCGCCGTCGTGCCCTCGCAGCCGGTCGGCGACCCCACGGCTGCGTTGCACGCTGCAACAGAACTCGGATGGCCGGTGGCCTTGCGGCGGGAATCCGGCGGCCAGCAGGTGCGGCTGCACCTCGAGGACGCGGAATCGCTCTACGAGGCGTGGGCGTCGCTCGAACTCCCCGACATCGGCGCCGACGCCACGGTGCAGCCGATGGTGCCGCGCGGCGTCGACACCGTCTTCGGCCTCACCGACGACCGCTCCTTCGGCGCGTTGGTGTCGTTCGGTGTCGGGGGAGTGGCCACCGACCTGCTCGGCGACCGCGCCTTCGCCGTCGTCCCGCTCACCGCCGAGGACCGCCGCCCGGCTGATCGCGTCGCCCAAGGCGGCCCCGCTGCTCATCGGCTACCGCGGCCTGCCCGCCGCCGACACCGCCGCCCTCGCCGACCTCGCCGCCCGCCTCTCGCGCCTGGCCGACGAGTTGCCCGAGGTCGTCACCCTCGACCTCTACGCCGTCGCCGCCCCCACCGGTCTGTCGGTCCTGAGCGCCGACGTTCTCGTCGCCCCACCCGTCACCCGCGGCGACACCGGCCCCCGCCGTCTGCGGGGTCTCTGAACCACCCGCGTCAGGTCGGCGACGCGGGGTCCGCCGCGCGCTGCCGCGACTCCGGGTTGCGTCAATTTCGCGCTCCCGTGTTGCGAGTCCGGTTTCGCCGTGATTGTCTTCTTGGCAAGCTTTGTGGAACGCAACCTTGTGGAGCCGAGAGGGTCAGGTCCGAATGAAGTCACTCCGAGCCGGGCGTCGTCCGGCGACCGGTGTCCTCGTGCTGGTCGCAGTCGGGATCGGCGGACTGGTCGCGGCGTCACCGGCCGCTGCCGCTCCCGCCCCGGTGGTGCAGCCGTCGGCGACGACGACGGTGAGCGCACAGTCGCTGCCCACCGCGCAGGTCGACGGCGTCGTGTGGGCGCAGGCCGTCGCGGGCAACACCGTGTTCGTGGGCGGCAGTTTCGCCCACGCCCGACCCGCCGGTGCGGCCGCGGGCACCCAGGAGGTGCCGCGCGCGAACCTCATGGCGTACGACCTCACCACCGGCGTCATGACGTCGTTCGCGCCGACGCTCAACAACCAGGTCTACGCGATCGCCGTCACCCCCGACCAGACGAAGGTCTACGTCGCCGGACAGTTCACCTCGGTCGGCGGCGTGACCCGCAACCGCATCGCCGCGTTCAGCGCGAGCACCGGCGCCCTGCTGACCAGCTTCGCGCCCGGGATCGGCTACAACGTCAAGGCGCTGGCCGTCACCAACACCACCGTCTACGCCGGCGGCCCGTTCACCACGGTCGGGTCGGTCGCGCGCAACCGCGTGGCCGCGTTCGACGCGACCACCGGCGCGCTCCTGCCGTGGAACCCCGACGCCGACGGCACGGTCCAGGCCATGACGCTGTCGCCCGACGGCACGTCGGTGTTCCTGGGCGGCGCGTTCAACAACGTCGGTCGGGCCACGGCCCGCGGCCTGGCGAAGGTCAGCGCCGACGTCGGGACCCGGCAGCCCTGGGCCGCTGCGACCAAGGTCTACGACTCCGGCAAGAACGCGGCGATCCTGTCGCTGAGCCACGACGCGACCAACGTCTACGGCTCCGGATACGTGTTCGGCGACACCTCGGCCGGGAACCTGGAGGGCGTGTTCGCCGCCGACCTCCAGACCGGTGCCATGACGTGGGTGCAGGACTGCCACGGCGACACCTACGGCGTGTTCGCGAGCGGAACGGCCGTGTACAGCGTGGGTCACGCGCACGACTGCGCCCGCGTCGGCGCATTCCCCGAGACCAACCCGCGCACGCACCACTTCGCGCTGTCCTTCACACCCGACGTCCGTGGCACGTTGAACCCGTGGACCGGCGGGCAGCCGTACGCCGACTGGGGCGGGACGCCCGCGCCCGCGATGCAGAACTGGTTCCCGACCCTCACCGCCGGCACCTACACCGGGATCTCGCAGGCGGCGTGGACCGTCACCGGCACGAGCAGCTACGTCCTGCTCGGTGGGGAGTTCCCGACCGTCAACGGCATCGGCCAGCAGGGTCTCGCCCGGTTCGCGCTGCCGTCCGTCGTGCCGTCGAAGGAGGGCCCGCGCCTGAGCGGCACCGGCTGGACGCCGACCGTCACCTCGGCCCGATCGGGCGCCGTCACGCTCACCCTCCCGACCAACTGGGACCGCGACGATCTCGGGCTGACGTACACCCTGATGCGCAACGGCAGCACCACCGTCGCCCGCGTGAGCGCGTCCGCGACGTTCTGGAACCGCTCGACGCTGACGCTCCAGGACACCACCGCTCCCCGCGGCAAGAACACCTACCGGATCGTCGCGAGTGATCCGAGTGGCAACTCGGCCACCAGCGCGACCGTCACCGTCAACACCTGACCCCCCGGCCACGGTGAGGTGCTGACATGGCGAGATCGAGGACCAACATCGAGATCGACGACGGCTACGTACGGACGGTCATGGACCGTTTCGGTGTCCACACCAAGACCGAAGCCGTGGACCTGGCGCTCAGGCACCTGGCCGGACAGGCGATGACCCGCGAGGAAGCGCTGGCGATGCGCGGCGCTCACGCTCTCGACGTGTGCGCACTGTCGCACGGCGCGTTCAGCTGAACGCGTTTGGTCCTTCACATCGGAGGAATGGACGCGACAGCGGCCACGGGTTGACCGTGTTCACCGACCGACACCCGCGCGCCGACCGGCTCGATCAACGTCCCGACGCAGAACGTCGACACGGCGCCCTGGTCGATGAGCTCGTCGACTGACCAGATCCAGCGATGATCATGAGCGCCGCGGGGCTCCCGCCACTCCCTGCATGTCACTTCGGCGCCGCGGATTCCGTGACGTCGGCGGTCGCGGGTGCGCGCGGGATGCTCAGCGTGAACTGCGCGCCGCCGTCGGACGGGTTCGATGCGGTGAGCGACCCGCCCTGGATCGTGGCGTTGTCGCGGGCGAGGGAAAGGCCGAGGCCGCTGCCGACGCCGTCCCGGCTGGTGCGGGCGGGATCGCCGCGCACGAAGCGGTCGAAGATGGCGTCGCCGAGGTCGTCCGGTAGGCCCGGTCCGTGGTCGCGGACGGTGATCTGGACGGAATCCGCGTCGCCGGTGACGGTCACGACGACGGGTCCGGCGCCGTGACGCAACGCGTTGCCGACGAGGTTGCGCAGCACGGTGTGGATCCGGCGCGGGTCGACCAGCGCGTACGCGTCGCCCGAGCCCACGACGGCGACATCATCGGGCGCAGCGCTGTTCTCGGCCACGTCGCGGCACACGTCGAGCAGATCGATGCTCTCCCGGTCGACGAGAGCCGTGCCGTTGTCGATCATCGAGGTCTCGACGAGGTCGTCGGTCAGGCGTGCGAGCCGACGCAGCTGCGGTGCGACCAGGGCGGCGGCCTGGTCGCGGGTGGCGGGGTCGTCCAGAGCTGATGCCGCCGCGACGAGGGTGGTCATGGGCGTGCGCAGTTCGTGCGAGACGTCGGCGACGAACTGCCGCTGCCGGGCCTCGGACGCCTCGAGCGTCGACACCGTCGAGGTGAGTTCGTCGGCCATGTCGTTGAAGCTCTCGGCCAGATCGGCGACGGCATCGCGGCCCTGCACGGGCAGGCGCACCGCGCGGTCGCCCGTGCCGAACCGGCGGGCAGCGACCGCCGCGCGTCGGACCGGCCGTTGGATCAGGCCGGCGAGCAGCCAGGCGAAGGCGGCGGCGATCAGTGCTGATCCTCCGGTGACGACGAGGAAACTGACGCGGTAGTCGGAGATCTGGCTGCGCAGCGGCGACATGTCCAGGTAGTCGACGGCGACCACCGGCGCCCGGTTGTAGCCGGGCGCCGACCCGCGGCCGGTGACACCGCCGATGGCCAGCCAGTGCCCGTCGACGTGCAGTTCACGACTGGTGATGACGGCGTCCCCGTTGACGAAGTCGCTGAACGGGGTGGCGGCGACGAGTGCCGGCGACACGGTGCGGTGCAGGGTGTCGGTGTCGCCGTTCGCATCGCCGGGGCCGGTGCTCGTGAACGAGTAGGTGCCGTGGGGTCCCGGCTTGAGGACGACGACCGCGTACTTCTTGCCGGGCACGAAGAAGTTCTGGAACGTCGCGGTGAAGACGTTGCTCAACGTGGGGGTGGTCGTCGAGAACGTGCCGTCGTTGCCGAACAGTTGCGCACTCACCGCGGCTGCGTAGATGTCGGAATCGGCCTGGCGTTGGGCCTGCGCGCGGAACTGCTCGGTCGCGGTGTGACTGAGGTGCGCGTACGCGACGGCCGACGCCACTGCCGACGACAGCAGCACGGCGGCGAACACCCCGCACGCGATACGGCCGCGCAATCCGAGCCGCCCGCGGCGACGTCGCAGGACGTTCACACGTCCAGCCGGTATCCGACGCCGCGCACGGTGGTGATGAGGCACGGCCGCGCGGGATCGGATTCGATCTTCGCCCTCAGCCGCTGGACGCAGGCGTCGACGATCCGGGAATCGCCGGCGAATCCGTAGTCCCACACGCGATCCAGCAACGTGTGCCGGGTCATGGCCTGGCCCGGGTGGTCGGCGAACTCCAGCAACAGCCGCAGTTCGGTGGGGGTCAGGTCGACGGCCACGCCGGCTTTCGTCACCCGCATCGCCGAGCGGTCGATCTTGACGTCACCGAACGCCGCGGTGACGGCCATGATCCGGCTGCTCGCGTCCGGTTGCACGCGACGGAGGACCGCCTTGATCCGTGCGTCCAACACCCGCGGCTCGACCGGCTTGGTGACGTAGTCGTCGGCGCCGCACTCGAGGCCGACCACGATGTCGACGGGATCGACCCGTGCGGTCAACATGATCACCGGCACCATCGAGTTCGCCCGCATACGGCGGCAGGCCTCGAAGCCGTCCATGCCCGGCATCATCACGTCCAGCACCACGACGTCGGTGTCCTCGCCACCACCCACCGTCGCGAGCGCCCCGATCGCGTCGGGCACCGACGACGCGGCGTGCCCCAGACCTCCCAACGCCAACGTCAGCGCGGACCGAACCGCCTCGTCGTCGTCCACCACGAGCACCCGCGCCACGCGTACCTCCCGTATCGGAACCGGATCACGATCGTGGCACCCCGATGTCCGCCGGTCGTCGCGACGAGGTCGCGGTTTCGTCTCAGAGACGCGCGAGGGTCATGGTCGTGGGTCGGGGGTGCGCGCGATGTCGTGCCGGGACGGCGTCGAGGTCGAGCGGCTCGGCCAAGGCGGTGTGGCCGGCGCGCAGCGGGCTGATCCCGGTGGGCGCGACGGCGTAGACGGGCCGTTCGGGATCCTCCGCGACGAACTGTTCGACGAGTTCAGTCGCCGGAGAACCCCCACACCACGATCCGTGCAGGAGTTCCGTCGACGAACAACGTCGTGTAGCGACCGCTCCAGCGTGGGAACTCCGCGATCAGATCCGTACCGCCCTGGTAGCGCGCATCGAACTGTTCCTGCGTCGGTGTCGACGTACCGAACGCTGCGAGGACCTCCTCCGCGCTCAGGGCCACGATCGTCGCGAACTGATCCGGAGTGCCCGCGGGGACGGCGGCGCGGATGTCGAGAACCGAGTGGGTTCCCTCCTCGGCGATGTGTTCGAACTCCTCGTCGTCGACGATCGCGTGGAGCTGTTCGACAGTGGTCGGGCGAGCCACCTCGTCGTCGGACCACAGGTAGTCGCCGCTGTCGAGCACCTCCTGGTGCAGCGCGGCGAGCATGGCCGCGGCGTCGTCCGAGTGAGGCACGACGTAGTCCCATCCGGAAGCGCCCATGAGCTCCACCCCTCTGTGGTTCGGAGCGCAGACCGTAGCAACACCGCCGAGTCGACTGCACGATGCGACGGGTGGGGTCCACGCTCCCGCAACGCCCGGTGGATGCGACGTCCTCAGGCCAGCATGGGCCGCAGCGCGCGCCCACCATCACCGTGGAGCGCGGTGGCAGTCACCCCCGATCGCAGCGCGGCGCCACCGGCTCAGGCGGTGCCCTCCAACACCCGGGCGAGGTCGGACCGCCCGCCCGCCCGGTCGAGTCGACGACCGACGCGATCGATCACGCGGGATCCCGGCCACACGTGCCACGCCATGAGCACCAGGGAGATGACCGCTCCGACGACGTAGGGCAGGACGGTGTCGGAAGCGACGGCGAACAGCAGGGCGATCGACACGATCGCCACGGCGTCGCTGATTGCGAACCGCAGCATCATGCTCCGCTGGAAAGCTGCCAACGACCGGTCTCGGGCCGCCGCCGGATCCAGGCCCGGCGGCAGAGCGGGCACCCGGTAGCCCACGGTTGCGACCAGCACGGCAGCGACCACGCCCAGTGCCACGACGACGACGTACACCCAGGTGGCCGGGGCGTGCAGGACGGCCGTCCGTCCGGTCCTGGACCTGGTCCGCGAGCCGGAGACGACGAACGTCAGCGCGATCCCGATGACGACCAGTGCGCTCATCAAGGCCCCGGCGAGAACGCGGAACCGCTGAAGGGGGCTGGCAGCGACGAACATGCAGGGAGCCTAGGCCGGTGGATCACACGTCGAGGTCGCGTCGATGGCCTCGTCGCCGCGGTCGCCTGGCGCCACAGCGACACCCCTGCTCGTCCAGGACGTCGACCCTGCAGCGCGTCGCGCGCGTCGTCGGTGTCGGTGTGGATCCCGCGTCCGGTCACGCCTGAGAGTCGTCGAGACGCCAGACGGTGAGCAGGTGGCCGAGCGTCTCGGCGTCTGGGAGGGGGCGGTCGATCAGGGGTGGACCGGTCCACGGGCCCACGCCGAGCGTGGCGGTGCGGTCGACTGCGGACAGCCACTGGATCCAGACGATGCTCCCGTGGACGGCGACGTCGCTCACGGCGGCGCGTGGCAGTTCGAGGAGGCGGTCGGGTGCGAATGCGTACTGCATCAGGACGACCAGGCGTGGCGGCGACAGTCGCAGGAGCAACGGCCGCGGTAGTCGCGCGCCGGCCCGTCGTCGGCCCACGCCGTGCAGGAGCACCTGCTCCCCTTCAGCCAGCGGGGCCGCACGACGCAGTTCGGCCGCGGCGCCGGCGAAGACGTACGGTGCTCGGCGCTCGTGCCCGAACGACGTCGAGTCACTCATGGCCGCAGATCGCGGCGCGATCGCCCGGTCGAACCGGCGCGCGACACAGGGAAATCCCCGCGGTGGCCGGTGCGTGACACCCGCGGACGATGCGCATCGTGTCGTGACGGTGCGGCACGAACCACCGCGCCCGGCTCGACGACCGCCGTCCGGACGAAGTGCACTTGACGAGACGAACCCGCCGGTGAGACCGAACCGGCCATCACGATTCCCACTGGACCAGGCCGTCGTCGTCGACGACCGGGGACCACCCCTGCACGGCCGGCCCGCCACGCAACGCGCGAATCGACGTCCTGGACCAGTGCGGTGATGCTGGTGGCCACGTGTTTCGTGCCGGAAGCCGTCGGCGTCGACCTCGTCCCACCACCTCACGCACCCGTACAACGGTCCGTGGCGTAGGTCGACGAACAGGCCACCGCCCGACCCGTCGGTGCCGATGTACACGTACTCGGGCAGCCACTTCCACGCGACCGTTCCCGCCAGGGTCAGGTCGTCGGTGGAGTTCCGCGGTGGCGCGGCGCCCCAGATCCGTCGCGTCTGCTCCGTGTGCCGCACAGCGGCGTCGAGGTCCAGGACGACGTTGCCGGGAAGGACCTCCGCCCACGCGACGATCGTGCTGGCGGCGACGAGTCCGAACCAGGTACCGAGTTCGTTCCCGAGCGTCAGCCCGAGCGTCGTCTCGGCGACCGCGAGGTCGGGCGACCGACGAACCCTGCCGGACATGGTCGTGGGGGCGGTGTGTCTCAGCGTGTCGGTCAGGTCGGTCCACGCTGACTCCAGCGGCGTCGGCACGCGATCAGGATCGCAGAGTGTCGACCGTGCTCGGCATCCTCGGCATCGGGTTTCGGCGAGCATCACCACGGCCTGAGCAGCCTATGGCGGTGAGGTCAAGTCCTGTGTTGTGGTCGGTGTGGGCAGGGTGGATTGCCGCGGGTGTTTGAGGGTCCCCGCGGTGGTGAAGGGTGTGGTGTTGTCGGCGGGTTCGGTCGTGGGTTTGGGGTCCGTGCGCCCGTCTCCGTGCTCCACCTAGCGTTCAACCGGGGTTGGTGCCCGCGTGGTGCGGGGTCCCCGACAGCCTTCATTCGAGCTTGGGTGGGAGGCGGGCGGGACTGCTCATGCTCAGTTGCGGGGTTGTCCCCAGGCGTCGCGAGCTTGTCCCGGCCACGTCGGGTTTCGCCTTATGCGGCAGCGGTTTGCCTCCTGTTCGGGGGGTTGTGTTGGCCGCCGGCGACGGCGGGGTCCCAGGCGGTGCGGGTGGTGACGACGGCGAACAGTTGCCGGAGCAGGCTGCCCGCGACCGCGACGCGGGCTTGGGCGTCGGTGAGCGGGTTGACGGCCCGGCCGGTGAGGTGGGCGTGCCGGGCGGCCAGGACGGGGTTGTTCGGCAGGGCTCCCCAGACCGCCCGCCAGGCCGCGACCCGCAGCAACGGGCGGCCCCGGCCGCTGATGGTGGTCTTGCCGGCGTAGGTGCCGGAGGCGTTCTCGCGGGGGCACAGCCCGGCGTGTTTGACCAGGGCGCGGGCTGAGTCGAACCGGGTCAGGTCACCGCTTTCGGCCAGGATCGCGGCGGCGCCGACGGCTGACAACCCGGCGATGCTGGTCACCAGTTCGGTCAGTTCGAGTTGGTCGAGCACCCCGACCATCAATGTCTGGACGTGTTCGCGTTGGGTGTGGGCGTGGTGCAGATCGGCCAGCGCGAACGCGGCCCGTTCCAGCCCGCCGATCCGTTGCGCGCCGACCCCGCGATGGTCGGCGGCGGCGGCGTGCACCGCGGCCAGCACCTGATGGCGGACCCGTGTGCCGCCCCACCGGGGTAGTTCGGCGGTGACCGCGCGGGTCAGCCGGGTCACCCCGAGCCGGCGGATACGGGCCGGGTCGCAGCCGGTCACGGCCATCGCCGCCTGCCACGTCAACGAGTCCAGCGGCTGCGCGGCGGCGCTCAGCGCCGCCGGCCACGCGCACTCCAGCAGGTCACGCAGCTGCTGACGGGCAGCCCCCACCCGGGTCACCCACTCGACCCGGCGGGCGCCCAGGTGCCGCAGCCGCGCCCACGTCGGGTCGGCCCGCTCAGGCAGGTACACGTGCAGCTGCGTAGCCAGCCGGGCGATCAGCACCGCGTCCTTGTCGTCGCTCTTGTCGCGGGTGAAGTCCTCGGCCTCCCGCGCCCGCGACACCAGCAGCGGCTGCACACACACCAGTTCGATCCCGGCCTGCACCGCCAGCTCGTCGACAACCTTCCACCGGTGCCCGGTCGGCTCACACACCAACGTCACCCCGCCGAACCCGGCCGCCTGCGCCCGCGCCCGACCCCAGGCGATCGCCTCACCCAGCTGCCACGGCCGGCACCGCACCGTGCGCCGCGCGATCACCTTGCTGTCGTGATCGGTCAACGCGAACACCTGCTTGTCATCGGCCAGGTCCAACGCCAGCACCGCATGCTCACGCGGCAGCACCGTGCGCAGCCGAACCAGCCGGGCATTACGGCGGTTGTCACCGCGAGACAGCCGACTACCTTTGGACATCGACATCCTCCTGTCGTGGTTGGGACACCAAGCCCGTCGACCACAACAGGAGGATGTCTTCGCTTCAACCACTCAGGCCCTTACTAGGCGTCGGCGGACGGAACCGATCAGGCCGTCGAGCTACTGGTCGGAGTCGACACCCCGCGAGTCGTCGCGAAACAGGACGCTGCGGAAGAACATGACCACGAGGACGATCGCACCCGCGCCCGCGACGATGGTGCCGCCGACGTCGTTGAGCGGACGAACGACGAACAGTCCGGTCGTTGCGATCAGCAGCGCCACGACCCAGATGACGCGTTCGCCGCGGGAGCGGTTGCCGCCGATCGACCGCAGCGAATCCCACATCGAGAACAGCGTGACAGACCCGTCGGGCGCGAGTCGGAGCTCGAGGGACACGCGTTGCCACGAACCGCCCGTGCCCGGTTGCGGCACCGTCGCCGGATTTCGGAACGTGACGGCGACGGTCGTCGACGCCCCTGCCACGACGTCGACGTCCACGGTGTTGCTGACGTCATTGCTGCCCACTCGAGCGTCGACGGTGTGGCTACCGGGCGTCACCTCGACGCTCAGACGCTCCCCGGATCCGAGCCGGCCGACCTCCTCGTCGTCGACGAACACCCGGATCCGCCGCGTTCTGCCGATCCCGCCACGCGGACGGAAGAGCACCAACTCGAGGTCGACGTCGGTCACGGCCGGAACCGTATCGACCCCCGCTGCCCCACACCCTGCGACGTCTCCGGCGCGCTCGCGTGGACGCTCGCGAAACGCGTGACACGCGCCCTTCTTCGTCCGGCGTGACATCGTTTGGGTGGTGACGACCGAGATTCCTGCCCGCACCGAGATCGACCGCACCGAGGCTCTCGGGTTCGCCGCGCAGTTCCGCAACTTCCTGGCCTGGGTCCACAGCGAGGACGCCGGCAACGACTTCCACAACGAGGTGGCCGATCTGGTCGCCGGCGTGCTGGGCGAGCAGGGGAGCCGGGAGTCGGTCGTCACCCGCGACCTGGCACCGTTCGAGCACGTCAACCTGCAGACGGCGCTCGACGCGTGGAGCACCGCCGGCGGACGTGTGGTCGACGTCCACGGCGTCACGGTCCCACCGCACCACGGGCCGGCATCGTTGCAGCAACTGGTCAGCGGCCAGGGCCTGCCGCCGTTGCGACTCTCCGCCCCCGCACTATCGGACCTGCCGAACGGGCCCGGCTCCACCCTGGCGTGCCTGACCCTCGCACTGCTCGAGGTCCGTGACGGACCGCGGCCACTACCTGCTCATGGTGCAGGGACCTTCGGAGTACCACCAGGGACTCCGGCTCGAGGTCGCCGGGTTGCCGGTCGCACCGGCCCAGGCGATCCTGGCCGAGCTCGACCGGCTGCGGTCGGCGCTGAACGTGTACCGCGGCCACGTACTCGACGTCGCCCTGGATCCGATGGGCGGCCTCGTCCTGAGCTTCATGGCAGCGTCCGGCCTCGTCCGCGACGACGTGGTCCTGCCCGCCGCCGTCCTCGACCGGGTCGAGCGGCATGCGCTCGGGGTCGTGGCGCATCGTGACGCTCTGCGGGCCAGAGGGCAGCACCTCAAGCGTGGCCTGCTGTTGTTCGGCCCGCCCGGCACCGGCAAGACACACACGGTGCGCTACCTCGTCGACGCCATGCCCGGGTACACGCGGTTGCTTCTCACCGGGCGGTCCTTGTCGGCGGTCGGCTCGGTCGCCGAACTCGCCCGTGATCTCGCCCCGGCCGTCGTCGTGCTCGAGGACGTCGACCTCGTGGCCGAGGACCGCAGCTTCGGGCCGTCGGGCAACCCCGTGCTGTTCGACCTCCTCGACGCCATGGACGGCGCGGCCTCCGACGCCGACCTGCTCTTCCTCCTCACCACGAACCGCGCCGACCTGCTCGAGCCGGCCCTCGCTGCCCGCCCGGGCCGGGTCGACGTCGCGGTCGAGATCGACCGCCCGGACGCCGCAGCGCGTGCCCAGCTCCTCGGGCTCTACGGACGCAGGGCGACGCTGGCGCTCACCGACGACCAGGTCGGCGAGATCGTCGCCCGCAGCGAGGGCGTGACGGCCTCGTTCCTCAAGGAGCTCGTCCGGCGCGCGGTGCTGGAATCCCTCGTGGACGACGGCGCTCGCGAGGTCGCCTTCGCGCACGTCGACCGCGCCCTCGACGACCTGCTCGACACCACCCAGGCCACCACCCGCACCCTGCTCGGTGCTGGTGCACAACCGCCCTCACGAGACGGCGATCGATGACGAATCCTGTGCCTGGCTCGGCCCTGTGCCGAGAACCCGGCGGCAGTCGGTGCGCAGGGCTGCGTCGTGGTCAGCGTGGCCTGCTGAGTACCTCTGGCCGGAGTCGAACCGGCACGCCCGAAGGCATCCGGTCCTGAACCGGACGTGTCTTCCTGTTCCACCACAGAGGCTGGGCTGTTCTGTCGCGACGCCGAGGGCGCCACGGGGTGGCGCCTACGGAAGTCGGCGGTGCAGGACGCGCGACAGCACGAGGACGACTGCGTTCGGTGCGCTGATCATGTCGCGCTCCGTTCCGTCGTGTCGGGTGATGGCTCGGGTCACGGTAACGGGTTCGAACCGGAGGCGCGAAGGACTTTCGGCGCGGTCTCCTGAGCCTCGACGAACTCGACCGTCCCGGGCGTCAGCTCACCGGACCCGCTGCGATGAGTGGCGCACGAACGACTCAGTGGCGCAGGATTCGTCCCGATTTGCCGCGCCACTCAGGGCTTTGTGCGCCACTCGACGATCAGGACACCAGGGTCATCGCCCAGATCTCGGCTCCGGTCGAGTTCGGCAGGGCCACGGCCTGGACGGTCTTGGCCGGGTCGAGGGCCAGGACGGTCTTCCAGAGGTTTCACCGGCGGGCCGTCCTCGCCCTGGCCGGCCTTGATCCGGTGGGGCATGGCGATCGCGACGGTGTCGCCCGCCGCCGGGTTCGACGCCGCCCAGTCCGAGAGCACGAACGGCACGGTCGCGGTGCTGCCGTCGGTGTAGGTGACGACCGCCGACGACGCCACGTCGCCGCCGTGCGCCGCACCGACGACCGCCAGTGACGAGTACCGCCCCGCCGGCAGGGCCAACTGCTGACCGCGCGCGGTGAGGAAGTTGGCGCTCGTCCCCGCCGCGGACGGCGCCAGGAACCGCGTGCCTGTCAGCGTCACCGGCCCGGCGGCGGGGAGCAGCGCGGCGTCGTAACTCCAGCCGCTGCCGTCGAAGTTGCCCTCACCGGGGGCGGCGACGGTGGCGGTGCCGTCGACGTCGTACGCGAGGGGAACGCTGCACTGTGCACCACTGGTGGCGCAGGCGACGTCGGACAGCGTGACGGTCGCTGTGCCGGTCACCGTCGCCGCCCCGGAGGTCTGCCAGGTGAACCCGACCCGGTACGTCCCCGCCGGCGTCGAGGCGGGAATGCCGAGCGTCACGGGGATGTCGACGGCGGTCGGCACGCCGTACGACCGGACCACCGAGAGTTTCGAGGCCGGTGACGCCGTCCATCCCGCGGGCAGCGTGGTGTTCTGCCGCACCACCCGGAAGTCCGGGAACTGGCCGACGGCCCGCGCGGTGAGCACCACCGACCGCGACCCGGTCGGCGCCGCCGCCGAGTCGACGGCGGCGGACAGCCGGACCCGGCCGTCGTCGGCCGTGGCGTCGACCGTGGGCGGCACGTCGGTCGGGGCGGTCGCCCACGCGGTCGGTTGCCGCGACACGGTGAAGTCGAGCGACCCGCCGTGGCGCAGGGCGTCCCAGCCCACCCACCCGTGCGTGGTCGCGGCACCGTCGACGGCCACCGAGGCGACGTAGCGGGCGGTGTCGCTGACGCCCGGCGCGGTGATCCGCAGCCGGCCGCCCTGCCGGTCGCCCGCGGCGCCGATCGTCACCGTCGCGGTCGGGAACTGCGGCGTGGACAGCACGAACTGGTTCGAGCCGCTCATCGTCGGGTAGATCCCGAGCGAGCTCATGACGTACCACGCGGACATCTCACCGAGGTCGTCGTTGCCGGTCATGCCGTCGGCGCCGGTCGTGAACAGGGTGTACGCGGCGCGGATGACGGTGGCGGTCTTCGCCGGCTGCCCCGCCCAGAGGTAGCTGTACGGCGCGAGCAGATCCGGTTCGTTGTTGGGGTTTGTACGTCGCCTTGCCGTAGTAGTCGTACGGCGAACTGATCCACTGCGAGCGCGCCGTACCCGCCGGATCGGCCAGCAGTTGCCGGTAGGCGAAGAACCGGTCGAGCCGGGCCGCGGTGGCCGCGCGGCCGCCGAGCAGATCCACCAGCCCGGTCGGGTCCTGCGGGACCAACCAGGTGTACTGGTTCGCGCCGCTCTCGTGGAACGCGGTGTCGCCGCTGACCGGGTCGAACGGCGTGAGGAAGGTGCCGTCGGCGAGGCGGGGGCGGAACTGCTGGATCCGGGCGTCCCAGAGGTTGCGGTACCAGCGGCCGCGCTCGGCGAACATCGTGGCGTCGGCCTGCTGGCCCAGACCGGCCGCCATCGTCGACAGGGCGGCGTCGGCGGCCGCGTACTCGAGGGTCGCGGACGTCGGGTGCGCACAGTCGTTGTCGCCACCGTGGTCGGGGCAGTCGACGCCACGCTGCAGCCCGAACGGGATGTAGCCGAGCTTGCCGTACTGCACCACACCGGCGCGGCCGTTGTACTGCGAATCCGCCGGTGGCAGCTGGGTCGCGTACCGCTTGAGCATCGCGTACGCCTCGGCTTCGTGGCCCGCGAGGAACCCCTTCGACCACAGTTCGACCAGGGTCGGCGTCACCGGATCGCCCGTCATGATGTTGGTCTCGCTGTTCGCGAGTGCCCAGCGTGGCAACCACCCGCCCTCACGTCCGATCGCGAGCAGGGACAACGCGTTGTCGCGGGCGACGTCGGGTGCGAGCACCTCCAGCATCTGGTTCTGGGTCCGGTAGGTGTCCCAGAGCGAGAAGTTCGCGCGCGGCGTGTACCCCGAGGCCACGTGCACCGTGCGGTCGAACCCGAAGTACCGGCCGTCGACGTCGCCGGAGAGGTTCGGATGCAGGAGCGAGTGGTACAGCGCCGAGTAGTAGGCGACCTGCCGGTCGCGGGTGCCACCGGCGATCGTCGCCACCGACAGTTGCTCACGCCAACGATCGGTGAGCGCGGCCCGGGTGGCGTCGAAGTCGAACCCGGTTCCGGTTTCGCTGGCGAGGTTCTTCCGAGCGCCCGCGATGCCGGTGTACGAGAGCGCCACCTTCACCGTCACCTGCGTCGTCGAGTCGGGGAACGTCACCCACGCGCCGCGATCGCCGGGACCGCTCGCCACCGTGCGCGACCCGGGCGACAGTCGCCCGTCGGTCCACGTCCCCGTGGCCGAGAAGGGCTTGTCGAACGTCGCCGTGAAGTACACCGTGTGGTCGTCGTGGCCGGCGCAGAAGCCGCCGTCGTGCACACGGCCCTCGAGCGTGTGGTCGTCGACGACCCGGATCTGGCTGTCCAACACGGGCATGTTGGCCTTGCCGGTGTTGAACAGGACGTTGCGCTGACCACGTGCCGGGAAGGTGTACCGCTGCCACCCCGTGCGGTCGGTCGGTCGCGGTGAGTTCGGCACCGATCCCGTACGACGACAGCCCGACGCGGTAGTAGCCAGGGGTCGCCTGCTCGTCGGCGTGGGAGAAGTCCGAGCCGTAGGTGGCCACGTCCGACGACGTCATCGCGCCGGTCGTCGGCATCACCGGGAGTTCGCCGACCACCCCGCACCCGACGCCCGAGAGGTGGGTCTGGCTGAAGCCGTACATCCGTCCGGCCCGGTAGTCGTAGCCGCCCTGCCCGCCGGTGTCGGGGCTGACCTGGACCATGCCGAACGGCGCGCTCGCGCCCGGGAAGGTGTTGCCGAAGTTCTCGGTGCCGATGAACGGGTTCACCAGCGACACGGGGTCGGCGGCGGCGGCCGGACCGGGTGCGGCGGCTCCGGCCGGGGTGGCCCCCACGACCGCCGCGCCCGCCGTGACGACGGCGACGACGGCGGAACAGACGACGGCGGAACAGACGACGGCCAGGACGGGGCCGCGACCCGCGCGGACGAGGGAACGGGACACGGGGTGGTCCTCCGGTTCGTACTGCCATGACAGCGTTGTCGGACAAGTCAACCCGTACCGGTCACAATCCGGGTGATCCCGGCATCCTGGCCCCGCGGGCGACGGCAGGTCAAGCCGCGTGCGGAAGCCGTTCGCCGGATCCGCGCGCGACCACCTCGACCGGCAACCGGGTGGTGACGGCGGGTTCCGACCCGCCGGCGAGCCGGTCGAGCAGGACCTCGGCGCCGAGGCGGCCCATCTCCTCCGGCCGGTGCGCGACGACCGTGACGCCGAGCAGGTCGGCCAGTTCGAAGTCGTCGAAGCCGACGAGTGCCGGCGGGGCGGCGACCCCGGCCAGCGCCCGCAGCGCCCCGACCGTGATCCGGTTGTTCGTGGTGAACAGCGCCGTCGGCGGATCGGGCAGCGCCAGCAGGTCGCGCACCGCGCGGCCGGCGGCGTCGCTGTCGTGGGAGTCGGGGCGCACCAGGTCGTCCCAGTCGGCCACCCCCGCGGCCGTCATCGCCGCGCCGAAGCCCGCGACGCGCTCGAGGTGGGTCGGCAGCCGACCGAGGTCGCCGACCAGGCCGATCCGGCGATGACCCCGTGCCAGCAGGTGTTCCGCGGCCAGCCGGGCTCCGCCGGCGTTGTCGATCGCCACGACGTCGGCGACGATCCCCTGCGGCGGGCGGTCGAGGAACGCCACCGGCACGCCGAGGCGCCGCTCGCGCTCGAGGTGGGCGTGATCGGGCAGGCACGTCACCAGCAGCAGGGCCCGGACCCGGCGCTCCAGCATCTCGGCCGTGAGGGCCCGTTCGGACAACGGGTCCTCGTCGCTCGAGGCGGTCACCAGTTGCAGCCCCTCGGCGCGCAGACGCCGTTCGACGCCGCGGGCGAGCCGCGCGTAGAACGGGTTCGCGACATCGCCGATGACCAGGCCGACCGTGTTCGAGCGGGCGCCCAGGCGCAGTTCCCGGGCGATGACGTTCGGACGGAACCCCAACTGGTCGGCCGCGGTCTGCACCTTCGCCGCGGTGGTGTCGGCGACGTGCGGTTCGCCGTTGAGCACCCGTGACGCCGTCTTGAGACTCACGCCCGCGAGCCGCGCGACGTCGGCCATCGTCGGCCGCGGCGGCTCCAGGCGGGTCACGGGCACATCGTGGGCGAACCTTGACAACGCTGTCAAACCGGGACAAGGTCACCGCCACGCGCACCGCGGCGCGGCCCCCGCGAGAGGAAGTCGCATGTCCCCGACCCACCCCCAGCCCGCCCGTCGACCCCGCCGACAGGTCGTCGCCGCCGTCGCGCTCGTCGTGCCGGCCGTGCTCGTCGCGGGCCTGGTCGCAGCGGCGCCCGCGCCCGCCGCGGCGCCCGGCGCGTTCTCGACCTCGTTCGAGGCGGCCGATCCCGCAGCGCGGGCCACGAAGGTCGAACGCGGCGCCGACGGCAACCCCGTGCGACGCGGGATCGGCGGCCCGGCCGCGCCCGCCGCCGCCAGCCTGGTCACCCCCGACACCGCGGTGACGGCGTCGTCGAGCAACGGTGCGGCGGGTGCGCCGACCGCGCTGACCGACGCCGATCCCGCGACACGGTGGCAGGCGCTGACGCCCACGGCCACGGTGACCTACCGGCTGACGAAGCCCGCCGCGATCAGTGGGATACGCGTTGACGTCGGCCGCCGACGACGCCCCCGACCGCGATCCTGCGTCGTGGACCCTCGCCGGCTCGACCGACGGCACCACGTTCGTCACCCTCGACACCCGCCGCGACCAGGTCTTCGCCCAGCGCGGTCAGCGCAGCACGTTCGGCGTCGCCGCGCCCGCGCCGTACGCCTGGTACCGGCTCTCGATCACCTCGCCCCACGCCGGGAAGGTGCTGCAGTTGGCCGGGTTCGACCTCACCGCCGCCGGCGCGGCCGCCGCGGCCGGGCCGATGGTGACGGCCACCGGCAACGGTCCCGCCGACGGCTACAACATCAAGCAGCAGGCGGGATTCACCGGACTCCACGCCTACCGGTACGCCGGCCAGCAGACCGCGACCGGTCGCGTGTACGAGACCAACGTGGTGCAGGACGGCCTGTCGGTGGTGATCGGCCCACGGACCCAGCTGCGGTACACGATCATCCCGGCGTACACCGGCAACGACCCCACCTACCCGTCGACGTACGCCGCGATCGACCTGCACTTCACCGACGGCACCTACCTGTCGCAACTCGGCGCCGTCGACCAGCACGGCGTCGGCATGACCGCGACGCAGCAGGGCCAGGGCAAGATCCTCTACGCCGACCAGTGGAACCGCGAGTCGACGAACCTCGGCGCCGTGGCGGCCGGCAAGACCGTCGAACCGCGTGCTGCTCGCGTACGACGACCCGACCGGCGTGGTCGGGACCAGCTTCAGCGGGTGGGTCGACGACGTCGCGATCGATCCCGCACCGCCGACGCTCGACACGAAACGCGCTGACCACCGTCGTCGACACCCGCCGCGGCACCAACGCCTCCGGCTCGTTCTCCCGCGGCAACAACCTGCCGATCAGCGCGATGCCGAACGGGTTCACCTTCCTCACGCCCGTCACCGACGCGTCGTCGAACAGCTGGGAGTACTACTACCAGCAGGCCAACAACGCCCAGAATCTCCCGATGTTGCAAGGGTTCTCCGTCTCGCACGAGCCGAGCCCGTGGATGGGTGACCGCAACCAGCTGTCGGTGATGCCGTCGGCCGCGGCGACGCCGACCGGGAGCCCGACCGGTCGCGCCCTCGCCTTCCGGCACGACGACGAGATCGCGCAGCCCGACTACTACAAGGTCGGGTTCCAGGCGGGCCTCACCACCGAGATGACGCCCACCGACCACGGCGTGGCGATGCGCTTCACGTTCCCGGCCACCACCGGGTCGCTGGTCTTCGACACCGTCGACCAGAACGGGAAGTTCACGATCGACGCGACGAACGGCACGGTGTCGGGCTGGGTCGACAACGGCAGTGGACTCTCGGTCGGCCGCAGCCGGATGTTCTACGCGGGCACGTTCTCCGGCCGGCCGACGGCCACGGGCGTGGCGGCGGGCGCCAAACGCCCCGACGTCGCAGTATGCAACGTTCCGGTCCAAGACCGTGGAACTGCGGCTGTCCACCTCGTTCATCGGTCTCGACCAGGCCCGGCGCAACGCGCAACTGGAGTTGGCCGGGCGCAGCTTCTCCGACCTGCGCCGGGCCGCCACCACGGCCTGGCAGCAGCGGCTCGGCGTGGTGACGGTGGGGGGCGCCACCGACGACCAGCTCCGGACCCTCTACGGCAGCCTGTACCGGCTGAACCTGTACCCGAACTCGCAGTTCGAGAACACGGGCACCGCGGCGTCGCCCGTGTACCAGTACGCGAGCCCGGTGCTGCCCTCGACCGGACCCGCCTCCGACACCCGGACCTCGGCCACGGTCAAGCGCGGGAAGGTGTACGTCAACAACGGGTTCTGGGACACCTACCGCACGGTCTGGCCGGCGTACTCGTTGCTCTACCCGGAGGTCGCGGCCGACCTGGTCGACGGCTTCACCCAGCAGTACCGCGACGGCGGGTGGATCGCACGCTGGTCGTCACCCGGCTACGCCGACCTCATGACCGGCACCAGCAGCGACGTCGCGTTCGCCGGCGCGTACCTGCGCGGCGTGCAGCTGAAGGACCCGCTCGCGACCTTCGACGCCGCCCTGAAGAACGCCACCACCATGCCCACCCAGAGCGGCGTCGGCCGCAAGGGGCTCCCGACCTCGATCTTCCAGAAGTACACCGACACCTCGACGTCGGAATCGGTGTCGTGGCAACTCGAGGGCGACATCAACGACGCCGGGCTCGCGCAGATGGCGACCGCACTCGCGGCCGACCCGCGGACCCCGGCGTCACGGCGCCAGGAACTGCGCGACGACGCCGCCTACCTCGCCGACCGCGCGGGCCAGTACGTGAACCTGTTCGACCCGTCGATCGGCTTCTTCCAGGGCCGCAACGCCGACGGCTCGTTCGCGCAGAAGCCCGCGGCCTACGACCCGGCCTCGTGGGGCGGGGTCTACAAACGAGACCGACGGCTGGAACTTCGCCTTCCACGCGCCCGACGACGGCAACGGCCTGGCCGACCTCTACGGCGGTCGGGCGGCGCTCGCGACCAAGCTCGACCAGTTCTTCGCCACCCCGGAGAAGGCCGACCACCCCGGCGGTTACGGCGGCACCATCCACGAGATGCGCGAGGCCCGCGCGGTGCGCATGGGCCAGTACGGCCACAGCAACCAGCCGTCACACCACATCCCGTACATGTACGACTACGTCCAGCAGCCGTACAAGACCCAGGCCAAGGTGCGCGAGGTCCTGCAGCGGCTGTACGTCGGAAGCGAGATCGGCCAGGGTTACCTCGGCGACGAGGACAACGGCGAGATGTCGTCGTGGTACATCCTCTCCGCGTTGGGGATCTACCCGCTGCAATCGGGATCGCCGAACTGGGCGATCGGCAGCCCGTTGTTTCCCAGTGCAACGGTCCACCGCAGCACCGGCGACCTGACCGTCACCGCCGCCGGCAACAGCACCGGAAACGTGTACGTCCAGTCGTTGCAGGTGAACGGCCGCGACCACAGCTCCACCTCGGTCACCACGCAGGACCTCGCCGGCAACGCCCGGCTCGACTTCACGATGGGATCGCAGCCCTCGGCGTGGGGCACCGGCACGAACGACGTCCCGCCGTCGCCGACGACCGGCGCCACGGCGCCGCGCCCGTACGAGGACGCCACCACCGCGGGCGTCGGCCGGCTCACCGCCAGCAACGGTCAGGACGTCACGGCGTTGACCGACGACAACCAGGCGACCCAGGTGACCTTCCGCGGTGCGGTGCCGGCGCTCACCTGGACCACGAGCGGATCCTCGCAGCGGGTCGGCATGTACACCCTCACCTCGGGCACCGTGGACGGTGACCCGACCGGGTGGACCCTGCAGGGTTCGCAGGACGGCCGCTCGTGGACCACCGTCGACTCACGCAGTGCGCAGACCTTCCCGTGGCGCAACCAGACCCGACCGTTCGTGGTCGCCGACCCCGGCTCGTACCGCATGTACCGCCTGGTGGCCGACAGCGCCGGCACGGCCACGCTGTCGGAGGTCGAACTGCTGGTCCAGCCGGGTTCGTCGGGCAGTCGGACCCTGACCGTGACCCCCGCCGGTCAGGCGCTCTCGGCCCGCTCCGGATCGCCGGTGAGCGCCACGCTCGCCACGTTCCTCGGTGCGCCGGGCGCCCCCGCCTCGGCGTACTCGGCGACCGTCGACTGGGGTGACGGCCGGACCTCGCCGGGCACGCTCGCGCCCGGTCAGTTGAACTCGTACGCCGTGTCGGGCTCCCACACGTACGACCAGCCGGGGTGGTACCGGGTCGCGGTCACCGTGACCGACGGGCACCGCTCCGCGACCGCCGAGGTCGGCATCACCGTCGCGGTGGCGGCGACCAGCGGCATCGTCGCGGGCTTCGACAGCACGTGCATCGCCGACGACGGCGTGGCGATCGACTGCGACGGTGTCGGCTACTCCTACTCGCGGCAGGCACTGGCCGCGGCGGGAGCGGTGCAGGGGACGAAGATCGCCGTCCCCGGGCGTGACCTGCACTTCGTGCTCCCCGCGGTGGCCGCGGGGAAGCCCGACAACGCCACGGGCAACGGCCAGACCGTGCCCGTGACCGTGCCGGCCGACGCCACCCGCATCGCGTTCGTCGGTGCCGGGACGCAGGGCCCGAACTCGACCACCGCCACCCTGCGGTTCAGCGACGGCACGAGCCAGGCGGTGGCGATGAACTTCCCGGACTGGACGCTCGGCGGCGGCGGTGTGCCGGTGCCCGCGGGCTTCACCTCGGTGGCCGCCACCGCGTACCGCCTCAACCAGGGAGCGAAGGACGGCGCCAAGCCCTACCTGTTCGCCGGGCCGTCGATCGCGCTGCCGGCCGGCAAGACCCTCACCGGCGTCACGATGCCCACCCAACCGGGCACGGCGCGGGATCTGCGCGTCCACCTGTTCGCGGTCGCCGACAACGGCACCCCGCCGCCCGCGCTCACGCTCACCCCGGGCCCGGCCGCGACGACGACCACCGGCGTGGGCACCGGCCTCACCCTGGGCCGGGCGACCGGCGGTGTCCCCGACGGCACGAGGACGGCCCGCGTGCAGTGGGGCGACGAGTCCGGTGACCGCCGACGCCACGGTCACGGTCCGCAACGGAGTCGCCGTGGTGACCGGTCGCCACGCGTGGCGTGTGGCGGGCACCTACACCGTGCACGTCACCGTCAGCGACGGCGCGGCCAGCACCACGGCCGCGTTCCGGGTCACGGTCCGCGATCCCGCGCAGCAGGCGGTCGCGGTGTCGCCCGCGGCCCTGGCGCCCGGCGCCACGCTCACCGCCACGGGTGTCGGCTTCACCCCCGGCGAGCGGGTGACGGTCGAGTTGTCGACACCTATCCGGGCGTCGACGGCCGTCACGGCCGACGCGCAGGGCCGCATCGGGGCGGCGCTGGTGGTCCCGAGCCGGACGGCGGCGGGCACCTACGCGCTGACCGCCACGGGTGCGTCCTCGCAACAGCCGGCGACGGCGGCCTTCTCGGTCGTCGACCCGGCCGCGGCGGCCGCGGTGTCGACCGTGCGCTCGACGCTCGTCCTCTCGAGCACGTCGGCGACGCCGGGTGAGACGGTGTCGGTGCAGGGCGCGGGCTACCGGCCGAACCAGGACGTCTCGGTGATCGGTGCAGCAGGCAACGGTTCCTCGGTGGTGCTGGCCGTGGTCCGCGCGAACGCCGACGGCGTGGTGACGACCTCCTTCGTCGTCCCGTCGCTCGCCGGCGGTCTGGTCGGCGTGAGCACCACCGGCGCGGCCTCCCCGGTCGCGGCGCCGGCCCGCTCGCCGTTCACCACGACGACCACCCCGCACGGCACGGAGGGCTGATCCAGCGGGGCACAAGCCCTTCGCAAGGGGTCTGCAAGCGGTCCACCGCACTCTTCTCGTCGTCAGCACCACACCGACGACACGAGGAGTCGCCATGAACCGCTACGAGAACCCGCCCCGACCGGACTTCCCGCGCCCGCCCACCGCGACCATCACGCGGTGAGTGGCGCCCCAGGGTGTCGAGTGGTGCACCGACGTGCACCACTCGACGCCCTGGAGCGCCACTCGATCCCCGTGGCGTGGGCGTGCGGAGTCACGAGACCAGCGCCCGCCAGCCGTCGACCGTCCCCCGGTCGACCGGGTAGCCCCAGCCGTGGAAGTCGGTGGCCGCCTGGTCGGGGAAGGTCGAGGCCGGTACCAGGTCCACGCCGTCGCGCGCCACGAGCGCCTCGACGGCGTGCAGGTGCTCGAGCGTGCGGACGTCGTCGACGGCCTTGAACAGGTTGTCGCCGACGATCTCGCTCGCGTGCAGCAGCCCCGACAGCAGCGGGGCGGGCGCGGTCCCGGCCCGCACCGCGGCCTGGTGGATCCGCGGCACGATCTCGACCGGCCGGCCCTGCTCGAGGTCCTCGATCTCGCGACGCAGCAGATCGGCCGTCCACGTCTGGTGCCACGGACCGAACGTGGGACCGCCGACGGTCGGGAAGGCCCACAGCACGTCGAGCAGGCGGTCGACGGCCGGATCGTTGACCCCGGAGCGCGTCTGCCAGGTCTGCACGGCCAGCAGCGCGGCCACGAGGCGCGCGATCACCGAACGGTCGGAGTAGGTGGCGGCGGTGTCTCCCACGCAGGGATTCTGCCCCACGGGGAAGATGGCGCACGTGGACGACGCCGACCTCACCCAGGTGCTCGCGGAGATCGACCGGTTCGTGCGGCAGGAGGTGATCCCGCGCGAGACCGAGATGGACGAGGCCGACGTCATGCCCGCCGCCCTCAAGCAGAAGGCCGCGGCGATGGGGCTGTTCGGCTTCGCGCTGCCCGAGCAGTACGGCGGCCTCGGCCTCACCATGGCGCAGGAGGTCGAGCTCGTCATGACCGTCTGCTACGCGGCGCCGGCGTTCCGTTCGATGTTCGGCACCAACAACGGTCTGGCCGGGCAGATCCTGGTGCTGGCGGGGACCGAGGAGCAGAAGCAGACCTGGCTGCCCGGCATCGCCGCGGGCGAGATCATCGCCAGCTTCGGCCTCACCGAACCCGAGCCGGGTTCGGATCCGGCGTCGCTGACCACGACCGCGCGCCGCGACGGCGACGGCTGGGTCCTCGACGGCACCAAGCGGTGGATCACGAACGCGCCGGCGGCCGACCTCGTCATGGTCTTCGCCCGCACGGTCGAGCACGACGGCAGCACCGGCCCCATCGGGGTCTTCGCCGTGCCGACCACGCTGCCCGGAGTCGGCATCGGGCCCAAGGACAGCAAGATGGGGCAGGGCGGCAGCCTCACCGCGGAGGTGTACCTCACCGGCGTGCGGCTCGGTCCCGAAGGACGCGTCGGCGGTGACGACGGCTACCGCATCGCGATGGCGTCCGTGGCCCGCGGCCGGTTGAGCGTGGCCGCGATCTGCGTCGGGATGATGCGGCGGCTGCTGGACGAGACGACCGCGTTCGCCGTGGAGCGGCACCAGGGCGGCGGCCCGATCGGCGACCACCAGCTGATCCAGGCGCTCATCGCCGACACCGCCACCGAGCTCTACGCGGCCGAGGCGATGGTGCGCCGGTGCGCCGCGGAGATCGACGCCGGCCGCGGGCGCCGCGAGGATCCCAGCATCTGCAAGTACTTCGCCTCCGAGGCGGTGGGTCGCGCCGCCGACCGCGCGGTCCAGGTGCACGGCGGTGCGGGTTACATGCGGGGTGTGGCCGTCGAACGCCTCTACCGCGACGTGCGGCTGTTCCGCATCTACGAGGGCACCAGCCAGATCCAGCAGATCATCATCGGCCGTGCCGCGACCAGGACGGCCGCTCGACCCGTGGCGGCGAAGGTTCGCTGACGAACCGATGCAGCATGCACCGTTCATGACGGCCGGCCGGCGGTGACCGAGTCCGCGTTCGGGCCGATCGGGGTCGACCCCGCCGCCGAACGGCTGTACCGCTGTCTGCTGCGGTCGGGCCGCGCGAACCACGCAGGAACTCGCCGCCGAGCTCGAGCTGACCCCGGAGGTCGTGACCGCCCTCGCGGCGCGGCTGCGTACGGCCGGCCTGGTGGCGGCGCTCGCGGGCGACGGATCCTCGTACGCGCCGGTGGATCCGCGCGTCGCGGTCCGTGCCCTGACCGACCGGCGCAGCGAGCAGCTCGACCGGATCCGTGCCCAGGTGCCGGTGCTCGCCGAGATGTTCGAGAGTGCGCGCGACCGGGCGGCGGGCAACGGGGCGACCGTCGTGGTCGCCGATCCCGACGCCATCGCCGCGACCTACGTGCGCGTCCAACACCAGGCCCGCGAGCAGTTCCTCGCCTTCGACCGGCCGCCGTACGTGTCCGCGTCGGCCAACCCGTTGGAGCCCGTCGTGCTCGAGCGAGGGGTGAGCTGGCGCGCGGTGTACGCGGCCGCGAGCTTCGAGATCCCGGGCGCGTGGGAGGAGGCCCGCGAACTCGCCGCCCGCGGCGAGCAGGCGCGCGTGGTCCCGCACCTGCCGGTCAAGCTCGCGATCGCCGACACCGACCTCGCGTTGGTGTCGTTGCAGCTCGACCCGCTCCGGGTCGAGGCGCTCCGCACGGAGTCGCGCCCCCTGGTCGAGGCCCTGTGCGACCTGTTCGAGGCGTACTGGGCGCAGGGAGCGCCGGTCACCTCGGACCTACCCACGGCCGGCCGGTCGGTCGCGGGCGCCGGTCACCGCTCCGCGACCCCCGCCGAGCAGGCCCTGCTCACGCTCATCGGCGCCGGCCTCAAGGACGACGTCATCGCCCGGCAGCTCGGCATCTCCCCGCGCACCCTGCGCCGCCGCAGCCAGGAGCTGATGACCGAGCTCGGCGCGTCCAACCGTTTCCAGGCCGGGGCCGAGGCCGCGCGCCGCGGCTGGGTCTGAGCCGACCGCGCTCCGTCGTGGCCGGTTGCGGCCACTGACCGCTGCCGGTCCGTACGGATCCGGTCAGCGGCCGGTCCGCGCCTGCACACTTCCCGCGTGCCGAACCCCGGATCCCCCTCCTCGCCCCGCCGTCGCGCCGCCGTCGCCGGTCTGGTCGCCGTGCTCGGGGGCGGCCTGCTGTCCGCCGCGCCCGCCACCGCCGGCGCCGCGCCGGCCGCCGCGCCCACCGTGCGGGTGGTCGTCGAACTCGCGACGCCGCCCAGCACCACCGCGCTCACGACGGCCGAGCGCAGCGTCCTGCACGACCGGTCGGCACGGCGCAACCTCGGCACGGTGGCCGCGGCCGACGCCACCACCGTGGCCCGCGAGAACGCCGCGGTCGCCGCGCTCGGCGCGGCGCGCACCGCGGTGCGGACCGCGCAGCAGACCTTCACGACGGCCGCGGCCGGGCGGGGGATCTCGCTCACCCGCGTGCACTCCGCGGTCGACCTGCTCGACGCCGTCTTCGCCGAGGTGCCCTCGACGTCGGTCGCCGCGCTCTCGGGCCTGCCGGGCGTACGGCAGGTCTCGCTCGACACCACCGTCACGGCCTCGGCCACGCCCGACCGAGCACCGGCCGCGCCGTCCACCCCGTCGACGCCCGCTGCAGGTCCAGCGCCCGCCGCCGCCGTGCCGTCGGGCCCGACCACGTCCGCGGGTGCGCCCCCGGCCGGCACGGGCACGGTGGTCGCGATCGTCGACACCGGCGTCGACTACGGCCTGGCCGATCTCGGTCAGGGCTTCGGCGGCGCCCGCAAGGTCGCAGCGGGCTACGACTTCGTCAACGACGACGCCGCGCCGATGGACGACAACGGCCATGGCACCCACGTGGCGGGCATCGTCGCGGGCACCGGCGCGGAGTCGGTGACCGGCACGGCACCGGGCGCCCGGCTGACGGCCTGGAAGGTCCTCGACGACCGCGGCTACGGCTACCTCTCCGACGTCGTCCGCGGGATCGAGTCCGCGGTCGACCCCGCGGGCGCCCACCCCGCCGACGTCGTCAACCTCAGCCTCGGCGGCCCCGGCGACGGCCGCGACCCGGTCAGCCGCGCGGTGGCCGCCGCGGCGGCGTCGGGCGTCGTGGTCGTGGCCGCCGCCGGCAACTCCGGGCCGGGCGCCTCGACGGTCGGCGCGCCGGGCGTCTCGCCGTCGGTGCTCGCCGTGGGTGCGTCGGTCACCGACCTCCGACTCGCGAGCGCCCGCCTGGTCGGCGGCACCCGCGACCTCACCACCTGGCGGGTGCTGTGGTCGGCCAACGCGGGCGCGTCACCGGTCGTCGCCCGCGTCGTCGACGTCGGCGCCGGCACCCCGGCCGACTACCGCCGCGTGGGTGACGTGACCGGTGCGATCGTGACCTACGACGGCGCCGCGCCCCGGTCGGACCAGGAGGACCCGCTCGACTCGTTGGCGCAGGCACGGCTCGCGGAGGCCGAGGGCGCGGTCGCCGCGTTGGTCCGGCAGCCGTCGTCGCTCGACGGCGGCGGCCCGGTCCTGGCGGCGCAGCCCGGCGTGCTGGCCGCCGTCGCCGACCGCGCCACGGCCCCACCCCCGAGCGGCAGCGACTCCCGACTCGACCACCTCGTGCTGATCGGGATCCACGCGAGCGAGTACGCGTCGATCGCGGGCCAGGTCGCCGCGGGCACCGCCCGGCTGCGGCTCACCCCGGTCGACGCCACCGACCAGATCGCGAGCTTCAGCTCCCGCGGGCCGACACCCGCCCTCACCCTCAAGCCCGATCTCGTCGCCCCCGGCGTCGACATCCGTTCGACGGTCCCGCGGTGGTGGCGCGTCGCGGGCAACGCCCTACCGGATGTCCGGGACCTCGATGGCGGCGCCCGCCGTGGCGGGTGCAGCGGCGGTGCTGCGCGCCGCCGAGCCGCGGCTGTCCGAGAGCCAGGTCCGGGCGCGGCTCACCGGCAGCGCCGCCACGCTCGCCGGTGGATCGGCGCGGCTGCCCGCCACCGTCCAGGGCGCCGGTCGCCTCGACCTCGCCGCCGCCTCCTCCACGCCGGTGACGGCCACGCCGGCCGTCGTGTCGTTCGGCCTGCCGAAGGGCCTCGGCGGCACCGCCGACACGCGCACCGTCCGGCTGGCCAACCCGACGGGCACGCCGCTCACCGCTCGGCTGTCGGTGCGCACCGCGGTGGGCGCCGTCGGCCGGGCGGGTGTGAGCCCGGCCAGCGTGCGGATCCCGGCGGGCGGCAGCGCGACCGTGCAGGTCAGCGCGACGTCGACGGTCGGCCGGACCGACACCGACCTGTCGGGAGAGGTGGTGGCGGCACTGTCCGACGGCACCTCGCTGCACGTGCCGTTCCTGCAGATCACCCGCACGCTGTTCGTGAAGGGCACACCCGACGTCACCACCGGCGCGGCCGAGATCATGCTGACCTCCGCCGTCGCTGTCGACGCCACCCCGACCGTTTGCACTAACGCAACACAGCCACGGGCGACACGGTCCCGGTGACCGTGCAGCCGGCGCAGGACATGCCGGGGTGGTACCGCGCCGACGTCACGTTGCCGACCATCGGCACCTGGCAGGTCGACGCCACGGGCCGCCGGGGCGAGGCCACCCTCCCGGGACGTTCGAGCATCGAGCGCATCGGTGCCCTGCGCGCCGGTACGTGGCAGCGGATGGGACGCGCGGCATCAGCGGGTGAACTCGCGGTGTCGACGGCCAAGGCGGGCGTCGCCGTGCAGACGGTGTCCGGCTCGGTGAACCCGTTCGTCACCACCGACCACGGCGCGACGTGGACGCAGGTCCGGTCGATGCCGGTCGGCGACGGCGCGGGGACCGCGGTCATGGATCCCGTCGATCCCAACGCCTTCTGGTACGCGCTCGACGGCCCGTCGCGGCCCAGCCACCCCTGGATCCCACGTACCGCGCGAAGGTCCTGCGCACGACGAACCTCGGGCGGACCTGGACCGTGCTGCCGTTCCCCGACGTGTTCCTGCGCGGGTTCACCGGGAACGGCCGGGTGCTCGTGGCCGCGGTCGACGCCGGCCTGCAGATCAGCCGCGACGGTGGCCGGCACTGGACCCTGCTCGCGTTCGCCTGGCCGGAGACGCCCACCGGCGTCGCGCTCGCGGGCGCCGACCTGCTGGTGAGCGGGTCCAGCACGGTGTGGCGGGTGCAGGGCGTCGGGTCCGCAGCGCCCTCCGCGCCGAGAGCGGTGGTCCGCGGGGCGGGCGGGTTCATGGGCATCGGCGGCAACGGTGCGGTCGCAGCCGCCGCGTCGTTGGACGGCACCATCCGGGTGACCACCGACGGCGGGACGACGTGGCGGACGAGTTCGTTGCCCGGCACGGATTTCGCCGTCGGGGCAAGGGTTCTCGGCACGGAAGTCTTCGTCGGGAGCAACCGCGGCTACTGGCGGACCACCGACTCCGGCGCGACCTGGACGCTCACGCCGTACCCGATGTTCGGCCCGGTGGGGATCGACGTGGAACGGTGGCCCGACCGGCCGAGGGTCGCTGCTCATGCCGATCGAGAACGCCGGTCTGTACGCCTCGGCCGACGACGGCCGCACCACCCGACGGATCGGTGTCTCGGGCACGACGGTCGCGCAGGTCGCCACGACGACCGACGCCCGGGGCCGGTCGGTGGTCGTCGTCGCCGACGACCAGGGCACCGACGGCCTGGCGATGCCGGCCGCGGGTCCGGTCGACGAGACGGCATGGGGTCGCACGGGCGGCGAGGGCATCATCGGAGCGTCGGTGCACGCCCGTCGTCGTCGACCCTCGGCGCACGACGACCTGGACCCGGATCCGGACGTCCGGGAACGGGGTGGACGAGCTGCAGCGCAGCACCGACTCCGGGCCACGTGGACCACGATCGGGCCGCAGCCGTTCGGGGTGCGGTTCAACGGGCTGGTGCTCGACCGGACCCGTCCCGGTCACGCCGTGGTCGGGTACCGGACGGTCGCCGAGAGCGGGTTGATCGTCACCGACGACGGTTGGGCGACCTGGCGCATCCAGACCCACGACGCCCTCACGGTGCGGGCGGTCACCTTCGACGCCGCCCGCCCGAGCCGGATCTGGATCGCGGCCGGCCAGGGGCTGTTCCGCTCGGACGACGACGGCCGGACGCTCGTCAAGGTGCTCGACACCCCGGCCGCCACGGTCTTCTCCGACCCGACCCAGCCCGCGCGGATCGTGGTGGGCGGAACGTCGATCCGGGTCAGCGACGACGGCGGCCGCACCTTCACGACCTCGGCCGGCCCCACCGGTGACGTGGTGTTCACGTCCTTCGCCGCCGTCCGCACGACGCTTCCGGGCGCGGGAGCGCCGCAGCAGGTGCTCTTCGCGGGCAGCGGCGCGCTGCGTCCGTACGGCTGGACGGTGCCCGGCCGGGGCGTCTACCGCAGCCTCGACGGCGGGGCGAGCTGGACCTCGGTGTCGGACGGCCTGCAGGACACCTCGACCACGTCGATGGCGGTGACCCCCGACGGTGCCTGGCTGGTCGTGGGCACCCGCCTGGGCGGCGTGCACCGGGCGGCGGTGGCCCGACCTGCTGCGGTGAACCCCGCGGGGGCCGGCGCCCTCGCCGGCCGCGACGTCAGCGCACGCTGTCGACGCCGCGGTTGGCCAGGCCGTCGGCCCGCTCGTTGCCCGGGTCGCCGGCGTGGCCCTTGACCCAGTGCCAGTGGACGTCGTGCTCGGCCTGGGCGGCGTCGAGTTGACGCCACAGGTCAGCGTTCTTGACCGGCTTCTTGTCGGTGGTGACCCAGCCTCGACGCTTCCAGTTGTGGATCCAGGTGGTGATGCCCTGCCGGACGTACTGGCTGTCCGTGAACAGCTGCACGGTGCAACGTTCCTTCAGTGCGCCCAGGCCGTTGATGACCGCGAGCAGCTCCATGCGGTTGTTGGTCGTCACCTTCTCGCCGCCGAACAGTTCCCGCTCGTGGGTCCCGTTCGTGAGCCACACCCCCCAGCCGCCGGGGCCGGGATTGCCCTTGCACGCGCCGTCCGTGTAGATGGTGACCTTGGGCTGCGGCACGGCTGGGAGGGTAATCCCTCGCCCGTTGTCGGAGGTCACCCCTAGGTTCGTCCGTGACCGACCAACGGCCGATCAGAGGAGCATCAGTGTCCGACGTCATCCAGGCCACCGGGCTGGTGAAGACCTACGGCTCCGTGCGCGCGCTCGACGCGCTCGACCTCGCCGTGCCCGAAGGCACCGTGCTGGGCCTGCTCGGCCCGAACGGCGCGGGCAAGACCACCACCATCCGCATCCTCACCACACTGCTGGTGCCCGATTCCGGCAGCGCACGGGTCGCGGGGGCCGACGTCGTGCGCGAACCGCGGCTGGTCAAGCAGCGGATCGGGGTGTCCGGGCAGTACGCCGCGGTCGACGAGTACCTCACCGGTTTCGAGAACCTCGACATGATCGGCCGGCTCTACGGGCTCGGCCGCAAGCGCTCGCGGGAGCGGGCCCGCGAGTTGCTCGACCGCTTCACCCTGGCCGACGCCGCCGACCGGCCCGCGAAGACCTACTCGGGCGGCATGCGCCGCCGCCTCGACCTCGCCGCCGCCCTGGTGGCCTCCCCGCCCGTGCTGTTCCTCGACGAGCCGACCACGGGGCTCGACCCGCGCAGCCGGCTGGGCATGTGGGGGTTCATCGCCGACCTCGCCGACGGCGGCACCACGATCCTGCTCACCACCCAGTACCTCGAGGAGGCCGACCGGCTGGCCGACCACATCGTGGTCATCGACCACGGCAAGGCGATCGCGCGCGGCACCGCCGACCAACTCAAGGCCCAGGTCGGCGGCGAGCGCATCGAACTGGTCGTCGTCGACTCCGACGACCTCGAGCGGGCGCGCTCGGTGATCGCGGCGGTCGCGGAGGGCGAGGTCGAGGTCGACGCCGGCCGCCGTTCCCTGGTCGCCCCCGTCACCGGCGGCGCGGCGGTACTCATGGACGCGCTGCGCCGGCTCGACGAAGCCGGGATCGGCCTCAGCGACGTCGCGTTGCGCCGTCCCACCCTCGACGACGTCTTCCTCACCCTCACAGGCCGTCCGCCCGAGGAGGCGGACGCCGCCGCCGAAGCCGCAGCGTCCCAGCGCAAGGAGGCCTCCTGATGAGCGTCACCAAGGCGTTCTCCGACGGCGCGGTCGTCGCGAAGCGCAACCTCATCAAGATCAAGCGCGTCCCCGACCTGCTGGTCTTCACCACGATCTCGCCGATCATGTTCATCCTGCTGTTCGCCTACGTGTTCGGCAGCGCGATCCCGGTGCCCGGCGTCAACTACCGCGAGTTCCTCATCCCCGGGATCTTCGCCCAGACCGTGATCTTCGGGGCCACGATCACGGGCGCGGGCCTCGCCGAGGACATCAAGAAGGGCATGGTCGACCGGTTCCGGTCACTGCCGATGTCCGATTCCGCCGTACTGGTCGGCCGGACCGGCAGCGACGTGCTCAACAACGTCATCACGATCTTCGTCATGGCCGTCACCGGGCTCATCATCGGCTGGCGGATCCGGGGCGGTTTCCTCGACGCCGTCGCGGGTTTCGCGATCCTGCTGCTGTTCGCGTTCGCGATCTCCTGGGTGATGGCGCTCGTCGGGCTGCTCGGGCCCAGCCCCGAGGTCGTGAACAACGCGTCGTTCGTCGTGATCTTCCCGCTCACGTTCGTGGCCAACACGTTCGTGCCCACCAACAACTTCCCGTCCGGGCTGAAGACCCTCGCGAACTGGAACCCGGTCTCCACCGTCACCCAGGCCGCCCGCAACCTGTTCGGCAACACCCCCGCGAACCAGCCGGTGCCCGCCGACTGGTCACTGCGCCACCCGGAGATCTACACGCTCGCCTGGGTCGCCGTGCTGTTGTTGATCTTCGTCCCGTTGTCGATCCGCCAGTACCGCCGCGCGTCGAGTCGCTGACCCCGGTCCGGCGGCGCTGTCCGATCGAGGTCGGCGCGTTCGTGGAGAGGGTGGAGGACCGCGCGCCGCGCGGGCCGTAGCGACGAGGAGAGCAGCGATGCGCCGGATCAGTGTCACGATGAACCTCACCCTCGACGGCGTGGTGCAGGGGCTCGGACGCCCCGACGAAGACACCCGCGGCGGGTTCACGCAGGGCGGGTGGGGCGCCCGGCACCAGGACGACGACCTGGCCCGCGAGATGCGTCGCGGCATGGCCGAGCCCGGCGACATGCTCCTCGGCCGCCGCACCTGGCAGGACTTCGCGGGCTACTGGCCGCGGCAGCCCGACAACCCGGTCAGCCGCCACCTCGACGCCGCGACCAAGTACGTCACGTCCCGCACCCTCTCCGAGGTCGGCGACTGGGCGAACTCCGTGCTCCTGGCCGGCGACGCCGTCGAGACGGTGGGTGCGCTGCGGGCCAAGGGTGACCGACCCCTGCACGTCGTGGGCAGCGCCGCACTGATCCGGTCGTTGCACGCCGCGGGCCTCGTCGACGCCTACCAGTTCGTCATCCACCCGCTCACCCTCGGCGCGGGCGCCACGCTGTTCGGTCCGGGCCTGCCGGCCACCGACTTCCGGCTGGAACGCCAGGTGTCCACCTCGGCCGGCGTGATCGTCGCCGAGTACCGACGGCTGGCCGCGGCATGACGCACTACCTGCTGGCGATCCAGCAACCCGACCGTGGCCGCCCCGACGCCGCCACGTTGCAGGCCGTCGCCGAACGCCTCGACGCGGTGAACGCCGACCTGCGCGCGAACGGCTCGTGGGTGTTCACCGGCGGCCTGGAACCGCCCTCCGCCGCCCGGGTGGTCGCTGCCGACGGCATCGTCACCGACGGCCCGTACCTCGAGGCCAAGGAAACACCTCGGCGGGCTCTGGGTCATCTCCGCGCCCGATCTCGACGTCGCCGTCGGCTGGGCGCAGCGCGCGGCGGCCGCCACCGGCCTGCCGATCGAGGTGCGGGCCTTCCAGGCGCTCGACTCATAGTCGACGCGTCGCCCACGTCTAGCGGACAGCTGTCCGTTAGGACTACGGTCGGTGGAGTGGGGACGACGGGTGGAGTCGGTGGTCGCCGGCAGGCGGCCACCGACCCCCGCCCCATGGCCGACAACACCGACGCCCGCGCGATCCGCACCCGGGCGAAGCTCGTCGACGCCTTCCACGAGGTGGTCCGCGACACCGACCCCGACGAGATCTCGGTGAGCGCGTTGACCCGCGCCGCCGGGGTGAACCGCACGTCGTTCTACGCCCACTTCGGGTCGCCGGAGGAACTCGCGATCCACGCACTGGGCGATCTGCTCGACGTCGTCAGCAGCACCGACATCGTGCTGCGCAGCGAACACACCCTCAGCGCGGAGCAGGCCTCGCGCCGCGCCCTGCGCGAGATCGTCGACTTCGTGTGGGACCGGCGGGCCTCCTACTCGCGGCTGATCGGGCCGGCGGCGCCCGCGCGGGTGGCGGTCGCCGTCACCGACGCCTTCGCCACCCACGCGGCCCGCTCGATCCGGTTGATGCCGAACCGCCCCGCCGACGCCGATCCGGTCGTCACCGCGCAGTTCGTCGCCGCCGGCGTGCTGCACGTGGTCGGCCGCTGGCTCGCCGAGCCCCGCCGCTGGTCGCGCGAGCGCCTGGTCACGGCGCTCATGCACTGCCTGCCGGGGTGGATCACCACCGACTGACCGCCCGAACCCCTCACCGTCCGCACCGACAACCGATCCACACCAGGAGGAGATCCATCATGGGCAAGCTCGAAGGCAGAGTCGCCTTCGTCACGGGCGCCGCACGAGGGCAGGGTCGCAGCCACGCGATCCGGCTCGCGCAGGAGGGCGCCGACATCATCGCGATCGACCTCTGCGACCAGATCGCGACCGTGCCGTACCCGATGGCCACGCCGGCCGACCTCGACCAGACGGTCAAGGAGATCGAGTCGCTCGACCGTCGCATCCACGCGCAGCAGGCCGACGTCCGCGACCGCGCGGCGCTGCAGGCGGCGTTCGACGCCGGCGTCGCGGAACTCGGCCCGGTCGACATCGTGCTGGCGAACGCGGGCATCGCGCCGATGTCGATGCACCCGGACCCGCAGGAGTGGCAGGACGTCATCGACGTCAACCTGACCGGCGTCTACAACACCGTGGAGGTCGCCATCCACGCGATGGTCGACCGCGGCCAGGGCGGGCGCGATCGTGCTCACCAGTTCGACCGCGGGTCTGCACGGCATCGGTGGCGACACGCCGGGCGGGCTCGGCTACACCGCCGCGAAGCACGGCGTCGTGGGCCTCATGCGCGCCTACGCCAACAAACTACGCCAAGCACAGCATCCGCGTGAACACCGTCCACCCAACGGGCGTCAACACCCCCATGGTCGTCAACGACGCGATGCAGCAGTTCCTGCAGAACGATCCGTCGATGAGCGAGGCGATGGCGAACGCGCTGCCGGTACCGATGATCGAGGCCGTCGACATCTCCAACGCCATCGCGTGGCTGGTGTCCGACGACGCCCGGTACGTCACCGGTGTGACCCTCCCGGTCGACGCCGGGTTCTCGATCAAGAAGTGACGGCGACCGACACCCGCCGTCCGCTGGCCGACACCCGGGCGCGCATCGCCGCCCGGGTGGTCGGCCGGGAGCGCGAACTCGACCTGGTCCTGGCCGCGGTGGCGGCCGGCCGCGACGTCGTCCTCGAGGGGCCGCCCGGCACATCGAAGACGACCCTACTGCGGGCGATCACTGCCGAGTGGGGCATCCCGCTGCTGTTCGTCGAGGGCAACGCCGACCTCACCCCGGCCAAGCTCGTCGGCCACCACAACCCGGCTCGGGTGCTGCGCGAGGACTACTCGGCCGACAACTTCGTCGACGGCCCGCTGCTGGAGGCGATGCGCGCGGGCGGCTTCCTCTACATCGAGGAGCTGAACCGGGCTCCGGAGGACACCCTCAACACCCTGCTCACCGCGATGGCGGACCGGCGCATCGAGGTGCCGCGGGTCGGGCTGATCGAGGCGCTGCCCACGTTCCGCGTCGTCGCCTCCATGAACCCGTACGACAACGTCGGCACCACCCGCCTGTCGACGTCGGTGCATGACCGGCTCTGCAGGCTCGCGATCGGGTACCAGGATGCCGAAGCCGAGCGCGGCATCGTCGAAACTGCGCGCTCCGCTCGACGATTCCGGGCTCCCGGTGGCGTTGGTCGGATCGTTGCAGCAGGATGCGGTCGCGGTCACCCGTGCCACCCGCGAGCACCCGGCCGTCCGGCAGGGCAGCAGCGTGCGCGGCGCGATCGACCTCACGCTCGTCGCCGCGCAGTTGCTGGCGTTGCGGGGGATCGACACCGCGGGCGACCCCGCCGAACGCGGTGCCGACGGTCCGCGGCGGGCGTACGCGGAGACCTTCTACGACGCGATGACCGTCGCGCTCTCCGGCCGCATCCACCTGGACGAGGTCGCCGAGACGACGCCGGAGCAGGTGCTCCGCGAGATCTGGGAGGACCGGTTCGTGCTCGAGCCGGCGCAGGCCGAGCCGGGCTGAAGGAGGGTCGAGGCGGACTCGCCGATCACGCGCAGACGTGAGGGCGCCCGGCCCCGGACCGGCACGAAACCCCTACGGCGCAAGCCGAAACAGCTCACCGAGGAACCGGCGCTGTACCAGCCGTCGGCGAGCGGTGGTAGCGGCACGGTGTTGCGGGCCGGTGGCGCACGTGGCCGCAACCGGGGAGCGGCGAAGCCCGGGTCGACCGCACCGGGTTTCACCGACGAGCAGGGCGAACTGCTCGACACCGTGCCCCTCGACGACGCCGTCGACCGCGAGACCCTCGTGCGGGCCCGGCAGATCGCCGCGCGGTTGTCGATCGCCCGGCCCCGCCGAGACGTCACGGCCCGGCGCGGCATCGGCGAACTGGCCAGCGTGCGCTACGCGGGCGGCTCCGACGACATCGACCTCGACGCGACGCTGGACAACCTGGTCGAGCACCCGGTGCCCGACGACGACGACATCGTGGTGCGCGAACGGATCCGTACCCGGCGGTCGGTGGTCCTCGCCGTCGACGTGTCCGGCTCGATGAAGGGGGAGCGGGTGCGCACCGCCGCGGCCACCGTCGGCGCGCTCGCGGCCGAACTCGCCGGTGACGACCTCGCGGTGGTGGCGTTCTGGTCCGATGCCGCGGTCGTGGCCCCGCTCGGCCCGACCAGGTCGCCGGAACGGCTGCTGGACACGTTGTTGCGCATCCCCGCGCGGGGACTGACCAACGTCGCGTTCCCGCTGCAGGTCGCGCGTCGCGAACTGGCCCGGGTGCCGGCCCGTGACGCCCGGGTCCTGCTGCTGTCGGACTGTCTGCACAACGCCGGCCCTGACCCGCGCACCGCTGCGGGTCAGCTCGCCCGGCTCGACGTCCTGCTCGACACCTCCGGCGAGCACGACCTCGACCTCGCGCGCGACCTCGCCCGGCTCGGTCGCGGCGGCCTCGCCACGGTGCACACCCACCGCGACGTCGCCCCCGCCGTGAGCCGCCTGTTCACCAGCTGACCGCGCGGACCCCCACCCCGCGAGTGGCGACTTGCCGCGGTGAGTGGCGACCTGCAACCCGCCACTCACCGCGCGAAATCGCCACTCGCGGCAGCACGCGTCAGAGCAGCCGGTACATGTCGCGGTGGGCGAGGCCGGTCGCGGGCTCGATGTAGGTCTGGCGGGGGTCGTCGTCGGGGTAGCGGTCGTGCCAGTCGTGGCCGTGCCAGAAGCCCACCGCGGTGCCGCGGGCGTGGCACCACAGCAGCGCGGCGCCGGCGTCGGTCGCGATGCGCACCGCCTCGCCGAGCACGGCCGCCCCGATCCCGCCGCGCTGGTGGGCCGGGTCGACCGCCATGCTGCGCAGGATCCAGGCCGGTCGCTCCGGCCGCCAGTCACACGGCTCCGGGAAGACCAGGCACGCGCCGAGCGGGCGGCCGTCGTCGGCCAGGGCGGCGACGTGCACGGCGTCCGGGCGGTCGTCGCCCGGCATCGCGTCGTCCGGCCGCTGGCTCGCGCGCAGC
Organism: Melastoma dodecandrum; assembly: GCA_029817715.1. Classification (NCBI taxonomy): domain Eukaryota; kingdom Viridiplantae; phylum Streptophyta; class Magnoliopsida; order Myrtales; family Melastomataceae; genus Melastoma; species Melastoma dodecandrum. The sequence goes on from JARUPY010000535.1 coordinate 1,860,612, forward strand.
ACCGTGCGTCGCAGTTCGCGGGTCACCGCGCCGTCCACCGTCGTCAGCCGCACACCCCCACCGTAGGTTTCCTGTCATGGAGATTCGCACCGCAGCACGCCTCGGTCGACCGGTCTCGGTGGTCGGCCTCGGTACCTGGCAGTTGGGCGCCGACTGGGGCGACGTGAGTGAGTCCGACGCCGCCACGATCCTGCAGGCGGCGGTCGAGGCCGGCGTCACCGTCCTCGACACCGCCGACGTGTACGGCGACGGCCGCAGCGAGACGATCATCGGTCGGTTCGCGCACGACCACCCCGACCTCGCCGTGTTCACCAAGATGGGTCGGCGGGCCGAGCAGACCCTCGCGAACTACTCCCTCGACCACTTCCGGGCGTGGAACGACCGGTCACGCGCGAACCTCGGCGTCGACACGCTCGACCTCGTGCAACTGCACTGCCCGCCGGACGACGTCTACCGCAGCGACGAGGTGTTCGACGCGCTCGACGGATTCGTCGCCGAGGGACGGATCGCGCGGTACGGGGTCAGCGTGGAAACCTGCGAGGAGGCACTCGCGGCGATCGCGCGGCCCGGCGTGGCCACCGTGCAGATCATCCTCAACGCGTTCCGCATGAAGCCGCTCGACGAGGTGCTGCCCGCGGCCGCCGAGGCGGGTGTCGCGATCATCGCCCGGGTGCCGCTGGCGTCCGGGCTGCTGTCCGGCCGGTTCGGCCACGACACGACGTTCGGCGCGGGCGACCACCGCACGTTCAAACCGGCACGGCGAGGCGTTCGACGTCGGCGAGACCTTCGCGGGCGTGCCGTTCGACGTCGGCGTCGAGGCGGCGCAACGGTTCGCCGCGATCGCCCGCGAGGTCGGCGTCGAACCGGCGGCCCTGGCGCTGCGGTGGGTGGTCGACCAGCCGGGTGTCACGACCGTCATCCCCGGCGCGAGTTCGGTGGCGCAGGCCCAGGCGAACGCCGCGGCCGCCGAGGTGGCACCGTTGGACACAGCAACGGTCGAGGCGATCCGCGACCTGTACGACGACGCCGTCCGGCCGCTGGTGCACGACCGCTGGTGACCGGCGGCGGGGGCGGCGGGCGCCACCGTCGGTGACGCCCGCCCGATCCGCTACTCGTTGCCGTTGAACTGGTGGTCGACGTTCGCGCCGGCCGGGTCGGCGTGGCCACCCGTGCCGTCCGAGGCGGTCCCGGTCTCCGGCGTCGTCGGCTCCGGCGTGGTGGTGGTCTCCGGGGTCGTGGGCTCGGCCGTCGTCGTCGTGTCCGGGGTCTCCGCGACCGTGGTGCCGGCCGGCGTCGCCGCGGTGACAGCGGCGGGCGTCGGTGCACTGCCGGCAGTGGCGGCGTAGGCGGCGCCGCCACCCAGGGCCAGGGCGGCGAGGGCTCCGCCGCCGACGAGGGTGAGCTTGAGGGTGCGTGCGTTCATGAGGTTCCTCCGTGGTTCCGGTCCGAGCGGTCCGTCCGCTCGGCCCCGACCCTCCGGGGCCCGGCTGAACCTGCGCTGACTCCTGCTGGCGCGGTTCAGCCGGGCGACAGGCACGCTCGGACGGAGCCGGTGCCCCGAGCCGGCCATCGGGAGAGGACGGGCGATGCGGGTCCTGGTGGTGGAGGACGAGGCACCGCTCGCCGAGGCGCTGGGTGACGGCCTGCGGGCCGACGGCTACGGCGTCGACGTCGTCCACGACGGTCACGAGGCGGTGTTCCGGGCCGGCGAACTCGAGTACGACGCCATCGTGCTCGACATCCTGCTGCCCGGCCTGTCGGGGTACGAGGTGCTCAAACGCCTGCGGGCCCAGGAGATCTGGAGCCCGGTCCTCGTGCTCACCGCGAAGGACGGCGAGTACGACGAGGCCGACGCGCTGGATCTGGGTGCCGATGACTACCTGACCAAGCCATTCTCGTACGTGGTGGTGCTGGCCCACCTGCGGGCCCTGCTGCGTCGCGGCCGGCCGCAGCGGCCCGCGGTGCTGGGCTGCGGTGACCTGGTCATGGACCCCGCCACGCGACGCTGCACCCGCGGCGGCCGGCCGATCGACCTCACCGCCCGGGAGGCGTCGGTGCTGGAGTACCTGCTGCGTCGGCCGGACGAGGTGGTGAGCAAGCGGGAGATCCTCGAGCACGTGTGGGACGCCCACTTCGCGGGCGACCCCAACATCGTCGAGGTCTACCTGCTGCGACTGCGCCGCAAGATCGACACCCCGTTCGGCGTCAGCAGCCTGGAGACCGTGCGCGGCAGCGGCTACCGACTCGGCGACCCCGCACGGTGACGACCGACGTTGCGAGCGGTGGGGCCGACGTGGCGGCTGGCGAGGCCGTCGTGGCGGTCGACGCACCCGGCCGGGTGGTGGTCGCGCGCCGCGGGGTCCGGTTCGGCTGGTGGCGGCGCCGTTCCCTGCGCGCCCGACTGACCGCCGCGTCGACGGTGGCGATCGCGGTGTGCATCGCCGCGGCGTCCGGGCTGCTGTTCTGGCGGGTCGACAGCACGCTGACGACCGGCCTGGACACCTTGCTCTCGCAGCGCGTGCACGACGTCGCCGCCGAGGTGGACCAGGGGCAGTTCGCCGCGGTCCGCACCACCGGAGCGGACAGCACCACGATCGTGCAGGTCATCGACGCGTCCGGGCGGGTGCTCACCAGTTCGGCGAATGTCGACGGTGAGTCGGCGCTGTTCGCGACGCCGGCGACGCCCGCCGTCTCGGTCCGGCAGTTCTCCGGCAGCCTCAGCGGTGATCCCGGCACCTACCGGGTCACGGCCCTCACGACCTCGTCGCCGGCGGGGCCGGTGAGCGTGTACGCCGCCCGCTCGACCGACGAGATCACCCGGGCGACCAGCGGCCTCGCGGCCGCGTTGGCCGGCGGCGCGCCGGTCGTCGTCGTCCTGCTCGGGGTGGTGGCCTGGCTGCTGGTCGGCCGCGCGTTGCGGCCGGTCGAGCGGATGCGCGAGCAGGTCGACACCGTGTCGGGCACCGACCTGCGGCGTCGGTTGCCCGACACGGGCACGGGCGACGAACTGCAGCGTCTCGGGGAGACCTTCAACCGACTGCTCGGCCGGATCGAGGGCAGCGCTGAACAGCAACGTCGATTCCTGGCCGACGCCGCTCACGAGCTGCGCAACCCGGTGGCCGCCTTGCACGCGCGTCTCGACGTGCGCGCCAGCCACGCCGACATGCCGCTCACGGCGCACGACCAGCAGCAGTTGGCGGCCGACGCCGGCCGTCTCGCGGCGCTGGTCGACTCACTGTTGAGCCTCGCTTGGCTCGATGCCGGCGCGACCGCGCACCGCCAGCTGGTCGATCTCGACGACCTGGTGCTCGACCAGGCCCGCTGGCGCACCGAGGGATCCGGCCCACCGGTCGACACGTCGCAGGTGTCCGGAGCTCAGGTGGTCGGCGACCGCACCGCGCTGGACCGCGTGGTGCGCAACCTGCTCGACAACGCGCAACGGCACGCCGCCGGCCGCGTGGTCGTCGGCCTGCACACAGCAGGGTCGGACGTCACCCTGGTCGTGGCCGACGACGGGCCCGGGATCCCGGCCGCCGACCGCGAGCGGGTCTTCGACCGCTTCACCCGCCTCGACGACGCGCGTCGTCGCGACGACGGCGGAACCGGGCTGGGCCTCGCCATCGTGCGCGAGATCGTCCGTGCGCACCGGGGCTCGGTGGCCGTCACCGACAACGGACCCGGTGCCCGGTTCACGGTCACCCTGCCCGCGGCGCCGTGAGCCCGGCCGTCGTCCGGTGCGGGCTCACGGCTGCGGGTCGGTGATCAGGTCAGGCGGGCGACCCGGCTGCCGTAGAGCGCCTTCTTCACCGACAGCGCGAAGCCGTCGCCGTTGCGCAGCCACCAGTTGGTGAAGCTGCCGTAGGAGTTGCCGAACGTGAACACGATCCGGGTGTCGCGCCAGGACTGCACGATCAGGCCGATGCAGGCGGCGCCGGAGGCGTCGGAGTAGCCGGCGAGGAACCGGTTGTTGGCGCTGAAGTAGAAGGTCGAGCCGTACGCCTTGCCGTTCGCGGTGTAGGTCCCGCAGCTGGTCTGGCTGTTGTCGGTGCCGGCCGGCGCCCGCCCGAATCCGGTTCCGATGACGGTGATGGTGGGCGACGCGACCGCCGGGCCGGCCGTGCCGGCGAACGTGACGTTCGTGATCTGGGGGAGGGCGGCCGCCGAAGCGGACGCCGGGGCGATGGCAGCGGTGCCGACTCCGGCGAGGGCGAGCAGCCCCGCGACGGCGATGCGGAGGGATCGGGACATGGTGCTTCCTTCGGGTGGGGGGTGGCGAACGCACCCGATCCCACTCGCTGCACCATGCAACGATCAAGAATCTGCGCGTCGGCGTGCCTCAACAGGCACGGGGTGCGATCAGCCGACGCCGATGCGGATCACCGGGCGGGCGGCCGGGTCGAGCCACCGCAGGACGGCGATGACGGTGGCGGCGGGTACCGACACGCACCCGGCCGTGGGGGCGCCGGTCGACACGTGCAGGAAGAAACCCGAGCCGGCACCGGGCGTGCGGGCGGTGTTGTAGTCGATCACGACGGCGGCGTCGTACGCGGTCCCGGTGCGGAAGAGGTTCTCGCTGTTGCCGCCGGGCGACGTCGTCCGGCGGACGTGCAGGTTGTAGGTCGGGCTCGCGGGGTTCTCGTCCCACCAGTCCAGGGCATCGGTGGTGAACCACGACAGCCGCGTGCCGGGGTCGGCGATCCGTCCGAACGACCGGGTGAGCGCGAAGGTGCCGGCCGGGGTCCGGGTGGAGCTCTCGGACGCCGCGCCGATCCCGCCGGCGCCGACGAATCCCGCGACCGCACCGATGCTGTTGACCCAGCCCGACGGGGTGCGGGTTCCAGCCGGAGAGTGTCGCGGTGGTCGCGGACGAGCGCGCGGCGACGACCGACACGACCTGCGTCGCGGTTGCCGCTGTAGCCGAGTGGCGGGGCGCCGACGCGGTAGGTGCGGGTGTTCCACACCGCCCCGGTTCCCCGCGTACAGCACGAGGTTCCCGTCGCTCTGCACGGTGAGCCGCACGCCCGCACCCGCCCCGGCGGTGCCGGTGGTCCACAGCGCCGCCCCGGTGGGGGAGCGGATGACCACGTTGCCGTCGGTCTGTACGAAGGTCTGGCTGCGTCCCCCGACCGTGCGACTCGACCACAGCGGACCCTCGGGTGCGCGCAGGACGAGGTTGCCGTCGGTCTGCTGGCTCAGCGCGAAGCGGCCGTCGGGCGAGCGCAGCACCGCACCGGGCGTGAGGATGTTGCCTGCGACGGCGGTGCTGGCGCCGGGCGCCGGCGTGGTCCACCCCGCCCACGCGGGCGCGGCGACCGACAGCGTCGTGGCCACCAGGGCCGTCACCAGCAGGGTCACCGCTCCGGCGACCACCCGGTGGCGGGAGATCACACGCACCTGCCGACGGTAAGCCGGGCGGGCTCAGCTCGCGCGGCGACGCCCCCCACGGGCGCGGAGGTAGTCCGACACCACGTACTCGCCGAGCCGGCCGGACCGCGGCGAGAAGACCCGCCCGCCGTTGCGACGCCCGACCTCCTCCATGAAGTCGACCAGGCGCGGTTCGTCGTCGAGCATGAACACGTTGATCGTGGGCGCCGCGACGTGTGCACCGTTCGACCTCGGCCAGCGTGGCGACGATCGTCTCGTGCGTCGGCGGCCACATGAAGTCGGCGTAGCCGTCGGGCGTGAGGTGGGCGGTCGGTTCACCGTCGGTGATGACCATGATCACCGGCTCGGAGTTGCGGTGGGCGTCGAGGTGCCGCCGGGCGAGCATCAGCCCGTGCTGCAGGTTGGTGCCCTGCACGCTGCTCCAGTCGTGGCTCACGAGCGCGTTCGGCGTCATCACCCGGGCGTAGTCGCTGAAGCCGATGATCTCGATGACGTCCTGCGGGTACTTCGTCGTGATCAGCGAGTGCAACGCGAGCGCGGTGGTCTTCGCCTCGCCCCACGTGCCGCGCAGTTCCATCGAGTACGACATGTCGACGAGCAGGGCGACGGCCGCCGACGACCGGCGCTCGGTCTCGGCCACCTCGAAGGTCGTCGGGGGCCGAGCTTGACGCGACCGGTGAAACCCTCGCCCACGCTGCGCAGAACGCCGTTGCGCACGGTGCGGACGACGTCGAGCGGCTGCTCGTCGCCGAACTGCCAGGCCCGGCTGGCCCCGGTGATCTCGCCCGCGGCGCCGGCGTCGCGCACGTCGTGCCCGCCGCGTCCGCGTGATTCCAGCACCGAGAAGACCCGCTTCAGGGCGGTGGAGCCGAGCCGTCGCAACGCCTTGGGTGACAGCTGCAGGCCGTCACCGCCGCGTTGCAGGTAGCCCTGGCCGTTGCAGCTCGCGTTCGATGCGTCGCAGCTCCTGCAGGTCGTCGACCGCGGCCCGGCCGAGCGCCCGCTCGATGGCTTCCTCGTCGACGTCGGCCAACGACGCGCCGGGGTAGTCCTGCCCGAGTGCATCGTGCAACGCTTCGAGATCGGCCAGTTCGGCCAGGGCTTCCGTGGCGTCGGAGTACCCCATGGGTTGACTGCCCTGGCCGGGGTTCATCCGCTCGCCGTCGCCCCACCGCAGGTCCGGCCGAGCGGACCGCAGCGAGGCCTGCAGTCGCGCCATCTCGTCGGCGAGGCCGGCCTGGCCCATCGCCTGTTCCATGAGCGCGCCGAGTTCCGCGCGTTGCTCGGCCGACAGCGAGTTCATCAACCGCGACGCGGCGGCCGATCGCCGGGCCAGCGAGTCGACGAGCTCGTCGAGGTTGCTCGGCTGTTCCGGGAAGAAGTCGCCGTGCTCGGCCATGAACGCGTCGAAGTCGTCCTGGGTGTGCTCGCCCCGCGCGTCGGCGTCGAGCATCTCGTTGACGTCGGCCATCATCTGCCGGATGCGCTCGAGGTCCTCCGGGCGCGCGCCCTGCATGGCCTGCTTCATGCCTTCGAACTGCGCGTCGAGGACCTCCTCGCGCAGCAGGTCCTGGATCTTCTCGTAGTCGGCGCGGGCTTCGTCGCTGCGCCACGGGTACTCCGACAACGCCCGCACGGCCCGCGCGGTGTCGTCGGGCAGCGTGGGCGAGTTCGGCCTCGGCCATGCGCGCGGCGTCGGACGGATCGGGGAACAGTTCGCGCCGCTCCGCCCTCCAGGGCGTTCTCGAGCAGTTGCTTGACCTGCTGCAAGGTGCCGTCGAGTTCGCCGCGCTTGCGCAGTTCCCGCGCCCGCTTGCGCGCCTGGGCCCGCAACGCGTCGAGACCCCGGCGCCCGTCGGCCCCCCCGCCGCATCAGCCGGTCCAGCGCGTCCCGCGGCGACGACCCGGACAGCACGTCGTCGCCGATCTGGTCGAGCGCCTCGCGGATGTCGAACGGCGGCTCGAGCGGGTCCGGCCCGCCCGCCCACGCGCCGTACCGGATGGTCACGGCGTCACTGCCCGTAGACCGTGCGGCCGCCGCTGCTGTCCTTCGCGAGCCGCTTGTTGAGGTACAGGCCCTCGAACGCGAACTCGACCACCGAGGCTGCGACCCCGACGGCCGCGGGGCCCTCGCCGGCGTTGCCGGGCTCGACGCGGTCGAGCAGGGTCGACAGCAGCGGGACCGAGCCGATCTGCTCGAGGAACTTGTCGGCGGAGACGGTCTCGCCGGACTCGATGAGCAGGCCGCCGTCGAACTTCTCCTGCAACGGCCGCAGGTCGACGCCTGCGAGCCGCGCACGGAAGGTCTCGGCTGTTGCACGGCGCAACAGATGTGCGAGCACCTCGTACTCGCGGCCTTCGGAGCCGCCGTCGTTGTCGTCGAACTCGATCTTGCCGCGTGAGGCGGTCAGCACCGACGGCAGGTCGACCACGCGGGCGACGGCCACCGGCTCGCCCGCGATGGCCGCGCGCCGGACCGCCGAGGCGGCGACGGTCTCCAGCGCCGCGATCGCGAAGCGCGCCGAGACACCGGAGCGCTGGTCGACCTGCGGCGCGTCGCGGACGGCCCGGGCGAAACGGCCGACGATCTCGAGCAGGTGACCGGGAAACCAGCGGCGCCGCCTGGCTGGAGTCGTCCCAGAGGACGGCGGCCTCCTGGGCGATGAGCCGCAGTTCGTCGCCGAGGTCGAGCGGGTAGTGGGTGCGGATCTCCGCGCCGAAGCGGTCCTTGAGCGGGGTGATGATGCGGCCGCGGTTGGTGTAGTCCTCGGGGTTCGCGCTGGCCACGAGCACGACGTCGAGCGGCAGCCGCAGCGCGTAGCCGCGGACGCCGATGTCGCGCTCCTCGAGCACGTTGAGCAGCGCTACCTGGATGCGCTCGGCGAGGTCGGGCAGCTCGTTCATGGCGAAGATGCCGCGGTTCAACCGGGGCACCAGGCCGAAGTGGATGGTCTCCGGGTCGCCGAGGGTGCGCCCCTCGGCCACCTTGATCGGGTCGATGTCACCGATGAGGTCGCCGACGCTGGTGTCCGGGGTGGCGAGCTTCTCGCCGTAGCGCTCCGAGCGGTGCTTCCAGGTGATGGGCAGGGCGTCGCCCAGCTCCGCGACCCGGCGGGTCGACGCGGCGGTGATCGGGAGCTCCGGGTGCTCGGAGAGCTCGGACCCCTCGATGACGGGCGTCCACTCGTCGAGGAGCTCGCCGAGGGTGCGGATCAGCCGGGTCTTACCCTGGCCGCGCTCGCCGAGCAGGATGATGTCGTGCCCGGCGATCAGGGCCCGCTCGATCTCGGGCGTCACCGTGTCCTCGAACCCGACGATGCCGGGCAGGGTCGGCTCGCCCGCCGCGAGCCGGGCGAGCAGGTTCTCGCGGATCTCGTTCTTGACACTGCGGGGAGTCGCCTGGCGCAGTCCGCTCGCGCGGAGGTCGCCGAGGGTGGTGGGGGACGGGGCGGCGTGGGCCGGTGCTGTCACCCGCACCACGCTACGACGCTGCAGGTGTCGACGAGGTGACGATTTCCGCATCCGTACGGCCTGTTCGCCGCGCGGGGAATCGGGAACACGCCGCGCCACCGGACCGCTGGGACCCGACGTCGGCAGGGTCGCGTTGACTGACCCACCGTGCACCGGCCCGGCGACGTCGTCGCGTTTCGCTACCTCTACCCCGACGGCCGGGTCCAGGCCGTCCTCCCGCTGCGGGTCGTCGCCGACGACGGCGAGACGCTCGTCGGCTGGACCCCGCCCGGCACCGAGATCCGCTACTGGGCGACGGCCGAGGGTGCGAACCCCCGCGACGTCCCGCTGGCCGAGCGCTTCACCCGGCCGCTGACGACGACCACGCGGTACTGGCGCGGAACCGGCGCGGTGCGGGTGATCCCGCGCTCGGCCGGGTTCCACGTCATCCACTTCTGGGACGCCGAACGGCGGTTCCTCGAGTGGCACGTCAACCTCGAGACGCCGAAGGTCGAGCACGGCGACCTGCTCGACACCGTCGACTCCCACCTCGACCTCATCGTGTTCGCCGACCTCAGCACCCGGTGGAAGGACGAGGACGAGGCGGACGCCGCGATCGCGGCCGGCGCCATGCGGCCCGAGGTGCTGGAGCAGGCCTGGCGCACCGGCCGGGAGGTCGAGGCGCTGCTGGCGTCGTGGCCCGACCCGATCGGCGACTGGCGTGCGTTCGCCCCGTCGCCCGCCCAGAACACGCCGATCCCGTTCGACCTGCGCTGGGAAGCCGTCTGAGTCAGGCCGCACGTCCACGCGCCCGAGTGCGTCGTCGCCGCCCCCGTGGCAGTTGATCAAGGAGTTCCTGTCGCAGATCCGGGCGGATCCGTGACAGGAACTCCTTGATCAACTCGATCCGTGCCCGGTCAGGCGGCGGCGAGTTCGCCCGTCGCCTCGAGCGCAGCGTCCGAGTCGGGCGCCGGGGCGGGCACGCCGCGCAGGGCGAACCAGGCGGCCAGGCCGCCCACCAGCACCAGTCCGGCCGAGACCAGCAGGCCGAGCCGGTACCCGGACAGGAACGCGTCCATCGGCAGGGCGCCGCCGCGGGCCGCGGCCGACTGGCGTGCGGCGAGGATTGCCCCGATGATCGTGATGCCGAGCAGGCCCGCGACCTCGCGGGAGGCGTTGAGCAGCGCGGAGGCGACGCCGGCCTGGGCCGACGGCATGACGCCGATGACGGTGGCGGTCAGCGGCGTCGTGAGCCCGCCGCCGATGCCGATCAGGGCGAAGCTCGGCATCAACTGCCAGTACGCGGCGTGGCTGCCGAGCAGGGCGATCGTGCCGATCCCGACGGCCATGAGCACCATGCCGCCGGCGACCGACCGGTGCGCACCGATCGTCCGTGCGATCCGCTCCGACAGCACCGCGCCGATCACCATCACCGTGGCCATCGGGAGGAACGCGAGCCCCGCCTCGGTCGGGCTGAACCCGAGCGCCTGCTGCAGGTAGAGCGACGTGAAGAAGTAGATCCCGAACAGCCCGAACGCCCACAGCATGAGCGCCACCGTGCCGCCGCTGAAGGCGCGGACACGGAACAGCGGCAGCGAGACCATCGGGTCGGTCGCGCGCTGCTCGATCGCGACGAACACGGCTCCGGCGACGACCGCCACACCGGACGCGGTGAGGATCTGGGCGGACGTCCACCCCAGCGACGCCCCCTCGATGAGTGCCCACGTGAGCGCGGTGAGGGCGACGACCGAGACCGCGATGCCGGGCACGTCGAGGCGCTTGCGGACCTCGTCACGCGACTCGCTGATCGCCCAGGCGCCGAGCGCGAGCACGCGACGCCGATCGGCCCGTTGATCTCGAAGATCCAGCCCCACGACGCGTGCTCGGACAGCACCCCGCCGAGCAGCGGACCGACGGCCAGGGCCAGCGCGCCGACACCCGCCCAGATGCCGATCGCCTGGGTGCGTTGCTTGGGGTCGGGGTAGGCGTGGCTGATGATCGCGAGCGTCGTCGGCGTGACGAGCGCGGCGCCGAGGCCCTGGACGGCCCGGGCGGCGATGAGCACCTCGACCGATCCGGCGAGCCCCGCGACGACCGAGGACGCCGTGAAGACCGCGAGCCCGGCGAGGAACAACCGCCGGCGGCCGAAGGCGTCGGCCAGGCGGCCGCCGGCGAGGAGCAGGCCGGCGAACACGAGGATGTACGCGCTCACCACCCACTCCAGGCCGGACGTGGTGAGGCCGAGGTCCCGTTGGATCGCGGGGATCGCCACGTTGACGATGTTGTTGTCGAGGTAGGTCATGAACGTCGCGAGTGCGACGGCGAGCAACGCCCACGGGCGTCGGGTCTGGGTCATGTCTCCGGGTCTCCTCTACGGTGCACATGTACGTCGTACATCTACGTCGTACAGGAGACACCGTACGGTGTAGAGTTGTCAACCGTGAGCCCGACGACCACGGCGAAGAAGCCGTCGAAGACCTCGCCCCGACCGGCACTGTCGCGGGAGGTCGTCGCCGACCGGGCCGTGGAACTCGCCGACACCGAGGGCCTCGAGGCCGTCACCATCCGCCGGCTCGCGACCGAGCTCGGCGTCACCCCGATGGCGCTCTACTGGCACTTCCGCACCAAGGAGGACCTGCTGGCGGGCCTCGGGGCGCGGGTGCTCGACGCCGTCGACGTCCCCGCGCGCAGCGGCGAGTGGGACGCCGACCTCCGCGCCGGCCTCGTCGCGCTGCTGACGGCCATGCGTCCGCACCCGGAACTCGCCGACCTGGTCGCGGACCAGGTCATGCTCCACCCGAAGGGCCTCGTGCTCACCGAGATGGCGCTGGCCACCCTGTCCGACGCCGGCCTCGCGCCGGAGCCGGCCGCCTGGTTCGCCATGCAGGCGCTGCAGACCGTCCTCGCGCTGGTCACCGGTGACCCGGTCGTCGACAGCGGGATGCCGGTCACCGAACGGGAAGCCCACCAGCGCGAGAAGCTCGCCCGGATCGCCGCTCTCTCACCGCAGGAGTTCCCCGCACTGCGGGCGCACGCCGAGGCGATGGCCTACTGCAGCGACGTCGACATGTTCATCGACCTCGGCATCGACCACTACATCGAGGGTTGTCAGGGGGTTGGCGGCGCGTCGCTGACCCCGGCGCGCAGCGCCACGCCCAGGCGGCGGTAGCCGTCGGCCAGCGCCGCGTGGTCGTCCGGGTCCTCGGTGAGCAGTTGCACCGCGACGTGGTCGGCGCCGGCCGTCGAGGTGCTCGGCCAGCCGCGCCGCGACCTCGGCGTCGGTTGCCGTGCGCGACCGTGGCGTCGACCAGCGCGTCGCTGCCCGGCGGGGCGGTGGTCGGCCTCGGTGAACCCGATGCGGTTGCCAGTTCGAGACGTAGTTCGACAGGTGCGTGTAGCGCTCGACCATGCTGCGGCCGAGGCGCGGCGGGCGCGGGTCGAGTCCGTCGTCGAGGACGACCTTGTGCTCGGGCGCGAGCACGCGGCCGGCCCCGAGGATCTCCCGCGCGCGGCGGGTGTGTCTCGGGGGTGGTCAGGTACGGGTGGGCGCCCGCGGTGTGGTCGCGCGACAGTCCGCAGCACCCGCGGTCCGAGCGCGGCGAGCACGATCGCCTCGCGAGGCACGCCGTCGGCCGACAGCGCGTCGACGTACGGCCGAGAGCGTCTCGAACGGCGAGCGGTACTCCTGGGTGTGCTCGGGGTGGCCGATGCCGATCCCGAGGCACGAAGCGGTCGGGATGCGCCGCGGCGATCGGGTGGTACGACGCCCGCGGCCTCGTGCGGGTCGGTCGCCCACACGTTGACGATGCCGGTGGCGACGACGAGGTCCATGGTCGCGTCGAGCAGTTCCTGCGACGACCGCAGGTCGGCCGGCGGGGAGCCGCCGATCCAGGAGGGTGCCGAACCCGCGCCCTCGACGGCCCGGGCGAGTGCAGGGCGTGAGGCCCGACTCGCCACGCCAGATGCCGTACACTGCCCAGCTCCGCGGTGACCGTCATGTCGGCGCAACCCGTGGCGTCCGCCCCGTTGTTCCGCGGATCGGCGTCGGGCCGGCCTCCCGCGCCGGTCCTGGAAAACTACCGGGACGGTTCCTCAGAACAACTCCGGAGGCGTAGGCTCACGCCATGGCGACGTCACGGACCCTACGACGACTCCTGCGGGGTCGCCCACGCGCTCGAACTCGTGGGCGAACGGTGGGCGATGCTGGTGATGCGCGAACTGATGCTCGGCCCCCGGCGGTTCAGCGACCTGCGCGATGCTGATCCTCTACGGGCATCTCCCTAGCAACGTGCTGTCGCCACCGCCTCGACGAAACTCGAGCGGTCGGGGCTGGTCGTGCGTCGCACGTTGCCGCCGCGCGCCGCCTCCCACGTCTACGACCTCACCGACTGGGGCCGTCAGCTCGAGCCGGTGCTGCGCGACCTCGGCCGCTGGGCCGCCCGTTCACCGCGCCACCGCCGCGACCTGTCGTTCTCGGTCGCCTCGCTGGTCATGTCGTTGCGCCACAACGTCGATCCCGCTCGACTGCCCGGCGCGGAGGTCGACGTCGCGATCGTCTTCGAGGTCACGACGTCTTCCGCGCTAGACGCGCACGAGGGCGGGTTCGCAGTCGAGCACGGCTCGGTCGAGGGAGCTCCTGCCGTGCTGCGCGGTGCGCCCGCGGTCGTGGCGTCGGTCCGTGTACGGGGCGCGGCCGCTGGCCGACGCCGAGGCCACGGGTGAGCTCGTGGTCGAGGGGCAGCGGGAGGCCGTCGCGCGGTTCACCACGCTGTTCGCGCTGCCGGACCCCGCGCCGGTGCCGGCCGCGGTGTGAGCTGTGCGGTGTGAGGCGCCGCGTCAGCCCGTGAAGGGCTTGGCGGACACCAGGGTGACGGCCATGGTGTAGCCGTTGGGCGTCTCGTAGTTGACGGTCGAGCCCTCCTTGGCGCCGGTGAGGGCGACGCCGAGGGGCGAGGCGGCGCTGTAGACGTCCGATGTCGGCCGTCTTCGCCTCTTCGCGCGAGCCGATGAGGAAGGTCTCGGTGTCGTCGTCGCCGTCGAAAGCGGACGGTGACGACCTTGCCGGGGCCGGCGGTGCCGTCGTCGTCGGGGGCCTCGCCGACCTGCGCGTTGCGGAGCATGGTCTGCAGCTGGGCGATCCGGCCCTCCTGCTGGCCCTGCTCCTCGCGTGCCGCGTGGTAGCCGCCGTTTTCGCGCAGGTCGCCCTCTTCGCGGCGGTCGTTGATCTCCTTGGACATCGCGGGCCGGTTGTCGATCAACTCCTGCAACTCCGCGGACAGACGGTCGAAAGCCTCCTGGGTGAGCCAGGTGGTGGTGCTCGGAGCGGACAAACGCGTCCTCCTCACGGTGGGGGTCGGCGGGCGTCGGGGTGCCCTCCTGGGAACGGACAGAACGTCGAACGTAACACCGGAAGCCGTTCCGGGAAAAACCTCCGCCGCCGCGGGCGCCGACGCACAGGTGGAACACTGGAGCGCGTGACGACTTCCGGTCTCGTGGGCGGTACGCCCGAACCGCTGCGGCTGATGGCGGTGCACGCGCACCCCGACGACGAGTCCTCCAAGGGCGCGGCCACGATGGCCCGCTACGTCGACGAGGGGGTGCGGGTCGTCGTCGTGACCTGCACGGGCGGCGAGCGCGGCTCGATCCTCAACCCGGCGCTGAAGGACCGCAAGGACATCGAGGAGAACATCTCCGAGATCCGCAAGGCCGAGATGGACCGGGCGCGCGAAGATCCTCGGGGTCGAGCAGCAGTGGCTCGGTTTCGTCGACTCGGGCTTGCCCGAGGGCGACCCGCTACCGCCGCTGCCTGAGGGCTGCTTCGGCCTCTCCCCGGTCGAGGTCGGCACCGAGGCGCTGGTGCGTGAGATCCGGCGGGTCCGCCCGCACGTGATGACGACCTACGACCCCAAACGGCGGCTACCCGCACCCGACCACATCATGTGCCACAAGATCTCCGTCGCGGCGTTCGAGGCCGCGGGCGATCCGACCGATTCCCCGATGCCGGTGAGCCGTGGCAAGCCCATGAAGCTGTTACTACGACGTCGGGTTCAACCGCGAGCGGATCGAGGCCCTCGACCAGGCCTATGACCGACCGCGGGCTGGAGTCACCGTTCGCCGAGTGGCGCAGCGCTGGGACGAGCGGGAACTCCCCGACGACTGGTACCAGGTGAAGGTCACCACGCAGGTGCCGTGGCGGCGACTGGTTCGAGCGTCGCGACGCCGCCCTCATCGCCCACGCCCACCCAGGTCGACCCCGACGGCATGTGGTTCAAGATCCCGCTCGACCTGCAGCGGGAGGTCTGGCCGACCGAGGACTTCGAACTGGCCCGCTCCTTCGTCGACACCGAACAGCCCTGAGGACGACCTGTTCGCCGGCGTGCGTGACCGGGTGTCGGCGTGACCGTCCTCGCGGGCCGGCACGTCCGCGCCTCGGTCGGGCCGCCCTGCTGGCCGTCCCCACCGACGTCGGCGACGAGACCCACAAGGCCGGCCCCATCGCGATCGTCGTCATCGCGGTGCTGTGCATCGTCTGCTTCGTGCTGTTCCGCTCGATGACCAAGCACCTGCGCCGGGTACGCGAACAGTTCCCGACCGCGGAACAGCCGATCGGATCGACGGATTCTCCGGTCGGCGAGCACGCGTCGTCGGCCGCCGACCCGGGTGCGGACTCGGGCGCGGAGTCGGTCGCCACCGGTACCGCACGCCCGGCGCCCAAGTCGCGGACGCAGCCGCCCGGTCCGTGATCCCCGCGCCGGACACGCTGACCACCTCGCGGCTGGTGCTGCGCCGGTGGGAGGAGTCCGACCTCGCGCCGTTCGCCGCCATGAACGCCGACCCCGAGGTCATGCGGTGGTTCCCGTCGACGATGTCCCGTGAGCGCAGCGACGACGTTCGTCCGCGAGCGCGCGGGGCAGACGTTCGCCGAGGGAGCGGGCCTGTGGGCGGTCGAACGCCGTGACACCGGCGTGTTCGTCGGGTTCGCCGGGTGCCTGTGGCAGCGCTACGCGCGCCGTTCACCCCGGCCGTCGAGGTCGGGTGGCGGCTCGCCCGCGAGCACTGGGGCCAGGGGCTTCGCGCCGGAGGCGGCGGCCTGCCGCGCTCGACGACCTTGTTCGCGCGCGGGACGGTCGACGCGGTCGTGAGCACGACCGTGGTCGGCAACGCGAACTCACGCCGGGTCATGGCGAAACTCGCATGACCCACGACCCCACCGACGACTTCGACCTACCCGGACCTGCCCGACTGGCCGCTGCGGCGGCACGTCCTGTACCGCCTGCGCGCTCAGGACTGGCGCGGCAGTTCCTGAACGGTCCAGCTGTTGCCGTCGGGATCCTGGAAGAAGGCGTAGCGGCTGCCCGGTGTGCCCTCGGGTCCCATCTGCACCACGTCGCTTATCCCGACGCGCGCCCGGCCAACTCGGCGTGCAGGGCGTCGAGGTCATCGACCGACAGCTGTGGCGACCGGCAGGTGCCCGGCTCACCGAGCGGCATCCGACGCCGAACACCACCGAGGTCATCGACCCCGGCGGCGTCAGCTGCACGACGCGCATCCCGTTGCCGGGCGACACGTCGTGATCGAGCGCGAACCCCACCTTCTGCACGTAGTACTCGATCGCGGTTGTCGACGTCGCTCAACGGGATCGCCACGACCTCCAGGCGCATGTCCATGCGTCCTGCCTACCGTGTGTGTCCAGCCCCGTACCGCGACCGGGTCGACGTGACCGCCGGCGCTCTGCCGGCGAGCTACTCCTCGCCGGTCACGCGGCCCGCGTCGGGCCTTGGTCTCGCCGCGCTGCTTCTTGGCGGTGATCCGGCGGTATCTTCGAGCCTAGCGTGGGGCGGGTGGCGCGCCGCGTGTGGCGGCGGGGGAGCCAGCGCACTGCGCAGGATCCCGGCGAGTCGTTCGCGGGCCTCGGCCCGGTTGCGGGTCTGTGACCGCTCGGTGGTGGCGACGAGTCGCAGGCAGCCGTGGCGTAGCCGCGGGCCGAGGATCCGCAGCAGCATGGCCCGTTGCGCGTCGGTGAACACCGACGACCGTTGGACGTCGAAGCGCAGTTCCGACGCGGCTGTCGGTGGTGTTGACGCCCTGGCCGCCGGGGCCCGACGAGCGGCTGAACCGTTCGTCGAGTTCGTTCGCAGGGATCACCAGGCCGTCGGGGATCCCCGGGCCGGGCGGGACGCGGAGGTCGATGACGCGTCAGCCGAGCGGCTTGGAGGCCTGCGACTCGCGCATCCAGGCGACGATCTCGTCGGGATCGCGGGGCAGCAGGTCCGAGAGGTTCACCGGGTCGCCGTCGGTGACGAGGATGTCGTCCTCGATGCGGACGCCGATCCCGCGCAGCTCCGGCGGAACGGTGCGGTCGTTGACCTGGAAGTAGAGGCCCGGTTCGACGGTGAGCACCATGCCCGCCTCGAGCGTGCCGTCGCGGTACAGCTCGTTGCGGGCCCGCCGCGCAGTCGTGCACGTCGATGCCGAGCATGTGCGACGTGCCGTGCAGGGTGTACCGGCGGTGCAGCCCGGCGCCCGGGGTCTCGGGGTCCTCGGCGCAGGAGACGTCGGCCGTGACGGGCAGGACGCCCCAGGCGTGCAGGTGCTCGGCGAGCACCCACATGGCGGCGCGGTTCGCGGCGAGGTAGTCGGCGCCGGCCTTCACGGCGTCGATTGCCGGCGCGCTGCGCCTCGGCCACCGCCCGGTAGACCTTGAGCTGCTCGGGGGTCCACTCGCCGTTGACGGGCATGGTGCGGGTGATGTCGGCGGTGTACATCGAGGTCGTCTCGACGCCCATGTCGGCGAGCAGCAACTGGCCGTCCTCGATCCGGCCGTCGTTGCGCCACCAGTGCAGCGTCGTGCCGTGCGCGCCCGCACCGACGATCGAGGTGTAGCCGACCTCGTTGCCCTCGAGCCGCGCGCGGCGCCAGAAGGTGCCTTCCAACCAGCGTTCGCCGCGGTGGCCGCCGCTCGCGATCACCGCGGGCAGTTCCCGCGCGACGTCGGCGAACCCGCGGGCGGTGATCTCGCACGCCTCGCGCAGCCGGGCGATCTCCCAGTCGTCCTTAACGAGCTTGAGCTCGTCGGCGGTCTGGAGCCAGGTCGGCCGACGACGCCGCGGTCTCCGGCGGCAGCTGCTCGTCGACGGTGACGTCGACACCGCGCAGGGCGACGGTGTCGGACGCCGCGTTCGCGAGCGCGTCGGGCAGGGCGTCGAGGCTCCTGGTGGTGACGCCGAGCGCGGCCTCGGTGTCGGTTGACGCTCGGGACGTTGCCGACCCACACGGCCCCGTACATGCGGTTGGTGAAGTACGCGGGTGTTCGGGGCCGTCGAAATCACGCACGTAGAGCGTGGCGTCGTGCCGGGTCTCGTCGGCGGGGGTCATGACGAGCACGGCCTCGGCTCGGATTCGGAGTCAGCCACGAGAAGGTGCTGTCGGTGCGGAACGCGTACTCGGTGTCGTTGGCGCGGGTCTTCAACCGACCCGACGGCACGACGATCGTGCGGCCCGGGTAGCGGGCCGACAACGCGGCGCGGTGCGCTGCTGCCGCCGCCCGGCGTCGGCGCGGCGCGGTGTGCGGCATCGGCGGCGCCGGGTCCCAGTCCTTCGAGATGGCCGCCGCGAGACCGTCGGGGAGCTTGATGTCGTGGCTCTCGGTGCCACCGGGGTACAGCGGACCGGACGCTGCGGTTGTCGACGGTCTACGGGTTCTCGTCGGCGCTGTTCACGCCGATCACTGTATTCTGTGGGGCCGGTTCGCGGGACCCGGGAATGAACTCCGGGTGACCCGGCAGGCAGGTGGCGTCGGACCCCCTACGCTGTGGGCTCACATCGGCGTCACGGTCCGGGAGGAGGCCGATGTCGGGGGCACGGTCCTCGCCGCGCAGCCTGCTCGTCGGCCTGCTCCGCGACCGGCGCGAGCGCGGCGACCGCCGAGCCGCGCACCCTCCCCGAGGGCCTCACCGAGTTCCGCCGCGAGAGCACCGGGGCCCGCATCCGGGAACTGTTGCAGTCGGACACGATCGATCCTGGTGTCGACGAACTCCCCGACACCACGCAGCGGCTCACCCACGCGAGCGGCGACCTCCGCGCCGCGGCCCAGACGCCGTGCTCCGGCGTGCCTCCCGGCTGTCGATGCTCGGTCCGCTGGTGTTCCGTGCGCTCGCCGGTGACGGCCTCGCTCGTGACCCTGCTGGTGCAGCAGGATCTCACCGACGTCGGGGCGGTGCTGCTCGTCGGGCTCGGGTTGATCGCGGTGAAACCTCGTCGCGATCGGGGTGCTGCTCGGCGCGTCGAACCACCCACGGGTCGGTTGCGGCGGTGGCTGTTCGGTGACGTCCTGGTGGCCCTCGCGGCGTTGTCGGTGACGGCCCTGACGTCCCGACCCAGAAGCTGCACCTGGCCAGCCAGGTGAGTTGGAACTACCTGGTCGGCTCGGCGGTGCTGTGGACCGTCGCGTGGGGCGCGCTGTGGGGCTTCGGTCTGGTGGTCGCGTCGATCGCGATCCACCCGTTCACGTCGTGGCTCAACCACCTGCACGACGCCGACGGCACCCGGGTGCACCCAGTCGGCTCCGCGGTGCAGGACACCTTGTGGATGCTCACCGGCGTGCTCACGGCGTTGCTGATCCTGGCCGTCCTCGGCATCGGCGCGCGCCTCGCCATGGCCGCGGGCATCCGCGCCGGGCGCGAGGGTCGAGCGGTCGCGGCTGCTGCGGAGGGGTGCACGACACCGTGCTGCAGGACGCTCGAGGTGGCGGCGTTGTCGACGCCGGACGACCGGTTGCGGCCCGCCACGACCCTGTCCTCGCTGCGCCGCACCGCACGCGCCCAGGCCGGGCAGTTGCGGCGGGCGCTGGAATCACTCGACAGCCCGTTGACCGGATCGGTGCACACGACAACGGACGAGGCGCTGCCGATGGAGTCGTCGGGATCGCACGTGGTCGACGAACCTCGGCACGCTCGTCGACGACATGGCGCTCGCCGGCTTTCATGGTGGAGCTTTGGTGATCGGCGATCTCACCGACGACGACGCCGGAGCCGACGTCGTCACCCTGCACGACGCCCTCCCACCCGACGGCCTCTCCGACGAAGCCCGTGCTGCGCTGGTCGGCGCCGCGCGCGAGGCACTGCGCAAACAGTCACAAGCACTCCGGCAGCGAGCAGGGTGTGGTGTACGTCGACCGCGACGGCGCCGGAGATCCGCATCGTCCGTGCGCGACCACGGATGCGGCTTCGACCCGGCGACGCACGAATCCCGGTTTTGGGACGCGGGAGTCGATCCACCGGCGGCTGGTCGAGGCCGGCGGCCGGGCGACGATCACCTCGCGGGTGGGGCGCGGCACCCGCGTCACGCTCCGGATCGGAGCGGAGCCCGCGGCCGAATCGTTCGACCTGACCGGTGAAACCCCGACCACGGTGGTGGCGCAGTCTCCGGACCGCCCGGGTTCGGCGTTCTCGCCCGCCGTGTGACCGTGCGCCTCGTCCGGGCCGCGGCGGCGGCCGCTCTCGCCGGCGGACTGCTCGCGGTGCCCGGCGCCGACGCGTTCGCCGCCGCCGGCTGTCTGAAAACCGACCGGGGTGTACACCGGCACGACAGCGTGGTCGCAGGCACTGTTGCAGCCGGCACGGGTCTGGCCGGTGGCGAGCGGCGCGGGCCAGACGGTGTCGGTGATCTCGTCGGGCATCGACCGCAGCAACGCGCTGTTCAACGTCGACCAGGTGCGCGGCGGCGCCGACGTCTTGCCGACCGGGCAGAGTGATCCGTTCACCGACTGCGACGGTCGGGGGACGTTCGCGGCGGGCATCGTCGCCGCGCGCCCCAACGACGGCACGACCTTCGCCGGCCTCGCCCCCGACGCGTCGCTGCTCGCCATCCGCGACATCCAGGGCCACCGGCAACGCCGCGGCGGGAATCGGAGGCGTTGCCGGACCTGCTCGCGGCCGCGATCTTACCACCTCGATCGACCTGAAGGCGACGGTGATCCTGGTCGGGGGTCCCGACGCCGCAGGACAGTCCGGCCCTGCGCGCCGCGGTCACGTCCGCACGCGCTGCGGGCATCGTCGTCGTGTCCCCGGCGAGCCAGACGCAGGCGGGCGCGGTCAGCTACCCGACCTCGTACCCCGGTGTCATCGGGGTGGGTGCGATGGACCGGTCGGGCGCGCCGATGGCCGACGAGTCCGGCGGCTACATCTCACTCGCCGCGCCCGGGGCGCAGCTGGTGTCGACCGCCGCGGGTGCCGCCGGGAAGCTCGGACACGCTTATCCGATCGACGATCCGTCGTTCGCCGCGGCGTACGTCGCCGGTTGCGGTCGCGGTGCTGCCGCTCGGCGCGTCCGGAACTCACGCCCGACCAGGTCGCCGCGCAGTTGACGTTCACCGCCGACCACCCGCCCAACGGCCGCGACCCGCGACTCGGCTGGGGGACGGTCGATCTGCTCGCCGCCGTGACCGCCACCTCCCCGCCGCGATCCCCAGCCCGGGGTCATCGGCCGCTGTTGGCGTGGCCGAGAAACCCACGACGATCGCGGCACTTCCTGCTCCCGCCCCGACCCCCGCCCCCGACCGCCTCGGCGGCGTCCTCGCGCTCGCCGGTGTCGGCGGCGCGGTGGTGGTCTGCATCGTCGCCATCACGATCCGCCACGGCCGTCGGCGCCGCTGGAAGCCGGGTCACGCCGGCGCCGTCGAGGGTTGATTCAGCCGATGGTGGTGTGCATGCTCCAGGCCTGACCGTCCCACCACCGCCGCACGTGGGGCGGATCGGTCGGGCAGTGGGCCCAGACGCCGAGCTGTGGAAACTGGCGGGACCGCGACGATCGTGGTCGAGCGCACGGAGTAGACGGTCGGGCCGACGCACGACAGCACGAGCAGGACCAACCATCCGATGCCCGTCCACGCCAGGAAGAACGTGGCGATCGCGATGACGATCGAGTTGGTGCTGCGCCGGGTCGCAGCGATCGCCCACGGGAGCATGTAGAGCAGCGTCAGTGCTGTGACGATCCAGGCGATGATGATCTCGACGTTCGACTCCTGCGGCGCGACGGTCGTGACCGTCGGGTACGAAGCAGGCGGTGGCCCGTACGCCGGTACCGGCGAGGGTGTCGGGCCGTAGCCGGGTGCCGGGGCTGGGGTGGGGGAGTACGGGACCACCTGTGTCGTCGGTGCTTTCTCCATCGAGATCGGGTGGTTCGGGTCGAACTGGGTCATCTCACGTCCTCGAGGGAGAAGTGCACGCAGTCGCGCGTCGAGCAGTGTGAGTGATGCTCCCAGCGTTGTCCAGCGGTTGCGCTGGGTCGCGGTTCGAGAGAACGGCGAGGAGGCGTACCCGATTCTCGTAGGTGGTGCGGTGGACCAGACCACCTCCCGCTGGCGGCCGACGGTTTCCGCTTTCCGTGTGCCTGCTGGTGGTCGCCTTTCAGAGCCGCGGGAGGTGACCACAAGCCGGTGGACGGCCGAGCGGGACGCGATTCGAAAGTGCGGGCCGGTCTGGTCCAGGCGACCCACCTGGCAGGTCGGGGACCCTCATCCGTCCTTCTCTCGGAGGGCGGGCCGAGCGGCGCCGCGGGTCGGCGGATCACCCGACGAACTCGACGGATCCCGTCCTTGACAGATGCTTCGCCACGAGTAGAGTAGAACGTGTGTACGAATCAACGGGGAGCACCTCGACGCGGAGCGGGTCCACTGCGACCCCATCCTGGTCGAGACCACCGACGATTCCGTGCTGCCCGACGACGATCTCGTGCTCAGCGACGACGCCCGGGCGATCCTGGCCGCGATGGACGCCGCCGAGGCGGCCGAACACGCCCCGCCGTTGTCGGCGCTGGACAGGGTGGCACTGCTGCGCGCCGAGGCCGCCGCACTGGCCGAACTGCTGCCGGCGGCGGTGCGGGAGTGGGAACCGCACGAGGTCCTCGACACCGTGCAGGTGCTGCAGGAGGACGGTCAACGTCCTCGGCGTCTGCGACCAGACCGTCGTGGCCGAGGTCGAACGACGCCCCGACACCATCGAACGCACCGGCGCCCGATCCACCGCCGCCTGGCTGACAGCGACCTGCGGATCCGCCCGTCCGAGACGAAACGGCGGGTCACCACCGCGAAACGGCTGCGCACCCCGCACCCAGCTGACCGGGCCACCGCTGCCGCCGCTGCGGCCACTGGTCGCCGCCGCCCAAGCCGCCGGGGCGATCACCACCGACCACGCCCACGTCATCGACCGGGCCCTGCACGCCCTGCCGGTCGGGTTGCCGACCGACACCGTCGACGCCGTCGAGCAGTCCCTGCTCGACGAAGCACGCCGGTCCAACCCGACCGACGTCGCCACCCTCGGGCGGGACCTACGCGACTGGTTCGACCCCGACGGCCCCGAACCCCGCGACCAACAAGCCCGCCGCCGCCGCGACCTGCGCCTGACCCAGCACGACGACGGCACCGGCACCCTGCGCGGCACCCTGACCGCCGGGCTGCTGGCCAAACTGCAGGCGGTGCTGTCGCCGCTGGCCGCGCCCCGACCGGCCGACGCCCACGGGGAGGACACCCGCAGCCCCGGCCAACGCCTGCACGACGCCCTCGACGACGTCTGCGACCGGCTGCTGCGCTCGGGCACCCTGCCCGATGCCGGCGGGGTCCCCACCAGCCTGTGCGTGACCATCACCGTGCAGGACCTCGAACAACGCACCGGCCGCGTCCACACCAGCCACGGCGGGGACATGTCCGCGGAGGAGTTGCTGCACCTGGCCGCCGAAGCCGAGATCATCCCCGTCGTCCTCGACGACACCGGCGGCGTCCTGTGCTACGGGCAGACCCGCCGGGTCGCCACCCCCGCCCAAACCAAAGCGTTGATCGCCCGCGACCGGCACTGCACCTTCCCGCAATGCCGGATCCCACCCGAATGGTGCCAACGCCACCACATCCTCGCGTGGCTGCTCGGCGGCCTGACCGCCATCGCCAACCTCGCCCTGCTCTGCGGCTACCACCACCGCAAACCACGAGAAATGGGGGTGGACCTGCCAGATGATCGACGGCATCCCCCACTGGACCCCACCACCCGACCTCGACCCCGACCAGAAACCCCTGCAGAACACGGGCGTCTGAGTGACCAGCGCTGAGGAGTGGCTACGAGGACAGCGGGGCGTGCAGGCTGTACAGCGGCGGGCTGTGGAGCGGGATCGTCGGCCACAGTGCACGGAACTCGCGGGTGGCGGGGTCGAGGATGAGCACCAACGTGTGCGGGGTGTCGAGGAAGCGGATCTCGGCGCGGAGTTCGCCGCGCGGGGTGAACGCACCGGCGGCGGCGACCGGCACCGTCTCGCCGGTGGGGGAGACGGTGGCGGTCTCGGCCGACCACTCCGGGCGGAGCGTGACGGAGAAGGACGAGTCGCCCTCGAACATGGTGACCTGCCAGGAGCCGTCGGAGCGGGGACCGGCCGACCTGCACCGCGGCCAGCGACCGTTGCACCCTGCACACCCCGCCGCGGGGCAGGAACGTCAGGCCGTCCCAGAGGGCGGGGTTCGGGCGGCGAGGCCGCGCCGGCGGGTACCGGCAGGCGCAGGTGGGCGAGCCTCGATGCAAGCACGGCGTCAACGCCATCCGTTGCATCCAACAACGGTTCGCGTCGGAAGGCGGGACGAGGTGGGTGTACACGTCGTCGAGCACCGACTGCATCCCCAACGTGGCGGAGGTGATCACCACGACGGCGTCGGACGCGGGCAGCATGATGCAGAACTGGCCGTAGGCGCCGTCGCCGCGGAACCCGTGGCGTGCCATCCAGAACTGGAACCCGTAGCCCTGCCGCCAGTCGGGGTTCGGTTCGCCGGGCGTGCCGACCTGGACCGAGGTGGCGGCGTCGACCCAGGTCGTCGGCAGGATCTGCCGCGATCCCCACCGGCCGTGCTGCAGGTACACCAGGCCGAGGCGGACGACGTCGTCGTGGGTGGCGTGCAGGCCGCTGAACCCGAGCGAGCGGCCCCCGGGCTGGTCCAGCCACGAGACCGGTCCGCCGCCGAGCACGTCGAAACCAGCGCGGCTGCAGGTACTGCGGCAGCGTCACGCCGGCGAGCTTCTGCACGATCGCCCCGACCGTGTAGGTGCACGACTGGTTGTAGGAGAACACCGTGCCCGGGTCGCGGTCGGGTGGCATCCGCAGGAACGCGCGCACCGGGTCGCCGCCGGCCGCGACGACGGCGGGCCAGGTGTCGGCCGTGTGCCCGCTGCTCATCGCGAGCAGGTGGCGGATCCGCCACGAACGCACACGGTCGTCGGCCGCGTCGGCGGCGTACTCGGGGAAGTGGTCGAGCACGAGGTCGTCGGGCGAGAGCAGTCCTTCCACGGCGGCCAGTCCCGCCGCGGTCGAGGTGAAGCTCTTTGCTCAGCGAGTAGAGCAACCGCGGCCGGTCGCGCCGGTACGGCGACCAGTGCCCCGACGCCACCTCGCGTCCGTGGCGCACGATCGTCAGCCCGTGCGGCTCGACGCCGACCCGCCGTTCCAGGGCGTCGACGAGGTCGAGCACCCCCTGCGCGTCGACGCCCTCGGCAGCGGGGGTGGACGACGGGACGTCACGCAAGCTGCGGGACCACCTCGCGCGTGAACAGCTGCACCGAGGACGGGTCGTAGGCGGCGTCGACGAAGTAGGTGATCGCGTACGTCATCCCGGCGTCCTGCAGGGCGCGCAGCTTCTCGACGATCTGCTCCGGCGTGCCGACGAGCGGACCGGTCGCGAACTGCCGCTCCAGCGTCTCGAGCCGGTCGGCCGGCAGCAGCGGCGCGTAGTGGTCGTGGATCCAGGCCAGCCGGTCGCGGACGTCGGCCTCGGTGGCCCCGATGACGACGTTGTAGTTGCTCGACCGGGTGATCTCGTCGAAGTCGCGACCGAGGTCGCGGCAGTGGCCGGCGAGCACCTCGGACTTGTGCGTGAACCCCTCGAGGCCGCCCTCGAAGTTGGTGTACTGCGCGTACCGGGCCGCGATCCGCAGCGTCTTCCGCTCGCCGCCGCCCGCGATCCACAACGGGATGCCGCCGTCCTGCAGCGGCAACGGCCGCGCGATCGCGCCGTCGACCTGATAGTGGCGGCCGTCGAGCGTGGCGGTCCCGGTGCGCCACAGCTGCGACATGATCTGGACGCCTTCGTCAAGCATCCCGAGCCGGTCGCCGGCGCCCGGGAACCCGTATCCGTAGGCGCGCCACTCGTGTTCGTACCAGCCGCCGCCGATGCCCATCTCGACCCGGCCGCCGGAGATGACGTCGATCGTCGCCGCGACCTTCGCGAGGTAGGCGGGGTTGCGATAGCCCATGCAGGTGCACATCTGGCCCAGCCGCACCCGGGAGGTGGCCGCGGCGAGGGCGGCCATGAGCGTCCAGGCCTCGTGGGTGGCCTCGCCGGTCGGCATCGGCACGGTGTGGAAGTGGTCGTAGACCCACACCGACTCGAACGGGCCGTCCTCGGCGAGGCGCGCGACGCCGGTCATGGTCGACCATTGGTCGGCCGGGTCGATGCCGGCGAGGTCCATCCGCCAGCCCTGGGGCACGAACAGTCCGAAGCGCATGGACCGACCCTAGGCGCTCGGGAAACGACGACCTACTCTCGGACCGTGCCGGCGAACGACGCGCCGACGTGACCCCCGACGCCAGGAGAACGCCCACGATGGACGAGGTTCCGGACTGTCCCGCCTGCGGTGGCAACTCCGCCGTGACGGCCACCGCGACCGCTGACGCCGTCACCTACCGCTGTGCCGCGACGTACGCCCACGACGACCGCGCACCGCGCTTCTGGACCGTCCCGAAGTCCGCGCCGCGGGCGAGCGCCGGACCCCGGGCTCCGCGCACCGCGCGCGCCCCGCGGGCGGCCGGGACGAGCACCCGCGCGAGTCGACCGGCGGCGGCGGCGAAGGCCGGCCCGCCCGCGACCACCTCCGAGCTCACCGAACCGCTGCTCGGCGTGCTGAAATCGCTGCCGACGGGCTGGATCGAGCACGGCGTCATCGAGTACCGCCTCCGGCAGGACCACCCGGAGCTGTTCGGCCGGCACGTCGCCGACGCCGGTCACGTCCTGCTGCGCGAGGGGGCGTCGAGCGGCACCACCGCCTCGGGGACCCGGTTCGCGACGGCGCTGTTCCGGCTCGAGCGCGAGGGCAAGCTCACCCACTACAACGCGGTCCCGACGGGCGCGGCCTGGCAGCAGGACAAGCTGGTCGGCTTCTGGGCGGTGCGCCCCAAGCCGTCGAAGGACCTGGTGCTGACCTGGGAGGACTACGCGGTCGAGACGCTCGAGCGGCCGGACGGCGGATGGACCGACGAGGACCGGGCCGAGGTTGCCCGACTGGCGTCGGCGTACGGCCGACGGCGCTGAGCCCCGCGCGTCGTTCGTGAACGCGGCGGGTCCGGCGGGTCAACCCGCAGGAACCGTCACACGAATCCTTCGGGGAAGACCCGCTCCTCGGTGTCGCCGGTGACCAGCACCGGGTCGGATTCACCGACGACCTCGAAGGCCTCCCACTCGTCGGGCTCGTAGACCACGGCCTCGTCGTCGGTCTTGACGTTGAGCACGCCGCCACGGTCGTGGAAGTCGATGCGGCCGGTCGGGATCTCGTCCCAGTCGCCGTCCGGGCGCTTCACGCGGATCGTCACGGTGCTTGACCTACCCCGATCCGGCGCCCGCCCACCCTGTGACGTCCCCCTGGATCAGCGCCGTGGCGAGTCGGGCTCGACCGCACCGACACGCTCGCGCGCCGCGCGGACGAACGCGGCGGCGTCGTCGGCGAGCAGGTCGACCTCGACCGCGTCGACCGGCCCGCGCGGCGTCATCAGCGTCGTCGTTGCACGCAGCAACACTCGTACGTTGGTCTGGCCGCTGACCCCGACCCGCACGACCGTGCCGTCGTCGGTCGTCTGTGGCTGGTACGCCCGCGCCGACGACGGCAGGTCGCGCCGCTCCGAGCGGATCCCGGCGACCGCCGACCAGGGCACGACGATCCGGGTGTGTGGACCGTGGCGCACCACGAGTTCCGACGTGGTGAGCAGGTGCGGGTAGACCTTGTGCGACGCGAGGAACCCCAGCATCCACACGAGCCCCCACGCGCTCACGACGAACGCGATCACCTGCGCCGTCCGCCACGGCAGCAGGACGTGCACCACGGGGATCTCCGCGACCGAGGCGAACACCCACAGCCACAGCACGGGGACCGCGCCCTGCCCGTAGCCCATGGTGACCACCTCGCCGCCCGGCGGCACCGCGGGCCGGCGGAGGACCCACCGCGCGAGGGCCGCGTAGATCCGCGCCTCGAACCGGATGCCGCGCCAGACCAGCGACCCGATCTTCCTCACGACGTCCTCCCGTCCACCGCGGCGCGGAGTCGGTCGACGACGGCGTCGAGGCCCACGCGGAAGCCGTCGAAGGCCGCGTCGTCGAGGTCGCCGAAGAGGGCGCGGGCGAGGACGTCGTGCTCACGTGACATCGCCGCGACGACCTCGGTGCCGTGCGGGGTCAGCGCGACCAGCACCGCCCGGCGGTCGCCGGGGTGCGGTTCGCGGGTGACGAAGCCGGTCTCGACGAGCGCGTCGACCAGTCCGGTCACGTTGCGGGGCGTCACCGCGAGCGCCGCGGCCAGGTCGCGCTGGGTGGTCGGGCCGCGAGCGTGCAGCACCCACACCAGGTGCGCGCGGGACTCGGTGAGCCCGACCGCGCCGAGTCCGCCCTGCATGTCCGCGCCCAGCAGCACGGTCAGTTCGAGCACGCGGTCGAGCGCGGCCCGGTGGTCGTTGTCCCTCCGCATGTAGTGAATCTACTACATCATGTAGCAGCTTCGGCAATCCGGCGGGCCTCGGCCGCGCCGCGGGCCACCCACGCAGCGAGGTCGTCGTCGCTCGCGTACGCGGGCGGATCCACCCGCAGCCACCCGGTCATCTCCTTGCCACGCATGACGAACCGGCCGACGTGCGGGCGGGAAGCGAGGTCGTCGGTGTCGTCCGGGGCGCAGCGCAGGAGCAGGCCGCCCTCCCGGCTCGCCGCGACCGCCATGTGCCCGCCGACGAGGAACGCCAGGCCGCCGAACATCGCCTTCTCGGTGACGCCCGACGTGGTGGCGAGCTGCTCGCGGAGCCGGTCGGCCGTCTCGGTGTCGTACGCCATGCCGCGAGTATCGCGCCCCGGACCGCGAGGGCGTCGACGGACAAGTGGCTGACAAGCGACGGACAAGGGTGTCGCGGAACCCTCGTGGTCGGCGGACGACGAGTGTCGGCCGCCCGATCGAAGGAGAGCCCGTGGACAGCCACCCCGACCCCCGCCCCGACCTCACCGCGGCACAGCGCATCGCGATCGCGCTCGGCACGGCCGACGACCCCCACATCACCAAGTCCGTCGACGTGCGCGACGACACCGACTCGCCCGAGGACGCCCCGGCGGACTCTCCCGCGTGACGCCGCGGCGAGGTACTTTCACCCGGCCAGCGCCATGATCCCGGTCCGGAGGTGGACGTGAAGTTCGGCGTCCTCGGTCCCACCGAGGTGTGGGACGGCGAGCGACTGGTCGAACCCGGGCCGGCGCGTCGGCGGCTGGTGCTCGCCGCGCTGCTGGTCGACGTCGGGCGGGTGGTCCCGCTCGAGACCCTGCTCGCCCGGGTGTGGGACGGCCGGCCGCCGGAGTCCGCGACCGGCACCCTGCAGACCTACATCTCGCGCCTGCGCGCCACGCTCGCCTCGGCGACGGACTCCGATCCCGCCACCGTCACCACCAGCCCGCGGGGCTACGCCCTCGACGTCCCCGACGACGACGTCGACGCCCGCCGCTTCGAAGCGCTGCTGGCCCGCGCGACCCGCCGCCGCGACGACGGCGACCCGGCCGGGGCGCGGGCGCTGGTCGCCGACGCGCTGGACCTCTGGCGCGGTGAGGCCTACGCCGACTTCGACGCCGAGTTCACGGCGGTGGAGGCGGCCCGCCTGCACGACCTCCGGCTCTCGGCCCACGAACTGGCCGCCGACCTCGACCTCGCGCTCGGGCCGTCACCTCGACGCGGTGCGGGCGCTGCGACCGCTGGTGTCGGCCGAGCCGCTGCGGGAACCGTTCCGGGCCGCGCTCATGCTCGCGCTGTACCGCTCCGGCCGGTCCGCCGAGGCGTTGCAGGTCTACGCCGAGGGCCGCGAGCTGCTCGCCGACGAACTCGGAGCCGACCCGGACGCCGCCACCCAGACCCTCCACGCCCGCATCCTCCGGCAGGACCCCGCGCTCGACCTCGCCCCACCGCCGGAACCGCCGCGGGCCGCCGTCGTCGCCGCCGACCCGGAGCCGGTCGCGCCGGCCGGGAGCGACCGCATCGTCGGGCGCCACGACGAACTGACCCGGCTCGGTGCCGCCCTCGAGCGGGCCGCGGCCGGACGCACCGAGTTCGTCGCGGTCGTCGGTGAGGCGGGTATCGGCAAGAGCCGGCTCGTCGAGGAACTGTCCCGGACCGCGCGCGGCGCCGGTCACCTGGTGGCGTGGGGACGGTGCTGGCAGCACGAAGGCGCACCCACGCTGTGGCCGTGGGTGCAGATCCTGCGCGAGCTCGGAACCCGCGTGTCGCCCGACATCCTCGCCGTGGCCACGGCGGGTCGCGCCGCGCCGGTGGTCACGCTCGTCCCAGAACTGTTGCATGATGCACCGGTCGAGGCGCCGGTCGCTGCGGGCTCCCTCGACGACGCCGAGGTGGTCGTCTTCGACGCCGTCGTCGCGTTCCTCGCGGTCGTGGCCGCGTCGCAACCGTTGGCGCTCGTGGTCGACGACCTGCAGTGGGCCGACCCCGCGTCCCGCCGGCTGGCGGAGTACGTCGCCTCGCACCTGCGCGACAGCCGGGTGACGCTCGTGGTGACCGTCCGGTCGCCCGGGCTAGACGAGGACCACCCCGACCTGGAGGTCCTCGCCTCGTTGTCGCGGCTGACCCGCGTGCAGCGCATCGACCTCCCACCGATCACCCCGCAGGAGGTGCGCGAACTCGTCAGAGAACGGCTCGGTGAGGACGTCGACGACCCCACCGCGCAGGCCCTGCACGACCGCACCGGCGGAAACCCCTTCTACATCGGGGAGATCGTGCGTCTGGTCGCGACCACCGGCACCGACAACGCGCTGGCCGACGGCGTGCCCGACAGCGTCCGGGGCGTCATCCGCCGGCGCGTGCACCGGTTGCCCGAGGTCGACCAGTCGGTGCTGCTCACGGCCGCCGTGCTGGGCCGCACGTTCGACATCGACCTGCTCGCCGAGGTCAGCGGCGTCGACGAGGACGCGGTCGACGAAGCCGTCGACCGGGCGACGATGCTCGGGTTGCTCCGGTCCGAACCCGGTACCGCCGACCTGCACGTGTTCACGCACGCGTTGCTGCAGGAAACGTTGCTCGACGAGACCGGGCCCACGCGCCGCCGCCGACTGCACCGCCGCACCGCCGACGTGCTCACCGCGCGGCGCGAGGGGCGCAGCGTCGGACCGGCGCCCGCGCGGTGGATCGCCTACCACCTCGCCGCCGCCGGCACCGACGACGACCTCGAACGGGCCGCCGAGTTCTACCTGCTCGCGAACGACGAAGCGCTCGC
The DNA here is from genome assembly GCA_029817715.1 of Melastoma dodecandrum. Classification (NCBI taxonomy): domain Eukaryota; kingdom Viridiplantae; phylum Streptophyta; class Magnoliopsida; order Myrtales; family Melastomataceae; genus Melastoma; species Melastoma dodecandrum. The sequence goes on from JARUPY010000535.1 coordinate 1,891,989, forward strand.
CCGCCGCAGGCTACACCGAGTGCAGCGAACTGTTGCACCGTGCGATGGACATCGCCGGCCGGATCCCAGGCGGCCGCGGCACCACCCTCCGTGCCGCCGCGACCTACCGGCTGCGCTCGTTCCACATGCTCTTCGACGGCACGCACTCGCCGTACGGGCTGTGGGCGGACGGACCGGTCGAGTTCGATCCCGAGGCCCCGACCCGCGACCTCGTGACGGTGCTGCACGCCTGGTGGGGCGACCTGCACGGGCGCAACGACATGGCGGGGGCGGCCGAGGTGACGAACACGCTCACGAAGCTCGCGGACGACCGCGACGACGACCTGCTACGGCTGGCCGCCCTCATGACCGACGGCTACAACCTGCTGCAGCAGGGGGACTACCTCGCAGCACGCGATGCGTTCGCGGCGATGGAGCTCCACCTCGAGGGCGTCGCGGTGCCCGAGCTGGTGTTCACGCCCGATCCCCGGGTCGGCGCGCCGCTGTGGGAAGGCGTGTCCCGGCTGATCACCGGGGAGCCGGAACGCGACGAGGAGCTGTACCGCGTCGCGAACGCGCGCGCCCACGATCTCGACGACCCGGTCGCCCAGAGCTACGTCGACGGCATCGGGGTGTTCCGGCAGATCTGGCGGGGCGACGGCCCGGCGGCGCTCGAGGCGGCGCAGGTCGTGGAACGGAACATCCAGGCCCGCAACATGCACATGATGCGGATGTACATGGCGATGCCCACGGCGTGGGCGGTCGCGGCCGGCGACCTCGCCCGCGGGGTCGCCCTCGCCGATGACGCCATGGCCGTCATCGCCGAACCCGGATCGATGGTGTGGCGCCCCTACTTCCTCGGCATGTACGCCGAGATCCTGCTGTGGGCCGGCCGGCACGACGACGCCCTGACGGCGGCCGCCCGCGGTCTGGCCGAGGCCCGAACCTCGGGGGCGCACGGCTACGACGCCGTCCTGCACCGGGTGCGCGCGCAGGTGCTGCGGGCGACCGACCGGCCGGCGGCCGAGGTGGACGCCGAGGTCGAGCGTGGCGTCGCGGTGGCCCGCGGGCAGGGCGCCGTCCTGTTCCTCGCCCGGCTCGAGGCGCTGCGGTGAGCCGGGGGCTGTTCTTCTCGGTGCTGGGCCCGTTGCAGGCGAGCCGCAGTGGTCGCGCGGTCGAACTCGGCCCGGCCCGCCGGCGCGCGACGCTCGCCGCACTGCTCGTCGACGCGGGGCGCGTCGTCGCGGTCGACACCCTGGTCGACCGGGTCTGGGACGCCCACGCCCCGGCCAACCCGGTGACGGCCGTCCACGCGTACGTGTCCCGTCTGCGCAGTGCCCTGCGCGACCCGGACGATCCCGGTGCGTCGTCGTGCGTCGCGACCGTCGCCCCCGGCTACCGGCTCGACACCGCCGGCGACGACATCGACGCCGTGCTGTTCGAGCGGGCGGTCACCGACGCCGACAAGGCGCTGCTCGGCGGCGATCTCACCGCCGCCGAGACGTCGGTGCGCACGGCGTCGGAGTTGTGGCGCGGCGAGCCGTACGCCGACATCGCCGCGGAGTTCGCGCGGACCGAGGCCACCCGGCTGCGCGGACTGCACTCGCGGGCCGAGGAGATCGGGATCGAGGTCGACCTGGCCCACGGCCGCCACGCGCTGCTCGTCGAGCGGTTGCGGGCGATGGTCGCGGCCGAGCCGCTGCGCGAACCGTTGCAGGGTGCGCTGATGTTGGCGCTGTACCGGTCCGGGCGGCAGGCGGAGGCCCTCGGCGTCTTCCAGGAGCTCCGCCGCGCGTTGGCCGACGAACTCGGCGCCGATCCCTCCCGCGACGTGCAGACCCTGCACGAACAGGTGCTGCGCCAGGACCCGGCGCTCGATCTCACCGCGCCGCCGGCGGCAGCCACGGCGACGGCGGTGCCCACGCCGGCAGCAGTGACCCGGACCGAGCAGGCGTCGTCACCGCGGTTGGTCGGCCGCGGTGCCGAACTGGACCGGGTACGGGAGGTGGTGGCCCGCGGGTGGGCCGGGCCGCACGCCACCGTCGCCGCGTTGGTCGGCGAGGCCGGCATCGGCAAGACGCGGCTGCTCGACGAACTCGCCCTCACCGCCGACCCGGACGTCGTCGTGGCCTGGGGCCGGAGCTGGGAGCACGAGGGCGCACCGCCGTTGTGGCCCTGGGTGCAGGTGTTCCGCGACGTCGTCGAGGCCGTCGGGCCGGAGGTCGCCCGGGCCGCGACCGCCGGGCGCGGCGCCGCGGTGTCGGCGCTCGATCCCGAACTCGTGCCGGCCGACGACCCGGCGACGTTCCGCGCGCCGGGACGTTTCCGTCGCGGACGCCGAGGTGCAGTTGTTCGACGGTCTCGTCGAGTTTCCTCACCACCATCGCCACCGGCCGTCGACTGCTGCTGCTGGTCGAGGACGTGCACTGGGCCGACCCGGCGAGTGCCCGCTTCGTCGAGTACCTCGTCACCCAGGTCGCCCGGCCGGGCATCGCCGTGGTGCTGACCCTGCGCTCGCGCGCCGACGACGGCGGCCCGCGGGGTTCGGAGCTGCTCGCCGCTCTGACCCGCAGCGGCCGGACGACCCGCGTCGACCTCCACGGTCTGCCGGCGGGGGCCGTGCGCGACTACGTCCGCGACCGCACCGGGACCACGCTCGACGACGCCACGGCCGACGCGCTCGCCGAGCGCACCGGCGGGAACCCCTTCTTCGTCGAGGAGATCGTCCGCCTGCTCGTCACCGACGAGTCCGACACCGGCTCGGCCCCGGACCTCCACGTCGAGGTGCCCGAGAGCGTCCGGGGCGTGATCCTGCGGCGCGTGCAGCTGCTCCCCGGCGACGACCGCGAGGTGCTGCGCGCCGCGGCGGTCGTCGGCCGCACCTTCGACCTCGACGTCCTCCGCGAGGCGAGCGGCCTGGACGAGGACGTCGTCGACGAAGCGGTCGACCGCGCGACCGCGACCGGCATGCTCGCCTCCGAGGCCGGCGCCCCGGGGCAGCACCGCTTCTTCCACGCCCTGGTGCAGCAGACCCTGCTCGAGGACATCGGCCCGGCCCGCCGGCGGCGTCTGCACGGGCGCATCGCCGCCGCGCTGCTCGCGCAGGCGGGCACCGACCCGGTGCGCGACGCCGACCGCGTGGTGCACCACCTGGCGGCGGCCGGCGGCGACGAGAACATCGCGCGGGCCGGGGAGATCTGCATCCAGGCGTCCGAGGCCGCCCACCGGCGTGGCAACTACGCCGGAGCCGAGGCTCCCCTCGTCACCGCCATCGACCTCGCCGGCCGGTTGTCGGGCGACGCCGCGGATCGGGCCGAGATGGCGGCGCGCACACGGCTGTCGTCGCTGTACCCGCTCTCGTACCACGCGAGCTACCCGACCTTCGTGGCCCAGCAGGACCGCATGATCGACCTGGTGCGCCGTTTCGGTGCCAACCCGGACCTGCTCGCCGGACTGCAGGCGTCGTGGTCGGGTGCGTTCTTCAACTGCGACTTCCACGGCGCCGGCGCGGCCGCCGAGGAGATGCTGGCCCGCGGCGCCGCCGACGACGACGAGCTGATGACCCTCGGCGGTCTCGTCGCCCGCGGCCTCATCGCGGTCCAGACCGGCCGCCCCGACCTCGCCATCGAGTCACTGGGCCGGGCGACGGAGATCGCCCGGCGGATCCGGACGACGATCCCGGTGGGCGCCTTGACGACCCCGTGGGAGGCGGCGGGTTCGTGGCGGGTCGTGGCGTTCGCCGTGGCCGACCGGTGGGACGACGCGGCGGCCGACCTCGACGCGTTGCGGGAGGAGGTGCTCACCGCCGACCCCTCCGCCCTGGCGAACGTCGAGGGCGATCTCGCGGTGGCGTACTCGGTCCGTGACGACGTCGAGAGCACCGCGCGCCACGCCGGCGAAGCGGTGCGGGTCTCGGAGCGGGCGGGGCTGGGAGCGGTCCTGGTGTACATGGAGATCGTCCAGGCGTGGGCACTCGCCCGCCGCGACGGCGGTCTGGGTCGGATGCGCGAGGTCGTGGACCTGTTGCCCGACCAGCGGTTCCTCCTCATGCGGCCGCACCACTACGGCCTGTTCGCCGACCTGCTGTTGCGGACCGGTGAGGATGCCGACGTGGTCGAGGCGGAAGGCCGGTTGAACGCGGCGATCTCCGAATCGGCGGCGTCGGGGAACGCGATCTGGGACGCCGAGCTGCACCGGTTGCGGGCCCGAGCCTGGCAGCGCCTCGGTCGGCCGGCGGAGGTCGTCGCCGCCGAACTCGAGCGGGCCGTCGAGATCGCCCGCGCGCAGAACGCCGGTGCCTTCCTCGCCCGGGCCGAGGCGGACCGCCGCTGAGCGACGGCCCGCCCCGCGCGTCAGGCCGTTGCAGTGCGCAACGCTTCGGCCGCGGCGATGACGGCCTGCGGGTCACGCTCCATCGCGAGGGCCGCCAGCCGGTGGAGCGTCTCCGGTCCGTACACCGTCGACGCCCGCTCGGGTGTCACCGGGCCGCCGAAGTTGGGCAGCGCGCCGCCGGTCGACCACGGCGCGAGCGCCGCGAGGATCGCCCCGGCGTCGGCGGTGGTCGCCTCGACGACCGGTGGCGCCGCGATGCCGATGGTCAGCAGGTTGTAGGCACCGCCGCGGTGGTCGACCGCGTCGCTCACCTCGGGCTGACGGGCGAGGGCCCCGCCGAGGAGCCGCACCTCGACGATGACCTGGCAGGACGCGGAGTCCGGGCCAGCGGCCGCGAGCAGCGCGTCGACCGCGCCGGCCGGGAAGTCCTGCAGGACCGCGCTGTGCTCGGCCACCGGCATCGGGTCGACGGGATCGTTGTGCACTGCACCGATCGCGGCGGCCGGCATGGTGCCGATGCCGCCGAGCACCGGCGTGGCCGCGGTGGCGATGGGCGCGAACACGGCGTCGCCCTCGGCCGGGTCGCCCAGCCAGGTGTACCGGACGGCCAGCACGGTCTTCCCGGCCAACGGCGGCGGCACGTTCGGCATCTCCGGCAGTCGCATGACCGCGACCGACGTCGAGCCCTGCTCCGGCAGGGTGGCCGACCACGCCCGCCAGGTGTGCAGGACGTGCGCGATGTCGTCGGCGGCGAAGAACAGCGCGCCGCCGTGGATGGTCGTCACGGGCAGCAGGTCGATCTCCACCGCGGTGACGACGCCCAGCGCGCCCTTGCCGCCGCGCAGGCCGCGGAACAACTCGGGGTCGTCGGTCGCGGTGACGCGGCGCAGCACGCCGTCGCCGGTGACGACCTCGAACGCCCGCACGTGGTCGGTGGCGAGCCCGAAGCTGCGACCGACGGGGCTCAGGCCGCCGCCGGTGAGGTAGCCGACCACGCCGACCCGCGGCGAGGAGCCGCACAGGCCGAACAGCCCGGACAGCGCGGCCTCGTCGAGGACCTGCTGCCAGCGCACCCCGGCGCCCACGCGGGCCACCCGGGCGTAGGGGTCGACCTTGAGCTCGGTGAGCCGGCCGGTGTGGACGAGGATCGTCGGCCGCAGGGCCGGAGCCGGGCAGTGGCCGGTCGCCCGGACGTCGACCTGCAGGCTGTGCGCGGCGGCGAACCGGACCGTCGCCACCACGTCGGCGGCCGTCGCGGCCTCGACGATCGGGAACGGGTGCGGGGGCACGGCGACGTTCCACGGCACCGCGAGCGCGGTGTGCTCGGGGTCGCCGGGCAGCAGCAGCCGGCCACTGAGGACGGGTGCGAGTTGGTCGAACGGGACGTCCGCGGTCGGCGTGACGTCGGGGAGCAGAGCGGTCATGGTGGTTCTCCGTCGCGAAGTCGGTGTGGTGCGGTCGACGCGAACGCTGCCGGGCGACGGTTGTGCGGCGCTTGCGTCGCGCTTGTCACCGGCCGAGGCGGTCGACCGGGATCGGTCCGCGGCTGCTCACGGTGCGGATCGCGAAGGTGCTGCGGGCGTCCTTCACCGCCGGGATCGCGATGATCTGGTCGAGCAGCAAACCGCTCGTACGCCAGGATGTCGGGCACCACCGCCTCGATGAGGAAGTCGGACTCGCCGGTCACGACGTGGCACGCCACGACGTGGGGCACGGCCATGAGCGCGGCCTCGATCGCGAGCGACGTCTCGCGGGAGTGCTGGTCGACGCGCAGGCCGATGAACACGGTGAGGCCCTGGCCCACCTGCGTGCGGTCGACGTCGGCGCGGTAGCCGCTGATGACGCCCGCGGCCTCCAGCGCCTTGGTCCGGCGCAGGCACGCGGACGGTGACAGCGACACCGCCTCGGCGAGGTCGACGTTGGCCATCCGGCCGTCGCGCTGCAGGTGGGTCAGGATGGCGCGATCGGTCGCGTCGAAAGCGTTGTCCGGCATGCGGGCGAGCCTAGCGCCCTCTGCGCGACACGATGTTGCGTACCAGGCCCTCCTGGGCGCAACATTCGCAATCGCGTGCCGCGGGTTTCGCGGCACGGTGGTCCCATGACGACGACACGGGCCGCGGCCCTCTCCATCGGGGCCCTGCTGGGCCCGAGCCTGCTGCTGGTCCCCGGCCTCGCGGCGGCCATCGCGGGCCGGCCTCGATCATCGACTGGGTGGCGCTGCTGGCCCTCTCGGGGCTGTTCGCGTGGGTCTTCACCGCCCTCGGTCGCCGGGTCCGCGGTGCGGGCGGTGTCGCGGCGTACGCCGCGGCCGGGCTGGGGGAGACCGCCGGCCGGGTGGTCGGCTGGGCGTTCCTCGCGGGCGTCGTGCTCGGCGCGCCGGTCGTCTGCCTGGTCGGCGGCAGCTACGTCGCGCAGGTGTTCGGCGGTGGGCTCGCGATGACCACGGCCGTCGCCGGCGGCCTGCTCGCGCTGGTCGTGGCGGTGACGCTCGCGGGCGCGAAGTCGTCGACGACGGTGCAGCTGGTGCTGGTCGCGGTGCTCATCGTGCTGGTGGCGGTCGCGGTGTTCGGTGCGGCGGGCTCGGCGCAGCTGGCGCACTGGACGCCCTTCGCGCCGCACGGCGTGCGCTCGATCGGCGACGCCGCCTCGGTGCTGATGCTGTCGTTCGTGGGCTGGGAGGCGATGGCGTCGGTCGTCGGCTCGCTGCGCGACGTCGACCGGCAGTTGCCGCGGGTCGTCGTCATCACCTTCGTGGTGACGGCCGTGTTGTACCTCGCCCTCGCCGTCGCGACGATCGGGGTCCTCGGCGAGCGCGCCGGTGACCCCGCCCCGCTCGCGGCGCTATTCGAGGTCGCCATCGGCCCGGCCGGCCCGGTGGTCGCGGCGGTGGCCGCCGTGGTGCTCACGCTCGCCGGCACGAACGCCTACCTGACCGGCGCGGCCGAACTCACCGTGCAGTTGCGGCCGGGGACGGACCGCCGGGTGCTGCAGGTCGCGGTCGCGGTGGTCGGCGCCGCCGTGATCGGCGGGGTGGCCGCGGGGTTCGTGACGCTGACCGGTCTGGTCGCGCTGCCCACCGCGTTGTTCCTGACCGTGTACCTCGGCTGCGCGGTGTCAGGGGTGCGGGTCCTGACCGGGCCGGTCCGGGTGGGGTCGGCCGTCGCCGCCGTGGCCACGCTGGTGGTGCTCGGTTTCAGCGGGTGGGCGCTGCTCGCGGTGGTCGCGGTCGTGGTCGCCGTGGTGGTGCCGACCCGGACCCGGCGTCACCGCACCGTGAGCTCGAGCTCCACGACGTCGCCGACCGTCACCTGCTCGGCCTGACGGACCTTCAGCTTCAGCGGCACGAGGTAGCCGCCCTCGCGCGGGAACAGCGAGGTCGTGAACGTGGTCCCGCCGAGCACGACCGTGGCCGGGATGACGCCCCAGCCGTAGGAAACCTCCGACGCGATCGAGACGATCTCGTCGGCGACCTCGTCCGGCACCTCGACGAAGTGGTGCGGCGCGGGGCCGCGCCACTCGAACACGGTTCCCGAGAACGTCCGTTGCACCCGGCCATTCTGGCGGTCCGCCAGCGGGTGACAAGTGACCGACAAGTGCGCGGCGGGACCGTTGCGGCCATGACCACCACGCACACCGGGCCGGCCCCGGTCACCTCCATCAACCCGTCCCCGTTCGCCGTCGAGATGTTCCGCTACGACCAGGCGCAGTCGCGCCCGTTCCCGCAGACGCTGCTCACGCTGGCTGGGCAGGGCGGGATCGGCGCCGACGGCGCGGTCGTGCCCGGCGGCACCGGACCGCAGCTCACGCAGGCGATGCTGAACGTCGAGGACCTGCTCGCCCGCGGCGGTATGGACCTGCGAGACGTGCTGTCGATGACCATCCACGTCACCGACATGGACGCGGCGATGGCGGCCTACGCCAACGTCGTCGAGCGGCTCGACACCCTCGGCGCCACGCCACCCTGCACGCTCGTCGGCGTCACCCGCCTGGCCCTGCCCGAGATGGCGGTCGAGGTCACGGTGTCGGCGGGGCGCTGAACCCGGGTTCAGCCGGCGCCGGCGCTCGCGCCGATGACGACGTCACCCTGCCCGCTGCGGGCCATCTGCACGCCGACGTCGGCACGGACACCGGCGGCGGGGGTGGCGCGGAACTGGCGCGCCACCTCGGAGACGGACGACCGGTCGACCTCCTCGAACCCCTCCCCGACCAGCAGGTCGCGGACGGGGCCGTCGAGGCGGTCGACGGCGTCGGCGGGGACCGGCACCCGGACCAGGTGCGACCAGCCGTCGTAGGTGCTGGCGCCCTCGGTGTTGGCCCGTAGCGCGGGAGCATCGACGGCGGACGTGCCGTCGCCCGGGCTCGCACCGAACAGGGTCGCGACCTTGTCGACCAGACCGCGGACCTGCACGGCGAGCGCCTGCAGTTCATGCGCGTCGAGCGTCATTGCACCGCACCACCGCTCGTGACGGGCCCACCGGTCATGGCGTGGTACAGGTTCCACCACGCGTCGGAGTGCACCTGCGTCCAGCCGTCGTGCTGCCACAGCACCGGCCATCCGCTGGTGAAGTTGCCGGTGTCGAGCTTGATGTTGCCGGCGAAGTGGTCGGGGTCGGCGCCGTGGCCGAGCCCGAACACCTCGGTGCCCTGCGTGGCCTGGATCGGGTCGAGCGGCGCGGTCATCGTGTAGCGGGTGACGCCGGACTGCAGGTCGGACGGGTTCCACACCCCGTGCCCCATGCCCGCGCCCTCGACGTAGATCTCGCGGTCGAAGCTCGCCCCCTGCTGGTCGGAGAGGCCGAGCACCGCGCCGCCGTACGACCACGCCATCCCGGTGGTGGTGACGTTCGCGCCCGGCGCGTTCGCCGCGATCTGCGCGTCGAGCTGGTGGCTGAAGTCGGCCAGGCGCGGCGCCAAGGCCTGCGAGTACGAGGGATCAGGAGCCTGGGTCAGCAGGTTCTGCGGGAAATCGCCGTTCTGGTAGACGAATCCGGCCAGCGAACGGTCGGGCGAGGCCTGCACGAACGAGTTGACGACGTTGTAGGCGTCCTGCTCGTTGGCCATCCGCGCGAACGTCCCGGGCGTGTAGACCATGACGTTGCGGGTGTTCGCGTTGATGTCGCCGACCATCTCGACGATCCGGCCGTTGCCGGTGGGGTCGAACGTCACGATCTTGCGGTTGTTGTCGAGGATGTTCTGGTACAGGTCGACCCGCCGCTGCGACTCCTCGATCTGCTTCTGCAGCGTGGACGAGTCGGGGTTCGCCGTGAGTTGCGACTGCAGCGAGGTCAGCGCGGCCTGTTCGTCGGTGAGTGCCGTCTGCACCCGGCCGCGGTTCGCGTTGATCTGGTCGGCGAACGCGCCGGTGACGGCCTGCCCGGACGCCGATGCGACCGTCCGGGGCTTGGCCTGCCCGGCCGTGCCCGCGAGCTTGTCGAACTCGGCGGCGATCTGCGCGTCGGTGGTGCGGTAGCCGTCGGCGCTGTCCTTGACGCCCTGGGCCACGGTCTTCACCGCGGTGGTCTGGTCGTCGACGATCTCGCCGAGGCCCTTGAGGGTCGTGGTGTTGAACTCGGCGAACCGGCTCGACGACGGCACCTGGCCGAACGCGTCGGCCGGCGGGGGAGCGGCCGTCATGGCCGTCGAGAGCTGCTGCTGGCTGTCGGCCTGCTGCGTGGCCGACTGCGCCTCGGAGTCGAGGGCGGTCGGCTTCACCCGGAAGTGGTCGGTGGCGGCCACGGGTCAGCGTCCGACCCAGGGGCGCGGATCCGGCGGGGGAGCGTCGTCGCCGACCACGCTGGGCGCGACGACGGACTGCTCGCCCCACACGTCGTCGGTCTCGACCAGCCAGGCCGGGCTGCGGCGGGCGCCGTCCATGCCGCCGCCCATCCCGGCGCCCATCGGCATCATCCCCATCGGCATGCCGCCGGCGGTGGTCCCCGCTGCACCGCCGACACCCGCCGCCACGCCCGACGCTCCGGCCGAGAGACCGGAAACCCCTGCTGCCGCGGGCAATCCGCCGGCACCGGCGGCCGATCCGGCCAGTGCCGTGTAGGCCGACGGTGCCGCCGCCCCGATACCGCCGGCGATGGCACCGCCGCCGATGCCGCCGAGGCCTCCGCCGCCGAAGCCACCGAGTCCACCCCCGCCACCGAGGCCACCGCCACCGGCGGCACCCGCGGCCTTCGCCGCGAGCGCCGCGGCCGCCGGGTCGGTCGCCGCGCCGACCTTGCCCCCGAGCGGGGCGCCGGTCTCGTAGGGGTTGAGCGGGCGCCCGTTCAGGGGGTCGAACAGGCTGCCGGAGCCGTCGACCTGTGGCGTTGATCGGCGGGTGAGGAAGCTCGGCAACTTCGGCAGCAACGAGCCGAACCGGCCGACCGAGGCCGCCGAGGCCGCGGCGAGACCCGCGGTGAACATGCTGCCGAACAACGGCACCTTCGACGACACACCGCCCGCACCGGCGACCAGTTTCCCCGGTCACGGGATCGACGAGGTCGCCGAGCGAGCCGCTGCCGACCCCGCCGACGCCGGCGCCGGCCCCGAACAGCGGCGCCGCCGCACCACTGCCGGTGTCGCCGCCGACGAAGCCCTGGTAGCTGCCGTCGGACGCGTACGGCGACGCCGGGATCGCGATCGCACTGTCGGTGTAGCTGTTGGCCAGCGTGGTCATGACCTGCACGGCCTGGGCGTGCGCGGCGTCGGAGGCACCCTGCGCCGCCTGCTGGGCCTGCACGGCCGCGACGGCCTTGCCCTGCTGCTGCTGGGCCGCGAGCAGGGTCGACGCCGAGGCCGCGGGGTCGGGGGCGAGGGGGGTGGTCGCCATCGCCATGGTCTCGGGCGAGACGGCGGGGACGTCGACCGGTGCAGGCATGGTGGCCCGCGCGGTGTCGAGCGCGTCGGCCGCGTGGGCGGAGAGGTCGCGCATGCGACGCGCGTGGTCGGCGGTCTTGCGGACGCCGGCGGCGAGGTCCTTGACCATGATCTGGTAGCTCGCCGCGGCGTCGCCCCGCCAGCTGTCGGAGAACCCGGCGAGCTGCGCGTCGAGCGCGCTCGCCTGTTCCGACATCAGGGCCGCGGTGTGCTCCCAGTGCGCGGCGCTGCGGTGCGCGCTGGCGGGGTCGGCCGCAGCCAGCATCGCGATGAGTTCCTGGTGGCTGTACCGGGCGAAGTCGGTGCGGGCCACCTCCTCGCGGTGGTGGGCCAGGCCGTCGCCGGCCGGCCCGGAACCGTTGCCCGATGCACCGTTCGCCGCAGCGGGGTTCGCGTTCTGCACGGTCGGTCCCTGCATCAGAGGATCCCTCCGTTGCCGCCGCCGCGCGGGCCGCCGGTGAGGGCGCCCAGGATCGAGCCGGTGACGCCGTCGGTGACGCCCTGCACGGTCTGTCCGACGCCCTGCACGGTCTGGCCGACACCCTCGACCACGTGGCCGAGCTCGTGACCCACGGTGCCGACCACGCCGCCGACCGTGTGGGTCAGGCCGGCGGTCACGCCGCCGACGGCACCGACGGCCTCGCCCACCGTGCCGGTGGCGACGCCGACGACCGTCCCGACCGGCCCGTGACCTCCGATGCCCCACGAGATGTCGTCGTCGGCCTGGGCGTAACCGGTGGCCACGGTGCGGGTGACCTCGTCGGCGAACTGCATGGCGGCCCGGACGTCACTGATGAGGCCCTGCATCTGGGCGGCGGCGTCGTCGGACCAGGTGGTGAGGGTCGACGCCTCGGAGAACGGTCCGAAGGCCGGGGGGTCGATCAGCAGTTCGCCCACGCTGTCCAGCGGTTTGGTGATGCCCTCGACCTGCGTCTGCAGCTCCCGCGAGATGTCGGTGAGGGACTGCAGGTGGACGAGGAACGAGTGCCGGCTGGGCGCGGGCGACGAACCCACGGGATAGGACGCGCTGGTCATGACAGGTCCGTACACCTTCGGATCGGGACGTGCTCACGGGTGCCGTGCCACCGTCACGACCGCGCCGCCTCCCGGGTGGTGAGTGGCGGCGCGGTCGGGACGGGTCGTGCGCTCAGGCGAAGAAGCCCGCGTTCTTGTTCTCCAGCGCGAGCTGCATGTCGTGCGCCTCGTTGGTCTTCTGCGAGAACGTCGCGATGATCTGGCTGATCTCCGCGGTGGCGGCCCGCAGCCGGGTCTCGGACTGCTCGGCGGCGAGACCCGCGGAGCTGCCCGACGCGTACCACGACGCCTTGAGCGGCGCGAGGTTCGCGGAGAGCTGGTCGAGGTAGTCGTCGAGCGCCTTGGCCTTCATGGCCAGCGAGTCGGCGCTGGAGCGCAGGGCTCCGAACTGGACGTTGATGACATCGGCAGCCATGTCAGCGTGCCTTCCTGCTCGAAAGGGTGGGAGGGTCCGTGATCAGGTCAGTGGGCGCTGCCGCCGACCAGGCGCGACAGCACGGCACCGCCGGCCGCAGCCTGGTTCGCCACCGTGTTGAAGCTCTGGTGGGTCTCGGCGTCACCGCTGCCGTAGTTGTGGTAGCTCTGGTTGACCAGCGTGGACATCGTGTCGAGCTCCTTGCTCGCCGCGGTCATGTCCTCCTGGAGCTTGGTGTGCAGGCCCCAGAACGCGGTGGCCTGGTCACCCTGGTACTGGGCCAACGTCGAGGTCAGCTCCTGCTCGAGGCTCGCCATGGTCTGCCGCGCGTTGTTCGCGGTCTCCTCGAATCCCTGGACCGCTCGCGTCATGGCGGCTGAATCTGACTGGAAACCCGGGCTGCTCATCGGGCGGACCACCTCCTCTCATCAGTGTTCGGAACGCGGCACATCGGGTTCCCCGGTGGGCACCCTGCGTTGTGGTGGCAGGGAGAACGCTACGAAGCGTCCGGGATCACGGATACGTCACAAGTGACCGATTCGTGCGGGGTCGAAGTACCCACAGCGACCCCGTCCGCCCCGACTCCGGCGCCCGCGCCGCGCCGCGCGAGACTGACCGGGTGACCCATCCGCTGGACCCGCTGACCGCCGACGAGATCCGCACCGCCGTGGCCGTGCTGCGTGACGCCGGGCGCGCCGGGCCCGGCTGGCGGATCGGGTCGGTCGAGCTGGTCGAGCCCGCCAAGGACGTCGTGCGGCAGTACGTCACGGGTGCACCGGTGGCCCGCTCGGCCGAGGTCGTGTGCTGGGACCGCGCGGGCGCCGGACCGCACGGCGCCGCACTGCACAAGGGCGTCGTCGACCTCGACGCGCGGTCGGTGACCTCGTGGGCCGACGTCCCCGGCAAGCAGGCGCCGGCGAGCGTCGACGAGTTCCACGAGGCCGAACCGGTCGTGCTCGCCGATCCGCGGGTGGTGGCGGCCCTCGCGGCCCGGGGCGTCACCGACCTGTCCCTCGTGCTCGTCGACACCTGGACGTTCGGTCACGAGGTCATCCCGCCGGAGTACCGCGACCGACGCGTCGGGTGGTCCGACCTGTGGGTGCGCGACACCCAGGGCGGCAGCCCGTACGCGCACCTGGTGTCAGGGCTCAAGCCGATCCTCGACCTCGACGCGATGCAGGTGCTCACCGTCGAGGACACCCCCGGAGCCCCGCCCGCGCCGACGATGGGCGAGTACGTGCCGGCGCTCGTGCCGGACCTGCGGGTGCGCGAGGACCTGCTGCCGGTCGAGATCACGCAGCCCGACGGTGTCTCCTTCGCGCTCGACGGGTGGGGGCTGACCTGGCAGAACTGGTCGCTGCGGATCGGGTTCAAACCACCGCGAGGGCCTCGTCCTGCACACCGTCACCTTCGACGACACCGCCACCGGCCGGCGCCGGCCCGTCGCCCACCGCCTGTCGCTCGCCGAGATGGTGGTGCCGTACCGCGACCCGTCGGTCGACCACGCGCGCCGCACCGCGTTCGACATCGGTGAGTGGGGCCTCGGGTTCATGACGACCTCGCTGGAACTGGGGTGCGACTGCCTGGGTGAGATCCGGTACCTCGACGCGGTCCTCCACGACACCGCCGGGGAGCCGACCACGATCCGCAACGCGATCTGCCTGCACGAGGAGGACGACGGCGTGCTGTGGAAGCACGTCGACTCGCGGGCGGGAGCCGAGGTCCGGCGCCGGCGGCGGATGGTGATCAGCTCGCACATGACCGTCGCCAACTACGAGTACCTGCTCTACTGGCGGCTGTACCAGGACGGCACGATCGAGTGCGAGATCCGCGCCACGGGCGTCATGGTCACCACCCCGTTCGGCGACGACGGCCCGCCGCCGTACGGCACGGTGGTCGACACCCGCACGTACGCACCGATCCACCAGCACTTCGTGGTGGCGCGGCTCGACCTCGAGGTCGACGGCCCGGCCAACACCGTCGTCGAGTCGCACACCGAGGCCCTGCCGGTCGCGGCGGACAACCCGCACGGCCTGGCGTTGCGGCAGGTGTCGACGCCGCTGCGCACCGAACAGCAGGCGATCCGTGACCAGGACTGGGCTTCGCAGCGGTCGTGGAAGGTCACCAACCCGGGCTCGCGCAACCGCCACGGTGATCCCGTCGCGTACAAACTGGTGCCCAGTGCATCGATCCCGCCGTTGATCGACCCGTCGTCACCGGTGTTCCGCCGCGCGCAGGTCATCGGCCACCAGCTGTGGGTCACGCCCTTCGCCGCCAACGAACGGTGGCCGTGCGGGGAGTTCGTCAACCAGAGCGAGGCCGACGACGGGCTGCCGGTGTGGACCGCCGCCGACCGGCCGATCGACGACACCGACGTCGTGCTCTGGTACGTCGGCGGCATCCACCACGTCCCGCGGCCCGAGGACTGGCCGGTGATGCCCGTCGACGTGGTCTCCTTCCGCCTCGTGCCCTTCGGCTTCTTCGACCGCAACCCGGCGCTCGACGCCGCCCCGACGATGGGAGCGCACTGCCACTGACGTGTGCGCCGGCACGCACGGGCGCTGACCCGACCGCGACGCGAGGCGCTCAGGCGCGGCGCGAGCGCGAGCCGGGGACGACGCGGCGGGCGAGGCGGACGAGGGGCGGCCGGGTGGCGGCGAGCAGCCCAGCGACGAGGGCGACTGCACCCGCCGCGACGAACAGCCAGTATCCGACGTCCGCATGCGCCTCGAAGCGGATCTGCGGCACGGAGGCGATGCTCGCGGTGCGGATCTGCAGCCACGCGGTGGCGACGCTGCCGAGCAGGAGACCGCCGAGCGCCGTCAGCACCGCGGCCGGCGCGGCCGTGCGTGGGCGCAGGAACGCCCACACCGCGACCACCAGCAGCAGGGCCGCCGCCGCGATCCACCACGGCCCGTACGAGATGCCGTCGTCGAGCGTGACCGTGAGCACCGAGCGGGACACGCTCCCGCCCGGCAGCAGCGTGGTGGTGCCCGGCGGGACGACGAGCGGCACGGTCGAGGCGTGGCCGAACACGTCGTACGGGATGTGGGCCGTCTGCGTGGTCGTGCCGTCGAAGTCGACCACGAACGCCGTGCGGTCGACGGCGTAGAGCGGCAGGAGCACCGCGACGCCCGCGAGCACCGCAGCGGCCGCGGCGGCGACGGCGGGCACCCGGCCACCGCGTGGCCGAGCTGCCGCGACCGGTTCGTCGGCCGGTGCGGCGAGACCCTCGTCGGCGTCGACGAATTCGATGCTCACGGCGCCAGTGTGCCCGGGCGGCACCGTCGCGGACCGCCTGAGCGTGTCACCTGGTCAGGTCGTCGTGGGCGTCGCTGCGTCGAGTTCGTCGGCCGGCGGCCGCCACGGCAGCTGGACCAGCTGCGTGCCGAGGCGACGGTGGACCAACGTGCCGCGGCCCGGCGGGAGCGGCTGCGCCTTGACGTCGCCGAGCAGGACGCCTTCGTCCTTCTGCCCGGACATGACCAACCCCGGTGTGCCGAGTTCGCGCAGGCGCTGCACCACCGGCTCGAACAGCCCGCGGCCGGCACCGCCCGCGCCGCGCGTCATGAGCACGTGCAGGCCGATGTCGCGTGCCTGCGGCAGGAACTCCAGCAACTGGTGCAACGGGTTCTTCGCCGAAGCCGCGATGAGCTCGTAGTCGTCGAGGAGCAGGAACAGGTCGGGGCCGGTCCACCACGAGCGGGTGCGCAGTTGGGCGGGGGTGACGTCGGGACCGGGGATGCGCATCCGCATGGCCTGGACGACCTCGGAGATGAACCCGGACAGCACCGGCTCGGACCCGGCGTACCCCAGCAGGTGCGAGTCGGGGACGGAGTCGAGGAGTCCGCGGCGGTAGTCCGCGACGATCACCGCGGCCTCGTCGACCGTGTACTTCTCGACGATCCCCGCGGCCAGTTGCCGCAGCAGGCTGGTCTTGCCGGACTCGACGTCGCCGAACGCGAGGAAGTGCGGGTCGGTGCCGAAGTCGAGGTGGACGGTCTGCAGGTCGTGCTCGGAGATGCCGAGCGGGACCCCGGTCGGACGGCCGTCGGCGCCGGTGGGCACCCGCGGCAGCGCGGTGGCCGGGAACTCGCGGGGCAGCAAGCGCACCGGCGGCGCCTTCGGACCGGTCCACGCCTGGGTGAGCCGGGAGTTGAGGTCGGCCGCACCCGACGGCAGCGTGCCGGTGCGGCGATCGGCGTCGACGCGGGGCAGGCCGGCGAGGAAGTGCAGCTTGTCGTGGGTGATCCCGCGACCCGGCCGGTCGGAGGGCACGGTCATCGCGGTGCGACGGTCGATGACCGAATCGGCCGGGTCACCCTGGCGCAGTTCGAAGCGGGTGCCGATCGCGTCGCGCAACGCGGCGCGCACCACCATCCAGCGCGTCGCCGAGACGATGACGTGGATGCCGAACCCCAGGCCGCGTGCGGCGATGCGGGTGATCTGCTCCTCGAGTTGTTCGTGGTCCGAGCGCAGGGTCGCCCAGTCGTCGACCACGAGGAACACGTCGCCGAACGGACGCCCCTCGCCGTCGACCGACGCGTGCTGCGCCATGGTCCCGCCCTCGGCGGTGAGCGTCGCGCGCATGGCCCGGTACGCGGCGATACCGTCGAGACCGTGGGCGCCGAACGCCTTCTCCCGCCGGGCCAACAACCCGGACACCTCGGCGACGATGCGGCGGACCCGTTCGCCGTCGGTGCCCTGCCCGTAGCCGCTGGTGTGGGGGAGGCCCGCCAGCGAGGACAACGCGCCGCCGCCCATGTCGACGACGAAGAACTGCACCTCGGCCGGCGTGTGCGTGAGCGCGAGCGCCGCGACTGTTGTCCTGAGCAACGTCGACTTCCCGCTGCGCGGCGCGCCGACCACGATGCCGTGCCCGGCCGCACCGGAGAAGTCGGCCCACAGCAGGTCACGCCGCTGCTCGTAGGGCTTGTCGACGATCGCGACAGGCACCGTCAACGTGCCGGTGCCCCGCCAGCCCGTGGTGCCGTACCCCCGCGCCGGGTCGACCGACAGCGGCGGGAGGAGGTGGTCGAGCGTGGGCGGGTCGGCCAGCGGAGGCAGCCAGATCTGGTGCGCGGGCGGGCCGGAACCCACCATCCGCTCCACGAGCGCCGACATGATCGTGGGGGCGTTGACGCCGGGCCGCGCGGCCAGCGCCTCCTCGGCCCAGGTCTTCGGGTGACCGTTGTCCGCTGCAACGGTGGGCGGAACCACCGGGCCGCCGGCGGGTACCTCGACGGCGCCGAGCCGGAACGGCACGGCCAGCGCCGCGCTGTCCGGCAGTTCCTCGGCCTGGCCGCGCGGCGGCAGCTCGCCCGAGACGTACGCGGCCTTGAGCCGGAGCAGGGTCGACACGTCGACCTTGAGGAACGCCGAGCCCGGCACCGGCGGGAGTTCGGCGGCATCGGCCACGCCCAGCACCGCCCGCGACTCCGAGGCGTTGAAGGTGCGCAGGCCGATCCGGTACGACAGGTGCGAGTCGAGCCCGCGCAGACGTCCCTCCTCCAGCCGCTGCGACGCCAGCAGCAGGTGCACGCCGAGCGATCGGCCGAGCCGGCCGATCTGGATGAACAGGTCGAGGAACTCCGGCCGGGCCGAGAGCAGTTCGCTGAACTCGTCGATGATCACCAGCAGCGACGGCAACGGGTTGAGCGGGGCGCCGGCGTCGCGGGCGCGCTCGTAGTCGCGGACGGAGGCCAGGTTGCCCGCCTTGCGCAGCAGTTCCTGGCGGCGGACCACCTCGCCGGAGATGGCGTCGGCCATGCGGTCGACGAGCGCGAGGTCGTCGGCGAGGTTGGTGATGACGGCGCAGACGTGGGGCAGGTGCTCCAGCGACGCGAACGTCGCGCCGCCCTTGAAGTCGCTGAGCGCGAGGTTCAGCGGCTCGGACGAGTGGGTGACCGCGAGGCCGGTCACCAGCGTGCGCAGCAGCTCGGACTTGCCGGACCCGGTCGCACCGATGACCAACCCGTGCGGGCCCATGCCGCCCTCGGCGGACTCCTTGAGGTCGAGGTCGACGGGACGGCCGTCGGGGTCGATGCCGATGGGGATCCGCAGCCGGTCGCGCGCCGAGCGCGGCTGCCAGGTCTCGCGCACGTCGACGTCGCGGGGGTCGCCGAGCCCGAGCAGACCGGCGAGCCCGAACGTCGCGGACATCGGCGTCGAGGTCGCCATCGGCGCGACCCGGTGGCGCGGGGTCAGCTGCCGGGCGAGCGCGGTGACGCCCGCGACCGACATCGTGTCGGGGCGGCCGAGGTAGCCGATGCCGTTCTCGCCGACCACCCCGAGCCGGAGCGCGGGGGTGCGCGACGACGCCTCGGGCTCGGACGGCTGCACGACGAGGTCGAGCGTGATGGGGTTCGGCGGCCGCATCGAGGTCTCGCTGGTGACGTCGACCAGCGTGATGCCGTACCGGCCGCCCGCCGGTGCGATCGCGGTGTCGCCCGCGGTCGACCCGCCGTCGACGACCACGACGACGTGCGGGCCGTCGAAGCCCGTCGGGGTGCGTTTGGCGAACGCCGGCCGCTCGCCGAGGTCGTCACCGAGCAGGGATGCCAGCTGCTGCAGCGATTCCGCGACCAGACGCACCGGGCCCGCTCCGTCGACCGCCTTCGCGTGCTGGGCGTGGGGGAGCCACTTGGCCCAGTCCCAGTCGCGGGCGCGGTCGGGTGAGACGCAGAACGCGATCTTGAGTTCCGACGGCGCGTGGAAGGTCGCGATCTGGGCGAGGACCGCCCGGGCCAGACCGAGCGTCTCCGCCCGCGGGCCGGCGATGCCGACGAGTGCGAAGGCCTTCAGCGAGATCGCGACCGGCAGGTCGGGCACCGCGGCGTAGGTCCGGATGAAGTGCCGCAGCGCCGTGGAACTCACCGGGTCGAGATCCTCGAGCGGCGCGGTCTGGGGTGCCTTCAGCGGGGTCGCGAGCCGCTGCGGGCCGGCACCGACACGCACCCGGCCGAAGTCGGGGTCGTGCCGGCGGCGCTCCCACAGACGCGGGCCGTCGACCAGCGCCCACAGGTCGGCCGGATCCGGTTGCTGGGCGGCGAGCGCATACCGCTGCGCCTCCTCGACGTCGCGGACCTGCTGCCGGAGCCCGCCGAGATAACGCTGGTAGTCGCGGCGTTCCTCGTTGACCTGCGCCTTCTTGGCCATGCCGCCCCGTGACATCGACATCACGACCATGCCGATCATGGCGCTGCCGTAGAGCGCGGCGAAGACGTAGGTGAGCGGACCGCCCGACCGGCCGATGTAGACGAACGACATCGCGCCCATCCCCAACATCATCGGCAGCATGAACATCAGCTGGGTCGCGCCGCCGCTGCCGCCGCCCGCCTTGGGCAACGCCGGCGGGGCCTGCAGCGTGATCTCGCCCTCGGGTACCTCCGGCAGCGGCACCCGGCGGGTCAACCCGCGCGGCGCGACGCCCGGGGCGGGCGCGGGGCGGGTGTCGGTCGCGTCGACCGCGTTGCGCGTGACCGGCTCCGGGGCACCGGACGACGGGGGCCGGGACGTGATCGTCACGGGCTCATGATGCCCGCGCCGAGGGCCGCGCTGCCCACACCGACGGCCCCGGTTGCGGTCACTTCGGCCACCCTCCAATGGGTAATTCTGCCGTCGGGGACGGCGCGAGCCGGACCATACGCTGCCAAACGACCACCACCGGGTCGCGGCGGACGGCACCGGTCCACGGCCCCATTCCACCAGGGGTCCCGGCGGGCCGCGCGTCGGACGGAACGTCCCGGACCGCGGGACAGCTCCACACACCAGCTCCGACGACCAACGCAGCGCCGACGAGGAAGCAAAGCCACCATCGATGCCAGCCGACCCGACTCGGGAAGCGACCCCGGGGGTGACGCCGCACGCGGCGGACCCGGCGGGTACCTCGCGCGCCCCGAGGCGATGCGGCACGTGGTCGGTGGCGTGGGTGCCCTGCTGGTGCACGCCGTGAGGACCGCCGTGGACCTCGGTGCCACCACCCTCGACGCCCGCGGGTTCGGCGCCTTCGGTGCGCCCGTCGCCGTGGCGCAGCAGGCGCTGCAGGACCGGCACGCCGACGCCCTCGACGGTCTGCTGCACGGCCTCCAGCGGGTCAACGCCGACGTGCGCCGGGTGGCCGACGCCTACGAACTGCTCGACCGCGAGGTCGCGGCGGGATTCCGTGCCTCCGGATCGCCCGGGTTCGACGCTGCGCCGACGGCGGGTGCGGCGACCTCCGCGCCCGCCGCTCCGGACACCGCGACCGGGAATGCCGCCGGGGGGTTGCTCGCCGGCCTGTGGGGTTCCGGCGTGGGGACGGCCGTGGCGGACCACGCCCGCCTCCACGCCGGAGCGGGCGAGCCCTCCTCGGTGGTGAAACGTCGTCGGGTACCTGCGCGACGGCGGGGTCGGCCGGATCGGCTCGGACCCGCTGCCGGCCGACGCGTTCGACGGCCCGACCTCGTTCGCCGACTGGCTGGACTCCGACCCGCACCACCAGACCCAGGTCGGCGTCATCCACGTGTACCGCGGCGACGTCCGCGACCTCGCCGACATCCCGGGTGGGGTGCGGGAGGGCGACGTCGTCGTCATCGACCCCGACGTCATCGGCGTCGCCACCGCGCCCGCGGCCGCGGGGACCACCGCCGCGCTCGCCAACCACGGACCCCTCGACCCGACGCTCGGCCACCGTGCGTCGGTCCGGGTCTACCGACCGCTCTGACCACCGCTCGTCCGACCACTGCCCGCCGATCCGATCGCACGCCGATCGCCACGAAGGAGGAGGACCGACATGGCGTTCATGCCGCCGCCGTCGTTCGCCATGGACGCCACGGCGGGATCCGGGGGACCGAGCACGTTCCTCCCGGAGATCGTGACCGGCTCGCCCGAGGCGATCATCGCCCACGTCTCGCAGATGCTGCAGCAGGCGAGCACGTTCCTGCAGCTGATCGACCAGTTCGAGCAGGCCAGCAAGCAACTCGAGCAGGCGTGGTCGGGCAAGGCCTCCGAATCGGCGTTGTCGAAGATCACCGATACGCTGTCGGCGTTCAAGTCCATCGTCGACACCATCCAGCAGGGCGCGCAGTTGCTGCAGACCTCCTCGACGCTGGTGCAGACCGCGCAGACGGCCTACCAGAGCGTCGTGGCGTCGGTGAACCCCACCGTCGCGTCGCTCATGTCGAACCCGTGGACGTACTCGGCGGCCGTCGCGCTGTCGACCTCGACCAGCTCGGCCCTGCGCGGGTTCATCGAGGCGATCGGCGGCGTGCTCAAGGCGCTCGGCGCGGGGCAGCTGGGCCCAGACCGTGATGTCGGTGGCGCAGATCATCGGCCAGATCGAGCAGCTGTTCGGCTCGGGCTCCGGCACCGGATCGACCTCGGGGTCCACGCCGTCGAACTCCACCGTGAGCTCCACGCCGGTCACCGCGCCACCGACCCCGCAGACCGTTGCCTCGGGCACCGGTCAGCAGGCGGTCGGCTCGGCCGGCGGCACCGGCAGCTCGGCCACCGGCTACGGCTCCGCGGCCGCGCAGAGCACCGACGCCGCTGCGGCGGCCGCAGCGCAGCAGAACGCGGGCGCGACCGCCCAGCCAGAACGCGGCGCACCAGGCGGCGCTCGCGAACCAGGGCCTCGCCGGTGTCGACCCGGGCTTCGGGAGCAGCAGCGCGACCCCCGCGGGTGCGGCGGTTCCGGGTGGCGCGCCGTCCGCGGGGGTCCCCGGCGCGGCGGGCCAGCAGCCGGTGGCCGCCGGCAGCATGCCGGGCGTGTCGCCCGTCGCCACCCCGGCGGTGAACGGCGTCGGTACCACCCCGACCCAGGTGCCCACCGCGGGCGGCGGCGCGAGCGTCGGCGACGTCGGCTACCACCCGGCGACCGCCGGCTCGGTGCCCACTCCCGCGACCGTCGGCGCGGCAGCGGGCGGCGGCGGCGTGCCGTCGATCACGGCGCCGGGCTCCGGGTGGATCGCGACCGACCCCGGTGCGAACTACGGCGCCACGGGTCACTACCCGACCGGCTCGTACGTCGACCCGGGTGTGTACGCCGGTGCCGGGAACGGGAGCACCCCCGGCAACGCCTTCGGCGGCACGGGCACCGGTCAGTACGGCACCGGCGGGTACGCGATGGGTGGTTACGGCGATCCCGCGGCGGGTGTCGGCCCCGGCCACGGCGGTCACCCGATCGATGCACCGAGCAACGGTGGCGCCGACGTCTCCATCGATCTCGACAGCAGCGGTCACATCACCTCGATCGACGCCCCGGCCGGTCACGACTACGACATCACGATCTCCACCACCGTCGACGGCGTCACCACCAGCCAGCACGCCGTCATCGACGACGGCAGCGTCGGGTCGTCATGACCGCGGTCGCCGCGGCCGGGACCGTGGACTGCTCGGGCGTGGTCGCGAGCATCCTGCAACGGTTCCGGGCGGTCGGCACCCGGATCGCCGACGAGGTCAAGGGCGATCCGGGGACGGTCCGCGCCGCGTCGCAGAAGCAACAGCAGCAGAGCCAGCAGCTGGCCCAGCTGTCGCAGCAGGCCCGCCAACGCAGCACGACCCTCGCGTCGAGCTGGGAGGGTGGGGCGTACGACGCGTACGTCGCGAAGATGGGCCGCGCTTGCGACCAGCTCGACCAGACCGCGCAGAAACTGGCCCTGCAGTCGCAGAAACTCGAGATGGCCGCCGGTGCGCTCGAGCAGGCGACCCAGCAGATGACCGCGGTGCTCGCGGACTTCGACGGCAAGGCCAACCAGCTGATCGCCCAGGCGCACACCGCGGCGCCGGGTGCCGTGAACGCCTTCATCCAGGCGGCGAACACACTGGGGCAGTCACTCGTCGACGCCGGCGAGAAGATCCGCGACAACCTCTCGCGCGCGTTGGACGTCATCGCCGGCAACGACCCCACCAAGCCCGGCGGCAACGACTACGGCACGAAGACCAAGCTCGACTCGAACCTCAAGTCCTGGCTGGGCAAGCAGCCCTGGTTCACGAAGTGGTACGCCGAGCACGGTGCGGGCACCGACCCGACCAAGCCCAAGTTCGGCGCGCTCGACCACCTCAACACCGAGCTGCTCGACGAGCTCATGGGCAAGAAGCCCGACCCGACGACCACGTTCGGCAAGATCGTGGACAAGACCTCCGGCACGGTCTGGAAGTGGGACAACGGCGGGAAACCGCTGTGGGAATGGGGGATCGGCGACAAGGGCACGCTGCGCACCGATCTCCCCGGCGGAGGCGCGGCGGGTGTCACCGGCAGCTACTACGCCGGCCCGCAGGTCACCGCCGACGCCAAGGCCGGGTGGGAGGGCAACCAGCTCTCGGCCGACGTCGGTGCCAAGGCCACGCTGCTCGACGCCAAGGGCAACGCCTACGTCACCTACGGCCCGGCCACCGCCCAGGCGAACGGCGAGGTCTACGTCGGGGCGAACGCCGACGCGAACGCCAAGGTCGGCCTCGACGGCGCGTCGGTGCACGCGGGTGCATTCGCCGGCGGCAAGGCCGAGGCCTCGGTGGCGGGCGACGTCGGCGGTATCGGCGCGGGCGTCAACGGCTCGGTGCGGTTACGGCGTGGGCGCCGAGTTCGACGCCAAGGCGACGTGGGAGAACGGTCACGTCCAGGTCGGTCTGCAGGCCGGGGCCGCCCTCGGTCTCGGCGCGAGCGTCGGCGGCACCATCGACATCAACCTCCCGAAGGTGTGGGAGACCTACCAGCACTACGACCCGGTGGGGGCCCAGGCGTTGCGTGACGGCGCGACGTGGGTGGGGAACACCGCCACGGAGGCGAGCAACGCCATCGGCGACGTCATCCACCGACTGGGAGGGAACTGACCATGACCGCACCGTCGGTCGACGACCTCTCGGTCCCGCTCGCGTTCACCCTGCCGCCGGGGTGGCAGCAACTGGACCCCGACACCAACGGCGCCCCGGGCTCGGCCATGCTCGCGCTCTACGAGGAGCGCGGCGAGACCTTCACGCCCAGCATCACCATCGGCATCCAGCGCCGGCTCGACCGGGCCACGCTCGAGCAGATCGCCGAGGAGGCGGTCGCGCGGCTCGCGAAGGTCACCGAGTCGGTCGAGGTCATCGACCGGCAGGAGGTGGGCTCCGGGCACGCACCCGGCATCACCCAGACGCTGCTGCTGGTCACCTCGTATGGCGGTGTGACCCAGGAACTGGTCCAGTCGCAGGTCCACATCGAGGTGCCGCTCGTGCCGCCGACCCCGGGTGAGGTGCCGGCCGACCGGCTCGCGATCGAGTTGACCGGCACGACCGGCCGCGAACAGGCCACGACCGTGCTGCGCGACTTCCAGGCCTTCGTCGACAGCGTGCACGTCGAGGTCCGGCCCGACGACGACGCCCGCGCCCGTCACGCCTCCCCGCCACCGTCAGGAGATCCCGCGCCGTGACCCTCCCGCCCACGCCCGATCTCGACGCGCTGCTGGAGCAGGTGCGCGTGCAGCAGGAACAGGTCGCCGACGTCCAGCGCAGTGTCGAGGCGATGGAGATCCGCGGCGGCTCCCGCGGCGACGAGGTGAGCGTGACGCTGCGCGGCACGGGGCAGTTCACCGACGTCACCTTCCACGGCGACACCCTGCGCCGGTACGGGGCGCAGGAACTCGGCGACATCGTCCTGGAGGCGGTGAACGACGGCCTGGCGAAACTCGCCGAGGCGAGCCGCGCACGGTTCGCGCCGTTCGTCGAGGCCGCCGGTGAACAGCCCGACCGCTACGGCGAGACGTACTGACCGGGTGCGGGTGGCCGGGCGCGTAGCGTCCGGCCCATGACGGACGTGACCTCGCTGACCCAGGCCGGGTGGCTGTCCCGCCAGGAGATGGACGCCGCACGCGAGCGGTTGCCGATCCTCTACGTCGACGCCGTGCCCGTCCGCGTCGACGAGCAGGGCACGGTCACCGAGGTGGGGTTGCTGCTGCGGGTCGGCGGTGACGGCACGATCAAGCGGGCGCTGGTCTCGGGTCGCGTGCTCTACCACGAGCGGGTCCGGGCGGCCCTGGTCCGCCACCTCGAGAAGGACCTCGGCCCGCTCGCGCTGCCGAAGATCCCGGTCTCGCCCCAGCCGTTCACGATCGCCGAGTACTTCCCGACCCCCGGCGTCACCCCGTTCCACGACCCGCGCCAGCACGCGGTCTCCCTCGCCTACGTCGTGCCGGTCGAGGGCGACTGCGCCCCGCAGCAGGACGCCCTCGAACTGACCTGGTTCACCCCGGACCAGGCGCGCGACCCCGGCGTGCTCGCCGAGATGGGCAACGGCCAGTCGATGCTGTTGCTGCAGGCGTTCTCCCACCTCGGGGTCTGACCGCCGCTCCCGGCCGGGGTGGCCGTCGGCAGCCGCCGAAACTGTTACCAGAAGTTCCCGATACCGCGCGTAATGCCCGGTTTCGCGGTGTGACGAGCGCGAAATTCTTCCTGCTCAACCTTTCTCTCGGATGTTAAATCCGGTTAAGGTTCTTCCTGTTGCACCGCACGTCGCTGTCGCCGGTGGTGAGCAACCGCCGACCCGTGGGCGCTGTCGTCACGGGTCCGCCCCGACCCCGACGAGGAGATCCGCCGCGTGTCCGCCGTGCCCCTGGCCCCGCCACCGACCACCACCGCCGTCGACCCGCAGCCGCCGGCCGGACTCCACCGCCGGCAGGTCCTGCAGGGCATCGCCGGCCTCACCGCGTTGGGCCTCGCGGGCTACGGCCTCGCCGCGGCACCGGCCGCCGCCGCGGCCCCGGCCACCCCGCCCGCCTCCACGCCGACGACCGCAGCGGCCGCGGCCGCCGCCGCCCCCGGGCGTCCCGGCTCGGTGTTCGCGGCCGATCCGGCGGCCCACCTGCTCCGGCGCGCCACCTTCGGGCTCAACCCCACCGTGCTCGCCGACATCGCCCGCACCGGCCCGCAGGCCTGGCTCGAGGCGCAGCTCGCGCCGTCGTCGATCGCCGACCCGGTCGACGACCTCATCGCGACCAACCTCCCGCGGCTGCGCTGGTCGACGGCACGGGTGCGGGCGGCGTACGCCACCCCGACCGGCGACCTGCTCGAGGACGTGCTCGCCGGCACGGTCGCCCGCGCGGTCTGGTCGACCCGGCAGTTGCAGGAGGTCATGGTCGACCTCTGGTCGAACCACCTCAACGTGCCCGTGGTCGACGCGGACCTCTGGGCGACGCGGCACACCTACGACCAGGTCATCCGCTCGCACGCGCTCGGCTCGTTCTCCGACCTGCTGCAGGCGGCGATCCCGCACCCGGCGATGGTGCAGTACCTCAACGCCGACCGGTCGACGGTCCGGGGCATCAACGAGAACCTCGGCCGGGAACTGCTCGAACTGCACACCGTCGGTGTGACCGCGGGGTACACGCAGAACGACGTCGTGGACTCCGCCCGGATCCTCACCGGGTTGAGCCAGGACGCCGCGGGGCGCGCCTCCTTCCGCGCCCAGGACCACGCCACCGGGCCGGTCTCCGTGCTCGGCTTCCACGACGCGAACAGCCGGCCGGACGGCCGGCCGGTGGTCAAGGCGTACCTCGACTACCTCGCCCTGCACCCGTTCACCGCACGGCGGATCGCCACCAAGCTCGCGGTCCGGTTCGTCTCCGACACGCCGTCGGCCGCGCTCATCAGCAGCCTCACCGCGGTGTACCGGCGCAACCGCTCGCAGATCGTGCCGGTCCTGCGGGCGCTGTTCGCGAGCTCCGAGTTCGCCGCCTCGGTCGGGCTGAAGTCAAGGCGGCCGTACGAGGACGTCTACGCCACCGTCCGGACCATGGACATCAAGCCGGGCTCGGTCGACGACCTCAAGGCCTGGCGGATGGTGCTGCAGTTGACGCGGTTCGAGGGCCAAGTGCCGCTCACGCACGCGCCGCCGGACGGCTACTCCGACACGATCGGCGAGTACACGACGTCGTCGTTCCAGCTGGGCCGCCTCAACCTGCACCAGGTGGTGCCGTGGGGTCAGCTCCCCGATCTGCCCGCGCCGGGCGCCTACGTCAGCGGACCGACGACGACCCTCGGTCAGGCCGTCGACGCGATCGCGCTGCGGTTCCTCGGGACCCCGCTCTCGAGCGCGCACCGCCAGGCCGTGCTCGACTTCACGACCCACCCGGCCGAGTACGACGTCCGGTCGTGGACCTGGCGGCAGCTGGAATACCTGATCGCCCCACTCCTGCTCGATTCGCCCTACTTCACACAACGGTGACCACAACCATGACTGTTGCAGCCAACAACGTTGCACCCCACAACGCTTCGGACGACGCCTGCGAGGTGTGCGGGCCGTCGCGGCGCGGATTCCTCGGCGCGGCCGGGCTCACGCTCGCCGGATCGGCGGGTCTGCTCGCCGCCGGCACGTGGTCCCGTACCGCCCGGGCGGCGACCCCGACCGCGGGCGACGTCCTCGTCGTGCTGAGTCTGCACGGCGGCATCGACGGGCTCTCGGTGGCCGCCCCGGTCGCCGACCCCGAGTACCGCCGGCTGCGCCCGAACATCGCCGTCCCGGCCTCGCGGGCGATCCAGCTCGACGCCACGTTCGGCCTGCACCCCGCCCTCGCGCCCCTGAAGCCCCGTGTCGACGCCGGTCAGTTCGGCGTCGTCCACGCCGTGGGTCCCGCTCGACCGCAGCCGCTCCCACTTCGAGTCGATGGACCACCTCGAGCGCGCCGACGCGGGCTCGTCGGTGCGCACCGGCTGGCTCAACCGGGTCGTCGGTCTGCAGAACAGCGGGCCGTGGGGGGCCACCCAGGTCGGTTCCGCCGTCCGGTCCGGAGCCCTTGCCGGACCGGCCCCGGTGATGAGCGTGACCACGCTCGCGAACGCGACCTTCGCGGGTGCGCCCTCCGCGGCCCCGCTCGACCGGTGGGACACCGCGCTCGCCGCGTTGCACACCGGGAGCGGGTCCCCGCTCGCCGTACCGACGACGGCGGCGATCGCGGGCGTCCGCGCCGCCGGGGGGATCCGGACCAAGCGCACCACCGGCGGCAGCTACCCGGCCTCGCCGCTCGGCACCGCGCTCGCCGACATCGCCGCGGTGATCCGGTCCGACCAGCTGGTGCGGGTCGCGGTCGTCGACAGCGGCGACTGGGACCACCACGTGGACCTGGCCTACCGGATGGAGCACAACCTCGCGGACCTCGGCGCCGCGCTCGCGGCCTTCGCCGACGACCTCGGGCCCGACTTCGCCCGCGTCACGGTGGTGACCGTCTCGGAGTTCGGGCGCCGGGCCGCCGAGAACGGCACCGGCGGGGCCGACCACGGCCACGGCAACGCCGTCATGGTGCTGTCGGGCAGCGGGCTGCGTCCGGGCAGCCGGGTGTACGGCCGGTGGCCGGGTCTCGCGCCGGCTCAGCTCGACGGCGGCGACCTCGCCGCCACCTCCGACTACCGCGACGTGCTCGCCGAGGCGCTCACCCGCCGGTGCGGTGTCGGCGCGGCGGACCTGGCCGCGGTCTTCCCCGGCTACAGCCCGCAACCGGTGGAGGCGTTCGCCCCGCTGCACTGAGCCGTCCGGACGCGCCGAAGGGCGTCTCGCCCGATAAGTTCCTCCCCATGACGACGTCGGCTGCGCCGCCGGGCCGGGCCGTGGCCGCACCACCCGACCACCCCGTCAACACCCCGACCCGCCGCGTCACCGTCGTGACGCCCACCGCGCGCGTCGACGTCGCGCTGCCGGTCGAGGGCACGCTCGCCGAACTGGTGCCGCAACTGGTGCGGATGTCCGGTGCCGCGCCGACGGTCGGCGCCGCGGTCAACCCCGGCTGGACGCTCGCCCGCCTCGGCGGCGCACCCCTCGAGCCCGGACTCACGGTCGCCGGTGCCGGGGTCGACGACGGCGAGATCCTCTACCTGCAACCGCGCGGGCGGTCGGCCGCGCCGTTGCTGTTCGACGACGTCGTCGACGCCATCGCGTCGGCCGCCCAGACCCGCCGCGGCGTGTGGGGCACCGGATCCGCCCGCCGGTTCGCGTTGGCCGTCGCCGTCGCCGCCTTCACCGGCGCGAGCCTGCTCGTGCTGCCGATCACCGACAGCCCGTGGACCGCCGTGCCGATCGGTGCGCTCGCACTCGTCCTGCTCGCCGGCGGACTCGCGGTCTCCCGCGCGTGGGGCGACAGCGCGGCGGGTGCGCTGTGCGGTGTCGCCGCCGTGCCGGTCGCCTTCCTCGCCGGGCTGACCGTGCTGCCCGACCGTGCGCTGTTCCCGTTCCAGGCCGGGCCGTTCGCGCTCGCCGGCGCGGCCGTCGCGCTCGCGGCCGTCATCGCGCTGTTCGCCGTGGGCGACCGCGGCCCGCTGTTCGTCGGCATCGCGGTCGCGGGCGGTGGGGCGGCGATCGCCACCGGCGTCACCGCGATCGTGCCGACCGGCGCGGTCGACACCGCGGCCGTCGTCGTCGCCGTCGCCACCGCGCTCGGGACCCTCTCACCCATGCTGTCGCTGCGGATCGCGCGACTGCCGCTGCCCCGGGTCCCCGCCGACGTCGAGACCTTCCGCGCCGACGAGGGGGCGACGTTCGGGCGCGACGTCCTCGACCAGACCACCGCCGCGGAACAGGTGCTGGCGGCATTGCTCGGTGCGCTCGGCGCGCTCACCGCCGGCGCCGCGGTCGTCCTGCTCGCCGGCGGCCCGGACGTGTGGGCCTGGGTGCTCGCGGGTGTCGCCGGGATCGCGTGGCTGCTCCGCTCGCGGTCGTACGTCGGCACCGAGCAGCGGATCGCTGCAGTGTGCACCGGTCTCGTGGTGCTGGTCTTCGGCGGGCTGCGGTTGGTCGCGAGCGGCGGGTCGCTCGGCGTCGCCATCGGTGCCGGGGTGGCCGCGCTCGTCGGTGCCGCTCTCGTCGCCTACGCCCACCGCGTGCCGCACCGTTCCCGCTCGCCCTACTGGGGGCGGTTCTTCGACATCGTCGAGTTCCTGTGCCTGGTCGCGGTCATCCCGCTCGCAGGTCAGGTGCTCGACCTCTACCTGGACCTGCGCGCCGCCATCAGCTGAGTCGCCGCGTGGCCGGTCACACCGCGAGCGGCAGGGTGCAGCGCACGCCTCGGGCCTGCTCGCCGACGATCGTGACCAGGTCGGCGTCGAGGCCCGCGACCACGGCGTCGAGGGCGGAACGGACGTCGGCGCGGGCCGTCTCGACCGGAACGCCCACGCGGACCAGCACTTCCTCGTCGACCGCGCCGTAGAGGTCGCGGCGCAGCGTGGTCGACACGCAGGTGAACGCCGAACCCGGCGCGTGGGTGCGCAGGAGCCCGAGGTGCTCCTCGATGCCGCCGGGGCGCGCCGGGCGGAGTGTGACCTGGTGCAACGATCCGGCCGACCACTCGCGCCAGCTCTCGTGGGGCGCGGGTGCGGCCTCGGCGCCGGTGAGCACCATCGGGTCCAGGCCGACCGCGACACCGAGTTCGCCACGGAGTTCGCGCACGCCCAGCGGCGCGGCCGGCACGCCGGCCTCGGTGAGGTCGCGGGCCAGGCCGAGCGCGGCCATGGCCGTCGCGCGGATCGCGCCGGTGAGGCCGCCACCGCGCGCCTGCGCCGCGGCCGGTGCCGCGGCGGGCAGGTATCGCACCGCGAGCCAGTGCACCCGCAGCACGCTGTCGCGGGCCGGCCCGGGGACCGACCACACCACGAGTTGGGCCGCGGCCAGCGGGATGTCGGCGCGGTCGAAGGCCGCGCGCATCCCGCGGAGCAGCCGATCGGGCTCGGGGTCGACACCCGCGGTCACGCGGACCACGCCCGACACCGCGTCGGTGCCCTCGCCGCCGAGGACCACCACGCCGGCGCGGTTGCCGGCCCGGTCGACGTGCGCGCGCACGGTGAGCCCGGTGAGGCCGAGTCCGTGCAGCGCGGGGTCGAGGGCGTCGAGCGTGCCGTCCTCGCCGGCGCCGCTGCCGCCCGCGCCGGACGCGGACCGACGGTCGGCGCGCCGGCGGACCACTGCACGCCACCGGAACGCGAGCAGTCGCGCCGCCCACTGGTCCAGGCTGCGGCCCCGCCTGCGGATCCACGTCGCGAGGACGGCGAGCACCGCGACCGCCCCCACCGTGACCTGCACCGGTCGCACGGGCTGCAGCGGCCACAGCGTGGCCAGCACGGCGACGGCGGCCACCTCGAGCACCACCAGCCGAACGAGCCACCGGCGGTTGGTGTGCGACCGCGCCGACGTCACCCGCTCGCGTCCGCTGCTCGGCGCGTGGGGATCGCGCCGCCGCCGACCGGTGCCCGGACGCACGACCCGCGAGGTCGCGGTCCCCTCGACGGTCCGGACGTCGCCGTCCGCGCCCGCCGAGGCACTGGTCACCGTGACGTCCTTCGTGGTCGTGGGGATCACGTCCGGCGTCATCCGCCGCGGTCGTCTAGGTTCTCGACCAGGGCAGATTCTGGCATTGCGGACGTCAGGGCGCTCACCGGGACCGACCGGGCCGAGCAGATCGGGGAGCAGGGCAGGTGTGGACCCAGCGCGACCAGATCCAGGCCTACCAGTTCCTGCGCCGGCGGCTGGTCTCCGCGCTGACCCTGGGTGACGCGAACGCACCGACCTCGCCGAGTCGCCGCATCGTGCTGGCCACCGTGCTGGGGGTCGTCGCCCTGGTGCTGTTGCTCGCGGGCTTCGGCATCTTCGCCGTCATCAAGCCGGGTGCGCCGTCGGACTGGCGCGCCGGCGGCGCGGTCATCGTCGAGAAGGAGACCGGTACCCGGTTCGTCATCGGCACCGACGGCAAGGCGCACCCGGTGTTGAACTACGCGTCGGCGCGCCTGCTCGCGGGCGGTGACGGCAGCAAGACCGTGTCGGTCGCGGCGAAGACCCTCGCCACCGTCCCGCGCGGTCTGCCCCTCGGGATCCCCGACGCCCCGGACTCGCTGCCGGTCGCCGCCTCGTTGTTCACCGGGCCGTGGTCGGTGTGCTCGCAGGTGACCCCCGGTGCGCCCGCGAACGCTGCGCCCACGACGGTCGCGGTCATCGGCCCGCTCGCCACGGGCCCGGCGCTGCTGCCGGCTTCCGACGCGCTCGTGGTCCGCGACCCGGCGTCGGTCCGCTACCTGGTGACCGGCGGCACGCGGTACGCCCTCGGCGCCGACGCCGCGGTCGCACTCGGGTTGGGCACGGCGCAGGACGTCCCGGTGTCGACGGCCTTCGTGAGCGCGGTGCCGCTCGGGCGCCCGCTCGCGGTGATCGCGATCGACGGTGCGGGCACGCCGGGCCCGCGCGTCGGCGGCGCGGCGACGATCGTCGGCCAGGTGCTGCAGACCGACAACGTCGGCGCCGGTGCCCGGTTCTACGTCGTGCGCACCGACGGCCTGGCGCCGCTCACCGAGGTGGAGGCGGCCCTCGTGCTGGGGGCGCCCGGGAACCGGGTCGCGTACGGCACGAACAAACCCGGCCCGGTCAAGGTCGCCTCGGCCGATGCGCTCGGTGCGCCGCAGTCGTCGCGGAAGCTGCCCGAACCACCGTCGGCCGACGGCAGCAACAGCGCGTCGGCGTACCCCGCGGCCGTGCCGACCGTGCGGCCGCTCACCGACGACCTCACCGCCGGGTTCGTCGTGTGCGCGAGCAGCCCGGGCCAGGGGCAGACGGCGATCGTCGCCGGTCCGGTCCTGCCGCTGCCGGCCGGTGCCCGCGCGGTCGCGACACCGCCGTCGACCGATCCCCGGCTCGCCGACGCGGTGTACGTCGCGCCCGGCCGGGGGTTGGTCGTCGCGTCCGCCTCGGCGCCCGACTCGCCGCAGGGGACGACCTACCTCGTCACCGACCAGGGCGTGAAGTACCCGATCGGATCGAAGGAATCGCTCTCCGCGCTCGGGTACGGCGCGATCCGCGCGGCGGGGGTGTCCTCGTACCTGCTCGCCGTCCTGCCGACCGGCCCCGCGTTGTCGCAGGCGGCGGCCGAGGCCGTCGCCGCGGGGGTCGCAGCCGCCGTGCCCACCGCCACCGCATCGGACACGCGGTCCGCGTCGTCGTCACCGTCGCCGACCGGGAGTTGAGATGACCCCCACGGTGACGCTCCAGCGGCTGACGCCCGACGACTGGCCGGCCTACCGCGACGTCCGGCTGGCCGCGCTCGCCGACGCACCGCGCATGTTCGGGTCCGACCTCGCCCGCGAGCAGGGTTTCGACGAAGCGGCGTGGCGCCAGCGCGCTCCCGGCACGACCGTTGCTCACAGCAACGGTGAGGCGGTCGGCATGGCCGGCTGGTACTGGACCGACGAGCCGCGGACGGCCGACCTCGTCGCGATGTGGGTCTCGCCGGCCGGCCGCGGCCGTGGGGTCGGTGTCGCCCTGGTGCGCGACATCGTGGCGCAGGTCGTCACCGAGCGCGGCGCGACACTCGAACTCGGCGTGCTCGTCGACAACGCCGTCGCGACCGCGCTCTACGCTCGCGAGGGATTCGTCGACGTCGGCCGCGAGGTCGGTATCCGCAGCGGTGACCTGCTGCGGCGCATGCGGTACGTGCCGAGCAGCGGAGGAGCGGGGACGCGATGACCGAGGTCGAACCGGCGGGTCCGATCCACGTCGCCGTGGTCGAGGACCACCCGCTCTACCGCGCAGCCGTGGCGAACGTGCTCGCCGAGACCGAGGGTTTCGAGCTGGGCGCGGTCGCGGAGTCGGTCGCGCAGTTCGCGGCGTACGGGCAGCCCGCGGGCAGCGTCATCGTGCTCGACCTCAACCTGCCGGGCGTGCACGACGCCGCCGCCGTGCTCGAGGTGAGCGGCATGGGCCACCGCGTCCTCGTGGTGTCGGCCCAGGCGGGGCAGGAACAGGTGCTCGGCGCGATCGCCGCCGGCGCCCGCGGCTACCTCACCAAGGACGCCGGCGGAGACGAGATCGTGCGGGCGATCCGCGAGGTCGCGGCCGGCAACAGCTACGTCAGCCCCACGCTGGCGTCGTTCCTGCTCGGTTCCGCGCGCGACCGCTACGCCGGTCCGAAACTGGAACTGTCGGCGCGGGAACGCGAGGTGCTGGCCCTGGTCGCCGCCGGCGAGCGCGACCAGGACATCGCCGAGACGCTGATGATCAGCGTGCGGACGGTGCGCTCGCACCTGGACCGGATCCGCGACAAGACCGGCCGCCGACGCCGTCCCGAGCTGACCCGCCTCGCGATCGAGGCAGGCATCATGCACGAGCGGCGCGACTGAAACCCTTCAGAACGCGCCCTTCTCGCCGACGTCGAGGATGGTCGTCGGGATGATGAGGATGTCCTTCGCCAGCAGGTCCGTGGCGATGCCCAGTGCCGCCGCGATGTGCGGTGTCTGCATGTGGGCGTCGAGGTCGTCCTGCCCCCGCCACTTCTCGACCGTCACGAAGGTGTCGGGCTCGGCCACCCCGCGCTGGAGGCTGTAGAGGATGCAGCCCTCCTCGCCGTGGGCGCCGGCCGCCAGATCGCGCAGCGCCGCCTCCAACCGGTCGCCGGTGCCGGGCTTGCCCGTGATGACTGCGACGGTGCCGATCATGGTTCCTCCCACGCTGGACGGTGTACGCCCGATCGTGCTCCGCGGGATCAGTGAGGGGTGCGGCGGGTGGCGATCTCGCCGAGCAGCGTCACTGCGGCGACGACGCCCACGAACGCCGCGTAGGCGAGCGCGGTGTGCGACAGCCCGATGTCGTTGACGAGGATTCCCCCGATGACGGCAGGGATGCTGAAGCCGAGATAGCTGACCACGTACACGGCCGAGAGCAGCCCCGCGCGTTCGTGGGGCTGGGCGAGCTGGGTGACACCGCGCAGGGCGCCGAGGAACCCGACGCCGAAGCCGCTGCCGGCCACCACGCCCGCCACGACGAACAGCCACAGCAGCGAGGTCGCGAGCGAGACGAACACGAGCACGGCTCCGGCCACCAGGGCGACCGTGCCGATCCGGGTCATGCGGTCCGGCGCGAGGTCACGCAGCAGGAACGCACCGACCGCTCCCGCCGCCGGCAGCAGCGCGATCACGAGTCCGACCTGGGCGTGGTTGGTCAGGCCGAACACGACCGCGAGCAGCGAGCCGCCCAACGAGAGCACCATGCCGCCGAGCGCCCAGGCGGCGATCATCACCGGCGCCGACCGCGCGAACGCCGCGCGGGCCGGGCGGGGCACGGACACCCGCGGTCGCAACGAGGCGAGCGCGCCGGGCGTTCGCCGCACCGATTCCGGCAGCACCGCCACCGCCGCGGCGAGCACGAGGAACAGGCCGCCCAGCAACCAGAACACGAACTGCGACGGGTCGGGGCCGTACTGCACCAGGGCGCCCGCGCCGACGGCGCCGGCGGCGAGGCCTGCGGTGGGCGCGAGGCTGTTGACCAGCGAGCCGAGGCGGGAGCCGTCGGCCGGTTGGAGGTCGAGCAGGTACGCGCCGAGGACGGCGACGGCCGCGCCCGTGGCGACCCCCTGCACGATCCGCGCCGCCAGCAGCCAGCCGGTACCGGTGGCGCCGACGAACACCGCCATCGACGCGGCTTCGGCCACCAGCGCCGCCGCGAGGACCGGTCGCCGGCCGACCTGGTCGGACAACCGACCCACCGTGAGCAGTGTGGCCAGCAGCGCGATGACGTAGACCGCGAAGATCACCGTCAACGCGATCGCCGAGAACCCGAACCGCTGCTGGTACACCGCGTAGAGGGGGCTCGGAGCGCTGGAGGCGGCGAGCATCGCGGCCGTGGTGAATGCGACGATCCAGAAGCCGACGTGGCGCGGGACGTGGCGGGCGCGGGGAGGCGCCGGGGTGCGGTGGGTGGTCACGCCGGCCTCGATCGCGGGTTCGGCCAGCTGTGAGCTGGGGAGCAGTTCGCTCATGTGGGACACCATCCTGCCGGGAACAAGAGCACAGTCGGTTCGACTTGCCTCGAAGGGTCGAACCGGTCGACCCCGAGGATCGTTCCAAGAAAGTCGAACTGTGATGACGACCACGAGCAGCCCCGCGGGGGCCCGCACGATGCCGCACCCGGAGGCCGCCGACATCGAGCTGACCTCGGTGCTGTTCGCGCTGTCCGACCCCGCCCGCCTCGACCTGGTCCGGCTCATCGACACCGAGGGTCCGCAGACCGTCGCCCAGTGCCACGTCGTCGACCCGGCGGCGCCGAAGTCGACCTTCTCCCACCACCTCAAGACGCTGCGGGAAGCGGGCGTCGTGCGCAACGTCCCCGCCGGCCGGCAGCGGCAGATCTCGCTGCGCCGCGACGACCTCGACACGCGTTTCCCCGGCCTGCTCGACGCCGTCATCACCGGCGCCTGAGGTCCTCCCGGAGGAGCTCTCAGGTCCTCGCCCGGTACGCCTCGGCCGCGATCCGCACGAAAGATCGCACGAGCGGCGACGTGTCGACGACGGGCCACGCCAGCACCACCCGGCTCGGCGGCCGGTCCTCGGCCGGCACTGCGACGAGCCCAGCCGGGAGGACCTGGTCGACGGGCGCGAGCGCCGTCATCCCGTTCCACAGCACCGCCTGCAGGCATTCCTGGATGGTCCGGAGCGCGGTGTCGTCGGGTCCGGCTTCGCCCGGGCCGGTCCAGTAGGCCGACCACACCGGGTCGGTGTCAGTCGGAAGTCGGACCCAGCGCCGATGTGACAACGCCGCGACACACACACTGGCCGCTGATGCCAGTGCGTCGTCGTCGCGCACCACGACGCCCACCGGCTCCGTGTGCAGGACCCGCGTGCGGAGGCCGGCGTTGTCGAACGGCAGTCGGGTGAGGGCGACGTCGACGAGTCCGGCGCGCAGGCCGCCGCTCGGGTCGCCCAGGTCGGTCTCGTGGACTGTCACCGATACCCCAGGATGCTCGGCGCGGAAGGCGGCCACCAGGCGACCACCGACCAGGTCGGCCGCATCAGCGAGCGAACCGATCGCGAGCGTCGATCCTCCGCCGACGTTGCGGACCTCCTGCTGGAGCCGGTCGGCCCGGCTGAGTAAGCCGACTGCTCCGTCGTGCAGGATCTTGCCGGCGTCGGTCAGTTCGACCCCGGCCGGCGTGCGGACGAGCAGTGCGACGCCGAGCTCGGACTCGAGTTGCCGCATCGCCCGGCTCAGGGGCGGCTGTGTCATGTGCAGCCGGTTCGCGGCGCGACCGATGTGGCGCTCCTCCGCCACGGCGACGAAGTACCGCAGCCCACGCAGGTCCACGACAGTGACCGTACCCACGGAGGATGCCCGACGGGTATGACGCGATCCGAACCGGTCGTGGACGACGACGGTGCCGGCCCGCACGGTGGAGACATGACGACCACGACGCTGACGATGGCCACCGGCCCCTACGACACGACGCGCGCCCTGTTCGACGGCACGGTCACGGTCGAGGGTGTCGACGTCACGATGCGTACGGGGGCGACCCTTCCGGACATCTTCCGGAGCATGATGCACACGCGTGAGTTCGACGTCGCCGAACTCGGCTGGACGTACTACCTGCGCGGGTTCGGACCGGACACCCCCTACCTCGCCCTGCCGATCTTCCCGAACCGCGTCTTCCGGCATTCGTGCGTCTTCGTCAACCGCAACGCCGGCATCGAACGGCCCGAGGACCTCGTCGGACGGACCATCGGTGAGTGGGGGATGTACGGGCAGGACTCCGGCGTGTGGGCCAAGGGGGCGCTCGCCGACGACTACGGGTTCGACCCTGCGGCCAACCGGTGGGTGATCGGCGGGATGGACGCGCCGGCCGAACCGTTCGACTTCCTGCCGCAGCTCCGGCCTGGCGGCCTGGACATCACCAACGTGCCGGACCGGGCGCTCGCCGAGCTGCTCGAGGCTGGCGAGATCGACGCGCTGGTCACGGCCAACGTGCCGCAGATCGTCCTCGACGGCACGGCCATGAACGTCCGGCGACTGTTCCCCGACTTCGTGCCTGTCGAGCGGGACTGGTACGAGCGCACCGGCATCTACCCGATGATGCACCCGGTCGTGATCCGCAAGGACCTGCTCGACGATGTCGACCTGGTTCGCGCGATCTACGACGCGTTCGTCGCCGCCAAGGAGGAGGCCCTGAAGCGGTATGCCTTCACGCGACGGTTGTTCGGTGCGACGATGATGCTGCCGTGGGCGGCTGACCTCCTGGACCGCAACGCCGAGATCTTCTCCGGCGACTGGTGGCCCTACGGCACGGAGGCCAACCGCCACACGATCGACACGTTCCTCCGCTACCACCACGAGCAGGGGTTGTCCGAGCAGCAACTGAGCGTCGACGACGTGATCGTGCCCTCCCTGCTGGGCACCTGAGGTGTCGACGACAGGGACGAGCGTCGTCGCGCTCGAAGAGCACCTGGTGACTGCTGACGTCGTGACGGCGTGGATCCATGCGGGCCTGCGCGACTCCGACCCCGGTGTCGCTGCTGCACTGGCAGTCAGCACGGACCTGCTCGACGTCGGGAGTGAGCGGCTCGCGACCATGGACGCGACGGGAGTCGACGTACAGGTGCTTTCGCTGAGCACACCCGGTATCCAGGACCTCAACGCCGCCGACGCCACGGCGCTCCAGGTCGCGACCAACGACGAGATCGCTGCCGCCGTCAGCGCGAATCCCGATCGGTTCGAAGGATTCGCGACTCTGGCCACGACAGCACCTGAGTGCGCGGCGGCCGAGTTGCGCCGGGCTGTCGTCGAGCTCGGGCTCAACGGCGCGATGGTGTTCCCGCGCTCGCTGGAGCGGCCGATCGACGATCCGGTGCACTGGCCGGTCTTCGAGGCGGCCGAGGCCCTGCGGGCGCCGCTCTACCTACACCCGCAATCCCCGCCGCGAGCAGTCCGCGACGTGTACTACGACGGCTTCGACGACCGCGTGGCCGCTGCGTTCGCCACCCACGGGGTCGGTTGGCACCTCGACGCCGGCGTGGCGTTGCTCCGCCTGATGCTCGCCGGGGTGCTCGATCGCTTCCCACGACTGCACATCGTGGTGGGGCACTGGGGAGAGGCCGTGCTCTTCTTCCTCGACCGCATCGACCAGCTGGCGACCGTGGCGGAGCTGCCGCGCAAGCCGTCGGAATATGTACGCGACCAGGTGTCGATCACGCCGAGCGGTGTGTTCAGCCAACGGTATCTGCGGTGGGCTGTCGAGGTCGTCGGTGTTGAACGGGTGTTGCTCGCCTCCGACCATCCGTTCGTGCCACCCAAGCCGGGTGCGGTGAGCAGTTTCCTTGGTTGCGCCGACCTTTCCGGGGCGGATCGCGAACTGATCGCGACCGGCAACTGGGCACGGCTCCGCGCCGCGATACGTCGTTGAACGACGGCTACCGTCGGGGACATGCCCAACCGGCTCGCGTCCGCGACGTCCCCGTACCTGTTGCAGCACGCCGACAACCCGGTCGACTGGTGGCAGTGGTCGGACGAGGCGTTCGCCGAGGCGCGGCGGCGGGACGTGCCGGTGCTGCTGTCGGTCGGGTACGCCGCGTGCCACTGGTGCCACGTGATGGCGCACGAGTCCTTCGAGGACGACGGCGTGGCGGCGGTGCTGAACTCGGACTTCGTCGCGATCAAGGTCGACCGGGAGGAACGGCCCGACGTCGACGCCGTCTACATGAACGCGACCGTGGCCATGAACGGCTCCGGGGGCTGGCCGATGACCGCCTTCCTCACCCACGAGGGCGCGCCGTTCTTCGCCGGCACCTTCTACCCGCGAGCGCAGTTCCTGCAGCTGCTCGCGGCCGTCACCGACGCCTGGACCTCGCGACGCGACGAGGTGAAGGAGGCCGGTGGCCAGCTGACGAAGGTGCTGGCCGCGCGGCAATCGTTGCCGACTGCAACAGAACCGCTCGCGGACGACGACCTGGCCGGTGCGGTGGCCTCGCTGGCGCAGTCGTTCGACGCCGTCCGTGGCGGCTTCGGGGGAGCGCCGAAGTTCCCGCCGGCGATGGTCATCGAGTTCCTGCTGCGGC
This sequence comes from Melastoma dodecandrum, assembly GCA_029817715.1. NCBI lineage: Eukaryota > Viridiplantae > Streptophyta > Magnoliopsida > Myrtales > Melastomataceae > Melastoma > Melastoma dodecandrum. The sequence continues at coordinate 1,932,409 of JARUPY010000535.1, forward strand.
ACCACGAGCGGACCGGCGACCTCGGCGCGCGGCGGATGGCGGTGCAGACCCTCGCTGCGATGCACCGGGGCGGGCTGCACGACCAGCTGGCCGGCGGGTTCGCGCGCTACAGCGTCGACGCCGGGTGGCTCGTGCCGCACTTCGAGAAGATGCTGTACGACAACGCCTTGCTGCTGCGCGCGTACACCCACGCCGCGCGGCTGTTCGCCGACACCGCCGAGGGCGAGGAGTTCGCGGCCGTCGCCCACAGCACCGCGGCGTTCCTGCTCCGCGACCTGCGGACCGCGGAGGGCGCGTTCGCCTCGGCGCTCGACGCCGACACCGACGGCGAGGAGGGGCTCACCTACGTGTGGACGCCGGGCCAACTCGTCGAGGTGCTCGGTCCCGAGGACGGCGCGGCCGCCGCGGACCTGCTCACGGTCACCGCCGAGGGCACGTTCGAGCAGGGGTCGTCGACCCTGCAACTGTTGCACACTGCACCGGACGAGTGGCCCGCGTGGCAGGCCAAGCTGCTGGCGGCGCGCGAGCGTCGGCCGCAGCCCGCCCGCGACGACAAGGTCCTCACCGGCTGGAACGGGCTCGCGATCGGCGCGCTCGCCGACGCCGGAGTCGTGCTCGACGAGCCGGCGTTCGTCGTGGCGGCGCGCGAGGCGGCCCGCTTCGTCGCCTCCACCCACCTGGTGGGCGAGGGCCGTGGCCGGCTGCGGCGGTCGTCGCGCGGTGGCGTGGTCGGCGCCGCCGCCGCGGTGGCCGACGACCACGGCGACCTGGCCGAGGGCTTGTTCCTGCTGCACCAGGCGACCAACGAGCCGGTCTGGGCCGAGACCGCCGAACACCTGCTCGACCTCGCGCTGGCACATTTCGCCGACGGCGACGGAGGTTTCTTCGACACCGCCGACGACGCCGAGACGCTCATCGCGCGTCCCCAGGACACCGGCGACAACGCCACGCCGTGCGGTACGACGGCGATCGCCGGCGCCCTGCTGACGTCGTCGGCGCTCACCGGTTCACTCGAGCGACGCGCGGCGTCCGACGCCGCGGTGCAGTCGATGGCCGCGCTGGTCGGGATCGACCCGCGGTTCGCGGGGTGGTTGCTCACGGTGGCCGAGGCGATGGCGGCCGGGCCGGTCGAGGTGGCGGTGGTCGGCGCGCCCGACGATCCCGCCGCCGCGGAACTCGGGCTGACGGTGTGGCGGCACCGGCCGCCGGGCGCCGTCGTGGTGGTGGGTGAGGAGGGTGACGGCCGTCCGCTGTTCGCCGACCGCACCGCGGTGGGCGGGCAGCCCGCGGCCTACGTGTGCCGGGGCTTCGTGTGCGACGCGCCGGTGACGACGCGCGCCGAGCTGCTCACGGCGCTGACGCATTGACCGCGTCGAGCAGCGCGGCCGCGAACCGCTGCCCGCCGGCGACCGACGGCACCGCGACGCGGAACCAGTCGGGGCCGAGGCCGGGGTAGTCGTCGCCGCGGCGCACGAGAAACCCCCGCTGCCGCAGGGCCAACCGCAGTGCCGAGCCACCGGTGCGGTGGACCAGCACGAACGACGCGACCGGGGCGGGCACGACCTCGACACCCGGAACGGTGCCCAGTGCATCGATGAGCGCGGAGCGACGGGCGGCCAGATCGTGCGCCCACTCGCCGGACTGCACGACGACGTCGGCCGTCGCGGACAGCGCCAGCGCCGCCAACGACGTCCGCGACACCGGCCACGGCGACTGCCAGCTCGCCAGCCGGGCGGCGAGCGTGGGAGCGGCCAGCAGGTACCCCGCCCGCAACCGGGCCAGATCCCAGGCGGGTGGCAGTGAGCGGACGACCACCAGGCCGTCGCCCGCCCGACCCGCGACCGAGTCGGGCTCGCCCGGCACGCAGTCGGCGAACGACTCGTCGACCACGACGACCCGGCCCGGCCGCACGAGGGCGTCGACGGTCTCCCACGGGTGCCCGACCGAGGTGGGGTTGGTCGGGTTGGCCAGCACGACGAGGTCGGCGTCGTCGGGGATCCGGGCCGGGTCGAGGGTGAACGGCGGCCGCAGCACGACCCGGTCGACGCCGTGTCCGTGCGCGCGCAGTGCCGTCTCGGCCTGCCCCGCCTGCGGGTGGACCACGACCGCGTGCTGCGGCCGGAACTCCCGCGCGACGAGCTCGAACGGTGCGGTGCCCCCGGCCGTCACGAGCACCTCGCGTGGCTCGCGACCGTGCCGCGCGCCCAGGGCGGTGCGGGTGGGGCCGTCACCCGCCATGTCGAGCAGGTCCAGCGCGCGGTCGGTGAGGCGCCGGCCCAGCCAGGGGGGCGGGCCGGACCAGCGGACGGTCACCGACAGGTCGCGTTCCTCGGCGTCGGCCCCCGGCCGCGCGTCGGCGTCGGTGGTGCCGGCGCCGCGCGTCCGGCCGGTGTCCCACGGGTCGAGGCGGTCGACGCCGTCCTGCCCGCCGAACCGCTTCGCCTCGTCGGCGTACCGGCGCAGCCGCGGCAACGGCCGTCCTCCCGGCTGTGCTCTCGCCACCCGGCCAGTGTCCCGCGCCCGCGGATGTGGTTCGAAGCGTCTCGATCGTGGCCCGATGTAGACGCTGGGAACCACATCCGTGGCGGCGAGGTCGGGGCAGTTACAGGTCGGGGCCCTCGGTGCGGAGCCGGTCGACCTCGGTCATCGCCTCGCGGAGGTTGCCCAGCCAGTCGTCGGCGTGCTCGCCGACCAGGCGGACGCACCAGGCCAGGGCGTCGGAGCGGGAGCGGGCGACACCGGAGTCGACCAGGGTGTCGAGGACGCGGCGCTCGGGCTGACGCAGGCGGGTCATCACCGGCACCGACTGGTTGGTGAAGACCTGCTCGGTGTCGCCGATGGCCGCGCCCCAGGCGATGGCCCGGCCGTACTTGGCCTGCGCCTCGGAGTCGATGGCCATCCGCTCGTCGCGGGTGTCCTCGCGGAAGCGCTGGATGCGGCCGAGGCGCGCGGCCTCGCTGTCGGCGTCGGCGCCGTCGGTCGACGCGACCGGCGGCAGTTCACCGACGACGGTGATCTCCTCCCGGTCGATCTCGACGCGCGGGGCGGCCGTGAACCAGCCGTCCGGCAGGCGGCCGGTGAGCCAGGCGGCGGCGTCGTCGGCCGGCGGCAGGTCGGCCTGCTGCCAGCCGCCGCCGCCGCGCCAGCCGCCCGGGCCGCCGCGACCGCGGCCGTGGCCGCGTCCGCCGCGTGGGCCGCCCTCACCGAACGGACCGCCGCCGCCGCGCCGGGCGCGAGGTCCGAACGGGGCGCCGCCGAACGGGCCGCCGGCGAACGGGGGGCCGCCGAAGGGCGGTCCGCCGCGGAACCCGAACTCGTGGCCGGGGCCGCGGCCGAACCCGCGGGACCCGGGGCCGCCGGGGTGCTGCTGGGAGTCGTGGGGGTGCTTCATGGTGGTTCTCCTTCGTGTCTCAACCATGCTCGATTACATGATTACATGCTTACGAACGGACGTCGAGCAGGTTCTGTTCCCGCCTCATGCCCACACGGGACTTCCTCAGTGACCACCTGGGTCCGACCGGTCTAAGGTCGGCCCCCGTGGGACTAGCCAGGTCGCGACTGGGGTCGGCGGTGTACTCGCTGTACGAGGCCCGCCTTCGGGCCTCGCTCGTCGGGCGCCCGCGGCCCCGGCACGTCGCCGTCATGCTCGACGGCAACCGGCGCTGGGCCCGGGCGGCGGGCTTCGACATCAGCCACGGCCACCGCGAGGGCGCCCGCAAGATCGCCGACCTGCTGCAGTGGTGCACCGACGTCGGCATCGACCACGTCACCCTGTTCCTGCTGTCCACCGACAACTTCGTCAGCCGCGACGACCAGGAACTGCAGCAGTTGCTGGAGATCATCACCGACGTCGTCGACAACCTCGCCGGCCCGGAGACGCCGTGGCGGGTCATCCCGGTCGGCGCGCTCGACCTGCTGCCGCCGGACATGTCGGCCGTCCTGAAGTCCGCCGCCGAGCGCACCGCCGACCGCACCGGCCTCACCGTCAACGTCGCCGTCGGCTACGGGGGTCGGCAGGAGATCGCCGACGCCGTCCGCAGCCTGCTGCACGCGCGCGCGGCCGCGGGGGAGACGCTCGAGCAGGTCGCCGACGACCTCGACGTCGAGCACATCACCGAGCACCTCTACACCAAGGGGCAGCCCGACCCCGACCTCGTCATCCGCACGTCCGGCGAGCAGCGCCTGTCGGGCTTCCTGCTCTGGCAGTCCGCACACTCGGAGTTCCACTTCACCGACGCCCTGTGGCCGGACTTCCGCAAGACCGACTTCCTGCGCGCGCTGCGCGACTACGCCGCACGCCACCGCCGCTTCGGAGCCTGATCACCCGCCCCTGTGGGTTGAGTGGCGCGCAATCACTCGAGTGGCGCAGGATTTGTCCGGATTCGGCGCGCCACTCAGCCGTGACTGCACCACTCAACGGCTGGGGCCCCTGAACCTGCGGTGGAGGCTCAGGTTTCCGCCGGTGACGGCCGTGTGAACACTCCGCGTGTCGTCGGCGTACCGAGGGTTTCCGCGCCTAGCGTCCGGTCGTGACGGGGGCCCACCGCCGCCGTCTTCGGGAGGTCCCCTCGGTGCCACAGGCGTTCAGGGGTCCGACGGCCCCACGCGTCTCGCGGGGACTCTCGGACCGCCACCCTCGAGGAGTGATCCGTGCCTGATGCCGTGACGAAGACGTTCGTGCTCGACACCTCGGTGCTGCTGTCCGACCCGGGCGCGCTGGCGCGCTTCGGCGAACACGAGGTCGTCCTGCCGTTGGTCGTCATCGGGGAGTTGGAAGCCAAACGCCACCACCCGGAACTGGGGTGGTTCGCCCGGGCCACGCTGCGCGTGCTCGACGACCTGCGGATCCAGCACGGCCGCCTCGACGCCCCGGTGCCGGTGGGCAACGACGGCGGCACGCTGCACGTCGAGCTCAACCACACCGACCTGTCGGGCCTGCCGGTCGGCTTCCGGGTCGAGACCAACGACTCCCGCATCCTCGCCGTCGCCCTCAACCTCGGCGCCGAGGGGCGTGACGTCACGCTGGTCACCAAGGACATGCCGTTGCGGGTCAAGGCCGGCAGCGTCGGGCTCAAGGCCGACGAGTACCGCGTCAGCGCGGCCGTCGACTCCGGCTGGACGGGCATGGCCGACGTCGACGTCCCCGACTCCCTCGTCGACGCGATGTTCGACGGCGCCACGGTCCCGGTCACCGACGACGGCTTCGCGGGCACCGCGGTCGACGAACTCCCGTGCCACACCGGGCTGGTGTTGCACAGTGCACGCGGCTCGGCGCTCGGGCGGGTCACCCCCGACAAGTCGGTGGCGCTGGTGCGCGGCGACCGCGAGGTCTTCGGCGTCCGCGGCCGGTCCGCCGAGCAGCGGCTGGCGATCGACCTCCTGCTCGACCCGGAGATCGGCATCCTGTCGCTCGGCGGCCGCGCCGGCACCGGCAAGTCGGCGCTCGCGCTGTGCGCCGGACTCGAGGCGGTGATGGAGCGGCGTGCGCACAAGCGGGTCGTGGTGTTCCGGCCGCTGTACGCCGTCGGCGGTCAGGAGCTCGGTTACCTCCCGGGCAGCGAGAACGAGAAGACGGCCCCCTGGGCTCAGGCGGTGTTCGACACCCTGGGTGCGCTCGTCTCGTCCTCGGTCGTCGACGAGGTGATGAGCCGCGGGATGATCGAGGTGCTGCCGCTCACGCACATCCGCGGCCGTTCGCTGCATGACTCCTTCGTCATCGTCGACGAGGCGCAGTCGCTGGAACGCAACGTGCTGCTGACGGTGTTGTCGCGGATCGGCTCGGGCTCGCGGGTGGTGCTCACCCACGACGTCGCCCAACGCGACAACCTGCGCGTCGGGCGTCACGACGGCGTGGCGGCCGTCATCGAGGCGCTGCGTGGTCACCCGCTGTTCGCGCACGTCACCCTGACCCGCTCGGAGCGTTCGCCGATCGCCGCGCTGGTCACCGAGATGCTCGAGGACCTGCCGCTCTAGCCGAGGAAGTCCCGCAGGGCCGTCACCGTCGCGGCGGGTGCTTCCTCGGGGAGGAAGTGCCCGCCGGGCAGGGCTTTCCCGTCCACGTCGTCGGCGTAGCCGCGCCACACCCCGAGCACGTCGTAGCGGCGGCCGACGAACCCGTCGCGACCCCACAGCGCCAGCAACGGCACCTCGACCTTCCGTCCGGCGGTGCGGTCGTCCTCGCCGTGCTGGACGTCGACGGTGGCGCCCGCCCGGTAGTCCTCACACGTCGCGGCGATGCAGGCCGGGTCGGAGAAGGCGTCGACGTACGCGTCGACGGCCTCGGGGTCGAACCCTTCCAACCCACACGCCGACCACTGGCCGAGCTTGCTGCGCAGCCAGAACCCCGGGTCGAGGCCGATGAGGTGCTCGGGCTGCGGCGCGCGGCCGGACAGGAAGAACCAGTGGTCGTACGCCTCGGCCAGGGCGCGGTCGACGTGGGTGTAGGCATAGTGGGTCGGCACGATGTCGAGGACTGCTGCACGCTGCACCGATCCCGGATGGTCGAGCGCCATCCGGTGCGTCACCCGGGCGCCGCGGTCGTGCCCGACGACGTCGAACCGCTCGAACCCGAGCGTGTGCATCAGCCCTACCTGGTCGCGGGCCATCGACCGCTTGGAGTAGGTGGCGTGGTCGTCGCTGCCTACCGGCTTGTCGGACGCGCCGTAGCCGCGTAGGTCGGCGGCGACGACGGTGTGGGTCCGGGCGAGGTCAGGCGCCACCCGGTGCCACATGAGATGGGTCTGCGGGTAACCGTGCAACAGCAGGACGGGCGGCCCGTCGCCGCCCACGGCCGCGTGGATGCGGACACCCTCGACCTCGGCGTCGACCGCCCGGAACCCGTCGAACCCGTTCACGTCGTCACCGTAACGTCGTAGCGTCGCTGAGCATGACGAGTCCGGTGCCGTTCACGTCGACCACCTCCGCCGACCAACTCGAGGATCTGCACCGTCGGCTGCAGGCCGTCCGCTGGCCGGACGCTCCGGCGGGAGCCGGCTGGTCGCTCGGCGCTGACGTCTCGTACCTGCGTGAGCTCGCCGTCTACTGGGCCGACGGCTACGACTGGCCGGCCCGGGAGGCGTTGTTCAACGCGCTCCCGCGGTTCCGGGTCGAGCTCGACGGGGTCGGGATCCACGTCGTCCACGCGCGTTCGTCGGCCCGCCCGGCCTTCCCGCTGGTGCTCTGCCACGGCTGGCCAGACTCGTTCTGGCGCTACACGAAGGTGATCGACCTGCTCACCGACCCGGCTGCCCACGGCGCGGATCCGGCGGACGCGTTCGACGTCGTCGTCCCGGACATGCCGGGCTACGGGTACTCGGACGTGCCGCCGGGCGACCCGATCGACAGCATCGCGGTCGCGCACCTCTGGGCACGGCTGATGTCGGTGCTGGGCTACGAGAAGTTCGGGACGGCGGGCGGCGACATCGGTAGTCACGTCGCACGGTGGCTCGCGTTGGACCACCCGGACCGGGTCGTCGCCGTGCACCGCACCGATGGCGGCATCCCGGCCGTCATCCCCGACGATCTGTCCGAGGCGGAAGAGGCTTTCCTCGCCGACGCCGCGCGGTGGAGCGCCGAGGAGGGCGCGTACGGCGCGATGCACCGCACGAAGCCGCAGACCGCGGCCGCCGGGCTGACCGACTCGCCGGTGGGGCTGCTCGCCTGGATCGTGGAGAAGCTGCGGTCCTGGAGCGACTGCGACGGCGACCTCGCCTCGCGGTACACGAAGGACGAGATCCTGGACGTCGTGACCATGTACTGGCTGACCGGCACGATCGGGTCGTCGATGCGGATGTACCACGCCCACGCCGCGATCCCCGATGCCGAACGGATGCGGAAGGTCGAGGTGCCGTCGGGGTTCCTGATCTTCCCGGTCGACCTGGTCCGGCCGCCGCGGGAGTGGCTGGAGCGGACGGCGAACGTCGTGCGGTACGGCGAGGCGCCGCGGGGTGGACACTTCGCGGCGTTCGAGGAACCCGAGTTCTACGCGGCGGAACTGCGCGAGTTCTTCCGGCCCTACCGTGCCGCGCTGAGGTCCTGAACCCCGACCACGCGCAGCAGTTCCAGACGCTCGGCCGTGCCGGTGCCGGGCGTCGGCCGGAACAGCACCAACCGCTGACCCGACGACATCGACACGACGACCTCGCACTCCATGTCCAGGTCGCCGACCTCGGCATGGTGCAACAGTTTGCGCGTGGTGTGGCGGGTGGCCACCTCCTGCTCGGCCCAGAGGGTTCGGAACTCCTCGCTCGCGGCCGAGAGGTCGTCGACGAGCGACTGCACGGCCCCCTCGCCGCGGCGCCGCCCCCACGCCACCCGCAGCTCGGCGACGTACTCCCGGCCCAGCTGGGCGTGCTGGGACGCCGCGTACCGCGCGCGGACGTCACCCACGAACCAGCCCCACAGGAAGTTGCCCGCGCGGCCGGACGACGACGCGAGCGGGCCGAGCAGCGCCACGTTGAGGGGATTCTGCGCCACGACGTCGTGCAGGTCGTCGCACACCAGCGCGGGGACGGTCGGCGCGAGCGCGTCGAGCACGCACATCAGCCCGGCGTCGCCCCACCCCAGCGCTTCGGCCGGCGGCTCCTGGCCGGCGAGGCGGTAGACGTGGTCACGCTCGTCGCCGGTGAGCCGCAGGGCCCGCGAGATCGCGCCGAGCATCTCCGGTGACGGGTGCGGGCCGCGGGCCTGCTCGATGCGTTCGTAGTAGTCGGTCGACATCGCGGCGAGCATCGCCACCTCGTCGCGCCGCAGCCCGCTGACCCGACGCCGGGGACCGGGCACCAGGCCGACGTCGGCGGGCTGCAGCCGCTCCCGCCGGTGGCGGAGGAACTCCGCGAGCGCGTCTCGGTCCATGTCCCCATGGTGCGGCATCGGCGCCGCGTGAGACCCGGATCGTCGGTCCGGGGTTCCGGTGGCCGACCACGCCCGGCGCGTCGCGGGTGACGGTGGAGGGGTCAACGAACGTCATCCGACAGGAGAAACCCCGTGACCACCGACCGATTCGTCCTCGTCACCGGCGCCACCCGTGGCCTCGGCCTGAGCTCCGCCCGTCACCTCGCCGCCGACGGGTGGAAGGTCGTCGGGACCTACCACTCGAGCCGGGCCGCGGCCGACGCGCTCGTGGCCGAGGGCGTGCTCGCCGCGGCGTTGCCTCTCGACGTCGCCGACGCCGCGAGCTTCGAGGGGTTCGTCGTCACCCTGCGCGACGCGCTCGGTGACGCCCGGCTCGACGCCGTGGTCCACAACGCCGGCGTGGGCGTCCACGCGCCGTTCGCCGAGACGACCGGGGACCAACTCGACGAGCTGTACCGCGTCCACGTCAAGGCGCCGTTCCTGCTCACCCAGCTGCTGCTGCCGGTGCTCGCGGACGGCGGGCGGGTGCTCAACGTGTTCCAGCGGACTCGCCCGGTTCACGCTGCCCGGCTACGCCGCGTACGCCACCGTCAAGGGCGCGGTCGAGGTGCTCACCCGCTACCAGGCGACGGAACTCGGGCCGCGCCGCATCCGCGTCAACGTCATCGCGCCCGGGGCGATCGCGACCGATTTCGGCGGCGGCGCGGTCCGCGACGTCCCCGGAGATCAACGCGGCCGTCGCGGGCTCGATCCCGCTCGGCCGGGTGGGCGAGCCCGAGGACATCGGCGCCGCCGTCCGCGCGATCCTGTCCGACGACCTGGGCTGGGCGAACGGCACCCGCATCGAGGTCTCGGGTGGCCAGCAGGTCTGAGCCACCGACGGTCGTCGCGACCGATCAGTCCCCGACGAAGTCCCGCAGGGCGGCGAGGGTCTCGGCAGGCGACTCCTCGGGGTCGACCGACCGGAAACCCTCGAAGGCGGGCCTCACGGTGCCGTGCCCCCGTCCTTCGCCTCGGCGCGCCGGGGTGTCGACCACGATCGACACGAACACGCCCACCAGCAACGGCACCACCAGCAGGACGGCGGGATCGTGCCACCAGTGGGTGGTGACGCCGCCGAGGAACGCGCCGACGGCGAAGGTCGCGACCACGAGGCCGAGCACCTTGGCGCGGCTCCGCGCACCTTCGTCGTGCTCGCCGAGCCAGGCCGCGGTTTCCGTCAGTAGCGAACGCAGGTTCCCGGTGGTGAAAGTGGTCGTGTAGCTGGCCTTGCTCACGGTGCGGAAGGTACCGATCTGCAGTGTCGCGGCCCAGGTGATGAGCACGGCGGGGATCCAGTCCGGCGTCGTCGTCGGCAGCACGCCCACGACGGCCAGGGTCACGATCTCGACGGCGAGCACGACGCGCACCGGCCGGTGGAAGCTGCGGATCCGGCGCATCCGCGACACCACCTCGACGGTGACGATGCCGACCACGAACGCCGCGATCGGGGGCAGTCGCCGCACCGCGGCTGACCAGTCGCCCTGCCCGGCGGCGATCCCGAAGAGGATCACGTTGCCGCTCTGGGCGTTCGCGAACACCCCGCCGTGCGCGAGGAAGGTGTACGCGTCGAGGAACCCGCCGACGACGGAGAGCGCCGCGGCCTCGCGCGGTCGCTCGTCACGCAGCCGGACCGGCGTCACCGGGAGAAACGCAGCGTCAGCACCTGGAACGGCCGCAGCGTCACCGTGGCCGAGCCGTCGGGGCCGGAGGTCACGCCCACCTCGTCGCGGTGGCGCTCGAGCAGGTCGACGGTGTCGACCGCCGTGGCCGCGAACGACGGCGTGACCGTGGCGCTCGCGCGCCGGCCACGCGACTCGTACAGCCGGACCACGACGTCGCCGCTGCGGTCCTCGGCGAGCTTGATCGCCTCGACGACCACGCCCGTGCCGTCGACGCGCAGCAGCGGTTCCAACGTGAGCGCACCAGGGAACGTGCGCACCGGCAGGTTGATCCGGTAGCCCTCCCGCACCGCGTCGCCGATCGTTGCACCAGGCACCAGCGCGTAGCGCAGCACGTGACGGCCCTGGTCGGTCTCGGGATCGGGTGACTGCGGCGCCCGCAGCAGGGAGAGCCGCACCGTCGTCGCACTGCCGCCGCCCGCTTCGGCCGTCTTGGCCGTGCGGGTGACGTCGTGGCCGTAGGTGCTGTCGTTGACGACGGCTGCTCCGTAGCCCGGGGCGTCCGCGTCGCCCGGCTCGCCGACGTGCACCCAGCGGTGGGCGGAGGTCTCGAACATCGCGGCGTCCCAGCTGGTGTTGCTGTGCGTCGGTCGGTAGACGTGGCCGAACTGCACTTCGCCCGCGTGGCGCAGCGTGGCGACGTCGAGGTCGAACCTGACCTTGAGCAGCTTCTCGCGTTCGTGCCAGTCGACCTCCGTGGTGATGTCGACCCGCGCCACGTCGGGCGGCAGCGTGATCGTGCTGACGAGCGTCGAGTCGCCGAAGGTCCTCGATGTGCGTACCCCGCCGGGTACCTCCTCGACAGCATCCGCCCCGAGGAACACGACGTTGTTGCGGTAGAAGCGGTCGATGTCCCAGGCATCGAAGACGTTGGGGGTGTCGACGAAGAGCTCGAAGAGGTTGCCCCCCTCGCCGTCCTGGACCATGAGTTCGCGTTCGCCGTGGGCGGTGTCGACGACCGAGTCGATGGCGCCGCGGGCGTCGACGTGCACCCGCAGCAGGCCGTTGTCGAGCAGCCAGCCGTCCTCGTCGGGGCCGACGGCTGCGCCGGGTCCGGTGATGGCGACACCGGCGGCGAACGGCTCGACGCCGTCGCGCACGTCCGGTGTCGGGTTGAAGGTGAGCGGCACGGTGCCGTCACCGGCAAGGTCGGCGAGTGCGCCGCCGATCAGGGCATCGAGCTCCGCGGCGATCGCTGCGTAGTTCGCCACGGCCTCGCGGTGAACCCAGTGGATGGAAGAGCCGGGGAGGATGTCGTGGAACTGCTGCAGCAGCACCGTCTTCCAGATCCGGTCGAGCTCGTCGTAGGGGTAGGCGCGACCGTTGCGCACTGCAGCGGTTGTGGCCCAGAGCTCGGCTTCGCGGAGCAGGTGCTCACTGCGCCGGTTGCCCTGCTTGGTCTTGGCCTGACTCGTGTAGGTGCCGCGGTGGAACTCCAGGTAGAGCTCGCCGACCCAGACCGGTGCGTTCCGGTGGAACTCCAGTTCCGCCTGCTCGAAGAACGCGCGCGGCGTCTGGACGGTCACGGCCGGCGAGCCGTCGAGGTTCTTCGTCCGCCGGGCGCGGGCCAGCATCTCCCGCGTCGGACCGCCGCCGCCGTCGCCCCAGCCGAACGGCAGCAGCGAGGTCGTCGCGTAGCCCTTCTCGGCGAACTGCCGCGCGGCGCGGGCCAGCTCCGCGCCCGAGACCTCCGAGTTGTAGGTGTCGGCCGGTGGGAAGTGGGTGAACACCCGGGTGCCGTCGAGGCCCTCCCACTGGAAGGTGTGGTGCGGGAACCGGTTGGTCTGGTTCCACGAGATCTTCTGCGTGAGGAACCAGCGGGAACCCGAGAGTGCGACCAGTTGAGGCAGGGCGGCGGTGTACCCGAAGGAGTCGGGCAGCCACACCTCCTCGGTGTCGATGCCGAACCGGTCGAGGAAGTACCGCTTGCCGTAGACGAACTGACGGGCCATCGCCTCGCCGCCCACCATGTTGGTGTCCGACTCCACCCACATCCCGCCGACCGGAACGATCCGCCCGGCCGCGACCGCGTCCTTGACCCGCGCGAACACCTCGGGCCGGTGCTCCTCGATCCACGCGAACTGCTGCGCGGAACTCATCGCGTAGACGAGGTCGTCGTCGTGGTCGAGCAGGTCGACGACGTTCGCGGTGGTCCGCGCGACCTTCCGGACCGTCTCCCGGGTCGGCCAGAGCCACGCGGAGTCGATGTGCGCGTGGCCGACCGCGCTGATCCGGTGAGCGCTCGCGCGAGCCGGGAGTCCGAGAGCGGGTCCGAGTTGGACGCGAGCGACGTGGGCGGTGTGGGACGGCCCGTTCGGCGACGTCACGTCGAGTCGGTCCATCGCGTCGTCGAGGCGGTGCAGGAGCTCGAAGCGGCGGGCGTCGGAGTCGGGGAGCTCGGCGGCGAGTTGCCCCAGCACCTCGAGGTCCTGGACCAGTTCCCAGACGTTCTCGTCGACGACCGCGAGGTCCGCTTGCCGCAACGCGTACTGCGGCGCGAGCCCGGCGGTGAGGGAATCACCCAGCGGACTCGGGGCGAAGTCGAACCCACCGCCACCGAGCAGCAGCGGGTTGGCGGCGGCCTCGACGAAGTAGGTGAACTCGGTCGCGCCGGCGTCGACCGCGATCCACCGGCTGCGCGGGTGCAGGCCTTTCACCGGCGAGCCGTCCGGCCGGTACACGAGCCCCTCGGCGTGGAAGCCGGTCCGGGCCGGGTCGAACCCGATGTCGAGGACGACCTCGAGTCGCCGGCCCACGTGTTTGGCCGGCACGGTGCCCGTCACCCGGAACCACGACGTCGACCACGGCGCACCCCACACCTCGCCGACCGCGGTCGGTCGGTAGTCGGCCGCCAACGCCTCCGCCACCGGCGCCGGCTCACCCACCACCGCTCGACCGCCGACCTCGCGGGTCGGCACGTCGTACCGCGCGACGGCCATCGGCACCCGCTCGACCCACCAGGCGTCGGTCAACCGTTGCAGCGTGCGGCGCAGCCGGTCCGTGGTCAGGCGAGGGTCCTGGTGCACGGGCGTCATTGTGCCCGGCGGGAATGGTCGACGCCTCTCCGCGCGACCCGTGAGCACGGCGAGCTGAGCAGCCAGAAGTAGGTTTTGTCCGCCCAGCGTTGACACGCGCAAACCGTTGACGGGTGTCAGCGCTCCTGGCAACGGGAGCCGTGCGGCGGGGGATGGCCGCCCGGTGACCGAGGCACGCCCCCACCGGACCTCGCAAACCGTCATCGCGTCCCGCCGCGAGGCATCGTGCACCTCGCGCCGAAACGTCCCGCATAACATGCGCGGGTGATCGGCCTGCCGCGGCGCCCCCGTGCCGCCGTGACCAGCGTCGCGTTCGCAGCGGCGGCGCTGTTCTGCCTCGCGCGCTACCTCGGGCCGGCCCGCTCGGACATCTCCCGGTTCGTGCTGTTCGGCAGGAACGGCGTGGTCGATCCCGGCGTGCTCGGGCTGTCGACGGCCGGCGTGGGGTACGACGGCCAGTTCTACTTCCGGTTGGCGCTCGACCCGACGCGGCTGGGCGGCGTGGTCGACGGGCTCCAGCTCGACACCGCCTTGCGGACACAGCGCATCGGGTACCCGGCGCTCGCGTGGTTGCTCTCCGGCGGCGGTCAGCCGGGCGCGTTGCCCTGGGTCCTGGTCGCGATCAACGTGATCGCGTTCGGGGCGCTGGCGGGCGTGGGTGCGCAGTGGGCGGTGCGCCACGACCGTTCGCCGTGGACCGGGTTGGTGTTCTGCGTCTTCCCGGGCTTCGTCATCACCGTCTCGCGTGACCTCACCGAACTGGTCAGCTGCGTGCTCGTGCTCGGGGCGCTGCTCACCCTGGACCGTCGTGGGTGGTGGTGCGCGGGGCTGCTGTGCGCGGCGGTGCTCACCCGCGAGTCGGCGTTGGTCGTCCCGGTGGCGCTCGCGCTGGTGCGGGTCGTCGCGCTGGTGCGGCGACGCACGACGCCCGGCCCGGCCGACATCGCGTGGGCCGCGCCGATCGCCGTGTTCGTCGGGTGGCAGGCGGTGGTGGCGGCCCAGCTGGGGAGTGCTCCGATCCTCTCCGAACGCAGCAACGCCGACTTCCCGGGCACGGCGGTGCTCGCGTCGGTGCGCGGGGCCCTGACGCGGCACGGGGCCGCGGACCTGCTCTACGTCGCGGGCATCGCCTTCGTGGTGCTGGTCGTGGTCGCGGCGTTGCTCGCGGCCCGCACGAACCCGCCGGTGCTCACGGTCGCGGTCGTCCTGGCGTCGGGGCTCGCCGTCAGTCTGTCGACGGACGTCTGGAACACCGATCCGGCCGAGATCCGTGTGCTGGCCGAACTCGCCACGCTCGGTCTCGCCGCGGTCGTCGCGGCGGGCCGGCAGCTGTGGACCGGCGCGTGCTTCGCGCTCGGTGGGCTGCTGACCGCGCTCACCGCCGCGCTGTACCTCCGGAGCGTGTGATGCGGATCCGCTGCTGTGGTGCCGGGCCGCTCAGCGGGTGAGGGTGAGGTGCACGATGCCGCTGGGGGCGGACTCGGCGGTGATGGTGTAGTCGCTCTCGAGGCCACGCAGGCCTTCCCAGAGGTTCAGGCCGCGACCGAGCAGGATCGGCGTGATCGCCACGTGGAGCTGGTCGATGAGGCCGGCCGCGAGGTAGGTGCGGACCAGTGTGATGCCGCCCCCGATCCGTACGTCCCTGCCGCCCGCTGCCTCGCGCGCCTGCTGCAGCGCGTCCTCCGACGACGTGTCGAGGAAGTGGAAGACGGTCCCGTTCGAGAACTCGATGCTGGGTCGCGGCGAGTGGGTGAGCACGAACACGGGGACGTGGAACGGTGGCTCGTCGCCCCACCAGCCGCGCCAGTCAGGGTCGTCGGCGTTGTGGTGCAGGCCGAACATGCCGGCGCCCATCACCTCGGCGCCGATCTCGGCGAAGTAGCCGGCGGCGTAGCGGTCGTCGACACCGGTCGTGCCCGAACCGTCGGTGATCCCGAGGACGCGTTCGCGGAAGGTGCGCGTGCCCGCGTAGGTACCGACCAGCCGACCCCAGTCCTCACCCATCGGGTTGTCCGACGTCTGGTCCGTGGTCGTGCCGTAGCCGTCGAGGGAGATGTTGAGGTCGACGCGGATGGTCATGCGGGCTCCTTCGAGCTCAGGTGATTGCGTTCTGCAACTGGTTGCACTCTGCCAGCGCGGAGAGCGCTGCGTCAACCACCCGCGTGGGTCAGCCTTCGAGCAGGGACGATCCGCGCGGCGAGATGCGGTAGCCGACCTCGAGGCTCTCGGTGAGTCCGAGTTCCTTGAGCTTGCGGACGTCGCGCTTGAACACGACCGTCTCCAGCCCGCGGAGTTCGGCGAGATCGGGTGCCCGCCTCGCGGGGTGGTCGCGGATGAGCGCGAGGACGTCACGGGTCCACGCCCCGTGGCGCGAGGCGGCGTCGAGGCGGTCCAACCGCGCGGTGAGCGCGTCACGCTCGTCGGACGTGAGGTCGGCGCTGGCGCGCAGGGCGATGCGGGGGTCCTCGCCGGCGTAGCGGAGGCCGACCCGCCAGATCGGGTGTTTCGGCCGGTCGCCCTTCGGTTCCAGCAGCGCGAGCAGTGCCGCGCGCGACGGCGATCCGGCCCGGGCGGCGTCGGCGGCGGTGACGGCCGACGCGGCGACCCGGTCGACCGCGGTGATCTCGACCAGCCCGATCTTGGTCCGCATCCTCGTGCCCGGCAGCAGCCGCGGCCGCTCCCACCGGCGGAACGCGAGGTCGATCTCGCCGGCGCGGATCTTGGCCAACTCGGCCGGACGGATCAGCACGCCCCAACCCTGCCCTACCGACACGATGGTGCGAACCTCGGCGGTGTCACACCGCCGAGGTTCGCGAAATCGGGCTGGGGAGTGCGGTCAGACGCGGCGCTTGTACGCGCGGGTCGCGAGCGGGACGAACACGATCAGCAGGCCGGCCATCCAGGCCAGCGAGATGAGCACGTGGTGCAGGATCGGGCCGCCCACCATGATCCCGCGCATCGCGTCGACCAGGTGCGAGGCCGGGTTGACCTTGACGAAGGCCTGCAGCCAGCCGGGCAGCGTGTCGGTCGGGACGTACGCGTTGGAGCCGAAGGTCAGCGGGAACAGCACGAGGAACGCGATGCCCTGGACGGCACCCGACGACCGGGCCTTCATGCCGATCCACACACCGACCCACGACAGGCAGAGCGCGAACGCGATCCCGAACAGGATCCCGCCGATCGCCCACAGCCAGTTGGTCTCGACCCGGAAGCCCATGATCGTCGCCGTACCGAACAGGAACACCGTGAGGATGACGTAGCGCAGGACGTCGGCGATGACGCCGCCCGCGAGTGGCGCGAATCGTGCAATGGGCAACGATCGGAACCGGTCGAACACGCCCTTCTCGATGTCGCTGTTGAGGTTGACGCCGATCGCGATCGAGCCGAACAGCAACGACTGCACGAGGATGCCGGGCACGACCAGCTGCAGGTAGTCGTGCTGGGAGCCGCTGACGGCGCCGCCGAACACGTACACGAACAGCAGCAGGAAGATGATCGGCTGCACCGTGACGTCGATGAGCGCCTCGGGAGTGCGGTAGGTCTTGAGCAGTGAGCGCCACGCGAGGGCGCCGATGTGCCGCAGGGAACGGCCGGGCCGGCGGGTGACGGGCCGGTGGCCGACCTCGACGACGTCGGGGCGGGTGAGCACGTTCGTCATGACGCCACCTCCTGGTGGGAGTCGGAGCGGGACCGCGAGTCGGGCGTGGCGTTCGACGGGCTGGTGAGCGTCGCGAACACCTCGTCGAGGCTCGGCAGGTGCAGGGACAGTTCGGTGACGGCGATGTCGGCCGCGGCGAGGCGGGCGACCACGTCGGTGAGGGCGCGGTCGTCGGCCACCGGGACCGCCGCGACGTCCGGGCGGGGGTGTTCCACGGCGCCGGTGCCGACGCCCTCGAGGACGCCGTCGACCTCCGCCAGGCGCGCGGGGTCGCTCGGCCGCACCGACAGGGTCTGGCCGCCGACGATCCGCTTGAGCTGTTCCGGCGTGCCCTGGGCGATCACGCGGCCCTGGTCCATGACCAGCACGTCGTCGGCGAGCGCGTCGGCCTCCTCGAGGTACTGCGTGGTGAGCAGCACGGTGGCGCCGTCCGCGACCAGGCGCCGGACGACGTCCCACATCTGGTCGCGCTTGGCGGGGTCGAGCCCGGTCGTGGGCTCGTCGAGGAAGACGACGTCCGGGAAACCGACGAGGCTCGCGGCGAGGTCGAGGCGCCGCCGCATGCCGCCGGAGTACGTCTTGGCGGTACGGCCGGCGGCGTCGGTGAGCCCGAACCACTCGAGCAGTTGCGCGGCGCGGGCGCGGGCGTCGGCGCGGGAGAGATCGAGCAGTCGGCCGATGAGGACGAGGTTCTCGGTGCCGGTGAGGTCCTCGTCGACGCTCGCGAACTGCCCGGTGAGGCCGATGCGCTCGCGGACGCGCACCGCCTGCTTCGCGACGTCGAAGCCGCCGACGACCGCGTGGCCGGCGTCCGGGGCGATGAGGGTGGCGAGGACGCGCACGGCCGTCGTCTTCCCGGCGCCGTTCGGGCCGAGGACGGCCGTCACCGACCCTCGCCGGACGCGGAGGTCGACGCCGTCGAGGGCGCGGGTGTCGCCGAAGGTCTTGACCAACCCGGTGGCCTCGATGGCCCACTCGGTCCCGGGGTGGTCCGCGGTGTCCGCGGTGGTGGGGAGCATGGTCGCTGTCATGGCCACGACGGTGCCCCCCGCCGCTGGCACGGCCCTGGCACGCCGCTGACACGGGTCCTGACACGGGCACTGACACGGGCACCGGCACGGGGTGGGGGAGCCGACGAGGACACTGGTCCCCCGTGACCACTTTCGCCGACCTGAACCTGCGACCCGAGGTGCAGGCGGCGCTCGACGCCCTGGGCTACGAGGAACCGACGCCCATCCAGCGCGAGGCCATCCCGCCGCTGCTTACGGGCCGCGACCTCGTGGGGCAGGCGGCCACCGGCACGGGCAAGACGGCGGCCTTCGCGCTGCCGTTGCTGGAGCGGATCGCGCCCGGCGGCACGCTGCCCCAGGCACTGATCCTCACCCCCACGCGCGAGCTGGCGATCCAGGTCGGCGAGGGCCGTGCACCGCTACGGCAAGCGCCTCGGCACCCGGGTGCTCCCGGTCTACGGCGGGTCGCCGATCGGTCGGCAGATCCGGTCGCTGGAGAGCGGGGTCGACGTCGTGGTCGGCACGCCCGGCCGTGTGCTCGACCACATCCACCGCGGGACGATGGACCTGTCGGAGATCACCGTCGCCGTGCTCGACGAGGCCGACGAGATGCTCGACATGGGCTTTGCCGAGGACATCGAGGCCATCTTCGCGGCGCTGCCGACGCCACGTCAGGACCGTGCTGTTCTCCGCGACCATCCCGGCGCGCATCAACCACCTGGTCAAGAAGTACCTCGACGACCCGGTGCGGGTGCAGATCAAGCGTGAGGAACTCGCCGAGGGTGAGCAGCCCCGGATCCGGCAGGTCGCCTACATCGTTCCCCGCGCCCACAAAGGCCTCGGCGCTGGGCCGGCTCCTCGACATCGAGGCGCCCGTCGCCACGATCGTCTTCGCGCGGACGCGTGAGGAGGTCGACACCCTCTCCGAGACCCTCACGGCCCGCGGCTACCGAGCCGAACCGTTGCACGGGGGCATGACGCAGGAGGCCCGCGACCGGATCATGGGCCGGCTCCGCAACGGCACCGCCGACCTGTTGGTGGCCACCGACGTCGCCGCCCGCGGCCTCGACGTCGAGCAGCTCACCCACGTCGTCAACTACGACGTGCCGTCGGCGCCCGACGCCTACGTCCACCGCATCGGCCGGGTCGGCCGGGCCGGCCGCGAGGGCACGGCGATCACGCTCGTCGAACCACGGCAACACCGCCTGTTGAAGACGATCGAACAGCACGCCAAGGCCAAGATCGCGGTCGAGAAGGTCCCGACCGTCGCGGATCTGCGCGCCCGCCGCCTGGAACTGACCCGGGCGTCGCTGCGCGAGACGGTGCTCGAGGACGACAACCTCGACCAGTTCCGTGTGGTGCTCGACAGCCTCTCCGACGACTTCGACGTCGTCGACATCGCGCTCGCCGCCATCAAGCTCGCGCACGAGGCGGGCGGTCCGGCCGACGACGAGGCCGACATCCCGGTCGTCGCTCCCCGGGTCGACGACGCACGGACCGGCTCCAACAAGTCCGCGCCGCCCAAGCGGCGCGCCGGTGGCGACGACGTGACCCGCCTGTTCCTCGGGCTGGGCCGCGACGCGCACATCCGTCCTCAGGACATCGTCGGCGCGATCGCGAACGAGTCGTCCCTGCCCGGCCGGGCGATCGGCGCCATCGAGATCCAGCAGCGCTACTCGGTGGTCGACGTGCCCGCCGACGCCGCCGACGAAGTGATCGTTGCACTACGCAACACCACGATCAAGGGCCGCAAGCCGAAGGTGGAGCGCTACACCCCGCGCTGACCCTCGTGCTCCGCGACGACGGTCGCGGCCTGCTCCCGCAGTTCACGCAGCACCGTGCGGACCACTCGCCGCTCGACGCGGTCGACGCGCACCAGGGCCTCGATCAGGCGGGCCGGCCGTGGCCCGCGCAACGGCCGGAGCACGACCCGCGCGCCCGGCCGCCCGCCGGTGACGTAGCGGGGGAGCAGCGCGACCCCCTGACCGGCCGCGACCATCGCCTCGGTGACGTGGAAGTCGTTGATGCGGTGCCGGACCGTGAACACCGCACCGCTGCGGGCGGCCAGCTCGTCCACGACCTCGGCGATCGGGAAGCCCTCGTGCACCGAGATCCACGGCTCGCGCGCGAGGTCGGCCGGGCGGAGGTCGTCGCGGGCGGCCAGCGGGTGACCGAGCGGCAACGCGACGTCGAGCGGTTCGCGCAGCAGACGGGCGACGGTGAGCCCGGGTCCGGCGAACGGGGCGCTGCGGGCGGGACGGTGCGCGATCACGACGTCGGCGCGGGCGGTGAGCGGGACGAACGCGTCCTGCGCCACGTCGTTCTCGTCGCACTCCACGACCACTCCGTCGTGCCGCTCGACCGCCGCGAGCAACCGCGGGAACAGCAACTCGGCCGCCGACTGGAACGCCGACACCCGCACGGTGCCCGTCGGCCGGCCGGCGTGGTCGGCGACCGCCGCCTTCGCCCGCTCGACGGCGACCGCGACCTCGACGGCCCGCGCGGCCAGCTCCAGCCCGGCGGGGGTGGGGCGGACGCCGCGGCCGTCGCGTTCGAGCAGCGCGGTGCCGGCGAGTCGTTCCGCGATCCGCAGCTGTTGCGAGACGGCGGACGGCGTGCAGTGGAGCACGGCCGCGGCGCCGGTGACGCTGCCCGTGGCGACGACCTCCCGGACCGCCTCGAGCTGACGCAGGTCCATGTAGTGACGCTACAACGTCAATGCAGGAACCTTCGATGGTGCTACAACTGCGCCGGGCCGAGACTGGGACGCGTGACCGCCCGTGACCGCCTGCTCGCCCTGCTCGTGGCAGGCATCTGGGGACTCAACTTCCCGGCCACGCACCTCGCGCTCGAGCAGTTCCCACCGTTCCTGCTCGCGGCCGCCCGGTTCGCGATCGTCGCGGTCCCGACCGTGCTGCTCGTGCCACGCCCGGCGGTGCCGTGGCGGTGGCTGATCGGCTACGGCCTCGGCTTCGGCGTCGCCCAGTTTGCGTTCCTCTACCTGGGCATGGCCGCGGGGATGCCGAGCGGGCTCGCCTCGCTCGTCCTGCAGGTCTCCGCACCGTTCACGGTCCTGCTCGGTGCCCTCCTGCTGCGCGAGCGGATCACCCGGCGGCAGGGTCTGGGCGTCGCGGTCGCCGTGGCCGCGATGGTCGGGATCGGAGCGGTGCGGGCCCAGAGCGCGGCGGTGCTCCCCGTCGTCCTCGTGGTGCTCGGCGGCCTGGGCTGGGCGTTCGGCAACCTGGCCAACCGCAAGGCGGCGACCGACCGGCCGTTCGCGCTGATGCTCTGGATGTCGATCGTGCCGGTCGGCCCGATGCTCGCGCTGTCACTCGTCGTCGAGGGCCCCACCCGGGTCGCCGGCGCCGTCGGCACGGCGTTCACCCCGCACGCCCTGCCGGCCCTGGCCGGCCTGGCGTACATCGTCGTCGGTGCCACGGTCGTCGGCTCCGGCATCTGGACCTGGCTGTTGTCGCGCCACCCGGCCGCGCAGGTCGCGCCGTTCTCGATGGCCGTGCCCGTCGCGGGCTTCCTCGGCTCGTGGCTCGTCCTGGGCGAGCGGCCCGACTGGGCCGAACTCGCGCTCGGCGCGGTCGTGGTGCTCGCCGTGGTGTGGGGCATGGTGCCCGCACGGAAATTGCCTCATGGTGCAACGGTCGTTGACCCGACCCGAACAGCGCGCGTACGGTCCGCTCTCACCCGGAACCGGGCCCTTCGTCGATCGAACGGGGGCGGCCATGAACGGTCGCACACGTCTTCGCTCGCTGTTGCTGACAGCAACGATCACGGCACTGGCCTCGACCGCGCTCGCGTCCGCCGCGGACGCGTCGGCGAGATCCGCGCCGCCGGGTCCGACCGGGCCGCTCGACCACTTCCTCTGCTACACCGCCGTCGCGCAGCAGAGCACGGTCGTGCCGGGCTTCGCACCGCCGTCGTCGGTGCGGCTGCGCAACCAGTTCGACCCGAACGGGTTCGGCGCCCGCATCCGGACTCTCGCGACGCACTGCAACCCGGTGCAGAAGACGCTGCGCACCGGTGACGTCTTCAAGATCCAGAACCCGTCGTGGCACCTGGCGTGCTGGTCGATCCAGGCGTCGGCCAACGCGCGGGTGTTCCCGGTCAAGGTGACCAACCAGTTCGGCACCGGCGAACTCGTCACGCGCAAGCCCACCTCGCTGTGCCTGCCGACGCGGGGGAGCGAGAAGACGCCGCCCTCGTTCCTGCCGCCGGGTGCGAGCGAGGTGCAGCCGGACCACTTCGCCTGCTACCCGGTCGCGTACGTCGCCGGGGGAGCGCGGTTCTCGCCACCGGCCGGTGTGAGACTGCGCGACCAGTTCACGCCGCCACGGGCGAACTTCGTGCCGAAGATCGGCCTGCCCACGCAGCTGTGCCTGCCGACCTCGAAGACGGTCCCGGGGCAGCCCGCCACGCCGGTGAAGAACCCGCGCGAGCACCTGCTGTGCTTCGCGCTGACCGGGCAGAAACCCCGCGTCCCTGCCGCGCACCGTGTACGACCGCAACCAGTTCGGCGTCGGCGCGGTGCAGGTGGCGCCGGAGCGGCAGACCCTCTGCGTGCCGTCGTTCAAGACCATCGTCGGCTGACCGACGGCCGGCGACGGCGAGGCCGCTACTGGGCCGGTGCGGTCTGGGGGTGCGTCATCGACATGACGTCGAGGACCCGGTCCAGCTGCTCCTCGCTGATCGCGCCGGACTCGACGTGGCCGCGCTCGAGCACGACGGCCCGGATGGTCTTGCGCTCGGCCAGGGCCTGCTTGGCGATCTTGGCGGCTTCGTCATAGCCGACGTAGTGGTTGAGCGGCGTCACGATCGACGGCGAGGACTCGGCGTACTCGCGGCACCGGTCGGTGTTGGCCTCGATGCCGTTGATGCACTTGTCGGCGAACACGCGCGACACCTGGGCGAGGATCCGGATCGATTCGAGGAGGTTGCGGGCGATCACCGGCAGCATCACGTTGAGCTCCAGGTTGCCCGCCGCTCCGCCGAAGGCCACGGCGGCGTCGTTGCCGATCACCTGGGCGACCACCTGCGACACGGCCTCGGGCAGGACGGGGTTCACCTTGCCCGGCATGATCGAGCTGCCCGGCTGCAGGTCGGGCAGCGCGATCTCCGAGAGACCGGTGCGCGGGCCGGAGCCGAGCCAGCGGATGTCGTTGGCGATCTTGTTGAGGCCGACCGCGATGGTGCGCAGGTGACCCGACAGCTCCACCAGGCCGTCACGGGCGCCCTGGGCCTCGAAGTGGTCGACCGCCTCGGTGAGCGGCAGGCCGGTCTCGGCGGCGATGAGCGCGATGACCTCGGCGGCGAAGCCCGGCGGCGCGTTCAGGCCGGTGCCGACCGCGGTGCCGCCGAGCGCCAGCTCCGCGACGCGGGACATCGACGAGTGCAGCCGCTCGACGCCGCGGCGCACCTGCGTGGCGTACCCCGCGAACTCCTGGCCGAAGGTGACCGGCGTGGCGTCCATCAGGTGGGTGCGCCCGGACTTCACGACCTCGGCGAAGGCCGTCGACTTCGCCTCCAGCGCCGCCGCGAGGTGCTGCAGCGCCGGCACCAGGTCACGCAGCACCGCGCGGGTGGCGGCGATGTGGATGGCGGTCGGGAACTGGTCGTTGCTCGACAGCGGGTCGTTGACGTCGTCGTTCGGGTGCACCGACGCGCCGTCGCCGAGCGCCTTGGTGGCGAGGGTCGCGAGCACCTCGTTCATGTTCATGTTGCTCGACGTGCCCGAGCCGGTCTGGAAGACGTCGAGCGGGAACTGGTCGTCGTGGTCACCGCGTGCGACCACACCCGCGGCGGCGGCGATCGGCTCGGCCTTGGCCGGGTCGAGCTTGCCGCGCTTGGCGCGGACCCGGGCGCCCGCGCCCTTGACGAGGGCCAGACCCGCGATCAGCTCGCGTTCGATCGGCTGGCCCGAGATCGGGAAGTTCTCGACCGCTCGCTGCGTCTGCGCCGCCCAGAGCGCGTCGCGGGGGACCCGGACCTCGCCCATGGTGTCGTGCTCGATGCGGAAGTCCTTCGGGCGGGCCTGATCGGGACGGGAGCCGGCGTCGGCGGAGGTGGACACGTCCTCAGAGGTTAATCACCGCACGTCCCCGGTCGCGGGTGACTCCGGTCTCCCTGTCGCCCCCGCGCCCGGCCCGCTCCGCGGGCCGTCGGTCCCGAGGCGCGGACTCAGCGCTTGGTGTAGTCGACCCCGCCCTGCGGCGGCTGGCCGTACTGCGGCTGACCCTGACCGGGTTGACCCTGACCGGGCTGACCCTGACCGGGCTGGCCGTACGGGGGCTGGCCGGGCGGCGGTCCCTGCGGCGGCTGGCCGTACGGCTGACCCTGCGTGGGACCGGCCTGGGGCATCCCGCCGCCGCCCTGGCCCGGACCCGCCGGGTCGAAGCTCTGCGGCCCGGCCACCGCGCGCGGTGCGGCACCGGGAGCGGCCGGCTGGCCGTAGCCCAGTTCCGCGGCGGTCTGCTTGGCGGCGTCGGTGATCGGGATCGCGACGACGGCCGTGCCGTACGCGCAGATCTCGGTCCAGACGTCACCCATCTCGGAGGTGTCGAACCGCATCCCGACGATGGCGTTGCCGCCGCGCGCGCGTGCGGACTCCAGCATCCGACCCATGACCTCGTTGCGGCTCTCGATGACCTGTTTGGTCATGCCGCCGAGCTCACCGCCGACGATCGACTTGAACCCGGCGCCCATCTGGGAGAAGGCGTTGCGGGAGCGCACGGTCACTCCGAACACCTCACCGCAGACCCGCTGGATCTCCCAGCCCTCGATCTCGTTCGTCGTCACACAGAGCATGGCCTGATCCTGCACTCCCGACCTCGGTGGCGCACCAGCGGGGGCGAGATGTCTTCTCAGTCGTTGCGGTCGGTCGCTGCCGTCAGTTGCGGTCGAAATCGATCGACGAGTACGCGCGCAGCTTGCCCAACTGGTGGATGGAGTCGACCACGCGGATCGTGCCGGACTTGCTGCGCATGACGATCGAATGGGTCGACACCGAGTCCGCGTAGTAGTGCACGCCGCGCACGAGTTCGCCGTCGGTCACCCCGGTGGCGCAGAAGAAGATGTCGTCGCCGCGGACGAGGTCGCGGGTCGTCAGCACGGCGTCGAGGTCGTGGCCGGCGTCGAGGGCCTTCTGCCGTTCGGCGTCGTCGGTGGGGGCGAGGCGGGCCTGGATCTCACCGCCCATGCAGGTGAGCGCGCACGCGGCGATGATGCCCTCGGGCGTCCCGCCGATGCCGAGCAGCAGGTCGACGCCGGTGCCCGGACGGGCGGCCGAGATCGCGCCCGCGACGTCGCCGTCGCTGATGAACACGATCCGCGCGCCCGCCGCCCGGATGTCGTCGACCAGGCGCGCGTGGCGCGGGCGGTCGAGGACGCACACCGTGACGTCGGAGTTGCTGCCCCGCTTGGCCTTGGCCACCGCCGCGATGTTGGCGGCGACGGGTGCCGTGATGTCGATGGCGCCGGCGGCCTCGGGGCCGGTGGCGATCTTGTCCATGTAGAACACGGCCGACGGGTCGAACATGCTGCCCCGCGGCGCGACCGCGATGACCGCCACCGCGTTCGGCATGCCCTTGGCCATCAGGGTCGTGCCGTCAACCGGATCGACGGCGACGTCGCACAGCGGCCCGGTACCGTCGCCGACCTCCTCGCCGTTGTAGAGCATCGGCGCCTCGTCCTTCTCGCCCGCGCCGATGACGACGACACCGCGCATCGAGACGGTGCCGATGAGCGTGCGCATGGCGTCGACGGCCGCCCCGTCACCGCCGTTCTTGTCGCCGCGCCCGACCCAGCGGCCGGCCGCCATCGCGGCGGCCTCGGTCACGCGCACCAGCTCCAGCGCCAGGTTGCGATCCGGAGCCTCGCGGGAGACGGCCAGGGCGGGGGGCAGCGCGGTCGAGTCCACGGCGTCATCCTCCCAGAGCGGCATGTCGGTCGTGTTGACCGGACATGCCCGTTCTGGGCATAGCTGACACTCATGACGGCCATCTTCCGCACCAAGTCGATCGAACAGTCGAAACGCGACGCCGCGGGCGACACCGGCGACGTCGGCGGCGAGTCGCTGAAGAAGAACCTCTCCGCGTTCGACCTCGTCGTCTTCGGGGTGGGCGTGGTCGTCGGCACCGGCATCTTCGTGCTCACCGGGCTGCAGGCGCACCTCAACGCCGGTCCGGGCATCGTCATCTCGTTCGTCCTCGCCGCCGTGGCGTGCGGGTTCGCCGCGCTGTGTTACGCGGAGTTCGCGGCGGCCGTCCCCGTGGCCGGCTCGGCCTACACCTACACCTCCGCCACGCTCGGCGAACTCATCGCGTGGATCATCGGCTGGGACCTGGCGCTGGAACTCGCGCTCGGCGCGGCGGTCGTCGCGCGCGGCTGGTCCGGCTACTTCCAGACGCTGTTCGGGCTGCCCGACTCGATCGCGGGCGAGAGCGCCCCGGTCGACCTCATGGCGGTGCTCATCGTCGCGCTCGTGACGGTGTTCCTGTTCCTCGGCACCAAGCTCTCGGGTCGGCTGACCAGCGTCCTGGTCATCGTCAAGGTGGCGATCGTGCTGTTCGTCATCGTGGCCGGGCTGTTCTTCGTCAAGGCCAGCAACTACTCGCCGTTCATCCCGCCGTCGGTGCCCGACGCCGGCGAGTCCGGGCTCAAGGCGCCGCTGCTGCAGGTCGTCACCGGCATCACGCCGAGCCACTTCGGGCTGTTCGGCGTCATCGCCGCCGCCTCGTTGGTGTTCTTCGCGTTCATCGGGTTCGACGTGGTATCGACGGCCGCGGAGGAGACACGCAAGCCGCAGCGCGACCTCCCGATCGGGATCATCGGCTCGCTGGTGATCTGCACGCTGCTCTACATCGGGGTGTCCGGCGTCGTCACCGGGATGGTCAACTACAAGAACGACGCGCTCGCCACCTCCGCGCCGCTCGCCGAGGCGTTCAAGGTCGTCGGCGCCGACTGGGCCGCGCGGTTGATCTCCATCGGCGGCATCTGCGGGATCACCACCGTGATCATCGTGCTGATGCTCGGCCAGGCGCGGGTGCTGTTCGCGATGTCGCGCGACCGGCTGCTGCCGCCGGTCATCTCGAAGGTGCACCCGCGGTTCGGCACGCCCTACGTCACGACCCTGATCACCGGGGTGGTCGTCGCGCTGCTGGCCGCGTTCGTCCCGCTCGCGCAGCTATCGGAGCTGGTCAACATCGGCACGCTGTTCGCGTTCGTCGTGGTGTCGCTCGGCGTGGTCGTGCTGCGGCGCACCCGGCCCGACCTCGAGCGGCCGTTCCGGGTGCCGCTCGTCCCGCTCGTGCCGATCCTCGCCGTGCTCGCGTGCCTGTGGCTCATGATCAACCTGCCCACCGACACCTGGATCCGGTTCGGCATCTGGATGGCGGTCGGCATGGTCGTCTACGTCGCGTACGGGATGCGGCACGCGCGCACCCGGGCCGATGCCGACGCCGCGGCGTCGGAGGAGGCGGCGACCGCCTCCTCGCGCCGGCGCGACTGACCCGCCTCGCCGGTCCGGCGACCGGCCGGTTCGTCAGTCGTCGTCGGCAGGCGGTGCGGTGCCCGCGGCCAGCCGGTCGCGGGCGGCCTGCAGCCAGGTCCCGCACAGCGCGGCGAGCGCCTCGCCGCGCTCCCAGAGCGCGAGCGACTCCTCCAGCGACTGGCTGCCGGCCTCGAGCGCACGGACGATCTCCGCCAGCTCGGTGCGGGCCTGCTCGTAGCTGGTCGGCATCGGGGCGGGTTCGGCCGCGGGCTGCTCGCTCATCGCCCGACGACGTTAGTCGGGTTCGCGACGTCGACCGGGTAGGACGGGGGCCGTGGCGGGTGGGGTGCGGCAGACGGCCGTGGTCGTGCCGGTGCCGGGTGCCGAGGGACTCGTCGCCGACGCGCGCCTGCGCCACGACACCGCGGCGCTGGGCGTCCCGGCCCACGTCACGATCGTCTACCCGTTCCTGCCGTGGCCGGCGATCAACGTGGCGGTGCTCGACACGCTGGCGACGATCGTCGCCGCCGAGGCCGGCCCGTCGGTCACGTTCGCGCGGGTCCGGCGTTTCCCGGGCGTGCTGTGGCTCGAGCCGTCACCCGGCGAGCCGTTCGTGCGGCTGACGCGCGAGCTCGTCCGGCACTGGCCCGAGGCGCCGCCCTACCGCGGGGCGTACGGCCCGGACGTCACGCCGCACCTCACCGTCACCTCCCGCGCGGACGACGCGGAGCAGGCCGCGGTCGAGGCGCGGCTGCTGCCGTTGCTGCCGGTGACGACGACCGTGACCGAGGCGGTGCTCCTGGGATTCGACGGCAGCCGGTGGACGGTCCGTCACCGCTTCCCCTTCGCCGGCCCGGAGCCGTCGAGGTAGGCGGCGAGGTAGCCGCTGGTGGCGCCGGTGCCGCGCGCGGCGACCTGCGCGGGCGTGCCGGTCGCGACGACCCGGCCGCCCTCGTCGCCCGCGCCCGGACCGAGGTCGATCAGCCAGTCGGCCGCGGCGATCACGGCCAAGTCGTGCTCTGCGACCACCACGGTGTGTCCGGCGTCGACCAGCGCCTGCAACTGTCGGACCAACAGGGCGACGTCGGCCGGGTGCAGACCCGCGGTCGGCTCGTCGAACAGGTACACGGTGCGGCCACGACGGACGCGCTGCAATTCGGTCGCGAGCTTGATGCGCTGGGCCTCGCCGCCGGACAGTTCGGTCGCCGGCTGGCCGAGGCGCAGGTAGCCGAGGCCGACGTCGGTGAGCGCGGCGAGCGCACGGGCCGCCGGTGGGAGGTCGGCCAGCACCTCGGCGGCGGCCGCGACGTCGAGGTCGAGGACGTCGGCGATGGTGCGGTCGTGCCAGCGGATCTCGAGGGTCTCTGCGTTATAGCGGGCGCCGTGGCAGGTCGGGCACGGTGCGTAGGTGCCGGGGAGGAAGAGCAGTTCGATCGCGACGAAGCCGTCGCCCTCGCAGGTCTCGCACCGTCCGCCGGCGACGTTGAAGGAGAACCGCCCGGCGTCGTAGCCGCGGGCGCGTGAGTCGTCGGTGGCGGCGAAGGCGGCCCGCACGGCGTCGAACATCCCCGTGTAGGTCGCGAGATTCGACCGCGGAGTGCGTCCGATCGGTGTCTGGTCGACGGCGACGACCCGCGCGCCGGCCGCCTCGACCTGTTCGGCCAGCGCACCCAGCAGGCTGGACTTCCCCGACCCGGACACGCCCGTGAGCACGGTGAGTCGGCCGCGGGGTATCTCGACGTCGAGATTTCTTAGGTTGTGCCGCGTGATCGCGCGCAGCGCGATCGTGCTCTCGGCCGGTGGTCGCGGGTTCGGGATCGGCGGGGCGGCCCGGAGCGCGGCGGCGGTGGGGGAGCCGGGAACGTCGAGCAGGTCGGCGACCGTTCCACTGTGCAACACTCGCCCGCCCTGCGTGCCGGCGCCGGGTCCGATCTCGATCACGTGGTCGGCGCGACGGATCAGCGCGAGGTCGTGTTCGACGACCAGCAGGGAGTTGCCGGCGCTGCGCAGCGCGTCGAGCAGGGTCGTGAGCGCCTCGGCGTCGCGGGGGTGCAGCCCGGCGCTGGGCTCGTCGAGCACGTAGACGACGCCGAACAACCCCGATCGGAGCTGGGTCGACAACCGCAGTCGTTGCAGTTCGCCGGCCGACAGGGTGGGGGTGGTCCGCGCGAGGGTGAGGTGGCCGAGGCCGAGTCGTACGAGGTCGTCGGCGCGGGCCACGAGGTCGCCCGCGACCAGGCGGCGGGCGGCGGCCGCCGCGGTGTCGTCGGGATCCGCCGCGAGGGGGCGCAGGAGGTCCCCCAGGTGACGCAGGGGTGTTCCGGCGAGGTCCGCGATGTCGCGGCCGGCGACGGTCACCGCCAGTGCGGCCTGGTTGAGCCGTCGCCCGTGGCAGAGCGGGCACCTCTCGCTGTGCAGGAAGCTCTCGACCCGCCGGCGGGCGCCGGCGCTCCCGGACTCGGCGAAGGTCTTGAGCACCAGCGGCGCCGCCGCGGTGTACGTGCCCTGGTACGGACGTTGGATCCGATGGGCCTCGCGTTCGGCGTGGACCGTGACCACCGGGTGCTCGTCGGTGAACAGGATCCAGTCGCGGTCGGCCTGGGGGAGCTCGTGCCACGGGCGGTCGACGTCGTGGCCGAGCGTCGCGAGGATGTCGCGGAGGTTCTGGCCCTGCCACGCGCCGGGCCACGCCGCGACGGCGCCCTCGCGGATCGTCAGCGACGGGTCGGGCACCATGGAGGCTTCCGTTGCCTCGTACACCGTTCCGACGCCGTGGCAGCGGGGGCAGGCGCCGACCGTGGTGTTCGGCGAGAACGCGTCGGAGTCGAGCCGCGGCGCGCCGGGCGGGTAGTCGCCGGTGCGCGAGAAGAGCATCCGCAGGCTGTTGGAGAGTGTGGTGACGGTCCCGACCGAACTGCGGGCCGACGGCGTGCCACGCCGCTGGTTCATGGCGACCGCGGGCGGCAGCCCGGCGATCTCGTCGACCTCGGGCACGCCGAGCTGGTGGAACAGCCGCCGCGCGTAGGGGGAGACCGACTCCAGGTAGCGCCGCTGGGCCTCGGCATAAAGCGTGCCGAAGGCGAGGGACGACTTGCCCGAGCCGGAGACGCCTGTCACCACGACGAAACTGTCGCGGGGGAACTCGACGTCGACGTCGCGCAGGTTGTGCTGGCGCGCGCCGCGGACGCGCACGACGCCGGTCGGGGCCGGGACGTTCACGGGGTGCGGCGGGCGCCGAACCGGCCGAATGCCACCCGGACCGACAGCTCGCCGGTGGCGTCGGCGGGGTCGCGGACCGCCACGCCGTCGGCGTTCTGGACGACGGCGTAACCGCGCTCGAGGGTCGCCTGCGGCGAGAGCGCGCGGATGCGTGCGGCGGTGTGCTCGACGTCGGACGCGGCCCGCGTCGACCAGAGCCAGGGCCCGCCGGTGTGACCGGTCGCGGAGCGCGGTGACATCGG
Source organism: Melastoma dodecandrum (assembly GCA_029817715.1). Classification (NCBI taxonomy): domain Eukaryota; kingdom Viridiplantae; phylum Streptophyta; class Magnoliopsida; order Myrtales; family Melastomataceae; genus Melastoma; species Melastoma dodecandrum. Next base: position 1,963,646 of record JARUPY010000535.1, read on the forward strand.
CGGTCGCCGCCTCGATGCGTCGTTCCGTTGCTTGGTGCAACCGTTCCGGCAGCCCGGCGACGAGTTCGATCTCGCGGCTGACGACGCGGCGCACGGCCCCCCGCAGCCGGTCGACGAGGTCGTCGACGCCGCGGATCTCGGCGGCGAGATCGGGCACGACGCGGCGCGCGGCGTCGGTGGGGGTCGACGCCGCGACGTCGGCGACCAGGTCGAGCAACGGCCGGTCGGTCTCGTGTCCGATGGCACTGACCACCGGTGTGCGGGCGGCGGCCACCGCCCGCACCATCGCCTCGTTGCTGAACGGCAGCAGATCCTCGACGCTGCCGCCGCCACGGGCGAGCACGATGACGTCGACGTCGGGATCGTCGTCGAGCCGGGCCACGGCGTCGACGACGTCGCTCACCGCGGCCACGCCCTGGGTCGCGACGTTCTCGATCCGGAACCTCGTTCCGGGCGCGCGCCGCTGCACGTTCTCGACGACGTCGCGTTCGGCAGCACTCGCCCGCCCGGTGACCAACCCGACGGTGTGCGGCCAGAACGGCAGGGGCCGCTTGCGTTCGGCCGCGAACAACCCCTCGGCCGCGAGCAGCCGCCGCAGCTGTTCGAGCCGCGCGAGCAGTTCGCCGATCCCGACCGGGCGGATCTCGCTGGCCCGCAACGACAGTTGCCCGCGCTCGAGGTAGAAGTCCGGCCGGGCGCGCAGGACCAGACGTGAACCCTCGGCCACGGAGTCGGGCAGGGTCTGCCGCGCGCAGGTGACGGTGATCGAGATGTTGGCGTCGGTGTCGCGCAGGACGAGGAACTGCGTCGGCACGCCGGGGCGGCGGGTGACCTGGGCGACCTGACCCTCGATCCAGACCTCACCGAGCCGCGCGATCCAGCCGCCGATCTTCGCGGCGACGACCCGCAGCGGCAGTGGTTCCTCGGGCGAACTCTCGAGCTTGCCCCCCGCCGGCCGGGTCAGAGTTGGGCCTCGTCGTCCGGTTGCGAGTCGCTGACCTGCGAGTCCGGGCTCGTGGGCAGGGTCGGTTCCGCCAGCGGCGCGCCCTCGAGGGTGGTGCCGGTCGGCCCGGTCGGTGCCGCGTCGGCAGCGGGCCCGCCGTCGGCGGCGGGCCCGGCGGTGGCGGCGTCCCCGGTGGCGGTGGTGGCCTTCTTCGCGGCCGCGGTCTTCGCGGCCGCGGTCTTCTTGCCGACAGCGGCCTTCGCAGGCTTCGGGGTTGTCGTCGCGGCGGCCTTCTTCGCGGCGGCCGGGGCGGTCTTGCGGGAGGCCTTGGTGGCGACCTTGCGCGTCGCCTTGCGGGCGGGTTCGCGGGGAGTGGTGGGACGGGCGGCGTCGACGCCGACGACCTCGGTGCCGCCGGCGTCGCGGGTGACGTCGGCCTCGGCGGCGGTGTCAGGCGCTCCGGGGGTCGGCTTCGGGCCGTCCGCCAGCTCGTAGCTGCCGTCGAGCAGGTCGAGTGAGGCGTCCGCGACGTCGACCGCGACACCTTCGAGATCGTCGATCGCCTGGAGCTGGTCGAGTTCATCCTCGGCGTCGGGGACGCGGTCGAAGGCGGTGTTGCGCGCGGGGGTCGCGTCCTCGTCGTCGAAGATGGCCCACCCGGGCGGCTCCTCGGGCGCGCCCCGGAACGTGCCGATCAACTCGTCGCCCTTGTTGACGTACGCGGCGTACTGCTGCTGCGCCCGCAGCGACAGCTGGACCGCCTGCGACGCGACCGCCACGGGCAGCCCCGCGGCCTTCTGGGGCAGGTGCGTGGCGGTCTCGCGCGCGGTGTCGACGACGGTGAGGGCGATTCCGAGCGCGGCCCGGAGCGGCGTGGGGAGCGAGCTCATGGGGACAGCGTGCCTCACCGGACCGCCTCCGTACCATCGAGGTCGTGACCCACACAGCCGCCACCGGAACCGACGCCGCCGCAGGCGTCACCGGCGGCGACGCTGCCGTCGGCCTCGCCAGCGATGCCGCCGCCGAGGCCGCCGGTGGCATCGGCACCGCGCCGGGCGCCGTTGCCGGTACCCCGGCCCGCGGACGGATCCTGCTTGCCGCGCCGCGCGGCTACTGCGCGGGCGTGGATCGCGCCGTGCAGACGGTCGAGCACGCGCTCGACCTCTACGGCGCCCCGGTCTACGTGCGCAAGCAGATCGTGCACAACCTCTACGTGGTCCAGGCGCTCGAGGCACGCGGCGCGGTCTTCGTCGACGAGACCGACGAGGTGCCCGAGGGCGCGACCGTGGTGTTCTCCGCGCACGGCGTGGCGCCGACGGTGCACGCCGAGGCGAAGGAGCGGCAGCTGCGCACGATCGACGCGACCTGCCCGCTGGTCACCAAGGTCCACCAGGAGGCTCGCCGCTTCGCCGCCGACGACTACGACATCCTGCTGATCGGCCACGAGGGCCACGAGGAGGTCGTCGGCACCACCGGCGAGGCGCCCGCGCACATCCAGCTGGTCGACGGACCCGACGACGTCGTCAACGTGGAGGTCCGTGACCCCGAACGGGTGGTGTGGCTCTCGCAGACCACGCTCTCGGTCGACGAGACCCTCGAGACGGTCGACGCGCTGCGCCGCAAGTTCCCCGCGCTGCACTCGCCGCCCAGCGACGACATCTGCTACGCCACGCAGAACCGCCAGGTCGCCGTGAAGCAGATCGCGCCCGAGGTGGAGTTGTTCCTCGTGGTCGGGTCGACGAACTCGTCGAACTCGGTGCGCATGGTCGAGGTGGCGAAGGCCGCGGGAGCGGACGACGCGCACCTGGTGGAGAACGCGGCGGGCATCGACCCGGCGTGGCTCGAGGGCGTGACCAACATCGGGTTGTCCTCGGGGGCCTCGGTGCCGGAGATCCTCGTGCGCGAGGCCACCGAGTGGCTGGTCGAGCGCGGGTTCGCCGACGTGGTGCCGGTGCGGCACACCGAGGAGCGACTGACGTTCGCGCTGCCGCGCGAACTGCGGGTGCTGTCCAGCTGAGCAGCCCACGCCGCGCTGATCGGCACGGACGCAGACGGGTCGGTACGACCGCGCGGCGGCTCGCCCCGGGCGGCGTCAGCGGCGCAGGATCATCCGGACGCCGGCGACGATGAGCACGATCGCGCTCGCGCCGGCGATGGCCGGGAAGCCGTAGACCAGCCAGCTCGCCGCGGCGTCGGTGATCGCGGCCTTGTTCGACAGCCCGCCCGACCGCACGTACAGCAGCACGGCGGACGCGACGAAGTAGACCAGCGGCGGCGCTACGACGACCGGGAACATGGCCGAGCGTCGGACCAGCAGGATCGCCGCGAGCGACCCCACGACCAGGCCGATCGAGAACGTGCCCTTGATGCCGGCACCGGCGATCGCGTCGATGAGTCCACCGATGCCGGTGATGCCCAGCAGCACGAGCAGGCCGCCCCAGCCGGGCAGGCCCCGCTGGGTGCCGTCGGCCGCCCGCTCCTTCGCCTGCTGCCGTTCTTCCGCCTGGACCCCGGCCACCTGCCACGCGGGCGGCGACATCAGCGGGATCGCCGACGCCGGGCCGGACGCGGGTGCTGCCGCGGCCGCTCGCCGGGACGGGCGGGCGGACGAGGTGGACGACGACGCCGAGGAGGTGGCGGGCCGGGCCGCCGGGGTCGGGCGCGCGGGCTGGGCGGTGACCGAGGCGGCCGGCGTGTTGCGGGCGGCGTCGGAGCGCCGGGCCAGGCCGGGCGGCAGCGGGCGCTGGAGCGGGTTCGCACCAGCGACGTCGGACGACCGTGGATCCGCGTGGCGCGACGAACCCGGAGGTCGCGATTCGGTCACGCCTCGACCGTACCGGTCGTTCGCGGCCGGATCCGGCAGCCATCGGCGGCCTGCCAGGTGGTGTGCGCCGCACCGTGGGCGGCCGGTCGCGGGTCACGACGCCCGCGGTGGGACGAATTCGGACACGGCGGGCGCGCGGGTGGCGGTCTCGACCTGGGCCGGCGCGGCGAGCACGGTCGCGTCGTCGTCGGGGTCGACCACTCCGAGATCGCGCAGCCGCCGGGCGCTGACGAACACCCGCGACTCCAGCGACGCGACCGCCCGGTTGTAGGACTCCACCGCGCCGGTGAGGCTGCGCCCGAGCTTGTCGACGTGCCCGCCGAGCGTGGTGAGCCGCTGGTAGAGGTCACGGCCGAGTTCGTGGATCTCGCGGGCGTCGCGGGTCAGGGCGTCCTGCCGCCAGGTGTAGGCGACGGTGCGCAGCAACGCGACCAGCGTCGAGGGCGTCGCGAGCACGACCCCCCGCGCGAACGCGTGCTCCTGCAGACCGGGATCGGCGCGCAGCGCGGCGTCGAGTACGGCGTCGGCCGGGACGAAGCAGACGACGAACTCCGGTGACGGCGCGAACCGCTCCTGGTACCGCTTGCCGGCGAGGGTGTCGACGTGGTTGCGCAGGTGCCGGGCGTGGTCGCGCAGCCGGGCGTCGCGGGTCGCCTCGTCCGGAGCCTCGAGCGCGTCGAGGTAGCCGGTGAGCGCCACCTTGGCGTCGACGACCACGTGCTTGCCGCCGAGCAGGTGCACCACCATGTCCGGACGGAGCGTCGACACCCCCTCCGTCCCCTCGGCGGTGCTGCTGACCTGGACGTCGAAGTCGACGTGCCGCTGCATCCCGGCGGCCTCGACGGTGCGTTCGAGCTGGGTCTCGCCCCAGCGGCCGCGCACGTGCGGGGTGCGCAGGGCGGTCCGCAGGGTGGCGGTCTCACGGCGTAGCTCCTCCGAACTCGCCGCGACCCCTCGCAACTGGGCGGTGAGGCCCGCCTCGGTGCGGGCGCGGTCGTGCTCGAGCTGGTCGAGCTGGACGTCGAGCCGGGCCAGGCTGTCGGTGAGCGGGCCGACCATGCCGGCCACGGCGAGCTGACGGCGTTCGAGATCCTGCGCGGTGCGGGTCGCCGCCTCCGTGCCCGACCGCGGCACGCGGGTGAGGAAGGCGCCGACGAGCACGCCGAGCAGCAGCGCGACCACCACGGCGAGGGCCACGACGAGCAGTGGGACGTCCATGCCGCAGACCGTCGCAGAGGGGTCTGACAGTTTCCGTTCGTCCGCTCCGCCGGGTCGCCATCTCCCGCGACCTAGGCTGCCGGTCGTGGAGCAGCTGTCCGGGGTGCGAGCACTGGTGACGGGCGGGGCGTCGGGCATCGGCCTGGCGATCGTGCGGGCGTTCGTCACCGAGGGGGCGACCGTCGCGGCCGTCGACCGGGCGCCCGAGGCACCCGACCTCCCCGACGGTGTCACGTACGTCGTCGCTGACATCTCCGACGACGCGTCGGTGCGAACGGCGGTGGACACCGTCGTCGACGCGTTCGGCGGGCTCGACGTCGTGGTCAACAACGCCGGCATCGGGGCGCAGGGCGGCGTGGTCGACGGCACGGACGAGGAGTGGCATCGCGTGCTCGACGTCAACGTCGTCGGCACCGCCCGGGTTTCGCGCGCGGCGTGGCCGCACCTGCAGCGCTCGGACCGCGCGGCGATCGTCAACACGTCGTCCATCGCGGCCACCGCCGGCCTCCCGCAGCGCGCGGTGTACTCGGCGAGCAAGGGCGCGGTCTCGGCGCTCACCCGCGCGATGGCCGCCGACGGGATGCCCGACGGCATCAGGGTCAACGCCGCCAACCCCGGCACCGCCGACACCCCGTGGGTCGGACGCCTGCTCGACGCCGCACCGGACCCCGACGCCGAACGGGCCGCCCTCGCCGCACGGCAGCCGCACGGCCGGCTGGTCACGCCGGAGGAGGTCGCCGCGGCGGTGGTCTACCTCGCCTCGCCCGCGGCGGGCTCGACCACCGGGACCGAACTGGCCGTCGACGGTGGGATGGGCGGCCTGCGGCTGCGGCCGCGCACGTGAACCACGGGCCGGGGACGACGACCTAGACTGACGGCCCGTGGCTCTCACCATCGGCATCGTCGGACTGCCCAACGTCGGCAAGTCGACGCTCTTCAACGCGCTGACCAAGAACGACGTGCTCGCGGCGAACTCCCCGTTCGCGACGATCGAGCCGAACGTCGGCGTCGTCGACCTGCCGGACCCGCGCCTCTCGGTGCTGGCCGACCTGTTCGACTCGAAGAAGGTCGTCCCGGCCGCGGTCTCGTTCGTCGACATCGCGGGCATCGTGAAGGGCGCCAGCGAGGGGGAGGGCCTGGGCAACCAGTTCCTCGCGAACATCCGGGAGGCCGACGCCATCTGCCAGGTGGTGCGGGCGTTCGAGGACCCCGACGTCGTGCACGTCGACGGGAAGGTGTCGCCCAAGGACGACATCGAGACCATCTCGACCGAGCTGATCCTCGCGGACCTGCAGACGATCGAGAACGCGCTGCCGCGACTGCAGAAGGAAGCCCGCACCGACAAGTCGAAGAACGACGTCGTGGCCGCGGCGCAGGCGGCGGGCGACGTCCTCGCCTCCGGCCGCACGATCGTTGCAGCGGGCCTCGATCGCGCGCCGCTCCGGGAACTGTCGCTGATGACGGCCAAGCCGATCATCTACGTCTTCAACGTCGACCCCGATGAACTCGCCGACGACGCCTTCCTCGACTCGCTGCGCCAGCTCGTCGCACCCGCCGACGCCGTCATCCTCGACGCCCAGACCGAGTCGGAGCTGGTCGAGCTCGACGCCGCCGAGGCCCGCGAGCTGCTGGAGTCGATGGGGCAGACCGAGTCCGGTCTCGACCAGCTCGCCCGCATCGGGTTCGACACCCTCGGGCTGCAGACGTTCCTCACGACCGGCCCGAAGGAATCGCGGGCCTGGACGATCAAGAAGGGCGACACCGCTCCGCAAGCGGCCGGCGTGATCCACACCGACTTCGAGCGCGGCTTCATCAAGGCCGAGGTCGTCTCGTACGCCGAGCTCGTCGAGGCCGGATCGTTGCAGGCTGCACGCGCCGCCGGCAAGGCGCGGATCGAGGGCAAGGAGTACGTGATGCAGGACGGCGACGTGGTGGAGTTCCGCTTCAACGTCTGACATGGCGACGGCCTACGACTACGTCGTCGCGACCGACGAGGAGATCGCGGCCCGGACGGCAGGGACGGCTCCGGCGCTGCTCGCGGGTTGGGTCGGGCCGGATGGGCCGGCGATCGGCGACTGGCCGCGTTCGCCGCGGACCGGGGCGCCGATGATGCACTGCTTCACCTCGTGGCTGCCCGACGAGTACCGCCGCCACGGTGCGGGAAACGTGGCGATCTCGGTGTTCCAGTGGGACGACGAGCGCAGCCACGAGTTCCCGGTCTCCGCGCCGCAGGGGTTCGGCGGACAGATCGTCGGTCATCCCGACGCCAACGTCTTCTACGCGTTGCGGTGGCTCACCGAGGCCGAGCTGACCGGCGCCCGCACCACCCCGCCGGCGCGGACGGGAAACCTCGAGCCCGGGGAGCACGACCCGGCGGCGTACAGCGACGGCCGGGGTGGCCCCCTCTGGCTCGTCCCCCGCGACGACCCCAACGCCGGACTCGCTCCGGTCGACCGGCCCGAGGCGGACGACGCCTACGTCGACGTCGCTGATCGGTGGAATCGATTCGGCCAGCAGCACCTCGGCGGCACGTTCATGAACCCGGACGGCCCGGGCAAGCAGTTCTCGCCCTGGTACCTGGAGGTGAGCGGCCTCGGCGGCTTCGACTTCGCCGGCGGCGACCTGTTCGCGATCGACCTCGACGCGCCCACCCGGCTCGGGCGCGCTCTCGTGGTCGACGTCCCGTTCGCCCGGCTCGCGGAGTGGGAGTCCACCCGACACCGCGACGCGAGCTCCTACGCGCGCAAGGTCTTCGTGTGGATCGCGTTCGCGCACCGGCTCGTGGCGGTCGGGGAGGCCGACGGTCCCAGCACCCACGGCGGAGTCCACTCACCCCACGACGCACTGACGACGTTCGCGTACCTGTTCGACGACGTCGAGAGCGCGTGGCTGCGTCCCTACGTCGAACGGGTCGCAGCGATGGAGGACTGGCGCACGGTGCAGGCCGACGCGTTGGCGGAGTACGCCCGCCGGCACAGGGGAGCCAGCGCGCCCACGACGCGGTGGAAACTGGAGCGGTGACGACCTTCCTGCTCACCCTCGTGCACGGCCCGGCGTGGGACGACTCCCGCGGCATCCGCGAGCAGGACGGGTGGGACGAGCACGCCGCGTTCATGGATTCCCTCGTGTCCGACGGGCTCATCGTGCTCGGCGGTCCGGTCGGGCCGGGCGTGCGCACCGCGCACCTGGTCGAGGCCGACGACGCCGCGAGCGTGCGCGCGCGGTGGCAGGACGACCCGTGGGCGCGCAGCCGCCACCTCGAGATCGGCTCGCTCGACCGCTGGTCGCTGTGGCTCGACGGGCGCGACCGCGGCACCGGCCGGCGCCACGAGGGCTCGCTCACGGTCGAGCGGTCGGCCGCCGATCTCTACGACCTCGTCGCCGACGTCACCCGCACGGGGGAGTGGAGCCCGATCTGCGAGGCGTGCTGGTGGGACGACCCCGAGCGCGGCGCCGTGGTCGGCGCGGTGTTCACCGGCCGCAACGTCACTCCCACGCGCACCTGGGAGACCCGCTCCCGCGTCGTCGTCGCCGACCGCGGCCGCGAGTTCGCGTGGGAGGTCGCGGACGGCTGGGTGCGGTGGGGCTACCGGTTCGAGCCCGAGGGCGGCGGCACGCGGGTCACCGAGACCTGGCACTTCACCGAGAAGGGACTCGCTGGCTTCGCGGACAAGTACGGCGACGACGCCCAGGCCCAGATCGACAACCGCACCGAGGCCGCCCGGACCGGCATCCCCGTGACGCTCGCCGCGATCAAGCGGGTCGCCGAACGCTGATCCGCCCGGGGATCCGCGCCGAGGTCAGGCGAGGTCGATCGCGACGTCGGCGACGACCGCGTCGAACTGCGAGGTCCGCACCGTCAGCGTGAACGTCCACGTGCCGCTCACCGGCAACACCACCCCGGACGCCGTGAACAACGGGCCGCCCTGCCACTCCAGCGTGATCTGCACCGGGCCGATGCCGCGGTCCTTCTGCAACGCGGTCATCGTGATCGCGGCGACCTCCGTCGTCCCCGACAACCGCACCGCGACGCCGACCGCGCCCCGCCGCGCCGGCGTGACCGTGACGGTGGCCGAGCGGCTCTGGTCCAGCCGAGCCGTCGCCGACGCCGGCCGGGTGGCCACCTCGGCCGCGTACGCCGTGCGCGCCGGCGGTTCGGACACCAGGACCGACGTCACCGCGAGGACGCCGACCATCACCACGGCCTCGACGACCAGCCCGCGCCGGACCGCGCGGACCGGCTCCTCGGTCCGGAGCAGCCGCCGGGCCAGCGCGCCGAGGCCGACGAGCACCACGAACAGCGCGGACTTCGCGATGACCAGCCGACCGTAGGTGGTGCCGGTCAGCGCCGCCCACGACGACGTCTCCAGCCAGGCCTGCACCACACCGGTGACGGCCACGGCGACCACGCACCACAGCGCGACGCGCGACAACCGCTCGACCAGCACCGTCGCCGCCGGCTCACTGCGCCGGACGACGATCGCGAGCAGCACCAGCACGCCGCCCACCCACGTGGTCACGGCGACCAGGTGCACCACGGTGCTGGGAAACCCCAACCAGGCAGGCGTGCGCACGCGGGCGTGGCCCGAGGCGGCGAGGGCGGTCAACGCGATCAACCACAGCACCGCGGCCGCCGCCACCACCCGCATCTGTGCAGCCTGCAACGGTTCGGTCATCCGCCCGATCGGCCGGCTGAGCGCGAGGACCCCCAGCAGTGCCGCGACGACCACCAGGTGACTGATCCCGAACGCCGACCGCACCGTCGCGCCGAGCAGGGACCAGGCCGAGTCGGTGGTCCCGGACCCGGCCACGTACGGCCCGTGCAGCAACAGCTGCACGACACTGCCCGCGACGGCCAGCAGCAACCCGGCTCGGACCACCGCACGGATGCGACGGCTGTCGAGCACCCCGGCGCGGCGGCTCACCACCAGCCACGCACCACCGGCCACCGCGAAGCCGAGGAAGCTGATCGCAGCGCCGGCGTCGAGGAATCCCTCGACCAGTGCGGAGGTTCCGGGCGCCAGGGCCGCCGCCGACACCGGGGCCCCGCCCGCCACCGTGAACGACACGGTGCCGGCCACGGGATGACCGTCGGCCGACACGACCCGGAAGCTCACGAGGTACCCCGCCGACGCGGGGAGACCGCTCCGGAGGCCGACCGTCACCGTGCGGCCGTCACCACTGACCCGGGCGCCGCCGGTGTCGGCCGCGCGGCCGTTGCCGTCGACCACCTTGAGGAAGCCCGGGTCGAGCGTCACCGCCTCGTCGAACGAGACCGACACCGTGGTCGGCGTCGTGGGGACGTCGGAGCCGTCGGCGGGGGACGACCCGGTCACGGTCGCGTGGGCGGACGCGCCGGGCGCGCTCACGAGCGCGGCGAGCAGCAACGCCGCGATCACGGCGGCCAGGGCGACGCAGCGACGGACGGTGCGCGTCACGCGACGTCGCGGCGGCCGGACAGCCGCGCCGACCAGGTCCGCAACGCCGTCGCCTCCTCCGCGGGATCGGCCACCGCGGGATCGACCGGGACGTCGTCCGGTTGCCCCCTCGTCGCCCGCTGCAACGCCACCAGCAGCAGCGCGCCGGCCACGACCGCCGCGTGGGTCAGCAGGCGGGCGTACCCCACACCCCCCGCCAGGACGTCGGCCACCGACAACCCGGCGAGAACGACGACGAACGTCCCGACGGCCGCGAGCGCGCCGCCCACCCGGGCCGGCCGGGCCGCGACGAGCAGCAGGGCCGCGGCGACCGCGAGGTTCCACGCCCCCGACTCGTGGGAGGCGTGCGCGGACATCGCCATGCCCAGATCGTCGTGCACCAACGCCGGGACGGCGAGCGCCAGTTGCACCACGCCGACCACCGCGAGGAGCGCGCGCAACACGGCGACCCGGCGTCGTCCTCGGACGGCGGGCAACGTGACCCCGGCGAGTACCGCGGCGGCGAAACCCTCGGGCGCGCCGTCGACCCGGCGCACGCGGGCCCGACGCGTGAGGTCCTCGACGTCGGCCTGCCACGCCGCGCACGCCGCGCACCGCGCGAGGTGGTCGGCGAGGTGGGCCGCGGGCCGGCCGTTGGGTTCGCCGTCCATCGCGGCCGACGCGGCGTCCCGGTACTCCTCACACCTCACGCGGGTCCGGTCGGTCGCGGTGCCCCTGCGGTTCCCGGCCGGGCCGGGCTGTGACCGACGCCTCGCGCCGGGCTGGCCTGGCTACCATCCGGGCCGTGCCGACTCCCGCGCCGCGCCGCGCGTCCCGCCCCCGGCGGGACGTCGGCGCCGACCCGGTCGCCACCGCCGCCCTGGCCGCGCGGTCGGGGTCGGCGACCGCCGCCGAGGCCTTCGTGCGGGGCACCCAGGACGACGTGTGGCGGTTGTGCCGCTACCTGGGTCCGGCGGGTCACGCCGACGACCTCGCCCAGGAGACGTACGCCCGCGCGTTCGCCGGGCTGGGCCGGTTCGAGGGTCGGGCGCCGGCCCGCGCGTGGTTGCTGGGCATCGCGCGTCACGTGTGTGCCGACGCCGTGGGGGCGGTCGTGCGCGACCGGGCCCGGCTCGACGCCCGACCCCCGGCCGACACCGTCGCCACCGCGGCACCCGACCACGCCGGAGCAGTCCACCTCGACCTGCTGCTGGCCGCGCTCGACGCCGACCGCCGGGAGGCGTTCGTGCTCACCCAGGTGCTCGGCTTCGGGTACGCCGACGCCGCGGCCGTGTGCGGGTGCCCCGTCGGCACCATCCGCTCGCGGGTGGCCCGGGCCCGCGACGACCTGCGCGCGGCCGCCCACGGCGGCTGAGAGCACGGTGTTCGAGGGGTTCGTCGCGGCCCGCGGCTGGGACGCCACGATGCCCCGCGGGACCGGTCAGTCGGCCGTGACGCGGGGATCGGTGCGCAGCACCCGTTTGAGCAGTTTCCCCGAGCCGTTGCGGGGCAACTCGTCGACGAACAGCACGCGCTTGGGCCGCTTGAACGCGGCGAGGCGTGAGCGGGTGTGCTCGATGAGGGCGGTCTCGTCGGTGGATTCTCCTGCGCGGACCACGACGAAAGCGGTGACGGCCTCGATCCACCGCTCGTGCGGCGTGCCGATCACGGCGACCTCGGCGACGGCGGGGTGGGCGTACAGCGCGTCCTCGACCTCCCGCGAGGCGACGAGGACGCCACCGGTGTTGATGACGTCCTTGATCCGGTCCACCACCGTCACGTAGCCCTCGGCGTCCTTGGCCACCATGTCGCCGGAGTGGAACCAGCCGTCGCGGAAGGCCTCGGCGGTCTCGTCCGGCTTGTTCCAGTAGCCCTGGCACAACTGCGGCGAGCGGTACAGCAGCTCGCCCGGGGTGCCGGCCGCGACGTCGTGGCCGTCCTCGTCGACGACGCGGGTCTCGACGAACAGGACCTCCTTGCCGCACGAGGCCGGCCGGTCGGCGTGCTCGGCCGGTTGCAGCACGGTGGCGAGCGGGCCGATCTCCGACTGCCCGAAGCAGTTGTAGAGGCCGGCGTCGGGGCACTGCTCCTGCAACCGTTGCACCGTGGTCGCCGGCATGATCGACGCGCCGTAGCAGGCCTTCCGCAACCCGGTGAGGTCGCGGGTGAGGAAGTCCGGGTGGTTGGTGAGCGGCACCCACACGGTCGGCGCGAGGAACACCTGGCGCACGCCGTCGACCTCGATCCGGCGCAGGATCTCGGGCACGTCGGGCGCGGGCATGAGGTGGTTCTCGGCCCCGACGGCGAGGTACGGCAGCAGGAAGACGTGCATCTGCGCCGAGTGGTAGAGCGGCATCGGGTGCAGGGGCGCGTCGTCGGCGTGCAGCGACATCGCCACGATGCACGAGACGTACTCGTGCAGGAGCGCGCGGTGCGTCATGATCGCGCCCTTGGGCCGGGACGTGGTGCCCGACGTGTACAGCAGTTGCACGACGTCGGTGTCGCTCACCTCGACGTCGGGTCGGGTGACCTCGCCGCTCGAGGCGTGTGCGAGCAGCGAGTCGTCGCCGCCGTGCAACAGGATCAGCTCGACGCCGTCGGGCACCTCGGGTTCCACCGTGTCGCGGAGATCAGGGTCGGCGAGTACCAGTGACGCGCCGCAGTCGGTGACCAGGTAGCGCAGTTCCTCGCCGAACAGGGCGTAGTTGACGGGCACGTGCACCAGTCCGGCGCGGGCGCAGCCGAGGTACGCGAACAGGTACGCATCGGAGTTGCGTCCGTAGGTGGCGACCCGGTCGCCCTTCGTGAGCCCCTGCTCGAGCAGCCACGCGGCGGCGCGGGTGACGGCGTCGTCGAGTTCGGCGTACGTCCAGCTGCGGTCGGCGAACCGCAACGCGGTGCGGCCGGGATGACGTCCGGCGCTGCGGCGGACGACGTCGTCGACGGTGCTGGAGGTGACGTCCATGCGCCCGTGCCTACCGTTCGGGAGCGGCCGCGTCCAGTTCCGGGTGGTGCAGCGGGCGCAGGCTGATCCACCGCACGCTGATCAGGCCGAGAACGACGACGAGGGCGGACAGCCCGAACACCCAGCCCCACGTGGCGTGGTCGACGATGGCGCCGACGATCGGCGGCGCGACGATGCCCGCGACGCCGAACCCGGTGTTCATCAGCCCGCTCGCCGTGCCGCTGTGTTGGGGGGCGATGTCCATCGGGATCGTCCACAACGGCGAGTTGCACAACTCGAGGAAGAAGAACGCGACGCCGAGGCACACCGTGATCGCCACCGGCCCCGACAGCCAGATCACGGGCGTGACGAACACGGCGGTGCCGGCGAGCCCGAGGACCAGGCCGGTGAGCCGGCTGCGGCGCAGGTTCGCGGTGCGCAGCAGGAGCCGGTCGACCAGGGTGCCGCCCAGCCAGTCGCCGAGCACGCCGCCGATGAGGGTGGCGCTGGTGAACAGGGCTGACTTGGCCAGGTCGAAGCCGAACTGGTCCTCGAAGAACGTCGGCATCCAGGTGAGGTACAGCCAGAGCATCCAGCCATAGCAGAAGTCGGTGAGGGTGACGGGCAGGATGCGCGGGATCAGGCGTCGCCACGGGACCTTCTCCCGCGTCCGGCTGGTCTCCGGCACCGCCTCGAGTTCACGCAGTTCGGTGTCGCCGACGCCCGGGTGGTCGCGCGGGCGGTCGCGGAAGTAGACCAGCCACACGACGCCCCAGATCATGCCGACGACGCCCGCGACCACGAACGACCCGCGCCAGCCCAGCGGTTGCAGCGCGATGAGGCCCGACACGATCACCGGGGCGAGCGCGTTCGACCCGCGCGAGGCGGCGTGCACGATGCCCTGCGCGAAGCCGCGCCGGTCGACCGGCAGCCACGTCGACATCGCGCGGGTGGCGGTCGGGAACGCCGTGCCCTCGGCCATGCCGAGCACGAACCGCACGGCGAGCAGGGCGGCCAGGCCGTTGACCAGCCCGGTCAACACCGTGAAGGCACCGCACAGGACCGCGACAACGACCAACGTGCGGCGCGCACCGAGCTTGTCGCCGAGGAAACCGCCGAAACCCTGCAACAACGCGTAGGGCAACGCGAACGCGGAGATCGCGTAGCCGAACTGGGCGTTCGTGAGCCCGAGGTCGTCGGTGAGGCCGTTCGGCCCGGCGGTCGAGATGTTGACGCGGTCGAAGTAGAGGATCGCGTAGAGCGCGCAGAGCAGCAGCAGCACGTTGCCGCGAACCCGCCGGCGCAGCGGCGACACCGGCGAGGCGGTCGTCGCTCCGGCGGTCACAGACGCCCAGTGTGCCCACGGGACACACGGGTCTCGCACCGGCGGGTGCCGACGTGGCGCGGTCAACTCCCCAGCACGACGTCCAGGTGCTCGTTGGTGAACCGCCGGTCCGGGTCGAGGGCGTCGCGTACCGCGCGGAAGTCGTCGAACCGGGGGTAGCGGGCGGCGAGGTCGGCGGCCGTCATCGAGTGCAGTTTCCCCCAGTGCGGTCGGCCTTCGTGCTCGCGCAGGATCGCCTCGACCCCGTCGAACCACCGGCGGTGGTCGCGGCGGACGTACTGGTGGAACGCGACGTAGACGTTCGCGCGCTGGTAACCGGTCGACAACCACACGTCGTCGGCGGCCGCGACCCGGACCTCGACGGGGAACGCGACGCGCTCCCCGGTGCGGTCGAGCCAGGCCTGGGCCTCGGCGAGGACGGCGCCCAGGGCGTCGCGGGGGACGGCGAACTCGGTCTCGCGGAACACCACCCGCCGGGGCGAGCAGAACACGCGGTAGGACGTGTCGACGTACTCGCGCGCCGCGAGGCCGCGGGCGGTGATCCGGTTGAGCCGGGGGATGACCGCCGGCACGCGGGTGGCGAACCGGTTCACCTGCTCGAACAGGGTGTTCGACATCAGTTCGTCGTCGAACCACATTCGTGCACGGGGCAACGGTCGGGCCGGGCCGTCGACCCGGTCGTTGGTCTTGGTGAGCACCCGCCGGGTGTGGGGGAACCAGTAGAACTCGGCGTGGTCGTGGCTGCCGACCCAGTCGTCGAAGCCGTCGAGGGTCTCGTCGAGCCCCGCGGGCCGTTCGACCGCGCGCAGCAGGAACGAGGGCTCGCACCGGAACGTGACCGCCGTGACGATGCCGAGCGCGCCGAGCCCCACCCGCGCCGCGTCGAACGCGTCGCCGTCGGCGAGTCGGTGCACGGTGCCGTCGGCGGTGAGCAGGTCCAAGCCGACGACCATGGCCGCGAGTCCGGGGAATCCCGCGCCGGTGCCGTGCGTGCCGGTGCCGATCGCGCCCGCGATCGTCTGGTGGTCGATGTCGCCGAGGTTGGGCAGGGCGAGACCCTGCTCGGCCAGCAGGCAGTTCGCGGCGGCGATGGTGGTGCCGGCGAGCAGCGTGGCGGTGCACCGCACGTGGTCGACGTCGACCAGTCCGCTCATCCGGTCGAGGTGCACGAGCAGGCCGTCGGTGACCGCGATCGGGGTGAACGAATGGCCGGCGCCGACGGCCTTGATCCGGCCCTCGGCGCCGGCGACCGCGGCCTGCAACTCGGCCACGGTGGCGGGCCACACGGTCCGAGCCGGAGTCGCTCGCGCGGTACCGGCCCAGTTGCTCCATGTAGCTGCCATGAAGACGAAGTTTCGTCTGGACAAGCGTCCAAGTCAACGCGGCGACCGGGTGCTGTTGACCCGGGGTCGGTGCAGGGCGAGGATGCGGGCGTGCCCGACCGCCTCCGGATGCCCGAGCGGCGGGACCTCCTCGTCAACGCCGCGCTCGCCCTGGCCGAGCGCGACGGCCTGGCCGCGGTCACCACGCGGGAGGTCGCGCGGGAGGCCGACGTGTCGACCGGCGTCGTGCACTACTGCTTCGCCGACAAGGACGACCTGCTCGCGGCGATGGCCGGCCGGCTGGTGCGGGAATTGCGCGCCGCGGCGACGGTGTCGGTGGGCGGCGGCAAGCTCGAGGACGTCCTCATCAGCGGCGTCCGCAGCGTCTGGCGCACCCTGGAACGGGCCGGGGAGCGGCAGCTGCTCACCTACGAGATCACCCTGACGGCGCTGCGCCAACCCTCGCTGCGCGACGCCGCGAACCGTCAGTACAGCGAATCCCACGCGGCGGTGCGCGATTTCCTCGTGGCGGCAGCGGGTTCCACCGGCACCCGGTGGCGCGTGCCGGTCGACCAGGTCGCCGCGATGGTGCTGGCCCAGATGGACGGTGTCGTGCTGCGCTGGCTCGTCGACCGCGACGCGCGGGTGGCCCGCCGCGGGCTGGAATCGTTCAGCCGGCTGGTGACCGGCCTCGCGGAACCCGTGTCGTGACGGCCCCGGGGGCGGGCGTCGTCAGGTCACAGTGGCGGGCGGCGCGCGTGGCGACCTCGGCCGCCTTCGGCGCGCAGGGGTTGTTGTTCGCGGTGCTGCTCACGCACCTGCCGCAGTTCAAGGACCGGTGGGGCATCGGCGACACCACGGTGTCGCTGCTGGTCCTGGTCGTGTCGCTCCTCGCGGGCGTGGGCAGCGTCGGCGCCGAGACCCTCGCCAAGCGGGCGTCCAGCGCGATGGCGTTGCGGATCGGGCTGACCGTCATCGTCGCGGCGTCCGCCCTCATCGCGCTCGCGCCCGTGCGTCCACTGTTCGTGGTCGGCTTCGCGCTGTACGGGCTCGGACTGGGCGCCGTCGACGCCGGGTCGAACATGCAGGCCGTCGCGGTCCAGCACGCGTACGGACGCAGCGTGCTGACCTCGTTCCACGCGGTGTGGTCGGCCGCCGGCATCGTCGGCGCGCTGTGGGTCGCGCTGTCGGAGCGGGTCGGGATCCCACTGTCGGTGTCGGTGCTCGCGGGCTCGGCCGCGGTGGCTGTGCTCGCTCTCGCGTCCGGACGCTCACTGGCGTCGCAGCGACCGGTGCACGATGCAGCGATCGGCGCCGATGCGCCCCTGACTGTGCCGTGGCGGCCGGTGTTGTTGCTCGGCGCCGCGATGGCCTGCTTCTACGTCGTCGACGGCGCCACCTCGAACTGGTCGGCCATCTACCTGCACGACACCCTCGGCGCGACCGACAGCGTCGCGGCCTTCGCCTACGCCGCGTACCAGGCCACGTCGGTCGTCGCCCGCATCGGCGGGGACCAGGTGGTGCGACGCGCCGGCATCGTCGCCACCGTGCGGATCGCGGCCGTGGTCGGGACGCTCGGGCTGGTCGTGGTGGTGCTCGCCCCCGGTCCGGTCGCGGCGATCGCGGGCTTCGCCGTGGTCGGCCTGGCGCTGCCGGTCGTCGCGCCGTTGTGCTTCTCCGCCGCGGGTGGGCTGGCGCCCGGCGGCGCCGACGCCGTCGTCGCCCGCGTGAACGTCTTCAACTACCTGGGTGCGGTGGTGGGCGGCGTGTCGGTCGGGCTCATCGGCGCTGCCTCGTTGCGGATCGGCTTCGTGCTGCCGCTGCTGCTCGCCGTCGTCCTGCTCGTCCTCGCCCGGGCGTTCGCCACCCGCCCCGCGCGAGTTGATCAAGGCGATGTGGTCGCGTGAGCCGGCGTGTCGCGCGACCAGAACGCCTTGATCAACTCGGTGGGGGGTCGGTCGGGTCGGTCGGGTCGGTCGGGTCGGGCGGGGCGGTCGAGGCGGTCGCGTCGGCGTGCGCGGGCCTCGACGCACCGGTGCTCGCACTGCACGTGCCGACGATGCGGCGCAACGCCGACGACCTGGTGCGGCGTGCGGGTGGCACGCCGATCCGGGTCGCGTCGAAATCGGTCCGGTGCCGCTGGGTCCTCGACGACGTCCTGGGCCACGACGGCGTGCACGGCGTCATGGCCTACTCCCCGCGCGAGGCGCGGTGGCTGGTCGACCACGGCGTCGACGACGTGCTGCTCGGCTACCCGAGCGTCGACCGGGCCGGGCTGGCGTCGTTGCACGATGCACCGGTCACCCTGATGGTCGACGACCTGGCGCAGCTGGACTTCGCCCCGCCGGGCGCGGCCGTCTGCCTCGACGTCGACGCCTCGCTCCGGCTCGGGCGCCTCCACCTCGGCGTGCGTCGTTCCCCGCTGCGCACGCCGGAGCAGGCCGCCGCGCTCGCGGGTCGGATCGCCGCGCGGGGGTTCCACGTGCGCGGCGTCATGTTCTACGAGGCGCAGGTCGCGGGCCTGCCCGACACGTCACCCGCGGTGCGGATCGTCAAGCAGTTGTCGCTGCGCGACCTCGCGATCCGCCGGTCGGCGGTGGTGCGCGCGGTGTCGGCCGAGATCGGACCGGTCGAGCTGGTCAACTCGGGTGGCAGCGGCAGCGTCGCCGCGAGCGCGGCCGACGGCGTGGTCACCGAGGTGACCGCGGGATCAGGGCTCTACGTCCCGACGCTGTTCGACCGCTACCGCAGCTTCCGCCCCGACCCGTCGCTGTTCTTCGCAGTGCCGGTGGTGCGGCGCCCGGCGCCGGGCATCGTCACCGCGGGCTACGGCGGGTACGTGGCGTCGGGCCCGCCCGGCGCGAGCCGGGTCCCCACGCCGGTGTGGCCGCGCGGCTTGCGCCTGCTGCGCGCCGAGATGGCGGGCGAGGTCCAGACACCACTGCGCGGGGCGGGTGACCTGGGCATCGGCGAGGCCGTCTGGTTCCGCGCGGCCAAGGCCGGCGAGGTGTGCGAGCGGTTCGACGTGGTGCACCTGGTCGACGACACGCCGTCCGGCCCCGCGGTCGTCGACGTCGTGCCGACCTATCGCGGCGAGGGCCGCACCTTCGGGTAGGCGAGGCAGCGCGGGTCAGGGCAGCTGCGCGTACGCGCCGCGGTGGAACGCGAGCGGCCCGACCTCGCTCACCGCGCCGAGGTGCTCGACGTGGCCCGCGACGATCGTGTGGTCGCCGCCGTCGTACTCGCGCCACAGCGTGCAGTCGATCCAGGCGACGACCCCGCCGAGCAACGGCGAGCCCAGCGGCGAGAGCGACCACGGCACGTCGGCGAAGCGGTCGGCGCCTCGGCGCGCGAAGCGGGCGGAGAGGTCGGCCTGCCCCTGGGCGAGGACGTTGACGCAGAACCGGCCGATCTCCCGGATGCGCGGCCAGGTGCTCGACGTACGAGCCGGGAAGATCGCGATGAGCGGCGGGTCGAGCGACAGCGACGAGAACGACTGGCAGGTGAAGCCGAGCGGCTCGGCGCCGTCGGACGCCGTGACCACGGTGACGCCCGACAGGAAGTGCCCGAGCACCGTCCGCATCTCGTCGGCGCTCACCTCGCCCGGGCGGTCGGTCACACGGCCGAGCGTAGAACGGGGGAGCACCGCCCCGGCCCCGGTACCCTGGGACGTGTGACCTCGTACGCCGCGCCCGCGCCACGGGCGGCCACCGGCGGACCTGGTGACCCCTCGGGCCTGGCCCGGCTCGCGGCGCTGGTGTTCTGGGTCCTGCTCCCCGCCCTGTGCGTCACCGGCATCGTCCTCGGCGTCGTGACCTGGACCGCGCACGCGCACGACCGGGTGCCCGGCATCCCCGGCACGTTCCACGTCGACAACCGCAGCTGCGGCGGCATCGTGTGCCTCACCACCGGCACGTTCACGTCGACCGACGGCAACCTGGTCCTCGACCCGCTCACCGGCGTGGCGGGCTGGACCCAGGACAGCCAGCACGCGGTCGTCTACGACCCGTCCACCCCGCAGGCGATCGTCCCGCTGCCCGCGCAGTGGAACCCCACCGCCGCGATCGTGTCGTTGTCGGGCGCCACCCTGCTGCTGTTCGCGTGGGGCTGGCTCGTGCTCGGCCAGTCACGCCGGGGCCAGGCCAACGTGAGCGGGCGTCGTCCGCACCCCTCGACCACCCCCGGTCCGGCACTCGCCTGACCGTCTCGTTCCACCACCCCGCCCGGAAGGCCCCGCATGACTGGCTCCACCGCGTCCCGCGACGACCTGCGCAACGTCGCGATCGTCGCCCACGTCGACCACGGCAAGACCACGCTGGTCGACGCCATGCTCCGGCAGTCGGGCGCGTTCACCGCGCACCAGGAGGAGTCCGGCGACGTCAACGAACGCGTCATGGACTCGATGGACCTCGAGCGCGAGAAGGGCATCACCATCCTCGCGAAGAACACGGCCGTCGAGCACAAGATGGCGTCGGGCGAGACGGTGACCGTCAACATCGTCGACACCCCCGGTCACGCTGACTTCGGTGGCGAGGTCGAGCGCGGCCTGTCCATGGTCGACGGCGTCGTCCTGCTCGTCGACGCCTCCGAGGGCCCGCTGCCGCAGACCCGCTTCGTGCTCCGCAAGGCGCTCGAGGCGAAGCTGCCCGTCATCCTGCTCGTCAACAAGACGGACCGGCCGGACGCGCGCATCGCCGAGGTCGTCGACGAGACCTACGAGCTCTTCCTCGACCTCGACGCCGACGAGCACCAGATCGAGTTCCCCATCGTCTACGCCTCGGCGAAGAACGGCAAGGCGTCGCTGACGCGTCCGGCCGACGGTGCCATCCCGGATTCCCCCGATCTGGAACCGCTGTTCGAGACGATCATGACCGCCATCCCGGCCCCGACGTACACGCCCGGCGCGCCGCTGCAGGCGCACGTCACCAACCTCGACGCGACGCCGTTCCTCGGCCGCCTCGCGCTGTGCCGCGTGTTCAACGGCACGATCCGCAAGGGCCAGCAGGCCACGTGGTGCAAGGCCGACGGCACCACCGAGCGGGTCAAGATCACCGAGCTGCTGATGACCGAGGCGCTGGAGCGCAAGCCCGCCGAGTCCGCCGGCCCCGGCGACATCATCGCCATCGCCGGCATCCCGGAGATCATGATCGGCGACACCCTGGCCGACCCCGAGGACCCCAAGCCGCTGCCCGTCATCACTATCGACGAGCCCTCGATCTCGATGACGATCGGCATCAACACCTCGCCGCTGGCGGGGGAGTCGGGCAAGAAGCTCACGGCCCGCCAGGTGATCAACCGGCTCGACCAGGAACTCGTCGGCAACGTCTCGATCCGCGTCCAGCCAACCGAACGTCCCGACACCTACGAGGTGCAGGGCCGCGGCGAGCTTCAGCTGGCGGTGCTCGTCGAGATCATGCGCCGCGAGGGCTTCGAGCTCACCGTCGGCAAGCCCCAGGTCGTCACCCGCGTCGTCGACGGCAAGGTGCACGAGCCGGTCGAGCGGCTGACCATCGACGCGCCCGAGGAGTATCTGGGCACGATCACCCAGCTGCTCGCGGTCCGCAAGGGCCGGATGGAGACGATGACCAACCACGGCACCGGCTGGATCCGGATGGAGTACCTGATCCCCGCCCGCGGGCTGATCGGCTTCCGCACCGAGTTCCTGACCGAGACCCGCGGCACCGGGCTGCTGCACCACGTGCATGAGGGCTACGAGCCGTGGTTCGGCGACCTGCGCACCCGGCCGACTGGCTCCCTGGTGGCGGATCGAAGCGGTCCGACGACCGGCTTCGCGCTGGCCAACCTGCAGGAGCGCGGAACGATGTTCGTCGGCCCGGGCACCGAGGTCTACGAGGGCATGATCGTCGGCGAGAACTCCCGGTCCGACGACATGGACGTCAACCCGACCAAGGAGAAGAAGCTCACCAACATGCGGGCTTCGTCGTCGGACGTGCTGGTCCCGCTCATCCCGCACCGCCAGTTGTCGCTGGAGCAGAGCCTCGAGTTCTGCCGGGAGGACGAGTGCGTCGAGGTCACCCCCGACGCGGTGCGCATCCGCAAGGTCGACCTCGCCGCCCAGGACCGCGAGAAGGCCCGCGGCCGCGCCCGCGCCGCGTCGAAGGGCTGACGGCGCCGCCGCGATCGCGCTCGTGTGCCTGGTAGCGGGCACATCGCAGCCTCGTGTGCCCGATAGCGGGCACAACGGAGCCTCGTGTGCCCGATAGCGGGCACAACGCACCCGCCGGGCGCCGTTCACGCCGGCTCGGCCTGGACCTGCCACCACCGCCGGCGGCCGGGCAGGACGGCGGCGCGGCTCAGTGTCGCCCGCAGCCGGGCCGCGGTGGGTTCGAAGGGCTCGAGGTCTTCCCAGCCCCACGACTCGTACAGGAGACCGAGACGTTCGAGGGCTTCGCGGCGACGCCCCTCCTCGCTGCGCCGGGTCATATCTCGGGCGTACTTGGCGCGGCCGTCAGCCTCACCGACCACGCCGAGTTCCTCCCAGAGGAAGTCCACACGGGCGACGAACCGACCCTCCGCGTCGAGGATGACGGCCTGAGACCGGGGGGCCGGCAGCCCGCTCCGGCCGATCCGGAACCGACTGCGCGACTCCAGCGGACTCTCGGCGCGGCCGTCCACCAGGTCGAGGACAGCGCGAGCGGCCGTCACACCGGGACGACCGGCCGCGCGGCCGAGCGACTCGATGAGTTCGGCCCTCGTCATCCTGAGCTCGTGCAACGCGGCGTCGGCCGTCACGAGCCCGGACTCGACCCCGAACTCGCGGGCGATGTCGACGACCGTCCGCGCCGGGGAGGTCGTGTCGAACCGTCGGAACCCCGCGAACTCCTCGACCGGGATGGCGCACCGGTGCACGTGGACGCCGCTCGCCGAGCTCTGCGACGTCTCCGGCGACGTGATGCACGCTCGCGGGTCCGCGGCCCAGAAGGGGAGTCCTTCGGTCGCGGCGGCCGCGAGGTGGCTGACGGCCACGTCGGCGTGCGAGATCGCGGCGCCCACCGACAACTGGACGACCCGGTGGTTCGCTCCCTCTGCGCCGGGAGCCACCGGCAGCGCGTAGACCCCGCGCCAGAGCCGGTCCACCACCCCCTTCCGGACGGCGGTCTGCAGCATGGCCTCGGACCATCCGGCCGCCACTGCCTGGTCGATCCTGAAGACACCGCACTGGAGCGCTGCGGCGGCGGGCGTCGATGGTGGCACGGACGCAGCCTGACCGATGCGGGCGTCCGCTCGCGGGCGTCGTCCACAGGCCCGGCCGTCGTCCACAGAACCTGACCACGCCTTGCGCGGACGACGTCACGTGTGCCATGTGCCCGGTACCGTGCACATCGCGGATCGATATGCCCGGTAGCGGGCACACCGTGGGCTCGTGTGCCCGGTAACGGGCACATCGGCGGCGGGGATCAGCGCGGGTGGGGGATTAGGGTCGGGGACGTGCGGCTGGACGTGGGGACGACGATCTTCGCGGAGATGTCGGCGCTGGCGGTGGCGACGGGGAGCATCAACCTCGGGCAGGGGTTCCCCGACACCGACGGGCCGGCGAGCCTGCTCGAGGACGCGGTGGCGGCGATCCGGTCGGGCGAGTTCAACCAGTACCCGCCGGGGCCGGGCGTCCCGGCGTTGAGGCAGGCGGTCGCGGCGCACCAGCGCCACCACTACGGCCTCGAGGTCGACCCCGACACCGGCACGCTCGTCACGGCGGGGGCGACCGAGGCGATCGCCGCGGCCGTGCTCGGGCTGACCGAGCCGGGCGACGAGGTCGTGCTGTTCGAGCCGTACTACGACTCCTACGCCGCGAGCGTCGCGCTCGCGGGCTGCACCCGCCGGGTCGTCACGCTGCGCCCGCGGCCCGCAGCCGACGGCCGGCCCACGCACTGGACGTTCGACCCCGACGAGCTGCACGCGGCGATCACGCCGAAGACCCGGCTGGTCGTCGTCAACACGCCCCACAACCCCACCGGCACCGTGTTCGACGACCGCGAGCTCCAGCACGTGGCCGACGTTGCACAGGCCAACGATCTGACGGTCGTCAGCGACGAGGTCTACGAGCACCTCGTGTTCGACGGCCGACACCGCCCGATCGCCACGCTGCCCGGCATGGCCGAGCGCACGCTGACGATCGGCAGCGCGGGCAAGACGTTCAGCGTCACCGGCTGGAAGATCGGCTGGGCCACCGGCCCGGCGCACCTGGTCACGGCGACCCGCGGCGTCAAGCAGTTCCTCACGTACGTCAGCGGCGGCCCGTTCCAGCCGGCGGTCGCGCACGCCCTCGAGACCACCACCGACGACGACTACGCGTCCGCGGCGAAGGACCTGGCCGCGCGGCGCGACCTGTTCTGCGACGGCCTGGCCGGCGTGCTGCGGCCCCAGGCGACGTACTTCGCCACCGTCGACGTCGGCGGCGACGGTGTGGCGTTCTGCCGGGAACTGCCGCAACGCGCAGGGGTCGTCGCGATCCCGTCGAGCGTCTTCTACGACAGCGACGCCGGCGACCGCCTCGTGCGGTTGGCCTTCTGCAAGCGACCGGACGTGCTCCTGGAGGCCCGACGACGGATGGCGGCAGCGACATGAAGGTGGCGGCGGTCCAGCACGACATCGTGTGGGAGGACGCGAAGGCGACGACCTCGGCGCTCGCCACACCGGTCGCGCAGGCCGCGGCGGGCGGCGCGCGACTCGTGGTCCTCTCCGAGATGTTCGCGACCGGGTTCTCGATGGCGCCCGAGCGCATCGCCGAACCGGAGGACGGCTTCACCGAGACGTGGCTGCGCGAGCAGGCCGACGCGAACCGTTGCTGGGTGCTCGGATCGATCGCTCAACTGCCTGCCGGCACAGACACTTCGCACGACAAACCCGCCAACGTCGCGGTGCTCGCGGGGCCGGGCGGGGAGATCCACCGCTACGCCAAGATCCACCCCTTCAGCTACGGCGGCGAGCACGAGCACTACCGCGCGGGCGACCGCACGCTCACCGTCGACGTCGAGGGTGTGCGGGTGTCGGTGTTCGTCTGCTACGACCTGCGTTTCCCCGACGTCTTCCACGCCCTCGCCGAGCAGACCGACGTCTACGTCGTCCCCGCGAACTGGCCGCGGGTCCGGCAGGAGCCGTGGCGGACGTTGCTGCGTGCCCGGGCGATCGAGAACCTGGCGTACGTGGTCGGCGTCAACCGCGTGGGCACCGCGCCGGGGGCGAAGCGCGACGTCGAGTACGGCGGCGCGAGCGTGGTCGTCGACCCGGTCGGCACGCGTCTGGTCGAGGCGCGCGACGTCGCCACCGTGCTCACCGCGGAGGTCGATCCCGCGGTGGTGGTCGCCGCCCGCGAGCGGTTCGGATTCCTCGCCGACCGCACCACCGCGTGGACCCCCACGGCGCCGGTCGGCGGTACCCGCCGGCCCGACGCGACGCACACCTGACGCACACCCGACGGCGGCCGCGCGCGCCGTCAGCGCGCACGACACGTCGATCCGCGCTCTCACGCCAGCATGGGACATCGTCGCCATCGAGCGGGATCCGACCGCCCGAGAGGCCCTCAAACCACTCTGAAAACGGACACATCCCGTCTCGGGCGGGTCGTGACGAAACGGTCACGATAGGGACACGAACTGTCCCCGTCGGGCCGCGGTCCACATGCGAGGCATAACCTCCTCCGCAGCCATGACCACGGCCTCAGGTCGGCCTGCACACGCCGCCGGGGTCGCCGGACTGGCCACGCGTGACCACGTCGCGAACCACCGGACCACCGAAGGGAAGCCCTCAGACCGTGTCGCAGACCCAGGGAGAACTCGAGGTCGTCGGTGCCGAACTCGGCGGCGCGGCGCTCGGTGGGGGTCCGACGGGAGGCGCTCCCGGCACGGTCATCGAGGGCCGGTCGCTCGGCAAGATCGCCTGGGACACGCTCAAGCACGACAAGACGGCCATGGGCGCGGGGGTCGTCCTGGTCCTCATCGTGCTCGCGGCCATCTTCGCGCCGCTGATCTGCAAGGCGCTCGGCGTCTCGCCCAACGACTTCCACAGCGAGTTGGTCAGCCCCGACACCAACCTGCCGTACGGCACGTTCGGCGGGGCGACCGGCCAGCACCTGCTCGGTGTCGAGCCGATCAACGGGCGCGACGTGCTCGCCCGCATCCTCTACGGCGCGCGGACGTCGCTGATCATCGGCGTGCTCGCCACGATGCTGTCGCTGGTCATCGGCGTGACGCTCGGGTTGCTCGCGGGCTACTACCGCAAGGGCGTCGACCTGGTCATCTCGTGGATCATGGACGTCCTGCTGTCGTTCCCGGTGCTGCTGTTCTCGATCGCACTCATCGCGGTGTTCAGCACCCTGCCCGACGGCCAGCTCGGCGTCTCCGCCGGCACGCTGAAGTTCATCCTCATCATCTTCGTGCTCGGATTCTTCGGGTTCCCCTACATCGGCCGCATCATCCGCGGCCAGGTGCTCTCCCTCCGCGAGAAGGAGTTCGTGGAGGCCGCGCGCAGCCTCGGGGCCTCGAACCTGCGGATCATGACCCGCGAGGTGCTCCCGAACCTCGTCGGACCGCTGCTCGTCTACACGACCCTCACGATCCCGAACAACATCCTCGGCGAAGCGGGCCTGTCCTACCTCGGCATCGGGTTGAACCCGCCGACCTCCTCGTGGGGCCAGATGCTCGACACCGCCGGCCGCTTCTACCAGGTCGACTTCTGGTTCCTGCTCTGGCCGGGTCTCGCGCTGTTCATCACCGTGCTCGCCTTCAACCTGTTCGGCGACGGCCTGCGCGACGCGCTCGACCCCCGGTCGACCCGATGAGCCCGCACGCGGCGACGCAGCGGCTCGTCCACGAATTCCGTTGCGGCCGACCGGCCGGAACCGATCCGGCGCAGTGCCGGCAACGTCCCACCGTGACCCGGTGGGACGGCACCACAACCCACACCACAGAGAGGGTGGAGAACAACTGATGGCTCGGTACTCCAAGGCAGTTGCGGGGGCCGCGATGGCCGTCGTCGCCGCGACCGTGCTGGCCGCGTGCGGCAGCGGGGCGAGCAGCAACGGTCCCACTGCGTCGAGCAGCAACGGCAACGGCGGGGACGGCAAGCAGAGCGTCGCGGCCGCGTTCAACGCCGCCACGACCGGCATCGTCAACGTCAACTCCAAGACCGGAGGCGCCATCAACCTCCAGTCCAGTGGTGACTGCGACTCCTGGGACCCGGCGAACACGTACTACGCCTGGTGCTTCAACATGCAGCGGTTGTTCACCCGCACCCTCGTCGGCTACGCCTCTCTCGCCGGCGCGAACAACGTCAAGCTCGAGCCCGACATCGCCCAGGGCCTCGGTGAGCACAGCGCCGACTTCAAGACCTGGACCTACAAGCTGAAGTCCGGCGTCAAGTGGGAGAACGGCAGCCCGGTCACGAGCAAGGACGTCGCCTACGGCATCAGCCGGTTGTTCGCGACCGACGTCCTCAACGGCGGTCCGTCGTCGTACTTCATCAACACCCTCGACGCGCCGAAGGGCTACGCCGGCGTCTACAAGAGCGGCGTGCTGCCGACCATCCAGACGCCCGACGACTCCACCATCATCTTCAAGCTCAAGGTGCCCTACGCCGACTTCGACTACCTGATGGCGTTGCCCGCAGCGGCACCGGTGCCGAACGGCGTCGAGGGCGGCCTCATCGGCAACGCGGCGGACAAGGGTGACAAGTACACCCTGCACCCGGTCTCGAACGGCCCGTTCAAGATCGCGTCCTACACGCAGAACCAGACCATCAAGTTCGTGCGCAACTCCTCGTGGGACCAGGGCACCGACACGATCCGCACGCCGAAGGCCGACAGCATCACGCTGACGGTCAACTCCGACCCCGACGACATCGACCGTCGTCTGCAGGCCGGTCAGGTCGACGCCATCGCCGACGGCGGTGTCCAGTCGACGTTCCAGAGCCAGATCGTGTCGAACGCGGACCTGAAGAAGAACACCGACAACCCGGTGACCGGCTTCACCCGCTACATCGTGATCATGCAGACGGTCGCTCCGCTGACGAACGTCCACTGCCGTCGCGCCATCGCGTACGCCCTCAACAAGTCCGACCTGCAGCGGGCGCGCGGTGGTACCTACGGTGGCGACATCGCCCACACGATGACCGTGCCGACCCTGCCGGGCTACGACGCCACCGCCGACCCGTACCCGTCGGGCTCGGGCAACACCGGTGACCAGACCAAGGCCAAGGACGAACTGCAGCAGTGCGGCCAGCCCAACGGCTTCACGGTCAAGATGGCCTACGTCAACCAGGGCCGTGCGGTCGACGTCTACAACGCGACCCAGCAGGCGCTCGCCAAGGTCGGCATCAAGGTCCAGCCGGCGGCGTCGGACCAGTCCAGCTACTACTCGAAGTTCATCGGTTCGCCGTCGAACATCGTGTCGCAGGGCCTGGGCATCGCCCAGGCGGGCTGGGGAGCCGACTTCCCGACCGCCTACGGCTTCTGGAACTCGATCGCCAACGGCGCGAACATCCTGCCGACGGGCAACACCAACTACCCGAGCCTGAACGACCCGGTCGTCAACAAGATCCTCGACGACTCGACCACCAGCTCGGGTGACCACGCGGCCGAGTTCAAGAAGCTCGACGCGCAGGTCATGCAGGACGCCGTCTACATCCCGTACGTGTACGACAAGTCGCTGTTCTTCCGTGCGGCGCGGCTGACCAACGTCCGCGTCAACTTCGCGGAAGGCAGCTACTACGACTGGGTGAACATGGGTGTCAGCAGCTGACGCTGCGCTCCCCGGGCTGCGCCGCGAGACGCAGCCACCCGCTCCGTCGTAGGGGGACCCACCCTTCCGGGTGACGTCCCGATGGCTTGCTCTGACGAAGGGAACAGGCCCACGGTGGTCGGCCCGCTCTCCGGAACCTCGGGGAGCGGGCCGACCGACCGGCCGAACACCGCATGATCCGCTACATCATCCGCCGCCTGATCGGCATGGTCGTCGTCGTCGTGGTCGTCAGTTTCCTGACGTTCGCGCTGTTCTACATCGTGCCGCGCTGGGCGGGCATCGACGTCGTGCGCTACTTCGTCGCGAAGATCCCGCCGGACCAGGCGGGCCTCGACGCGCTCCGGCACCGGCTCGGGTTCGACCAGCCGTGGTACGTCCAGTACGGCGGGTTCCTCAAGGGTCTGGTCGTCGGCAAGGACATCGACGACGGCACCGGCCAGGGCCTCGTCCACTGCGGGGCACCCTGCTTCGGCACCTCGATCCGGCAGAAGGTCTCGGTCAACTCGCTGATCCTCGACGCGCTCCCGGTGAGCTTCTCGCTGGTGATCGGCGCGGCGATCCTCTGGCTGGTGGGTGGCATCACCGTCGGCACCATCTCCGGCACCCGCCCCGGCTCGTTCTTCGACCGGGCCGGCATGAGCCTCTCGCTCACCGCGGTCTCGCTGCCCATCTTCTTCACCGGCCCGATCCTGTTGCTGATCTTCAGCTACCGACTGGGCTGGCTCTCGGACATCAACTACGTCCCCATCACGCAGAATCCGATCAGTTGGGCGCGCAACCTGCTCCTGGCGTGGATCGCGCTGGCGTTCCTGTTCGCCGCCCTGTACGCCCGACTGACCCGCGCGACCATGCTGGACGTCCTCGGCGAGGACTACATCCGCACCGCCCGGGCCAAGGGCCTGCCCGAGCGGACCGTCATCTTCAAGCACGGGCTGCGCGCGGCGCTGACGCCGGTCGTCACGATCTTCGGCATCGATCTCGGGCAGCTGATCGGCACGACGGTGATCACCGAGACCGTGTTCAACCTGCGCGGGCTCGGCACGCTGACCATCCTCGCCGTGACCCAGCAGGACCTGCCGGTCATCCTCGGCACCACGATCGTCGCCGCGCTGTTCGTCGTCATCGCGAACTTCCTGGTCGACATCGGGTACGGGATCGTCGACCCACGGGTCTCCTACTCCTAGCCCGCCACCGTGGCCCCGGAGGTCCCGATGCGGAGGGTTCGCCCCCACCGTTCGCGGCGTCCATCCCCTACCGTGGATCACTGCACACCGGGCCTGCGCCGGGCCGGCGCCGCGTCCGGCCGGCCGGCGCGACCGCACACCTGAAGGAGGTCAACGCCCGTGACCGCTCACGCAGTCGACGTGACGGCGACCGAGTCGGCGACGCCGACCGCGTTTCCTGTCCGTCCGGGACCTGCGCGTCCACTTCCCCACGTCCGACGGCGTGGTGAAGAGCGTCGACGGCCTCTCCTTCGACCTCCGGCGTGGCGAGATCCTCGGCATCGTCGGGGAGTCCGGCTCCGGCAAGTCGGTGACCAGTCAGGCCGTCCTCGGCCTGCACAACGGCACCCGCGCCCGGCTCTCGGGGCAGGTGTGGCTCGACGGCACCGAGCTGGTCGGCGCCAGCAAGGACGCCGTGCGGGCGCTGCGCGGCAGCAAGATGGCGATGATCTTCCAGGACCCGCTGTCCTCGCTGCACCCCTACTACACGGTGGGCGACCAGATCATCGAGGCGTACCGGGTCCACAACAAGGTCTCCAAGAAGCAGGCCGCGACACCACGGTCGAGATGCTCGACCGGGTCGGCATCCCCAACGCCAAGAGCCGGTACGACGACTACCCGCACCAGTTCTCCGGCGGCATGCGCCAGCGCGTGATGATCGCGATGGCGCTGAGCTGCGACCCGGAACTGCTGATCGCCGACGAGCCGACCACGGCGCTCGACGTGACCGTGCAGGCGCAGATCCTGGAACTGATGAAGGATCTGCAGAACGAGTTCAACTCGGCCATCATCATCATCACCCACGACCTCGGCGTCGTCGCCGAGGCGTGCGACACCGTGGTGGTCATGTACGGCGGGCAGTGCGTCGAGCGCGGCACCGTGAACGACATCTTCTACCGCCCTGAGATGCCCTACGCCTGGGGTCTGCTGGGATCGATGCCGCGCCTGGACCGCGGCCGGCAGGAGCGGCTCACGCCGATCGCCGGCACCCCGCCGTCGCTGATCAACGTGCCCAGCGGGTGCGTGTTCAACCCGCGCTGCCGCTACCAGGACCGCGTGCCGGAGCAGGACGGCAAGAACCCCTGCACGACGATCCACCCCGAACTCGCCCAGGCCGAGGTCGGCCATTCCGTCCGCTGCCACATCGACGCCGACCGGCGGCGTTCGATCTGGTCCGAGGAGATCGCGCCCGCCCTATGACCGATCCGTTGCACGAAGCACCGTTGCAGAAGGCACCGTTGACGAAGGCGCCGACCGACACCGCTACGGCGCCCCGCGCCGGCGGTGCCCACGCTGCCGACGCCACCGCCACCCCGGTCCACCGTGACGCCCTGCTGCGGGTCGAGGGCGTCACGAAGCACTTCCCGATCAAGCGGGGGATCGTCTTCCAGCGCCAGATCGGTGCCGTGAAGGCGGTCGACGGCATCACCTTCTCGGTCGCCGGTGGCGAGACGCTCGGCCTGGTCGGCGAGTCCGGCTGCGGCAAGTCGACCACCGGGCGGGTGCTGACCAAGCTGATCGAACCGACCGCGGGGAAGATCGAGTTCGACGGCCGCGACATCACCGGCTTCTCGCGGGGTCAGATGCGCGACATGCGCAAGGACGTGCAGATCATCTTCCAGGACCCGTTCGCCTCGCTCAACCCGCGGCACACGGTCGGCGCGATCATCGGGGCACCCTTCCGGATCCAGAAGACCAAGACGGAGCGGGGCATCAAGCGCGAGGTGCAGGACATCCTCGAACGCGTCGGGCTCAACCCGGAGCACTACAACCGGTACCCGCACGAGTTCTCCGGTGGGCAGCGCCAGCGGATCGGGATCGCGCGGGCGCTGGCCGTGGAGCCGAAGCTGATCGTGTGCGACGAGCCGGTGTCCGCGCTCGACGTGTCGGTGCAGGCGCAGGTGATCAACCTGCTCGAGGACCTGCAGTCCGAGTTCGACCTCGCCTACATCTTCATCGCGCACGATCTCGCGGTGGTGCGGCACATCGCCGACCGGGTCGCGGTCATGTATCTCGGCAAGATCATGGAGATCACGGACCGCGACACCCTGTACGAGGCGCCGATGCACCCGTACACGCACGCGCTGCTGTCCGCCGTCCCGGTGCCCGACCCGAAGCTCGAGGGCCGCCGCGAGCGGATCCTGCTGCGCGGCGACCTGCCCAGCCCGATCGACCCGCCGCCGGGCTGCGTGTTCCACACCCGCTGCCCGAAGTTCCGGGAGCAGTTGTCGGATTCGGACAAGGAACGCTGCCGCACCGAGATCCCGCTGCTGACCAGCAAGCGCCTCTCCGGTGGCAACCACCTCACGGCCTGCCACTTCCCGGAGATCAAGGTCGACGTCGCCGTGGCCGCGGGGCTCGAGGCCGACGGGGTCGCGACGTCCTGACCCCGGCCCTGGCCGTGGCGGCGCCCGAGCGCACCCGCGTCGCTGCCGGCGGGGGCCCGGATGGTGTGATCGACGCCGTGAGCCGCTCCGGACGACGCCTGCTGCTCGTCCACGCGCACCCCGACGACGAGAGCATCACGACCGGCGCGACCATCGCCGCGTCGATCCGGTCGGGCGTCGAGGTGACCGTCGTGACCTGCACGCTCGGCGAGGAGGGCGAGGTCACCGACCCCGCGCTCGAGGGCCTGCGCGCCCACCGCGCCGACCAGCTCGGCGGCTACCGGGTGTGGGAACTCCGGGCGGCGCTCGCGGCCCTCGGCGGCCCCCACCACGAGTTCCTCGGCGGCCTCGGCGCGTACCGCGACTCGGGCATGGCCGGTGACCCCGCGAACGCCCACCCGGCAGCCTTCTCGCGCGTCCTGCACGCGGCCGGCGAGCTGGAGTCGGCCGCCGCCGCGATGAGCGCGGTGCTCGAACGGGCCCGGCCGCACGTCGTGGTCACCTACCCGCCGGGCGGCGGCTACGGCCACCCCGACCACGTCGCGGCCCGCACGGTGACCCTCGCGGGCGTCGAGCGGGCGGTCGCGGCCGGCCTGCCGGCGCCGGTCCTGCTCGAGACCGTCGTGCCGCAGCGCCGCGCCGAGGCGGGCCACGCCGCCGCGACCCACGCCCGGGCGCGCCTCGACGCCATCGGCATGCGACCGGCCGCGTCGGTCTCGGACTGGGCGTACGTCGTGCCGGACGACGAGGTCGACATCCGCGTCGACGCCGGCAGGTGTCTCGACGCCAAGACGTCGGCGTTGGCGGCCCACGCGAGCCAGGAGCGCGTCGTCCCGCCGTTCTACGCGCTGACCAACGGCATCGCCCTCCCGCTCGACGCCGTCGAGCACTACCGCTACGTCGACCGGTCGCTCGGCGGGCGCGGCATCGGCACCGACCTGTTCGCGGCGGTGCCGGCGTGACCCCGCCGCGCCGGCCGCGACCCGGACCGGAGGTCCCGGCCGACGCTCGCGTCGAGGTCGAGACCGATCCGCCGCTGTCGGTCGTCCTCGTGGTGCTCGGGATGGTCGCGATCGTGGTCGTGGCCGCCCTCGGCGCGCTCGTGAGCGTGCTGCTCACGCCCGCCCGGATCGGCAGCACGTTGGTGCCGTTCGCCGTGGTGCTCTCGGTCGCCCTCAACATCGCCCTGCCCGTGCTCGCCTACCGCGTCTCCGGGGCGCGCTCGGTCGCGGCCTTGCCCGTGCTGGTGTTCTTCCTCGCGGGCTGGGCGCTGTCGATCAGCACCGGCGGCGACGTCCTGCTCGCGGGCGGCTCCGGCGGGCAGACCGCGATCAGCTACGCGACGCTGCTGCTGGGGGTGCTCGCGGGTGCGGTGAGCGCGGTGCGGGTCAGGGCGTGAGGCTCGCGGGGTCGCGGCGGTAGCGGTAGTCGTGGTGGTGCCAGTAGCCCGCGCTCAGGTACAGCCGAATCGCCGCCTGGTTCGCCGACGCCACCTGCAGGTAGCTGCGGGTCGCGCCCTGCTCGACGCCCCACTCCCACAGCGCGCGGAGCACGGCACGCGCGAGGCCGCGCCGACGGACGTCCGGTGCGACCTCCATGCCGCTCACCCCGAGCCAGCGGTGACCCGGACGGCCGTCGCGGCCGGGCGGGGCGTCGTCGACCACACCGCGGCCCACCGCGACGACGTCGTCGCCCGACGTCACCGCGGCGAACACCACGCGGTCGTGGCGTCGCACGATCGACTGCATGACCGGGTCTTCGGCCGAGGATCCGCCGCGGTACACCGCGAACCAGCTGGCGTCGGCGTCGTTGCGCAGCGCAACGGTGGTCGCGGCGGGCGGCGCGGCGGCGAGCAGGGTGTCGAGCCGGCCCGCGAACACGTGGACGTCGAAGGCGTTGTCGGCGACGAGCCCGCAGTACTCCTCCAGGCCGCCGTCGAGCAGTGACCGCGCGGGCATCGGCACCGTGATGCCCAGGGGCAACCCGCGCTCGGCGTACCAGGCCCGGGTGGCGGCGACGGCCTCGGCCAACGGCCGCTTCGGGGTCCGCAGCGCCAGGGCGGTGTTGGCGCGCCCGGTGACGCCGTGGTCGGCCCGGAGCAACCAGCCGTCGACCGATTCCTCGACCTCGGCGGCCCGCCACCCGCGCGCCGCGGTCTGCTCCAGCGCGAGGATCTCCGGGGTGGTCGGCTCGACCCGGCGCGCGGCCACGGCCGCGGCGAGATCGACCTCGACCCGCCCGGCCGCGGTCTCGACCACCGCGGTGCGGGCGTCGAGCCCGACGAGGTCACCCAGGGCGTCGGCGAGGTGGCCTTCCGGCACCGGACGGCGGACCACGACCCGGCGGCCGAGCCAGCGGGGGTCGACGGTGGCGGGCACCGGGCCAGCCTAGGGAGCCCACCGCGTGCGCCGGTCGGGTCACCCGGGTCTTGAGGTCAACCCCCGGGCCGTGGGGAGCCCGTGGGTCGATGAGGTCACCCTCGGGCCGTCGAGGCGCGGGAGGTCGATTAGGTCACCCTGGGCAGGCGCATCGTGCGCCGCGCCCGGTACCGTCGCCGCACACGTGGATTGGCTGCACTGGCAGCGTTGTTCAGGAGGATGAGCCGAAGTGACGTACGTGATCGCCGAACCGTGTGTCGACCTCAAGGACAAGGCCTGCATCGAGGAGTGCCCGGTCGACTGCATCTACGAGGGCGACCGGATGCTCTACATCCACCCCGACGAGTGCGTCGACTGCGGGGCCTGCGAGCCGGTCTGCCCCGTCGAGGCGATCTACTACGAGGACGACCTGCCCGAGCAGTGGCGCGACTACACCCAGGCCAACGTCGACTTCTTCGACGACCTCGGCTCGCCCGGTGGCGCGTCGAAGGTCGGCGCCGTGGCGAAGGACGCCGCGCTCATCGCGGCGCTGCCGCCGCAGGAGCACGACGAGTAGGTCGACCGCCTGATCGCGTCCGGCTCCTCCCCGAGGAGCGGGCCGCCCCCGCGGTTCAGACGGTGGCGAGCACCGCCCGCACACCCGTCCCGCCGGCCGTTCCTGCGGCCGTACCCCAGCCGCCCGTGCGGGTCCAGGTGCGCCCGGCGGTGGTCACCGAGTCGATGCCCAACCGGTCGGCGTTGGCCACGAACCACGCCGCGGTGGTCCAACCCGCGCCGGGCACGGTGACGGTGGTGCCGTTGACCTGCGGCGTCGTGACGGGGAGTGCCGCCAGGACCTGGTTCGCGACCGTCTGGGCCGGCGCGACCTGCGAGGGTGCGGGGAACCGGCAGGTGAGGGCGGCGGGTGCCGTGCCGTCGAGGGAGTCGGCGAGCGCCTTGCCCTCCGGTTCGTGGGTCGCGTACAGCGACCCGTCGACCGAGATCTGCACGGCCTGGATGACGTCGGCCGCCGGCGCCGTCTGCCAGTTCGGCACCTTCACCACGGCGTCGAGGAACGCGCCCGCGGCGAAGGTCGGCGACGACAACTGGGCGGCGGTACCCCACCCCTGCGACGGCCGCTGCTGGAGCACCCCGACCGAGTCGCGGTCACCTGCTCCCGACGGGATGTTGCGCAGCTTGCTCTCCTGCAGCGCGGCCGTGATGAGCAACGTCGACGCGCGCGCGGGCAACCCGCGGGTGACCACCACCGCCACCAGTTCGGCGGCGACGGCCGCCTGGTCGGTCGAGATGTCGTACGTGGCCACCGTGCAGCCCGGGTTGATCTGCGCGACGAGCGTGCCGTTGGACCACCACGTCCGGATCCCGACCACGGCCACGGTGACCAGCACGACGACCGCACCGACCACCACGGCGGTTCGCGCGAGCCGACGGCGGTTGCGACCGGGCGAGGGCCGGGGCGCGACGGGTGAGGACGACACGACGCTCATCAGGACCGAGTGTGACGGCTGTGGCTGTGCGGGGCCCGCACGTCAGTTGTGCTTGTGCAACGCGTCGTTGAGCACGATGCCCTGACCCGCGCGGTCGCGGACCTCGAGCGCGCCGCTCACGCTGTTGCGGATGAACAGCAGGTTGTCGCCGCCGGACAGTTCGAGCGCCTTCACGACCCGGCCGTCCGGGAGCGTGACCTTGGAGCCCGCGGTGATGTAGGTCCCGGCCTCGACCACGCAGTTGTCGCCGAGGCTGATCCCCAGCCCGGCGTTCGCGCCGAGCAGGCAGCCCTTGCCGATCCGCACGACCTGCTTGCCGCCGCCGGACAGCGTGCCCATGACCGACGCGCCGCCGCCGACGTCGGAACCGTCGCCCACCACGACGCCGCCCGAGATGCGGCCCTCGACCATCGACGCGCCGAGCGTGCCGGCGTTGAAGTTGACGAACCCCTCGTGCATCACCGTGGTGCCCTCGGCCAGGTGCGCACCGAGGCGGACGCGGGAGGCGTCGGCGATGCGGACGCCCGCGGGCACGACGTAGTCGAGCATCCGCGGGAACTTGTCGATGCCGAGCACCTCGGGCGCGAGGCCGGTGCGCCGCCAGGTCGCCCGCATGGCCTCGAACCCCTCGACCGGGCACGGGCCCGCGGTGGTCCAGACCACGTTCGGCAGCACGGCGAAGATGCCGGACAGGTCGAGGTCGTTGGGCTGCACCAGGCGGTGCGAGAGCAGGTGCAGCCGCAGGTACGCGTCGGACGTGTTCGCGGGCGGGGCGTCGAGGTCGATCTCGACCCGCACGACGTCGAGGCGCACGTTCCGGTTCATGTCCTGGCCGGTGAGCGGGGTGAGCAGCCGGACGGCCGCGGACACCGCCGCGTCGGTGTCGTCGATCGGGCCGAGCTGCGGGCGGGGGAACCAGGTGTCGAGCG